>VDFB02000003.1:631094734-631123526 GCA_007258455.2 Sequoia sempervirens
TGATATATGATTTGATACTGCTTATGTTGATTTATGATTCATACTTTGTGGTGTTTGTACTCTCTGGATATGTAATCATTTGATATGTGATGTTATGTGGTGATGTTATGGTTTAATGCTTTTTTATGGATTATAATGTGTATGCTAGTGGGTCTTGGTTAAAGCACAAAGTAGCATCACTCATTTGTGAGTGCTCTACTATGTTGTGACTACCTTCCACAGTGTGTCTATATTGGAGATTTATATGTACTTGACATTATTTTCATGCATGATGTAAGTACTAGACACTGACTCCACCTGCATGACAGGTTTGAGTGTGTCCCATAAACCCAATGATTATGAAGTTGAAATTGAGTTTATTAGTGTCCCCATCCCAAGTTTGTCACCCTCATTGCTGTGTGTAATGGTGTCATTATCCACGATCCCATCTTTGTTCTGCATGGTATTGTGTTATTCATTGATTTTAATCTTTGTTTAATGTTTCATTTATTTAATGTTTATGTTTGACATTTCTTGGTAGATTAATAATGTTATTTTAATTAATATGATTAAATATTAGGTAAATGTGGTTAAGTCAATTATTAAATTTAAATTTATTAATTCTTAAAAATGTTGAATTAAATGTTCTTTATTTATTAAGAATAAATAAATAAAGTAGATAATATTATAATAATTATAAATTATTATTTGTAAAATAAAATAAAATAAATTATTGATTGTTTGTTTTGTTATTAAATATTAAGTTGTGGATAAATATTAAATAAAATGATTTTTTTAATTAATTATGTGAGATAATTATGAGCTGTAAAATCAAATAAAAATAAAAACAAAGGATTTCATTCAAAAAGGAGAAAAATCAGAAAAAGAAGAAAAGGATGAATGCATGTTTAGTTTCTTTTAAAAAATTAGAAAAATAATGGAAACTTGCTTCTTGGATGGATTTGTGCTTTCAAAAATAAGAAGAGTTTTTTTTTAATTAATTAGAAAAGGGGAGAAGTTTTCTTAACTGGGATTCTTTGTGTGGTTTTTGGGAATGAAGAAAAATTGGTTTACAAAATTATTATGCTTCTCTAGTCTTTCTCTTAAATTTTTTTTTTATTCAAAATAGAGTTTAAAAAGAAGAAATTGGGGAAAGCCTTGTTGAGGAAGGAGAAAGAAGTTGTGAAGGCTGATTCAAAAGAGGAAGGAGGAGTCTGTCATGCACGACACTCCGTTTGCAAGCATAGGACTCCAAGTTCTTTTATTGAACATATCTATATTAATTCTGTTTTAAAATTGAACATTTAGATTTGTATTTTTTTGACATTTGTAGTTAAATAGTTGTGCTTTCTTGAAAGATTATGTTGTTTAAAAATTGAAAGGGTTTGAATTTTCTTGAAATGCTTTGATTCTCTTGCGTGGTTGAATGCAAATCCTTATTTCAATTTGTTCTCCCCAATCCTTGCTGTTGATTGTACATTTTGTTTTGAAGAAATTTGTATATCCTTCTGGAGAAGATTTGTGTTTAATTTTAGAGAGATTAGTTGTGCAAGAATATTTTGTGTTTCTGTAGAAGCGTTGTGTGTTTTACATGAATTTAAAGATTCTCTATACAAGAGGTTTTGTTTATGTTGTAGAAGCTTTCTTTTAATTGTGAATGATTATATGGAAATATTTTCTTGTGGAAAAACATTTGATTTAATTTTCTCTTCTCTGTAATCACTCATATTTATTTGGTTTATATATGTGTATGTTTCAAATATATATACATTCACCTATATAAATAAATATATATATATTATTTTTATTTTAAATCCTTGTTGAAGATTCATTTTTTTTTTAAAAACCCTGATAAAACACAGGAAATTTTATTTTAAAAAAAAAAATTATTGGGAAGCTGGGGGGTACCTCCACTGCCACACCCATATGGGAGGCATTGTTGTGGAGGCAGTTCCTAGCACTTCTTTCCACATCAACGACCCCACATATGGGGTTGGCTAGGAGCAACGCCCCTACCGATCGTTCCATGGCTACTTCGACCTATGCAACCTTCCCCAAAGCGCCACGCCATTTTAATTGTGAACTAATTGACACGGTATATATATTATATTAAATATTTGTTAAGAATTTAATTTATTTTATTAAATATTATATATATATATAAATATATGTATTTATACATATTTAATTATATATATTAAACCTATTTGACAATTACAGATATTTTGATTTTAATAGTTAAATAATATATTTATTTAAACACCTATTTTGATATAAAATACATTAATACCGTGCATGAGAGAGAGCAAGATTATTTTCAAATGATATAATTAGGCATGTCACGGGATCATGGGTATGTAAGCGAGGCCCTTAAGTGGCAAAAAATTTAGAAAAATCGATGTTAGGCAACTTGTCAAATATTTGAATAAGTTATATATTCTTTCAAAATATGTGAATAAATTTGGCATAAAATTGAGTCTAGTTTCCAACAATACAGTTTGAAATTTAAAATAAATAAATCTATTTGGTAAAATTTGAATTCAATCTGATGGCCACCAAATTTCAGGGAAAAATAGTAGGTGTCATCGACCAACCTAACCATAATAAAATGATAATATTTTTTTGTAAGATTTTATATATAAGTAGAGGACTCATGTCCGGATATGATGCATATTTTTTTGTAATTTTTTTCCAAGTAAATAATTAATTATGAATTTTTTATTACAACTTTTAGAAAATATAAAAACTCGTCTGTCTGACCACCTTAACTTGGTCAAAAATTCATGAAATTTAATTTTTATTTTTTTAATCCTATAGTATATAAAGCATAGAATGTGACGCATGTTTTAGATTTAAAAATATGATACCGTTGAAAGTTATAGTGTTTTTCAATATTCTCGGTCAGGACTTTGAAATTGTAATTCTAGCCGAAAGCGAATAACATTTATTTCCTTAAATTTTAAATTAAATCATAATTTATATTTTTGAAACTGAGAATCTCCTCTAAAAAACCCCTTTTAAGATTCATTAATTTGGGTGAAAAAAAAGTCGTCAGCCACATACCCTACAAATATTGCCACTTTTTGGCATACCATGATCTTGCACATACCCAATTTAAAAGTGAAAAATGATTTTAATGTTAATCTTTTCCCAAAATGACTTTAAATTATAAAGTGGAAATTAGAATGTTACTTCAGTTGTGTTAAGAACTTCATGTTGTTTTTTGATTCTTAAGGTTATGCAATTGAATGCTTCTTATTTTATTTCCTCGAAGTAGTTTTGATGTGTTGATATTGTATTATGTGAAAAGCCCTTAAGTTTTATGATTCTCCACTTGGAATTATGGTTATTGGTTTTAGGCTTCCACAGGCATGGGAAAGTTGATTGTTTATTATGATGTCTTTTAATTTGATAATTATCTATACTTTAGTTGCAACTACGATTTTGGGAATTGAGTCTTATTGGTATTTGTTTATATTTCAGCTATGATTGTGACTTTGAGTTTATGCTTGGGTTCTACCTATTTCATGAGTGATTATGCACATGGTTATTCACAAGATGTTTGTGCCTCATGTATGTTTTAGTTTGAGATTCATTACTTCCTTGTGTCAGTACAAACCCCCTTGGAGCTATGGTTTTGTGTTTGGGTTTCTAAGCAGAGTGGCTCTTCATGGGCATCGATGCACAAAGGGACTATCAAAATAACCCATGCTAGAGTTAGTGTAATAAGTGATAACTTAATTAAATAAGTTAGGGGATTGGGTAGTAATAACATTAACAAGATAATTAAGGATGCATCATCCACCCATTAGGGATTTCATAGACTAAGGGTGGGTTGAGAAGGCCATGGTTGGAAAGGTTGTTACCTCATCTCCATGAGAGGTTAATGGTTTCGCATTAATCACCTTATGGGGTCGGCACCTAGAGAGGCTATCAGGATAACCATAGATGGGGGCTGGTGCCTAGAGAAAGGAAATCAGGATAACCCATGTAGGACTGTGCAATGACACTCTCCCATAGTTTCCCTTGTGTTTTCTTTTGTTCGTACCTAGAAGTGGTTGTGTCTTATGTTGTTAAGGAAATTGTTTCTTGATGTTGTCTTTGTAGCCTCCTTTTAGTTATTCAATGTTGCATATATGTCTCATGGAAACTTTATTAGTGTTGGTGAAAGGTGCCCTTGGTTTGTTATTGTTGATTGATTTTTCCATCTCATTTGGAGGGCTTGGGATTTTACTATTGTTTGCACATCTTATGGCCATTTAATGTTGATCTATGATTTTGGAAATTGGTTCTTGTTGGACTTTCCATTAGCAGTCCCTTTAATTGTTACTTTGCTAGCCTCTGGAAGTGGTCTCTTGATGTTATGTTTTCCTTTGTGTTTTCATGTCTTTCTTATTTGGAATTGAGTCTTGTTGTTTTCTATTTGGATGATCTTGGTCAGGGATCCTTCCTTATTTACTCCTAGCATGGGGGTGGTTGGGTGGAATGTGCTATGTACCTTGTTGGGTCACCTTTTAGCAGATGCGTAGTACTTTATAGATACAACATGATCCAAAGTTCACCATGTTATCAGATGTATACTTGTACTACAATTGTACTTTTTGTATTGATGTATTACTTCCACATGTGTTGGGAAGTATTGTGATGTAGACTTATGTATTTATTCCATGAGATGTACTAGAAGCTGATGTAATGTGTAATCGTACTATGTCATTCTTTCTTGATCTATGTTTGTGAACATCATTTATTGTTCATGTTGTATTTGGGGAAATATGTTCATTACATTTCCATGTTTATCTTGTTATGTATATGTGTAGGGTTATCATATTTTTTTAATCTTGTCATATTGCTTTATCATTTATGAACATTTTAAAATTGAAGACAAGTGAGTGAATGGGTTGCATTAATGGAATTTGGAAATTCATCTATCATCTCATTCTAGGTTGGATTACGTAATGTTACCTTGTGTGCCCTGAAGGACTTAGGTGAATAATTTGTAATCTTTTAAATGTAATGTAATTTTATTAATTTATACACTTTAATTGTGCTTAGAAAAAAATTTGTGCCATAAATGTTAGATGTATTAGTTTCCTTTGGGGTTGCGAGGTGGGGCATTTTAGCCTCTGGGTACTGATCTACCATTTCATTGAAATTAACATTTTGTGTTTTTTATTTTTTATTTTTTATTTTTTGTTACTTATACAATTCCAATTAGGCATCTTTTATTTTGGGTTAATTTGAATAGATGGTAGGATTTGTTGGTTGGGTGGGTTCTCTATTAATTGGACAGCCTAAACCTAGGGCTGAAGTGTTGGTTTAAACTTGATAAACTAAGTAAAAACGTGATTTTACAATGAGCTTTATAAAATAATATGCTTGATAGATAACTTGTATGCTCATTTATATGGTTAACCTATTTTTTCTTGGGGTGATCCCACAATAGTGGTTTAATATTTTTTTCCAAATTGGACACTAAAATAATTTTTTAAACTAAATCTTCACTTTCAATTACCTATAGCAGCTAAACCGTGAGGAATTTGAAGATGATGTAAACTAGAGTTTCATGAAATTTTGTCTATAGATTCTAAATATTTTTTTTTCAAAATCTTTGGAATCAAATTGCATTACTTTTTCCATCTCCCTTGAAAACTAGTTTTTTTTCTTCAGAAAACACCATTTTTAAAAGGTGACACTCACCGTATAATGAATAACTTTTTTTCCATGAAGGATAAAATTCTAATTCTTTTGAATTTATATTTGTAATTATGATATCTAGTGCTTCCACTTGGTTAGATAGTTTTTTATTAAATAATTTTTCTTTAATAAATTTTCAAAGTCAAACCAATTACAATTCAGACATAGTGTGACCATATAATGCATAACTTTTTTGTATGTATTGAAATTCACTTTTTTTGTTTGATCAAGGACTTCAATATCTAGTGCACTAATATTTTTCAAATTTTTTTTGATAATATTCTATTTTTCCACATGTGCAGAACAAAGAGCTTCATTTTTAGTGAAAAACCTATATTTAATAAAAATAAAAAAACAAATAGATAATAAAACTAAAACATATTAAAATTATATTCATTGGATAGCTCGTTTTGAGGGATGCCTGATACCAATTTGGTTTGTGAAGTATCCTCCATTTTCATTATCAAATCAAGCTTCAAAGTGAAAAATTATGGAAATTTTTGGTCCCTGGGGGAGAAGGGGGGAAAAGGGTGGTTCAATCAAACTAGGTTTTGATCAAACCTAAAAAATGTGTTTGGTCAAACATGGGTTTGACTGAACCCATGTTTGACCAAACCAATTTAAAATATTTTTTAAAAATGTATGGTGGGTTGATTCGAGCAGGCTCTTAACTGATGTGCGCTCAAACCCCCTACCATGAATCAATTTCTTTTTTTTGCCATTATTGTAATAGTTTTATTTTATAATGTATAATATTAATTATATAGTTGTATTTTATTTTTTTCTTTTTTCTAGTTCTAATAATTTTATTTAACATGGAGGAGGTGTGAATAAATGCAATTATGAAAAAGAGAGGAAAATGAGAACAATGGTTTACTTAACCCTCCATGATTGTAAGATAATGAATTGTGCATGTACGAAATAAAATCATGAAAAGGACATGACTTTTAACTCTCATAAAATCATATTTTTCCTCTAAATATATACTTATAATATTAATTATATAATATATAACAATTATATACTTTTTAATCTCTATAATATAAATTATATCTATATAATAGTTATTAATAACATATAAATCATATACATTGTTAATAATTATAAATAATAAGCTATATACTTATATATTATTAATAATTATAAATAATATATTATATACTTATATATTATAAATAAGCACAAAAATGTAAGAATAAAGACTAGGCACAATGATGATATAGAACATTAAAATGCACAATAGATCAAACATGAAACAAAGGGGTTGATCGACATACCTGAGGACTTTTGGTTCAATCTTCATGCATATAATCACTTTCAAACAAATTCTCTACCAATAATCTCATTCCCGGTCTTCCAGAATTTCTCACTCTCTTTTAATTTAACATGGAGGAGGTGTGAATGAATGCAATTATGAAAAAGAGAGGAAAATGAGAACAATACATGTTCTTAACCCTTTGTGATTATAAGATAATGAATCCTGAATATATGAAATTAAATTGAATGAAAAGGACACCACTTTTACCTCTCATAAAATCATGTTTTTCCTCTAATAAAAAGAAAACAATTAGAGGTTGCTCGCTCACTTGATCCCAACCACTTTCAATCCTTGCACCCCATTTAGTCACCTCTAGTCTGAGCTACAATCTTGTGAACATTAAATTTGAGGAAGGATAGCCTTAAATATTTCCTACTAGGATTCTTCATCTTGATTGTTGAATTTATGCTTATCATTAGCTTTTGACCATGAGAACCATGAGATTGTGGCTTTCGAAAAGATATTATAAATGGTTTTGATGTCTTTTTTGAAAACATGATAGAATGACTACACTAGAGTTTGTTAGCTACCCAAGTGGACATGAGTTTCTAGGAATTATTTTAGCTCTTTAGGATTGGACAACTCCTAATAAAACTTATTAGGAATCTTCAACCAATGAAGTTTAGCTTTTATATAAGCTCTTTAATGGCAATAGTTGTATGCTTCTAGTAGGGCATCTTAGCAACTTATAACAAGTAGAGAGGTGGAAAGAAGGGTTAAGTCTCCAAATCTATGGCAACATGAATAAGTTTGAAGTTCATCATAACATATGAGCTATGATGATTATAGATGCATACAAATTATTTGATGCATTCAGTGGATTTAGCCCATGATAAAATACAACCATTTTGAGAAGTTGGTGGAGGTTTCACATGGATGTTTTGGTGTGTGATTATCTTTTAAAGTGGAGAAGAAATAAGAAAAATTTGTATTTTATTCACCTCATTCTTCTTCAAATTTGAGAGTATTTGAATAGGAACTCACAATAAAGAAGAAATATTCAGAATAGTATATCTCTATCATTTATCTTAATTACATGTTTAAATGAATAATAGGGGTATAGGGAGGGAGTGGGAAAGAGATAAAGGGTATACGGTTAAGAGTAGAGTGTAGAGGGTTCAATGGTTTAGTGTTTAAGGGTTAAACGTTAAGGGTAGAGGGGAGCTCAAGATAGAAGGAGTGAGTGAGTGAGAGCGAGATGGTTTAAGGGTTTAAGGCTTAAGGGCAGAGGGTAGAGGGATCTAGAGATATAATGAGTGAGTGAGAGAGAGGAATACTTAAGAGATGGAGAGTGGGTCTATGAGGGAGAGACTTGAGAGAGAGAGGGGGGAGTGGGAGAGAGATAAAGGGTAGAGGGTACAAGGGTTTAGGGTTTAAGAGTCGATGGTAGAGGGGAGAGAGGAAGATGGGGTAGGAGGGATAACTTGAGAGAGAGAGAGGGAGGGAGTGGGAGATAGAGGGTAGATGGTTTAAGACCCATTTAGGGTTTAAGGGTTAATGGTAGAGGGTAGAGGGGGGCTCGAGATAGAAGGAGTGAGTGAGAGAGAGAGACCTGAGAGAGGGAGAGGGTAGGAGGGAGAGACTTGAGAGAGAGAGAGAGGGAGGGAGTGGGAGAGAGATAGAGGGTATAGAGTTAAGAGTAGAGGGTAAAGGGTTTAATGGTTAAGGGTTTAAGGGTTAAGGGTAGAGAATATAGGGTTTAAGGGTGTAAGGTTAGAGGGTAGAGGAGAGGGTACAAGGGTTTAGGGTTTAAGGGTTAAGGGTAGAGGAGAAAGAGGGAAAGGGGGCAAGAGGGAGACTTAAGAGAGAGAGGGAGGGAGTGAGAGAGAGATACAGGTTAGAGATTTTAAGACCCATTTATGGTTTAAGGGTAAAGGGTAAAGGGTAGAGGGGAGCTCAAGATAGAAGGAACTTGAGTGAGTGAAGGAGAGAGACCTGAGAGAGGGAGAGGGTAGGAGGGAGAAACTTGAGAGAGAGAGGGGGAGGAAGTGGGATAGAGGTAAGGGGTATAGGGTTAAGAGTAGAGGGTAGAGGGTTTAAGGGATAAGGGTAGAGGGTAGAGGGTGTAAGGGTGTAAGGGTCTAGAGGGTAGAGGATTGCTTGATAAAGGAGTGAGTGACAAAGAGAGAGAGATACTCGAGAGACAGAGAGTGGGTCTAGGAGGGAGAGTCTTGAGAGAGAGAGGGGAGAGTGGGAGAGAGATAAAGGATAGAGGGTACAAGGGTTTAGGGTTTAAGGGGTAAGGGTAGAGGGGAGAGAGGGAAAGGGGTAGGAGGGAGAGACTTTAGAGATAGAGAGTATAGGGTTTAAGACTTGTTTAGGGTTTAAGGGTTAAGGGTAGAGGGTAGAGGGGAGCTTGAGATAGAAGGAACTTGAGTGAGTGAGAGAGATATACCTAAGAGAGGGAGAGGGTAGGAGGGAGAGATTTGAGAGAGGGTGGAGAGATGGAGGGTATAGGGTTCAAGAGTAGGAATAGAGAGGAGTTTGAAGCTTATGGGTTTAAAGTTGTAAAAGAGTCTAGGGTATGAGATAGCTCAAGGGAATTAGAAGGGCGATGATAGAGATACTTGAGATGGAGGATGGGAGATAAAGGTAGGGTTCAAGGTTTAGGGTTTAGGGACAAGGGTGGGAGAAGGAGATTAGGAGATACTTGAGAGAGAGAGGGATAGAGTGGGAGAGAGATATAGGGTAGATGATTTAAGACCAATTTAGGGTTTAAGGGTTAAGGGTAGAGGGTAGATGGTTTATTGATTTAAGGCTTAACGGTAGATGGTACAAGGGTTTAGGGTTTAAGGGTTAAGGGGGGAGGGGGGAGAGGGAGAGACTTGAGAGAGAGAGGGAGGGAGTGGGAGAGAGATAAAGGGTAGAGTGTACAAGGGTTTAGGGTTTAAGGGTTAAGGGTAGAGGAGAGAGAGGGAGAGGGGGTAGTAGGGAGAGACTTGAGAGATAGAGAGGAACAGAGTGGGAGAGAGATAGAGGGTAGAGGGTTTAAGACCCATTTAGGGTTTAAGGGTTAAGGGTAGAGGGTAGAGGGGAGGTTGAGATATAATGAGTGAGTGAGTGAGAGAGAGAGAATAGAGAGAAGGAGAGGGTAGGAGGGAGAGAGTTTAGAGAGAGAGGGAAGGATTGGGAGAGAGATATAAGGTAGAGGGTAGATCGAGATAGAAGGAATGAGTGAGTGAGAGAGGACACAGAGGAGAGAGGAGAACTTTAGGAGGAGAGATTTGAGAGAGAGGAGGAGGGTGGGAGAGATAGAGGGAGGAAACTTTGAGACCCATTTGAGGGTTTAAGGGTTAAGGAGTGATAGATGGTGAGGAACCCAAGATAGGAATAGAGTAAGTGAGTGGTGAGGAGAATATAGAGGGAGAGGGTAGGAGGAGCTGGAGAGAGAGAGAGAGAAGAGAGATATGGAGGTGGAGGAGATAGAGATGTATAGTTCAGACTATGGGTTTCGCCATGGGTTAAAGTGAGAGGTGGGGGCTCAAGATGAAAGATAGTACAGGTGAGGAGAGACTTGAGAGAGGGAGGGTGGGAGGAGACTTGAGAGAGAGAGAGGAGGGTGGGAGGGAAGATGGGGTAGAGGGAGAGAGATGGAGTGGGTGGGAGCAGGAGAGAGGAGACTTAAAGAGGTGGGGGTGGGGCGTTTAAGGGTGGGGAGAGATAGAAGTGAGTGAGAGAGAGAGGGATTGGGAGAGAGAGATGAGGGTGCTGGGTTAAAGTGGGGGTGGGGTTTAAAGGGTTAAAGAAAGATTGAGGGTAGAGGTGCTGGTTTTAAGTGTTAATAGCAAAGAATTGGGGTACATGATAGAGGTTTGGTTTTAAAGAATTGCTAAGTGCAAGGTATAGGGTTCTAGAGTTTAAGGTTTAAGGCTTAAAGATGAAGTTTATAAAGATAAGGCAGAGAGAGATAAGGAATTGAGTGGAGAGAGAGAGACTTGAGGGGGCAGGAGGCGGTGGGAGGAGGGGCCGGGAGAGGGTGGGGATGGGAGAATGGGGAATTAAGAGGCAAGGGGTTCAAGGGTTTAAGGGTTAATGGTAGAGGGAGATTCCTTATAGCTCTAAATATCAGTTGACTGGATGGGGAACAATTCTTCATTTGTGGTATTTTTTGTGAATTAAATTGATGGTAGTTTTATTTTTTTATTTGCATTGATTTAAGTTTTAAATATGTGTGCAAATTTTTTATAATTAGATAATACTTAATTTTAAAATACATAATTTCCCATGGAACCATTCGATGGAACAAATATAAGTTGTATATAATCATAATTTAGGAAAAATGATTTTAAAAAACCTCAGTAGGTTTCAAATAAGTATTGAAAGCATATATATGGGTTTACGTGCAAACAAAAAAAGTGAGTGATGATGCTAAAAGTGTAACTTTGAACTTTCAAATGAAATCAAAGATTCTTGAACTTAAGAGTTCCATGGAATAAATATGTACATATAATTGGAATTTAGGAAAAATGATCTACAACTATGTACAAGTAACTATAAGTTCTCACTTGAACATGTATAGGGTTACAAATAAACTTGAAAATCATCCAAATATAATCTAACTCAAACATTTTGGCTCAATTCGCTCTTCAATAACATGTAAATTTTTTTGATGATCATCGCTATCTAGTCTCCATTTTTATCGGCCATGTGCATGTGGAACTACATTAAGATGTAGGGTGGTAGCAATTATTAAGTGATTGTACTAATATACCTTGTTATTAGGTTGATAGTCAACAAAAGTAATCCCATGTTTAACAATTTTGACTTGTTTTAGATATATCCCTTGAACTACACCAAAACCTACATGGTAAACATGAACTCGAGGTAAGACATGCAAACGTGTACAAAATTTTCATGCTCAAGGTTTGTACTATATATATATATATAATTTTTATAATGTAACATGTGCACATGTGAACACAATGTATATATAATTTTAAATTCAAACTCACCTATGGGAAATAACATTTTATCACTTGTTTTAGGTTGTGTTAGCTTATTCCTCTCTTTTGTACAACACAATATATAATAGCTAACACCTTCTATGTTTTCAGGCTCTACTATGACTGCAAAAAAATCTCCTGTACACCAAATTTACACAAAAAATTTCTAAAAAACTTAGAAATGTCTCTATACTTTAAAAATCATTAACTATATATATATAATATTTAAATTATTGAAAACTTACAAATGTACCTTTTGTAACCAATCCTGAAATATGGTCATAATCAATTGAAATCAAAGGAATGTCTTCAAATCTTTTTTCCTCATTTTCATTGTATGTTTTTGAAACAACTAGTGGCACCATATCCCATTTACCAACATATCTAAGTTCTTCATTGTTGCATGCATGATCAGGGTTTCCCACAATGCACCTAGTGCAAAAAAGGAGTAATCCCTTATGTATAATGTCCATCCATCGCGACTATCTAAACCCATAACACAATGCAAGGATATTTTTTTGTCTACCCTCTTGCATCCATGAAATTATCTTTTATCCACACCTAGATACATGTACAACAACAAACTTATGTGAACAAACGTGTATATATATAAATTTTAAATTTAAATAAATTCAAATTTTTGAAAATGTAATTTATACATACTCGATATCTCCCAAAACACTCTATGTGGAATGTTTCAGTTTGTTCTTGAAGATGTGCCAACCACATTTGATGCAAAGTTTTTCTTACACCATTCAAAAACATCAAGTGCATTGTCTATACGATCTTTTGAATAACTCATTTGATGCTTTCTTAAAGCTCATTTGATGCAAGCTCTTGCTCCATCATGCTCACGCTTTCCATGCCCACTCTAAAACAAAACTCCAAACATGTGGTATTTTGTAGATTTTGTGATATCTAAAAAGTGCATAGAATGGTTGTGAAGATTTGAATTATGCCACACATCCATCTGACCACACAAAAATATTTTCAAATTTTACACTCCTAGTTCTCAAATTCTCAAAAAAAATTTTAAATCAATGTTGTACAAAAAGTGTTTCATGCTCTTTATCATCACTAATATAAAAGTGATATTCTTTCTTAATGTCTGATTCTTCATTTGTACTCTCAACACCATCCAAATCTGATTTTGCATGTCGATAACACACATGAACCATAATAGTGATTTGATTTGAAAAGTAATATTCTGATTAAATCTCCTTTTGATGTACAAGGGAGTAATTTTCTACAAATTCAACTACTGATAAAACTGTTCCAAGTGGGAAAGTATCTCTCAATGTTTGGAATTTGTGTGCTTGGCACTTAGAAAAAAAGGAATTTTGTATGTATGGTTGTATCAATTTTCAAAAATCTTCCATAAATTTTCCAGTAGGAATATCCTCTTCTACATAGTTCAACCTTGTGGATTCTTTCCCAATTTGTTTTTGAAACCTTGCATACTTGTACTTATGTGAGTAAAATATGTGCATAAGTAATAAACCACACAATCAATGAAACATTACATTAGAAAATTCAAATAAAAATCTAATCAAATTAAAAAAAATAAACTATATAAAAATAATACTTACCTCTTCCAATTTATTGTCTTTGTTAAGTCAATATCCTCATTTCTTTAAGGAAATTTAGCCAACTTTCCACATGTTTCACAAATTCCTTTTATGCAATTTATTTGAGGTCCATTTTCATGATCACATAACATAGCCTTTATGAACAAAATTTCCTATTTAGGAGGTGCATGTTGAAAACCACAGCTTTCTTCTCTCATCTTTCAAAACACTAATAGTAGAGATCAAATTCAATATGATAATGCAACAAGTTTCAAAAAAATTGTTTATCTTCACATAATATGGCTTTAACCTTTCAAAATTTGTTTTTCCAATCTTTATATGAGGATATATATTACAAAAGCTCATATACATCTCAAGTTGTGTTATGTCTAGCCAATGTTTGATATGATTTTCATAAATACCAGGCCCAATCCTATGTCTCATAACCTCTCTAGTATTTGATGATGGATAAGTCTGATCATGTCAAAAACTTGAGATCAAGTTCCTAACAACATCTTCAATCCTGTCAGAATGGGGAGCTCTACACATAATTTCCCAATTGGCTTTTGAACTCTCATCCAAAATATTTCTCTTTTTCTCATATTTTATTAGTGTCGTTCTAGTATAACCAATTTTAGTTGAAAGTTCAGATATTTTTCTTTTTCTTGGTACATCTTGATTTATAATAGATTTCAACATGACCTTCTTGTAGTGGCCTTATCCACTGATCGAGATCCTTTCCCAATGGAATCTAAACTATTTTTGACATTTTGAACAATATCCTTTTGTAATGCCATGTGTTTCTTGTTATTTGATGTCAAATGTACACCCAACAATTGTAATGACTCTTTCAGCTCATCACAAAGAAGTAAATGTGATAAAAATTGGGTTTTTTCAAGTGTTTCAAGATGATTGAATAATCATTGATTATTCGATTTACAGATTTAGTCATTGACCTCTTTCTCTTATTTGTAGGCTGGTCAGCATAACATTTTAGTTTCTCCATATCCATTTCAAGTAAATGATCTAAATTTCTATAAGAAATTTGTTTCCTCACCTTTTCATCTAGTTTTATATGCTCATCCATACTAGTAGAAGGACGTGATCTTGACCCCTCTCCAACATGCATTTTTTGAACTTGGGCCTCCTCCCTATCTTCAAGGTCCATGTGTTCTTCAATAGATTCATTTGATCAAATATCTATATTTAGCTCGACTTCAACATGAAAACTTCCTGCTTATTGAGCCCTTTCTACATGTCACAAAATATTTTTCAAATAAAGTGAGAGATGATGCTAGATATAAGTGAGGTTTATGTATGCAAGCAAACAAAGTGATAAGACATGATGCTATAAGTGAGAGAGGTTTCAACTAGTTTTATATATGCTCATCCATACTAGTAGAAGGAACTGATCATGATCCTCCCCCAACAAGCATTGTTTGAACTTGGGTCTCCTCACTATCTTCAAGGTCCATGTGTTCTTCAACAAATTCGTTTGATCCAATATCTAGTTTGGCTTGACTTCAGCTTGAGAATTTCCTACTTTTTTTTTGAATTTACATGCAAGTAAAGAAAGTGAGAGACTATGAGCTATTTAAGTGGAGTTGAAACAAATAAAATCAAAGATAGAATTGAACTTAAAAAATCCATGGAACAAAAGAAATTCAAAATAGATGATAAGGAATTTAGGTAATGTCTATCCAAGATAACTATTTTTTAGTATTAAAGTTTCCAAGTTAAATCTAACATGGTTTTCATAGTTGGAAATATATTTATAAGGAAAAAAAATAGAGGTGTTAATAAAAGTCCTAAACACACACTTGAGAGAGAGAGAGAGAGAGAGAAGAAACAAGCATGTACCTAGTTTCTTTCTATGATAATTTTCCAAGTTTTGTTCACGCCTCTTTTGTTCTTCTTCTTTTGACAATTTTTGTTGAGACACATTTTTTCTTTTTCTTTGTTGTCCCATTCTCTTCTTCAAGTTAAAGATGACTCAAAACAAATCCTCTACCAACTTAGTTAAATTCTCCTCCAAAATTTTCCTTGATTGATAAAATTGAAAAGTTTTCTTCTCCAATATTTGCCTCCTTGATAAATGTGTAAGAATATCTTTTGCAAAATATGCGCTCCAAGTGATATAAATGTGAATTAATCTTGCAATTTGATATGGAATAATGAAATATAAGCTTCTATTTATATTCTTCTATTTAAATGATTCAAGTGGTAATCTAACAAGTTATTTCATTGTGGAGTTTGTTGCTATATGTATAGGTATGCAACATAGAGTAATTTTAGAATTTTGTTCCTTGTCAAAAAGATAATATATTCCTCAAGCTTGATACCAAAGGTGCAAGAATATCTCAACCAATGAGATAATATAGTTTTTAATAAAGTGTCTCTTAGATAAGTTATGCTCATTGTAGAGTAAGGGGACAACCCAATATATAGTAGAGGAAAATTTTCATGGTCATTCTAGTTGACCAAAGACACCTTGATGGTTCTAAATAAATAATTGAGATATTTTCATTTGTAGGAGATGTAGAGAAGGTACAACAATGATTTGAGAACATAGACGTATAATTTGAATTGAATTTTCTTAATGTTTCAAAGAATAAAATTTTCCTATCCTAAGTTGAAACTAGCAAATTATGCATTGAATTTCTTGAAAAATCTAAAATTTAATATCCAGTTGTAGGAAAGCACGATTATATTAAATAATGGTGTAGATTAAGAGATTACTTATGAAATAATTTAACATAAAATTTTATAACTTAGAGGGAAAGTATTTGAAGGATGATATAATTATAAAAGGAATGTTCCCGCCTCTTCTTTATAATTATATTTTGTTCTCAACTCCTCAATGGTTCATGTTCTTATGTCATTTTAAGAAAAATATGAGTTTTTTGTACCACAAAGTGATGCACTTTATTTGTTCTTATTTTGTATCAAGATTTTAATTTCATCATTTTTATCAAATTTTAAAACTAGTAGAATGTATACATTAATAAATAGGCTTGTAAATACACTAATTTATAAAGTATCATTAGTTTACTTGCTTGGGAGTAATTTATTTTATATTTTTTTACTGTTTAGTATAAAATTCAAGAGGTGTGTGTGCAAAATATTTATTGTGATCAACACAAATGAACTTATTTATAAAGTGGCATTCATTTCCTTATCTTTGGGAATATAAGATCAAATGGAATGTTGTGATCAAATGAACTAACATAAAATTTCACAGCTCTAGGGGATTATATAATAACATTTGGGACCATTTTGATGGTCTTCTTTTGTGGGTTCAACATCAACAAAACTTATTTCAATGTGCATTATTGATTTTTGGCTAAAATGAAATAGTCTTCTCCTAAAATTTTACTAGAGATAAGCATGCATAACATATAAACATGTAAACATAAGAAAACACATACATACATGTAAATAGATTCAATGTATAAACATAACATGTTATAAGCAAAGAGGTCATCAAATAAGAAAATGTATGTCTATTGAATATAAGCAATTGTATGTATGTCATATAAACATTTAAACATAAGAAAACACATACATGCATGAAAATAGATTCAATGTATAAACATAAACATGTTATAAGCAAAGAAGTCATCAAATAAGAAAATGTATGTTAGAGATCAAATGTATATCATATAAGCAAATGTAAGTCAGAGATCATCAAATTTCAAATACTAGAGATCATCATATAAGCCAATACATGTAGTAAAGGTCATAAATCTAGTGTAGGGCCTAATATGAATATTGACTCCTAGTCGAATGACCATCTAAATGAGAACCTTTCTCTAATGGATTTGTTGATCCCTGCAGATAAAATTGTGTACACAATGTGTTAAATACATATAATATATTAAATAAATTTTGTGAAAGTTATTTTTATGAACATAATTGTATTTTTAAATATCTATCTAGATCTATGCATACATATGCATGTACATAAACATGTGTGTATATAAAAATTTAAAACTCACATGTCCACTGACAACAAAATCATCCACAGAGTCACGTCGATGTACATGATTTGGAGTAAGGCTAGGAGTGACATGAGGTATGTCCACCTACAATATATACACATATATATCAGTACATGAATATATAGTTAAAACTAAAATTTAAAAATAATTAAAAAAAGAATTGAAACATGCATATGCACACATACATGCACATCAACTAATATCAGATCACCTAAGTCCTCTGCAACGGTCATCTCCACCATATGAACCAAAAGGTCAAGCGATTAGTCAACATCTACATCCATCTGATTCATCCAATGTCATTCCATAAATGATGAGTGAAGAGGACTATGCAGGTGAGATGGCATCAACATTGAAAAACCGAGACCAATCAACATCTTAGTAAAACCCATAGTTTGTGCAGCAGCTGAATGATCTGTAGGTGGATCCCAATGTGCACTAGTGCTGGGATGAGAGTGATGGGATCCTGGATGTGGACAAACTCCATGTGCCAAACAATCTTTGACCCCATCTATACTGATCCCATAGTCTAATGTGATGAAGGCATATGCCTCCAAGAGGTCCTTAGCCAAACAATGCAGAGTTATGCATGCCATATCTCCAAAAAGTCCATTGAGTTGTGTGGGAGTAGGGATTCCTGCCACTGTAGAAGCATCCACGCTAGTTCACTATGATGGAAATGGTGTGGATCATGAATGTCTAGACATAAAATACTAACCTACACGATCAGTAGATATCCTAGTGGTGGCAGCTACAATGTCACCTATAGTGTCAATTGCTTCCTTTTGGGAAGTAATGATAACCTCATCTGCTAAGGGGGACAAAGCTAGGGTGAGAGCAGGAGACCTATCACCAACCAATACCCTAAACACTAGGGCTAGTCTATCTTCTCGATAATAGGTGGGCCTATCGTAAATCTTGCCATGCCCCTGACTAGCATATGTTGGAAAGTCCAAGTAGTTGACTTTGAGGCCCAAATGGACCTCGACATACAATTGTTGAACAAAGAATAATGGAATCTAGTCATTGTTTGGATATTGACCATGTGCTACAAGAAATCATGGGTAGATCTATGGAGCCATAGCATGATCCACACATCTAGTGACCTGGTATCCCCTCACCTTACGTTGATTTTGATAAAATGGAAAACAAGTGTTTTTTACCATTTCTTTGGTCACAACATCTTGTATTTGTTTAAAGGGAACCTCACCATGTACTTCTTTCCGCATGCGGGAAAGAATGGTGACTACTCTATCAGGGAAATATGCACTAGTCTATCCAAGTTCATCTCTTAGTTTTTCTAGACTATGTAATATTGACATGCATACTTGTAGCATAGATTTTTGGCACCCACTTGCTTTCTATCGCTTCTAGGGTTTTTCACCTAGAAGGAGAAAGATGGGCCAAAAATGCTTATGTTATATTCAAATTCAATGCAATGTGGATAGAATAAAGATAAAATATGCCTAGATATAATGCTTGAATGCAAGAAATGAATGGTATTGATTGACTAATGAATAGAAACTAAAGGAAAACAACTTGTTTGAAAACACATTTTGTAATGCAACAATGAACTAGGAATGAATGCAAAACTTAATAGGAATGAACCAAATTGAAAGTGTGCACCTGGAATGTGGATGGAAACTGGAAATTTCTTTTCAAATGTTGTTGATGCTGAAATTTTGGATTGGTGGGACTCATTCACCATTCAAAGAAAATAAGTCCCAGTTCTGCCAAACTATACTGAAACCTATTTCTGATAAAAGGGTAATCAAAAATACAGAAAACTCAAAATTGGCCCTGGAGTGGGACTCATTCACCACTCATGGTGAATGAGTTCACTTTTTAATTTATGTATTTTCAAAGGTGGATTTTGAAGCTTCTGATCTACGCTTTGATGCCCTACAGGTGTTCACTTCCGAAACTCTGATTTATAGGTCTGAAAATCATTTTTTGTTGATATTTTGAATTGATGAATGAAGAGAAGAATTTAGAAACCTTGCAAATTTATCTTCAATGATTTCCAAGCTTCTAAGAGACCTAAATCTATAAACATACAAGACAAAAGAGAGATGTTAAATGTTAGGGCATGTGGGTTTTCCTTGGTCAAACCCCTTTTAGGTAATTAAACCAAAATGATGAAAGAAAGGAATGGGTATGTGCAAGTTAATGGTGGGCCAAAAAGTGGCAATGAGGAAAAAACCATGTCTTTCATCAACTGAAAAAATGCGAAAAGAACATGTTGACTTTTTTTAGGCTCGGGTGTCACCATACCAAACACCAAACCTACTTTTACAAATCAGATATCCAATTTGCAAAAAGCATATATTAAAAACTTTTGTAGCTTTTTTGAAGTCATTCGGCTGAGAAGAACCTGCGGGTGCACAGTGCATCCATTCTTCATGTAATGAAATATCCGATATAGGCTAAATTCGATTTGGAAAGGTACGTTTTTTTATTTTTATTTGATTTGATTTAATTTTGATTTAGATTTGAATAATTTCATATGGGTTTTTGTTGATTTTTTTTAAAAATAGGGTTTTTGATTGGAGTTTTTGTAGAAAAATTGGAGTTTAAGGAATAAGATTTTTGATAAAAAAAGTATTTTTTTTTTTTTTTTTTATTAGATTTTTTTTTTTTCACAATAGGGTTTTTTGGTTAGTTTTTATGAAAAAAAATTGAATTGAGGATGGATTTTTTGATTAAAAATGATTTTTTTTTAATTCAAGATTTTTTTCCAAAATGAGTGTTTTGAAGTTGAATTTTTTATGAAACAATTGGGGTTCAAATAGGAGATTTTTTGAGTAAAATGAATATTTTTAATGGATTTTGATTTTAAAATAGTGTTTCATTTATATTTTCTAATTTTAGATTAATTATTTTTTAACTTTAATCAGGCATTATGGCTGTTGAGAATCAAAATGTACAAATTCCACCAGTTGAAAATGAAAATCCACCAGTTGAGAATCAAAATGCAGAAATTCCAAATGCTCCACCACCTCCACAGCCATCAATTGAAGAGTTAATTCATGAAAAATTAGAGCAATTGAGGGGCATTTGTGATGTTTATAGGGAAATCCCTCGATTATCCCATATGTCAACCACATTGACATGAATAATTACAAATGTAGAAACCCTCTCCACCCAACATAATGCATTTCATTTGTGGTGAGAAGCCATGAGACAATATTATGCATGTGGATTGTCTTATGATGATGTGAAAGATATCCAAATAACAAAAGCCCAAATAGCCTCTTTATTTATTAACCCCAGCACTAGTTTGATAGTTAATGTTAACAAGCCAAAACTTTCTATAAAATGGTGAACACATAGGGGCATAGTAGATAACTTTTGGGATTGTTGGTGTATGGTTTTTGATAATAATATTGATGTACCTTTTTACTTTATTAAAAAATTATATGTTGAGTTTTTGTTAGGGCATCATGTCAATTACTTTGACATTAAACCCTTCCAGGGCATTGGTAGAGGTATGCCTCAGGATAGGCCAGGGGCAGCTAGAGTAGTTAGGCACCCACATGTTCCCCATCCTCCCCTTCCTCTGCCACCCCTAGTACAACATCTAGATATTACAGAGGATGCAGCCACACAAACTATCTAGGCCATTCACTCTTTGAGTGGTCTTTTGGTTTCACATTCTTCTTCAGTAGCTCAGCCACAGTCTGGTGATCTTGGCGATGGATCCAGTGTTTCTGCATCATCCTCCTTGGGTTCACATATTTGTGTGCCACATATTTGTAATACATGCTAGCAAATATGTTTGGGTCCTATTGTACAGCCCCTTGAGCATCCATTAGACACTTCTGATTATGACATCTAGGATGTGGAGATTATACAAATCACATGCAGGGGAGTGGAGCACACCCTATAGAGTCCTCTCCTACTAGAGAGTTGGACATTGGATTAGTTACATAGGTAACATTTAACATGTAAATTCATAACTTGCATTATTTTTAAAATGAATATTAATAAGAGATAGTATCAAGTACTAATATTTATTTACATGGTCTATTTAACAATTAATGTCTGAGGAGGAGCTCACAAAGGTGACTGATAGCACCCTTAGGGCCATTTCATTTGGCCTTGACATGCACACAGTATGTATTTTCTCACTCACTCATTTACATTTTTTTACTATATATTTGCTTGTCATTTGAATTGTCAACAATGAAATTATATATTAACTTATATGTTTATCTTACTCTCTTCTTGTAGCAAACACCTTGTGCGATCGAGGTGCGACGCTCTCCAGACTATGGAGGCAGAGTGTTGGATAAGGGAAAGGTAATTGAACTCAAATTTGATTGAATTAAAATTTATAAGATCTTTTATTGATTATGCATACATTGACATAGATTCATAGTTTCATATGTATTTTTCATTTTTATGTATAGGCAGTTGTGAGCTATACATCATTGTTGATAAGTGCCACAACACCTAAAGGAGCAAGTATTTGAACGCCTAAAGGAGGGGGTGTTGAAACACCTCAAGGAGGAAGTGTTGAGACACCTAAAGGAGATACAAAAAAAGATCAACCTAAAGAGGTATGTGTTTATTTTATTTTGTGCTTGGTAAATATGTTCTTATTACTGACAATTCTATGCTAAATTGGATCAATTTCATGTTTTTGTTCACATATATAGATTGATGTTACAAAAGCTGGTTTAGTTAGTTCTTGGAGAGGGGTATATTCTAGGACTCCCGACCCTTCAAAGAGATGTATATTTCAAGTAATCAAGATTTCAATTTTAGAGTTCAATTATAATTCAATGTGTATTGATTTTTATGTTAATTATTCAAGTTTAAATTATATAGTATAACTAATCTCAATTGTGCTTTGACTTTTTCTTGTGTAGCTACCTTCAGAGCCAATGAGTGCTTCAAAGAGGCTCCATTTTGATGATCCACCAATAGTTTAGGATGAGATAGACATTTTAGCGTGTAAATTTTGAATAGATACTAAGATGGCATATGCCACATATTGTAAAAATTTGTCTGATTTGGCATTGATGCCATTTTTGTATATGGACATACACTTGATTATTGGATAATTTGATATATATAGAATTTGAAAATCAAAATTTAGTTTCCTCCTCATGTGCATGATTAAACTCTTTGAAGTAATGGTTAAATATCAATGTACAATAGCATAAAAAGAATGGTTAAATATTATGTAGTTTATATTCATATTGCTGATTACATTGCATTGCACATCTTTCAAACTCAAAGTATTATTTCACATTGTGTAAGTAACAACTAGATACTCATATGATTAACCCTACACCATCTGATTTTCTTCTATGTCAACTTTCCCATGCCTTAGTAAATTTGGTGGTCCATTTGTAACCATCAATTTTTTTATATAACATAAATTTACCTTTTAAAAAAAAAATTAATATGGATAGACTCCCATATGAATAATAATAATATATCATATGACCATTCTTCATATAATTACTGGCACTTTGTGTCTTCTTAGATGAGCCAAAAGTTGTTGCCCAACTACCTCTTCCTTCATCAATGTTCCATATTTTAGTCATTCCATCCTAAGATGTTGTGACCATTTGTTGACTAGAAGATTCAATTATTTGTAGGAATGAAATGACATCATCATGCACTTTGACCTAGAAATCTAGGAAAAGAATACTATTAAAAGTTGTGAGCTCTGTGAAAAATAGATGTTTATCTGACTACAACACCATCTAAATATGGATTCTTTTAGAAAATAAAAATCAAGACATAACTTTTAAACAAATAATTTAATCACAATGTATTTTTCACAAAGAAAATTTGTATAAAATGCTTCTTCATAATGGCTAGTATAGAAAATAATTGCATTGGTAGAACAAAACTCCAAAAAAATTCTGGTTTCCTTGATTAATTGAATCTCAAATAGAATCCCCACAATAATAATGTTTTACATAAACCGATAGGAAAACAACATTGCTTGGAAAGTGCATCTCTAATATTTTATGTTCCTTGTACAATAATTTAAGTACATTTGAAGAAGTTATATGAAAATATAGCTTCTTAAATTCTTCTTTAATTTGAAGGTTAGTTTTGATAGTGAGTAATTTATTTCATAGATGGATTTTAGCTTTTGCTTGATTGTTGTGCACTCTACTTTCTTCTATAAATAAAATGAGACATGCTAATGCACATTTTCACTATAATTCTCTATTTTCTTCCTCAACATATCTCTCTCTTGGGCTTTGATACAACCCTGACAGGGCCTATCCTAATCACATTTAGCCCAAATCAAAAAGAAAATTTCATGCATTTCTTCTCCCTACACTATCAGACCTTGGTTGGAGGTTTTATTTGATATTGTCAACAAACATATATCTGGTTGTTTGAATGAATGGGGGAGTTACAACCTTCCCAATCAAGAGGTCATGACTTGTCAAAACTGATTAAAGCAATTCAAGACTTATTTCATAGGATGAGAACATTTGACGATAGGCTCAATGATAAATGCAATGATCCTTAACTAAATTATTCATACAAATTTCTTAGATTTGGAATAATTCAATGAAAATCAGCCAAAACATTTAAACAAGAAATTTAGATCTAAAACATTCACATATGATAAATAGATCTACACATATAAGTTGGTTGGAATAGAGTATTTAATTCAAATAACTCACTTCATGATTACAATTTTTTTGCTTCAATTGTTTACTCATAACCAAGATTACAATGATAAAAAAAAAATTTAGAAAAATATTGGGATGCTGAAATCCACTATGCTTGGTGTATAGATCAACCTTTTTGTAAAATTTCCCTCACAAATCCAAACAAGTTTCATCCTCCAAACTCTAGGAAACCAATGGGATTTTGTCGAAAAATCTCCATAACATAAGGGTTTTTGTCCTTAGATTCAACAAGTGAACACAAGTGTCCAACTTTGCAATTTTGGATTTGTTGAGATGATGTCCAAAGATTATCCAAACTAATGAAGTTTTATTCCTTATATATAGAGGTTGAAGGCCTAACATGGGTCCAAAGTTTCTTTCCATTTTCTCACATTCAAATTTGGGCTCATTTATTGCATTCTTAGTTAGTCATGGTCATGGGTGGAGTCCATTCAAATGGTGAGGTTTTGTGAAAGTGCATGCTTGAGTGTGGAGATCTAGGGAAATGATTGATTTAAGTTCAAGAAAATAATTATCCCAAGGTCCAACATCAAGGGTTAAGGCAATGGGATTCTTGGGTGTTAGGACACAAGACAATGGGGATCTAGGGGTTTGAGGATTAGGATACCCCATTGGCTCTTTTACAAATGTAAGACATCATCAAAAGGCCCAAAGATCCAAAGAGGAATGTATGGTTTGAGAAGTGGTGGTCAAGGTATTAGGGTGTTATGCAAATGGACAGGAAAAATTTCGAAGGCCCACAAGAGAAGGAAGTGGGAGGTGGAGGCACTAGGAATGAAAGAAATGCATGATAGTATTAGAGAGTCTAAAATCCCACCCAAAGTAGGAAAGTGACCCATATTTCAAACTCAAAGCATTATTTTGTATCATTGTTCCATTGGTCTTGAGAGTGGTAGCTTAATATACGTGTTTGAAGTGATTGAGAGGTCGGTTTTTGGGTAGTTAAGGTGTCTGAAGTGATTTAGAGGTTGCTTTTAGAGAAGAGAGATGTTGAAGAGTACATCAAGTCAGTGAGAACTAAAGTGTAATGTGTTTTAGTTTGTGGTACTCCTTTGTTTCTCTACAGATATGTGATAAATTCTTAGTTCAATGATGTTGAACAATTTTAGAAAAAATAAAGTTGTGTCACGGTCCACATTCAATCCAACAAGAAAAAATCAAAGCTCAGCCTCTTCGAATGAAAATGCTTGTTTGCAAAACAAATGAATAAGAATGAGGTAGTTAAAGTGTTTCAAGTTATTTAGAGGTCACTTTTACGGTGGATGGCTTAAAACTCCATTTTAAATGTACAAAAGAGAATGAAATTACTTCAAACCAAGTTTGTGAAGAAGTTAACTATGTTGCCCACTAGTTTCCCTTAAGAGTCCAAAGTGCTTAAAGGCAGCAATATTTGAAGGTCTATTTCTCGGAGACCGTGATGCTTACAGACTCTCCGTCTGAGGCTATGAGATCGTGTTGGGACCATCTACAAAAATGTCTCTCATTTTTTGCTATCTTGAAGGCATTTTCTTGTGGTGATGACTTCTCAGTGGAGGGAAAAGTTGTCAGATGCAAGTAGTGTAACGTTGCAAAGTGGTGCAACTTCCACTCTGCAGCTTATATGACCAAACGGACTATTCCAAAATGTCTGGATGGGTACGTTTACACTAGGGATGGTCCTCTCTTGCACCCAAATACATCGAATCACTCTAAGCTACATTGGATGGGCGATTTCCCTTAAGAGTCCAAAGTGCTAAGAGGTAGCAATCTTTGAAGGTCTATTTCTTGGAGACCGTAATGCTTATAGACTCTTCGTCTAAGGATATGGGATCGCGTTGGGACCATCTACAAAAATCTCTCTCAGTTTTTGCTATCTCAGAGGCATTTTCCTATGGTGATGACTTTTCAGTGGAGGGAAAAGTTGCAAAGTGGTGCAACTTTCACTCCGCAGCTCGTACGACCAAACAGACTGTTCCAACATGTCTAGATGGGTACGTTTACACTAGGGATGGTCCTCTCTTGCACCCAAATACGACGAATCACTCCGAGCTACATTGGATCAGTGATTTCCCTTAAGAGTCCAAAGTGCTAAAAGGAAGCAATATTTGAAGGTCTATTTCTCGGAGACCATAATGCTTACATAATCTCTATCTAAGGTTATGGGATCATGTTGGGACCATCTACAAAAAACTCTCTCGGTTTTTGCTATCTCGGAGGCATTTTCTTGTGGTGATGACTTTTTAGTGGAGGGAAAAGTTGCCAGATGCAAGTAGTGTAAAGTTGGAAAGTGGTGCAACTTTAATTCCACAACTTGTACAACCAAATAGACTATTCCAACACATCCGGATGGGTATGTTTACGCTAGGGATGGTTCTCTCTTGCACCAAAATACGCTGAATCACTCTGAGCTACATTGGACTGAGTCAAATTAGGTGAAAATTTGATGTAGACACAAGGGTACAATCACAAAATCTTTGCAACCTGCCTATTTGAGGCATCTAACAAGATTATTCTGACCTCTTTGGAAAGTCCAAAACTCCCTTAAAACTTGACAAGCAACTAAATACACATTTCTGTCTTTAACCCCCTTAAACCCTTGTAATAGTGAGAAACTAGTTTCTGTCCAATTACTCCAGAATTTTCCAAAACACCAGACAAACACATGACTGATTCAAGCAACCGTATCCAAGTTACACAACATATATGAGAAACAATATAGACTCCTTTGGACCAGTGCTGACTTCCTATACATTCACCCTTGAATAGGCTACTCAATTAGCCCAAAAATGCAAAGCAACATACCTTCAAACACTATAGAGACCCCTAAAACCTTGAGGCAGCAAAGAAATTACCAAGAAAACAAAGATTCAGCAATTGGATTCCATTTGTATGGACCTATAACCGTCAAATCAAAAAACCCTTATTTTTAGTGTAATTCTTGAGGGTTTATTAGATGTAGCACTTCCACAACCTTTCATACTTTACCACCACCTTAGAAACCTTTATTTAGGCCCCAATATGCTTAGAAAACAAAGAAACTTCTGGTATCTCAATTATTTTTGCAAACCCTAGGGTAAAAACTCTATTTTCAAGTGAAAAAAACCACCATTTTTGGACCTTTAACTCTTCATTTTATTTCAAAACCCTATTCTCCATGCCTTCCACTCTTGAAATAACGTTAAGAAATGTAATAAAATTTCTAAATAAAGTTTTTATACAAAGAAATGGGAAGATAAAACCATGTAAGTGGTTTCCCCAAACTAATTGCCACCAAAACCATTCTTGATAGTTTAAAACCACAAATTACCCCAACGTGTAATTATGATAGCACTCAAGATAGCCCTCCACCATGAGCATATCAACTAAGTAGGAACCCATAACATTATGGAAAGATGATCTAGTTCTCCCAATGTAACTCCCAAGCATTACATGTGAGAGATGGTCAATTTCATTGATGGCAATGATTGTGTGACTCCCATTGATGACCTTCTTTATTCAATGCCATTACAACAATATCCAAAGAATTCCAAAGAATACTAATGAAAACAATATTTCCCTCAACACCTCATGATCATTCAAGCACTCATTCTAACAATACAAGAGATTTACACTTCAAATTGCAAGTGAATATAATTTACTATATCTTAACATAAAAAATGCAAAACCTAATAGAAAAATGTATCAATGAGGTACACGGATGTATAAAATCCAATCAATCAAACACAATCAACCTAACATAATTAAGGGTTGATAGGGGTATTGGATAATTAAGGGTTGATAAGGGTATGAATGTTTATCTTTGTATCTACTCTTGAATATCTAGGGACTTGGTGGTATTTAGAAATTTGTTACTCATTTTTATTGCATTGAATCAAAATGTCTCAATATTAATTGCTCTAATGCTATAAGATAAATGAATTTTTTCATGATTATAATGAATATATTGTATGTTATTAATGCTGGTGTATATCATCCATAAGTGTATTCCAAACATGTTAGATCAACTCAAGTGGAATTGAATGACACCACTTAATAAAGTTTAGATTTTGAATTTTAGAATAGAGAGGGGAATAGGTTTTATATTTCTTGAGGTCCTTGCTAACAGATAAAAAGAATTGGGTTTGGGAGAAAATGTTTGCCAAAGCCATACAATTTGTCATATATAAGGAAGTAGAATATTACAAAACACAGGTTCAAATGAGCATCACGGAACAAGAAAGGCCGGAAACCTTACGTTTTGTGGCTGGATTAAAATTACCAAGTAAGACCCCTATGGGTTTCCAAAATCTGGTGCCACTTACATTTTAAACATACCCTTTATACAATCCCGGACATTTGACCCCATATTTTCCAAAACATCTTTGGGTATAGTTATGCCATAGACAATTATGACCATTTTACGTTGTTTTGAATTTGAGAATTTAATTTTACAAGAAATTTTCCTATTAGAACATTTCAGACATAGTCTTTAACAACGGTGGTATGTTCATGTTACGCACTAACAGCTTTGCCTATACAAACCATCAAGGTAGCTTAGAATAATCAATCTATATTATTCTAAATGACACAAAATATGATGAGATGGTAATGCAAACTATAAAAGACGCTTAGAGTAACCAATCTATATTGTTTTAAT
>VDFB02000003.1:631123626-631197310 GCA_007258455.2 Sequoia sempervirens
CTCGTTGTTTACTTCATAGCCTCATCTAATTGGTATTTCAATATTTTATGCAATTGTTATGATGTTTTAAAGATCAATAAAATAGAACTTATTATGCATTGTATAGACTATTATTTCTTTTATGGGTATGTGCAGGATCATGATGGGCCAAAAAGTGATGATATGATGGGTATTTGTAGGGTATGTGGCCGACGACTTTTTTTTACCCAAAATTAATGAAATGAAAAGGGTTTTTAAAGGAGATTCTCAGCTTTAAGCCAATATAAATTATGCTTTACTTTGAATTTAATAAATAATTATTATTCATTTTCTATTTGAATTACAACTAAAGTCCTGATTGATAGGCTGATTGATAACCATCTATAGCTTTCAAACAATATCACATTTTTTTGAATCTAAAACATGTGTGACATTCTATGCTTTGTATACTATAGGATTAAAAAAATATTGAATTTCATGAAGTTTTGACCAAGTTAAGGTGGTTAGACATATGAGTTTTTATATTTTTTAAAAGTTGTAATATAAAAATCATGATTAATTATTTACTTGGGAAAAAATTACAAAATAATATGCATCACATCGGGACATGAGTCCTCTACTTATATCTAAAATCTTATAAAAAAAATATTATCATTTTATTGTGGTTAGGGTGGTCAGACAGACACCTACTTATTTTTTCCCTAAAATTTAAGTACTACTGCATTGAAATTTCAAATTTTCACCAAATAGATTTTGTTTTTTTCTAAAATAAACTTAGTAGTTTAGAAACCAGATTCAATTTTCTACAAATTCTATTCTTGCATATTTTTGAAATAATATAGATAGTTTATTCAAAATTTTACGAAGTTGCCTAACTCTGATTTTTTTGAATTTTTTGCCACTTAAGGGCCTATTTTTTCTGTTATGATCCTGCACATACCCTTATGGTAGGGAAAGTAGTTGCTTGTGTAAATGATAGGTTTGAAGTGGGTGATGTTGTAACTAGACTATATGAAGTGTCAGAGTACAACATAGTAGAAGGGTCATAATTGAAGAAACTTGATACCAATTTGGATAACCCTTTTCGTTATTTTGGGCCTCTGTAATACCCCTCATGTTGCTGTTACTTTCTTTATACTCTTTTATGTTAAGTTTTGTACTTGAGAATGTGATGGCGATTATTTCACCAGTTTGACTTGTGTGGATTTACAGTTTGATGCATGTGTTACTGCTTATGTTGATTTATGATATATGATTTGATACTGCTTATGTTGATTTATGATTCATACTTTGTGGTGTTTGTACTCTCTGGATATGTAATCATTTGATATGTGATGTTATGTGGTGATGTTATGGTTTAATGCTTTTTTATGGATTATAATGTGTATGCTAGTGGGTCTTGGTTAAAGCACAAAGTAGCATCACTCATTTGTGAGTGCTCTACTATGTTGTGACTACCTTCCACAGTGTGTCTATATTGGAGATTTATATGTACTTGACATTATTTTCATGCATGATGTAAGTACTAGACACTGACTCCACCTGCATGACAGGTTTGAGTGTGTCCCATAAACCCAATGATTATGAAGTTGAAATTGAGTTTATTAGTGTCCCCATCCCAAGTTTGTCACCCTCATTGCTGTGTGTAATGGTGTCATTATCCACGATCCCATCTTTGTTCTGCATGGTATTGTGTTATTCATTGATTTTAATCTTTGTTTAATGTTTCATTTATTTAATGTTTATGTTTGACATTTCTTGGTAGATTAATAATGTTATTTTAATTAATATGATTAAATATTAGGTAAATGTGGTTAAGTCAATTATTAAATTTAAATTTATTAATTCTTAAAAATGTTGAATTAAATGTTCTTTATTTATTAAGAATAAATAAATAAAGTAGATAATATTATAATAATTATAAATTATTATTTGTAAAATAAAATAAAATAAATTATTGATTGTTTGTTTTGTTATTAAATATTAAGTTGTGGATAAATATTAAATAAAATGATTTTTTTAATTAATTATGTGAGATAATTATGAGCTGTAAAATCAAATAAAAATAAAAACAAAGGATTTCATTCAAAAAGGAGAAAAATCAGAAAAAGAAGAAAAGGATGAATGCATGTTTAGTTTCTTTTAAAAAATTAGAAAAATAATGGAAACTTGCTTCTTGGATGGATTTGTGCTTTCAAAAATAAGAAGAGTTTTTTTTTAATTAATTAGAAAAGGGGAGAAGTTTTCTTAACTGGGATTCTTTGTGTGGTTTTTGGGAATGAAGAAAAATTGGTTTACAAAATTATTATGCTTCTCTAGTCTTTCTCTTAAATTTTTTTTTTATTCAAAATAGAGTTTAAAAAGAAGAAATTGGGGAAAGCCTTGTTGAGGAAGGAGAAAGAAGTTGTGAAGGCTGATTCAAAAGAGGAAGGAGGAGTCTGTCATGCACGACACTCCGTTTGCAAGCATAGGACTCCAAGTTCTTTTATTGAACATATCTATATTAATTCTGTTTTAAAATTGAACATTTAGATTTGTATTTTTTTGACATTTGTAGTTAAATAGTTGTGCTTTCTTGAAAGATTATGTTGTTTAAAAATTGAAAGGGTTTGAATTTTCTTGAAATGCTTTGATTCTCTTGCGTGGTTGAATGCAAATCCTTATTTCAATTTGTTCTCCCCAATCCTTGCTGTTGATTGTACATTTTGTTTTGAAGAAATTTGTATATCCTTCTGGAGAAGATTTGTGTTTAATTTTAGAGAGATTAGTTGTGCAAGAATATTTTGTGTTTCTGTAGAAGCGTTGTGTGTTTTACATGAATTTAAAGATTCTCTATACAAGAGGTTTTGTTTATGTTGTAGAAGCTTTCTTTTAATTGTGAATGATTATATGGAAATATTTTCTTGTGGAAAAACATTTGATTTAATTTTCTCTTCTCTGTAATCACTCATATTTATTTGGTTTATATATGTGTATGTTTCAAATATATATACATTCACCTATATAAATAAATATATATATATTATTTTTATTTTAAATCCTTGTTGAAGATTCATTTTTTTTTTAAAAACCCTGATAAAACACAGGAAATTTTATTTTAAAAAAAAAAATTATTGGGAAGCTGGGGGGTACCTCCACTGCCACACCCATATGGGAGGCATTGTTGTGGAGGCAGTTCCTAGCACTTCTTTCCACATCAACGACCCCACATATGGGGTTGGCTAGGAGCAACGCCCCTACACAGTCATTCCATGGCTACTTTAAACCTATGCAACCTTCCCAAAACTGCCACCCATTTTAAATGTGAACTTCAATTATTTTTGGTATATATATATTATATTAATGTTTATTGAAATTTAATTTATATTTATTAAATAATATATATATATATAAATATATGTATTTATACATATTTAATTATATATATTTAAATATATTTATTTAATTGGAATGTTTTGATTTTAATAATTAAATAATATATTTATTTAATTATATATTTTGATATAAAATACGTATGCAAATGCATGAAATAGATTATTTTTAAATGATATAATTGGGCATGTGCAGGATCATGGTATGCCAAACAGGCCCTTAAGTGGCAAAAAATTTAGAAAAATCAGTGTTAGGCAACTTGACGTAAATATTTGAATAAGTTATCTATATTATTTCAAAAATATGTAAGAATAGAATTTGTATAAAAATTGAATGTAGTTTCTAAAATACTAGGTTTATTTAAAAATAAATAAAATCTATTTGGTGAAAATTTGAAATTTCAATGAGTATTTGAAATTTCAGGGAAAATAAGAAGTAGGTGTCTGACACCCTAACCATAATAAAATGATAATATTTTTGTAAGATTTTATATATAAGTAGAAGACTCATGTCCGGATGTGATGCATATTTTTTTGTAATTTTTTCCAAGTAAATAATTAATTATGAATTTTGTATTACAACTTTTAGAAAATATAAAAACTTCTCTGGTCTGACTACCTTAACTGGTCAAAAATTCATGAAATTTAATTTTTTCTTTTAATCCTATAGTATGTAAAGCATAGAATGTGACGTATGTTTTGATTCAAAATATGATACCGCTTTGAAAGTTATAGATGTTTTTCAATCAGCCTATCGATCGTACTTTAGTCGTAATTCAGAAAATGAATAATAATTATTTATTAAATTTAAATTAAATCATAATTTATATTTTTGGAAAGCTGAGAATCTCCTCTAAAAACCCTTTTCGTTTCATTAATTTTGGGTGAAAAAAAAGTCGTCAGCCACATACCCTACAAATATTGCCACTTTTTGGCATACCATGATCTTGCACATACCCAATTTAAAAGTGAAAAATGATTTTAATGTTAATCTTTTCCCAAAATGACTTTAAATTATAAAGTGGAAATTAGAATGTTACTTCAGTTGTGTTAAGAACTTCATGTTGTTTTTTGATTCTTAAGGTTATGCAATTGAATGCTTCTTATTTTATTTCCTCGAAGTAGTTTTGATGTGTTGATATTGTATTATGTGAAAAGCCCTTAAGTTTTATGATTCTCCACTTGGAATTATGGTTATTGGTTTTAGGCTTCCACAGGCATGGGAAAGTTGATTGTTTATTATGATGTCTTTTAATTTGATAATTATCTATACTTTAGTTGCAACTACGATTTTGGGAATTGAGTCTTATTGGTATTTGTTTATATTTCAGCTATGATTGTGACTTTGAGTTTATGCTTGGGTTCTACCTATTTCATGAGTGATTATGCACATGGTTATTCACAAGATGTTTGTGCCTCATGTATGTTTTAGTTTGAGATTCATTACTTCCTTGTGTCAGTACAAACCCCCTTGGAGCTATGGTTTTGTGTTTGGGTTTCTAAGCAGAGTGGCTCTTCATGGGCATCGATGCACAAAGGGACTATCAAAATAACCCATGCTAGAGTTAGTGTAATAAGTGATAACTTAATTAAATAAGTTAGGGGATTGGGTAGTAATAACATTAACAAGATAATTAAGGATGCATCATCCACCCATTAGGGATTTCATAGACTAAGGGTGGGTTGAGAAGGCCATGGTTGGAAAGGTTGTTACCTCATCTCCATGAGAGGTTAATGGTTTCGCATTAATCACCTTATGGGGTCGGCACCTAGAGAGGCTATCAGGATAACCATAGATGGGGGCTGGTGCCTAGAGAAAGGAAATCAGGATAACCCATGTAGGACTGTGCAATGACACTCTCCCATAGTTTCCCTTGTGTTTTCTTTTGTTCGTACCTAGAAGTGGTTGTGTCTTATGTTGTTAAGGAAATTGTTTCTTGATGTTGTCTTTGTAGCCTCCTTTTAGTTATTCAATGTTGCATATATGTCTCATGGAAACTTTATTAGTGTTGGTGAAAGGTGCCCTTGGTTTGTTATTGTTGATTGATTTTTCCATCTCATTTGGAGGGCTTGGGATTTTACTATTGTTTGCACATCTTATGGCCATTTAATGTTGATCTATGATTTTGGAAATTGGTTCTTGTTGGACTTTCCATTAGCAGTCCCTTTAATTGTTACTTTGCTAGCCTCTGGAAGTGGTCTCTTGATGTTATGTTTTCCTTTGTGTTTTCATGTCTTTCTTATTTGGAATTGAGTCTTGTTGTTTTCTATTTGGATGATCTTGGTCAGGGATCCTTCCTTATTTACTCCTAGCATGGGGGTGGTTGGGTGGAATGTGCTATGTACCTTGTTGGGTCACCTTTTAGCAGATGCGTAGTACTTTATAGATACAACATGATCCAAAGTTCACCATGTTATCAGATGTATACTTGTACTACAATTGTACTTTTTGTATTGATGTATTACTTCCACATGTGTTGGGAAGTATTGTGATGTAGACTTATGTATTTATTCCATGAGATGTACTAGAAGCTGATGTAATGTGTAATCGTACTATGTCATTCTTTCTTGATCTATGTTTGTGAACATCATTTATTGTTCATGTTGTATTTGGGGAAATATGTTCATTACATTTCCATGTTTATCTTGTTATGTATATGTGTAGGGTTATCATATTTTTTTAATCTTGTCATATTGCTTTATCATTTATGAACATTTTAAAATTGAAGACAAGTGAGTGAATGGGTTGCATTAATGGAATTTGGAAATTCATCTATCATCTCATTCTAGGTTGGATTACGTAATGTTACCTTGTGTGCCCTGAAGGACTTAGGTGAATAATTTGTAATCTTTTAAATGTAATGTAATTTTATTAATTTATACACTTTAATTGTGCTTAGAAAAAAATTTGTGCCATAAATGTTAGATGTATTAGTTTCCTTTGGGGTTGCGAGGTGGGGCATTTTAGCCTCTGGGTACTGATCTACCATTTCATTGAAATTAACATTTTGTGTTTTTTATTTTTTATTTTTTATTTTTTGTTACTTATACAATTCCAATTAGGCATCTTTTATTTTGGGTTAATTTGAATAGATGGTAGGATTTGTTGGTTGGGTGGGTTCTCTATTAATTGGACAGCCTAAACCTAGGGCTGAAGTGTTGGTTTAAACTTGATAAACTAAGTAAAAACGTGATTTTACAATGAGCTTTATAAAATAATATGCTTGATAGATAACTTGTATGCTCATTTATATGGTTAACCTATTTTTTCTTGGGGTGATCCCACAATAGTGGTTTAATATTTTTTTCCAAATTGGACACTAAAATAATTTTTTAAACTAAATCTTCACTTTCAATTACCTATAGCAGCTAAACCGTGAGGAATTTGAAGATGATGTAAACTAGAGTTTCATGAAATTTTGTCTATAGATTCTAAATATTTTTTTTTCAAAATCTTTGGAATCAAATTGCATTACTTTTTCCATCTCCCTTGAAAACTAGTTTTTTTTCTTCAGAAAACACCATTTTTAAAAGGTGACACTCACCGTATAATGAATAACTTTTTTTCCATGAAGGATAAAATTCTAATTCTTTTGAATTTATATTTGTAATTATGATATCTAGTGCTTCCACTTGGTTAGATAGTTTTTAATTAAATAATTTTTCTTTAATAAATTTTCAAAGTCAAACCAATTACAATTCAGACATAGTGTGACCATATAATGCATAACTTTTTTGTATGTATTGAAATTCACTTTTTTTGTTTGATCAAGGACTTCAATATCTAGTGCACTAATATTTTTCAAATTTTTTTTGATAATATTCTATTTTTCCACATGTGCAGAACAAAGAGCTTCATTTTTAGTGAAAAACCTATATTTAATAAAAATAAAAAAACAAATAGATAATAAAACTAAAACATATTAAAATTATATTCATTGGATAGCTCGTTTTGAGGGATGCCTGATACCAATTTGGTTTGTGAAGTATCCTCCATTTTCATTATCAAATCAAGCTTCAAAGTGAAAAATTATGGAAATTTTTGGTCCCTGGGGGAGAAGGGGGGAAAAGGGTGGTTCAATCAAACTAGGTTTTGATCAAACCTAAAAAATGTGTTTGGTCAAACATGGGTTTGACTGAACCCATGTTTGACCAAACCAATTTAAAATATTTTTTAAAAATGTATGGTGGGTTGATTCGAGCAGGCTCTTAACTGATGTGCGCTCAAACCCCCTACCATGAATCAATTTCTTTTTTTTGCCATTATTGTAATAGTTTTATTTTATAATGTATAATATTAATTATATAGTTGTATTTTATTTTTTTCTTTTTTCTAGTTCTAATAATTTTATTTAACATGGAGGAGGTGTGAATAAATGCAATTATGAAAAAGAGAGGAAAATGAGAACAATGGTTTACTTAACCCTCCATGATTGTAAGATAATGAATTGTGCATGTACGAAATAAAATCATGAAAAGGACATGACTTTTAACTCTCATAAAATCATATTTTTCCTCTAAATATATACTTATAATATTAATTATATAATATATAACAATTATATACTTTTTAATCTCTATAATATAAATTATATCTATATAATAGTTATTAATAACATATAAATCATATACATTGTTAATAATTATAAATAATAAGCTATATACTTATATATTATTAATAATTATAAATAATATATTATATACTTATATATTATAAATAAGCACAAAAATGTAAGAATAAAGACTAGGCACAATGATGATATAGAACATTAAAATGCACAATAGATCAAACATGAAACAAAGGGGTTGATCGACATACCTGAGGACTTTTGGTTCAATCTTCATGCATATAATCACTTTCAAACAAATTCTCTACCAATAATCTCATTCTCGGTCTTCCAGAATTTCTCACTCTCTTTTAATTTAACATGGAGGAGGTGTGAATGAATGCAATTATGAAAAAGAGAGGAAAATGAGAACAATACATGTTCTTAACCCTTTGTGATTATAAGATAATGAATCCTGAATATATGAAATTAAATTGAATGAAAAGGACACCACTTTTACCTCTCATAAAATCATGTTTTTCCTCTAATAAAAAGAAAACAATTAGAGGTTGCTCGCTCACTTGATCCCAACCACTTTCAATCCTTGCACCCCATTTAGTCACCTCTAGTCTGAGCTACAATCTTGTGAACATTAAATTTGAGGAAGGATAGCCTTAAATATTTCCTACTAGGATTCTTCATCTTGATTGTTGAATTTATGCTTATCATTAGCTTTTGACCATGAGAACCATGAGATTGTGGCTTTCGAAAAGATATTATAAATGGTTTTGATGTCTTTTTTGAAAACATGATAGAATGACTACACTAGAGTTTGTTAGCTACCCAAGTGGACATGAGTTTCTAGGAATTATTTTAGCTCTTTAGGATTGGACAACTCCTAATAAAACTTATTAGGAATCTTCAACCAATGAAGTTTAGCTTTTATATAAGCTCTTTAATGGCAATAGTTGTATGCTTCTAGTAGGGCATCTTAGCAACTTATAACAAGTAGAGAGGTGGAAAGAAGGGTTAAGTCTCCAAATCTATGGCAACATGAATAAGTTTGAAGTTCATCATAACATATGAGCTATGATGATTATAGATGCATACAAATTATTTGATGCATTCAGTGGATTTAGCCCATGATAAAATACAACCATTTTGAGAAGTTGGTGGAGGTTTCACATGGATGTTTTGGTGTGTGATTATCTTTTAAAGTGGAGAAGAAATAAGAAAAATTTGTATTTTATTCACCTCATTCTTCTTCAAATTTGAGAGTATTTGAATAGGAACTCACAATAAAGAAGAAATATTCAGAATAGTATATCTCTATCATTTATCTTAATTACATGTTTAAATGAATAATAGGGGTATAGGGAGGGAGTGGGAAAGAGATAAAGGGTATACGGTTAAGAGTAGAGTGTAGAGGGTTCAATGGTTTAGTGTTTAAGGGTTAAAGGTTAAGGGTAGAGGGGAGCTCAAGATAGAAGGAGTGAGTGAGTGAGAGCGAGATGGTTTAAGGGTTTAAGGCTTAAGGGCAGAGGGTAGAGGGATCTAGAGATATAATGAGTGAGTGAGAGAGAGGAATACTTAAGAGATGGAGAGTGGGTCTATGAGGGAGAGACTTGAGAGAGAGAGGGGGGAGTGGGAGAGAGATAAAGGGTAGAGGGTACAAGGGTTTAGGGTTTAAGAGTCGATGGTAGAGGGGAGAGAGGAAGAGGGGGTAGGAGGGATAACTTGAGAGAGAGAGAGGGAGGGAGTGGGAGATAGAGGGTAGATGGTTTAAGACCCATTTAGGGTTTAAGGGTTAATGGTAGAGGGTAGAGGGGGGCTCGAGATAGAAGGAGTGAGTGAGAGAGAGAGACCCTAAGAGAGGAGAGGGTAGGAGGCAATTTGAGAGAGATTAGTTTAAGGGTTAAGGGTAGAGAATATAGGGTTTAAGGGTGTAAGGTTAGAGGGTAGAGGAGAGGGTACAAGGGTTTAGGGTTTAAGGGTTAAGGGTAGAGGAGAAAGAGGGAAAGGGGGCAAGAGGGAGACTTAAGAGAGAGAGGGAGGGAGTGAGAGAGAGATACAGGTTAGAGATTTTAAGACCCATTTATGGTTTAAGGGTAAAGGGTAAAGGGTAGAGGGGAGCTCAAGATAGAAGGAACTTGAGTGAGTGAAGGAGAGAGACCTGAGAGAGGGAGAGGGTAGGAGGGAGAAACTTGAGAGAGAGAGGGGGAGGAAGTGGGATAGAGGTAAGGGGTATAGGGTTAAGAGTAGAGGGTAGAGGGTTTAAGGGATAAGGGTAGAGGGTAGAGGGTGTAAGGGTGTAAGGGTCTAGAGGGTAGAGGATTGCTTGATAAAGGAGTGAGTGACAAAGAGAGAGAGATACTCGAGAGACAGAGAGTGGGTCTAGGAGGGAGAGTCTTGAGAGAGAGAGGGGAGAGTGGGAGAGAGATAAAGGATAGAGGGTACAAGGGTTTAGGGTTTAAGGGGTAAGGGTAGAGGGGAGAGACATGGAGATAGAATTTAGACAGAGAGCATAGGCCTAAGGACTGGTCAGGCTCAAGGGTTGGCAGAGGCAGAGGGGCACAGTCTGATAGGGGAGTGAGAGATATACCCCAAGAGAGAGTAGGAGGAGAGACTAGAGAGAGAGGAGTGAGAGAGATGGAGGATAGGGTTAAGAGCAGAGGACAGTGGTTTAAGGCCTATGGGTTTATGCGGCAACTAGGAGGGCATGTGGATAGCTCAAGATAGAAGGAGCGAGTGATAGAGAGATACTTGAGAGATAGAGGGGGAGTGGGAGAGAGATAAAGGGTAGAGGGTTCAAGGGTTTAGGGTTTAGGGGTTAGGGTAGAGCAGAGAGAGGGAGAGGGGGTAGGAGGGAGATACTTGAGAGAGAGAGAGAGAGGGATAGAGTGGGAGAGAGATATAGGGTAGATGATTTAAGACCAATTTAGGGTTTAAGGGTTAAGGGTAGAGGGTAGATGGTTTATTGATTTAAGGCTTAACGGTAGATGGTACAAGGGTTTAGGGTTTAAGGGTTAAGGGGGGAGGGGGGAGAGGGAGAGACTTGAGAGAGAGAGGGAGGGAGTGGGAGAGAGATAAAGGGTAGAGTGTACAAGGGTTTAGGGTTTAAGGGTTAAGGGTAGAGGAGAGAGAGGGAGAGGGGGTAGTAGGGAGAGACTTGAGAGATAGAGAGGAACAGAGTGGGAGAGAGATAGAGGGTAGAGGGTTTAAGACCCATTTAGGGTTTAAGGGTTAAGGGTAGAGGGTAGAGGGGAGGTTGAGATATAATGAGTGAGTGAGTGAGAGAGAGAGAATAGAGAGAAGGAGAGGGTAGGAGGGAGAGAGTTTAGAGAGAGAGGGAAGGATTGGGAGAGAGATATAAGGTAGAGGGTAGATCGAGATAGAAGGAATGAGTGAGTGAGAGAGAGAGACCTGAGAGAGGGAGAGGGTAGGAGGGAGAGATTTGAGAGAGAGAGGGAGGGAGTGGGAGAGAGATAGAGGGAAGAGGCTTTGAGACCCATTTAGGGTTTAAGGGTTAAGGGTAGATGGTAGAGGGGAACCCAAGATAGGAATGAGTGAGTGAGTGAGTGAGAGAGACATGGGAGAGGGAGAGGGTAGGAGAGAGAGAGAGAGAGAGAGAGAGAGAGAGAGAGAGAGAGAGAGAGAGAGAGAGAGAGAGAGAGAGAGAGAGAGAGAGAGAGAGAGAGAGAGAGAGAGAGGGAGTGGGAGAGAGATAGAATGTATAGATTTTAAGACCTATGTAGGGTTTATGGGTTAAGGGTAGAGGGTAGAGGGGAGCTCAAGATAGAAGGAATGAGTGAGTGAGAGAGAGAGACTTGAGAGAGGGAGAGGGTAGGAGGGAGAGACTTGAGAGAGAGAGAGGGAGGGAGTGGGAGAGAGATAGAGGGTAGAGGGAAGAGAGATGGGTGGAGTGAGTGAGAGAGAGAGGGAGCTTAAGGGTAGAGGGTAGAGCGTTAAGGGTAGAGGGGAGAGAGATAGAAGTGAGTGAGAGAGAGAGGGATTGGGAGAGAGATAGAGGGTATAAGGTTAAAGTAGAGGGTAGAGGGTTTAAGGGTTAAGCGTTAAGGGTAGAGGGTGTAGGTTTTAAGTGTGTAAGGGTAGAGGGTACATGATAGAGGGTTTTAAGGTTTAAGGGTATAGGGTACAGGGTATAGGGTTTAAGAGTTTAAGGGTTTAAGGCTTAAGGGTAGAGGGTTAAGGGTAGACGAGAGAGAGATAGGAGTGAGTGAGAGAGAGAGAGACTTGAGAGACAGAGAGCAGGTAGGAGGGAGAGACTTGAGAGAGAGAGGGTGGGGGAGTAGGAGAGAGATAGAGGGTCGAGGGAGCAAGGGTTCAAGGTTTAAGGGTTAATGGTAGAGGGGAGAGAGGAGTTCATATAGCTCATTAATTTAAATATTGATTTGGAAACTGGATGGGAACATTCTATTTCCATTTGTGGTATTTTTTGTGAATTAAATTGATGGTAGTTTTATTTTTTTATTTGCATTGATTTAAGTTTTAAATATGTGTGCAAATTTTTTATAATTAGATAATACTTAATTTTAAAATACATAATTTCCCATGGAACCATTCGATGGAACAAATATAAGTTGTATATAATCATAATTTAGGAAAAATGATTTTAAAAAACCTCAGTAGGTTTCAAATAAGTATTGAAAGCATATATATGGGTTTACGTGCAAACAAAAAAAGTGAGTGATGATGCTAAAAGTGTAACTTTGAACTTTCAAATGAAATCAAAGATTCTTGAACTTAAGAGTTCCATGGAATAAATATGTACATATAATTGGAATTTAGGAAAAATGATCTACAACTATGTACAAGTAACTATAAGTTCTCACTTGAACATGTATAGGGTTACAAATAAACTTGAAAATCATCCAAATATAATCTAACTCAAACATTTTGGCTCAATTCGCTCTTCAATAACATGTAAATTTTTTTGATGATCATCGCTATCTAGTCTCCATTTTTATCGGCCATGTGCATGTGGAACTACATTAAGATGTAGGGTGGTAGCAATTATTAAGTGATTGTACTAATATACCTTGTTATTAGGTTGATAGTCAACAAAAGTAATCCCATGTTTAACAATTTTGACTTGTTTTAGATATATCCCTTGAACTACACCAAAACCTACATGGTAAACATGAACTCGAGGTAAGACATGCAAACGTGTACAAAATTTTCATGCTCAAGGTTTGTACTATATATATATATATAATTTTTATAATGTAACATGTGCACATGTGAACACAATGTATATATAATTTTAAATTCAAACTCACCTATGGGAAATAACATTTTATCACTTGTTTTAGGTTGTGTTAGCTTATTCCTCTCTTTTGTACAACACAATATATAATAGCTAACACCTTCTATGTTTTCAGGCTCTACTATGACTGCAAAAAAATCTCCTGTACACCAAATTTACACAAAAAATTTCTAAAAAACTTAGAAATGTCTCTATACTTTAAAAATCATTAACTATATATATATAATATTTAAATTATTGAAAACTTACACATGTACCTTTTGTAACCAATCCTGAAATATGGTCATAATCAATTGAAATCAAAGGAATGTCTTCAAATCTTTTTTCCTCATTTTCATTGTATGTTTCTGAAACAACTAGTGGCACCATATCCCATTTACCAACATATCTAAGTTCTTCGTTGTTGCATGCATGATCAGGGTTTCCCACAATGCACCTAGTGCAAAAAAGGAGTAATCCCTTATGTATAATGTCCATCCATCGCGACTATCTAAACCCATAACACAATGCAAGGATATTTTTTTGTCTACCCTCTTGCATCCATGAAATTATCTTTTATCCACACCTAGATACATGTACAACAACAAACTTATGTGAACAAACGTGTATATATATAAATTTTAAATTTAAATAAATTCAAATTTTTGAAAATGTAATTTATACATACTCGATATCTCCCAAAACACTCTATGTGGAATGTTTCAGTTTGTTCTTGAAGATGTGCCAACCACATTTGATGCAAAGTTTTTCTTACACCATTCAAAAACATCAAGTGCATTGTCTATACGATCTTTTGAATAACTCATTTGATGCTTTCTTAAAGCTCATTTGATGCAAGCTCTTGCTCCATCATGCTCACGCTTTCCATGCCCACTCTAAAACAAAACTCCAAACATGTGGTATTTTGTAGATTTTGTGATATCTAAAAAGTGCATAGAATGGTTGTGAAGATTTGAATTATGCCACACATCCATCTGACCACACAAAAATATTTTCAAATTTTACACTCCTAGTTCTCAAATTCTCAAAAAAAAATTTAAATCAATGTTGTACAAAAAGTGTTTCATGCTCTTTATCATCACTAATATAAAAGTGATATTCTTTCTTAATGTCTGATTCTTCATTTGTACTCTCAACACCATCCAAATCTGATTTTGCATGTCGATAACACACATGAACCATAATAGTGATTTGATTTGAAAAGTAATATTCTGATTAAATCTCCTTTTGATGTACAAGGGAGTAATTTTCTACAAATTCAACTACTGATAAAACTGTTCCAAGTGGGAAAGTATCTCTCAATGTTTGGAATTTGTGTGCTTGGCACTTAGCAAAAAAGGAATTTTGTATGTATGGTTGTATCAATTTTCAAAAATCTTCCATAAATTTTCCAGTAGGAATATCCTCTTCTACATAGTTCAACCTTGTGGATTCTTTCCCAATTTGTTTTTGAAACCTTGCATACTTGTACTTATGTGAGTTAAATATGTGCATAAGTAATAAACCACACAATCAATGAAACATTACATTAGAAAATTCAAATAAAAATCTAATCAAATTAAAAAAAATAAACTATATAAAAATAATACTTACCTCTTCCAATTTATTGTCTTTGTTAAGTCAATATCCTCATTTCTTTAAGGAAATTTAGCCAACTTTCCACATGTTTCACAAATTCCTTTTATGCAATTTATTTGAGGTCCATTTTCATGATCACATAACATAGCCTTTATGAACAAAATTTCCTATTTAGGAGGTGCATGTTGAAAACCACAGCTTTCTTCTCTCATCTTTCAAAACACTAATAGTAGAGATCAAATTCAATATGATAATGCAACAAGTTTCAAAAAAATTGTTTATCTTCACATAATATGGCTTTAACCTTTCAAAATTTGTTTTTCCAATCTTTATATGAGGATATATATTACAAAAGCTCATATACATCTCAAGTTGTGTTATGTCTAGCCAATGTTTGATATGATTTTCATAAATACCAGGCCCAATCCTATGTCTCATAACCTCTCTAGTATTTGATGATGGATAAGTCTGATCATGTCAAAAACTTGAGATCAAGTTCCTAACAACATCTTCAATCCTGTCAGAATGGGGAGCTCTACACATAATTTCCCAATTGGCTTTTGAACTCTCATCCAAAATATTTCTCTTTTTCTCATATTTTATTAGTGTCGTTCTAGTATAACCAATTTTAGTTGAAAGTTCAGATATTTTTCTTTTTCTTGGTACATCTTGATTTATAATAGATTTCAACATGACCTTCTTGTAGTGGCCTTATCCACTGATCGAGATCCTTTCCCAATGGAATCTAAACTATTTTTGACATTTTGAACAATATCCTTTTGTAATGCCATGTGTTTCTTGTTATTTGATGTCAAATGTACACCCAACAATTGTAATGACTCTTTCAGCTCATCACAAAGAAGTAAATGTGATAAAAATTGGGTTTTTTCAAGTGTTTCAAGATGATTGAATAATCATTGATTATTCGATTTACAGATTTAGTCATTGACCTCTTTCTCTTATTTGTAGGCTGGTCAGCATAACATTTTAGTTTCTCCATATCCATTTCAAGTAAATGATCTAAATTTCTATAAGAAATTTGTTTCCTCACCTTTTCATCTAGTTTTATATGCTCATCCATACTAGTAGAAGGACGTGATCTTGACCCCTCTCCAACATGCATTTTTTGAACTTGGGCCTCCTCCCTATCTTCAAGGTCCATGTGTTCTTCAATAGATTCATTTGATCAAATATCTATATTTAGCTCGACTTCAACATGAAAACTTCCTGCTTATTGAGCCCTTTCTACATGTCACAAAATATTTTTCAAATAAAGTGAGAGATGATGCTAGATATAAGTGAGGTTTATGTATGCAAGCAAACAAAGTGATAAGACATGATGCTATAAGTGAGAGAGGTTTCAACTAGTTTTATATATGCTCATCCATACTAGTAGAAGGAACTGATCATGATCCTCCCCCAACAAGCATTGTTTGAACTTGGGTCTCCTCACTATCTTCAAGGTCCATGTGTTCTTCAACAAATTCGTTTGATCCAATATCTAGTTTGGCTTGACTTCAGCTTGAGAATTTCCTACTTTTTTTTTGAATTTACATGCAAGTAAAGAAAGTGAGAGACTATGAGCTATTTAAGTGGAGTTGAAACAAATAAAATCAAAGATAGAATTGAACTTAAAAAATCCATGGAACAAAAGAAATTCAAAATAGATGATAAGGAATTTAGGTAATGTCTATCCAAGATAACTATTTTTTAGTATTAAAGTTTCCAAGTTAAATCTAACATGGTTTTCATAGTTGGAAATATATTTATAAGGAAAAAAAATAGAGGTGTTAATAAAAGTCCTAAACACACACTTGAGAGAGAGAGAGAGAGAGAGAAGAAACAAGCATGTACCTAGTTTCTTTCTATGATAATTTTCCAAGTTTTGTTCACGCCTCTTTTGTTCTTCTTCTTTTGACAATTTTTGTTGAGACACATTTTTTCTTTTTCTTTGTTGTCCCATTCTCTTCTTCAAGTTAAAGATGACTCAAAACAAATCCTCTACCAACTTAGTTAAATTCTCCTCCAAAATTTTCCTTGATTGATAAAATTGAAAAGTTTTCTTCTCCAATATTTGCCTCCTTGATAAATGTGTAAGAATATCTTTTGCAAAATATGCGCTCCAAGTGATATAAATGTGAATTAATCTTGCAATTTGATATGGAATAATGAAATATAAGCTTCTATTTATATTCTTCTATTTAAATGATTCAAGTGGTAATCTAACAAGTTATTTCATTGTGGAGTTTGTTGCTATATGTATAGGTATGCAACATAGAGTAATTTTAGAATTTTGTTCCTTGTCAAAAAGATAATATATTCCTCAAGCTTGATACCAAAGGTGCAAGAATATCTCAACCAATGAGATAATATAGTTTTTAATAAAGTGTCTCTTAGATAAGTTATGCTCATTGTAGAGTAAGGGGACAACCCAATATATAGTAGAGGAAAATTTTCATGGTCATTCTAGTTGACCAAAGACACCTTGATGGTTCTAAATAAATAATTGAGATATTTTCATTTGTAGGAGATGTAGAGAAGGTACAACAATGATTTGAGAACATAGACGTATAATTTGAATTGAATTTTCTTAATGTTTCAAAGAATAAAATTTTCCTATCCTAAGTTGAAACTAGCAAATTATGCATTGAATTTCTTGAAAAATCTAAAATTTAATATCCAGTTGTAGGAAAGCACGATTATATTAAATAATGGTGTAGATTAAGAGATTACTTATGAAATAATTTAACATAAAATTTTATAACTTAGAGGGAAAGTATTTGAAGGATGATATAATTATAAAAGGAATGTTCCTGCCTCTTCTTTATAATTATATTTTGTTCTCAACTCCTCAATGGTTCATGTTCTTATGTCATTTTAAGAAAAATATGAGTTTTTTGTACCACAAAGTGATGCACTTTATTTGTTCTTATTTTGTATCAAGATTTTAATTTCATCATTTTTATCAAATTTTAAAACTAGTAGAATGTATACATTAATAAATAGGCTTGTAAATACACTAATTTATAAAGTATCATTAGTTTACTTGCTTGGGAGTAATTTATTTTATATTTTTTTACTGTTTAGTATAAAATTCAAGAGGTGTGTGTGCAAAATATTTATTGTGATCAACACAAATGAACTTATTTATAAAGTGGCATTCATTTCCTTATCTTTGGGAATATAAGATCAAATGGAATGTTGTGATCAAATGAACTAACATAAAATTTCACAGCTCTAGGGGATTATATAATAACATTTGGGACCATTTTGATGGTCTTCTTTTGTGGGTTCAACATCAACAAAACTTAATTCAATGTGCATTATTGATTTTTGGCTAAAATGAAATAGTCTTCTCCTAAAATTTTACTAGAGATAAGCATGCATAACATATAAACATGTAAACATAAGAAAACACATACATACATGTAAATAGATTCAATGTATAAACATAACATGTTATAAGCAAAGGGATCAAATAAGAAAATGTATGTCTATTGAATATAAGCAATTGTATGTATGTCATATAAACATTTAAACATAAGAAAACACATACATGCATGCAAATAGATTCAATGTATAAACATAAACATGTTATAAGCAAAGATGTCATCAAATAAGAAAATGTATGTTAGAGATCAAATGTATATCATATAAGCAAATGTAAGTCAGAGATCATCAAATTTCAAATACTAGAGATCATCATATAAGCCAATACATTTAGTAAAGGTCATAAATCTAGTGTAGGGCCTAATATGAATATTGACTCCTAGTTGAATGACCATCTAAATGAGAACCTTTCTCTAATGGATTTGTTGATCCCTGCAGATAAAATTGTGTACACAATGTGTTAAATACATATAATATATTAAATAAATTTTGTGAAAGTTATTTTTATGAACATAATTGTATTTTTAAATATCTATCTAGATCTATGCATACATATGCATGTACATAAACATGTGTGTATATAAAAATTTAAAACTCACATGTCCACTGACAACAAAATCATCCACAGAGTCACGTCGATGTACATGATTTGGAGTAAGGCTAGGAGTGACATGAGGTATGTCCACCTGCAATATATACACATATATATCAGTACATGAATATATAGTTAAAACTAAAATTTAAAAATAATTAAAAAAAGAATTGAAACATGCATATGCACACATACATTCACATCAACTAATATCAGATGACCTAAGTCCTCTGCAACGGTCATCTCCACCATATGAACCAAAAGGTCAAGCGATGAGTCAACATCTACATCCATCTGATTCATCCAATGTCATTCCATAAATGATGAGTGAAGAGGACTATGCAGGTGAGATGGCATCAACATTGAAAAACCGAGACCAATCAACATCTTAGTAAAACCCATAGTTTGTGCAGCAGCTGAATGATCTGTAGGTGGATCCCAATGTGCACTAGTGCTGGGATGAGAGTGATGGGATCCTGGATGTGGACAAACTCCATGTGCCAAACAATCTCTGACCCCATCTATACTGATCCCATAGTCTAATGTGATGAAGGAATATGCCTCCAAGAGGTCCTTAGCCAAACAATGCAGAGTTATGCATGCCATATCTCCAAAAAGTCCATTGAGTTGTGTGGGAGTAGGGATTCCTGCCACTGTAGAAGCATCCACGCTAGTTCACTATGATGGAAATGGTGTGGATCATGAATGTCTAGACATAAAATACTAACCTACACGATCAGTAGATATCCTAGTGGTGGCAGCTACAATGTCACCTATAGTGTCAATTGCTTCCTTTTGGGAAGTAATGATAACCTCATCTACTAAGGGGGACAAAGCTAGGGTGAGAGCAGGAGACCTATCACCAACCAATACCCTAAACACTAGGGCTAGTCTATCTTCTCGATAATAGGTGGGCCTATCGGAAATCTTGCCATGCCCCTGACTAGCATATGTTGGAAAGTCCAAGTAGTTGACTTTGAGGCCCAAATGGACCTCGACATACAATTGTTGAACAAAAAATAATGGAATCTAGTCATTGTTTGGATATTGACCATGTGCTACAAGAAATCATGGGTAGATCTATGGAGCCATAGCATGATCCACACATCTAGTGACCTGGTATCCCCTCACCTTACGTTGATTTTGATAAAATGGAAAACAAGTGTTTTTTACCATTTCTTTGGTCACAACATCTTGTATTTGTTTAAAGGGAACCTCACCATGTACTTCTTTCCGCATGCGGGAAAGAATGGTGACTACTCTATCAGGGAAATATGCACTAGTCTATCCAAGTTCATCTCTTAGTTTTTCTAGACTATGTAATATTGACATGCATACTTGTAGCATAGATTTTTGGCACCCACTTGCTTTCTATCGCTTCTAGGGTTTTTCACCTAGAAGGAGAAAGATGGGCCAAAAATGCTTATGTTATATTCAAATTCAATGCAATGTGGATAGAATAAAGATAAAATATGCCTAGATATAATGCTTGAATGCAAGAAATGAATGGTATTGATTGACTAATGAATAGAAACTAAAGGAAAACAACTTGTTTGAAAACACATTTTGTAATGCAACAATGAACTAGGAATGAATGCAAAACTTAATAGGAATGAACCAAATTGAAAGTGTGCACCTGGAATGTGGATGGAAACTGGAAATTTCTTTTCAAATGTTGTTGATGCTGAAATTTTGGATTGGTGGGACTCATTCACCATTCAAAGAAAATAAGTCCCAGTTCTGCCAAACTATACTGAAACCTATTTCTGATAAAAGGGTAATCAAAAATACAGAAAACTCAAAATTGGCCCTGGAGTGGGACTCATTCACCACTCATGGTGAATGAGTTCACTTTTTAATTTATGTATTTTCAAAGGTGGATTTTGAAGCTTCTGATCTACGCTTTGATGCCCTACAGGTGTTCACTTCCGAAACTCTGATTTATAGGTCTGAAAATCATTTTTTGTTGATATTTTGAATTGATGAATGAAGAGAAGAATTTAGAAACCTTGCAAATTTATCTTCAATGATTTCCAAGCTTCTAAGAGACCTAAATCTATAAACATACAAGACAAAAGAGAGATGTTAAATGTTAGGGCATGTGGGTTTTCCTTGGTCAAACCCCTTTTAGGTAATTAAACCAAAATGATGAAAGAAAGGAATGGGTATGTGCAAGTTAATGGTGGGCCAAAAAGTGGCAATGAGGAAAAAACCATGTCTTTCATCAACTGAAAAAATGCAAAAAGAACATGTTGACTTTTTTTAGGCTCGGGTGTCACCATACCAAACACCAAACCTACTTTTACAAATCAGATATCCAATTTGCAAAAAGAATATATTAAAAACTTTTGTAGCTTTTTTGAAGTCATTCGGCTGAGAAGAACCTGCGGGTGCACAGTGCATCCATTCTTCATGTAATGAAATATCCGATATAGGCTAAATTCGATTTGGAAAGGTACGTTTTTTTATTTTTATTTGATTTGATTTAATTTTGATTTAGATTTGAATAATTTCATATGGGTTTTTGTTGATTTTTTTTAAAAATAGGGTTTTTGATTGAGTTTTTGTGAAAAAATTGAGTTTAGAATAGATTTTGATAAAAAAATGAATGTTTTTTGAGGATTTTTTTTCACAATAGGGTTTTTGATTGAATTTTTATGAAAAAATTGAATTGAGAATGGATTTTGATTAAAAAATGATTTTTTTTGGTGGATTTTTTTTTCAAAATAGTGTTTTTGATTGAATTTTTATGAAACAATTGAGTTCAAAATAGATTTTGATAAAAAAATGAATATTTTTAATGGATTTTGATTTTAAAATAGTGTTTCATTTATATTTTCTAATTTTAGATTAATTATTTTTTAACTTTAATCAGGCATTATGGCTGTTGAGAATCAAAATGTACAAATTCCACCAGTTGAAAATGAAAATCCACCAGTTGAGAATCAAAATGCAGAAATTCCAAATGCTCCACCACCTCCACAGCCATCAATTGAAGAGTTAATTCATGAAAAATTAGAGCAATTGAGGGGCATTTGTGATGTTTATAGGGAAATCCCTCGATTATCCCATATGTCAACCACATTGACATGAATAATTACAAATGTAGAAACCCTCTCCACCCAACATAATGCATTTCATTTGTGGTGAGAAGCCATGAGACAATATTATGCATGTGGATTGTCTTATGATGATGTGAAAGATATCCAAATAACAAAAGCCCAAATAGCCTCTTTATTTATTAACCCCAGCACTAGTTTGATAGTTAATGTTAACAAGCCAAAACTTTCTATAAAATGGTGAACACATAGGGGCATAGTAGATAACTTTTGGGATTGTTGGTGTATGGTTTTTGATAATAATATTGATGTACCTTTTTACTTTATTAAAAAATTATATGTTGAGTTTTTGTTAGGGCATCATGTCAATTACTTTGACATTAAACCCTTCCAGGGCATTGGTAGAGGTATGCCTCAGGATAGGCCAGGGGCAGCTAGAGTAGTTAGGCACCCACATGTTCCCCATCCTCCCCTTCCTCTGCCACCCCTAGTACAACATCTAGATATTACAGAGGATGCAGCCACACAAACTATCTAGGCCATTCACTCTTTGAGTGGTCTTTTGGTTTCACATTCTTCTTCAGTAGCTCAGCCACAGTCTGGTGATCTTGGCGATGGATCCAGTGTTTCTGCATCATCCTCCTTGGGTTCACATATTTGTGTGCCACATATTTGTAATACATGCTAGCAAATATGTTTGGGTCCTATTGTACAGCCCCTTGAGCATCCATTAGACACTTCTGATTATGACATCTAGGATGGAGATTATACAAATCACATGCAGGGGAGTGGAGCACACCCTATAGAGTCCTCTCCTACTAGAGAGTTGGACATTGGATTAGTTACATAGGTAACATTTAACATGTAAATTCATAACTTGCATTATTTTTAAAATGAATATTAATAAGAGATAGTATCAAGTACTAATATTTATTTACATGGTCTATTTAACAATTAATGTCTGAGGAGGAGCTCACAAAGGTGACTGATAGCACCCTTAGGGCCATTTCATTTGGCCTTGACATGCACACAGTATGTATTTTCTCACTCACTCATTTACATTTTTTTACTATATATTTGCTTGTCATTTGAATTGTCAACAATGAAATTATATATTAACTTATATGTTTATCTTACTCTCTTCTTGTAGCAAACACCTTGTGCGATCGAGGTGCGACGCTCTCCAGACTATGGAGGCAGTGTTGGATAAGGGAAAGGTAATTGAACTCAAATTTGATTGAATTAAAATTTATAAGATCTTTTATTGATTATGCATACATTGACATAGATTCATAGTTTCATATGTATTTTTCATTTTTATGTATAGGCAGTTGTGAGCTATACATCATTGTTGATAAGTGCCACAACACCTGAAGGAGCAAGTATTTGAACGCCTAAAGGAGGGGGTGTTGAAACACCTCAAGGAGGAAGTGTTGAGACACCTAAAGGAGATACAAAAAAAGATCAACCTAAAGAGGTATGTGTTTATTTTATTTTGTGCTTGGTAAATATGTTCTTATTACTGACAATTCTATGCTAAATTGGATCAATTTCATGTTTTTGTTCACATTTATAGATTGACGTTACAAAAGCTGGTTTAGTTAGTTCTTGGAGAGGGGTATATTCTAGGACTCCCGACCCTTCAAAGAGATGTATATTTCAAGTAATCAAGATTTCAATTTTAGAGTTCAATTATAATTCAATGTGTATTGATTTTTATGTTAATTATTCAAGTTTAAATTATATAGTATAACTAATCTCAATTGTGCTTTGACTTTTTCTTGTGTAGCTACCTTCAGAGCCAATGAGTGCTTCAAAGAGGCTCCATTTTGATGATCCACCAATAGTTTAGGATGAGATAGACATTTTAGTGTGTAAATTTTGAATAGATACTAAGATGGCATATGCCACATATTGTAAAAATTTGTCTGATTTGGCATTGATGCCATTTTTGTATATGGACATACACTTGATTATTGGATAATTTGATATATATAGAATTTGAAAATCAAAATTTAGTTTCCTCCTCATGTGCATGATTAAACTCTTTGAAGTAATGGTTAAATATCAATGTACAATAGCATAAAAAGAATGGTTAAATATTATGTAGTTTATATTCATATTGCTGATTACATTGCATTGCACATCTTTCAAACTCAAAGTATTATTTCACATTGCATAAGTAACAACTAGATACTCATATGATTAACCCTACACCATCTGATTTTCTTCTTTGTCAACTTTCCCATGCCTTAGTAAATTTGGTGGTCCATTTGTAACCATCAATTTTTTTATATAACATAAATTCACCTTTTTCAAAAAATTAATATGGCTAGACTCCCATATGAATACTAATAATATATCATATGACCATTCTTCATATACTTACTGGCACTTTGTGTCTTCTTAGATGAGCCAAAAGTTGTTGCCCAACTACCTCTTCCTTCATCAATGTTCCATATTTTAATCATTCCATCCCAGGATGTTGTGACCATTTGTTGACTAGAAGATTCAATTATTTGCAGGCATGAAATGACATCATCATGCACTTTGACCTAGAAATTTAGGAAAAGAATACTATTAAAAGTTGTGAGCTCTGTGAAAAATAGATGTTTATCTGACTACAACACCATCTAAATATGGATTCTTTTAGAAAATAAAAATCAAGACATAACTTTTAAACAAATAATTTAATCACAATGTATTTTTCACAAAGAAAATTTGTATAAACTGCTTCTCCATAATGGCTAGTATAGAAAATAATTGCATTGGTAGAACAAAACTCCAAAACATTTATGATTTCCTTGATTAATTGAATCTTAAGTAGAATCCCACAATAATTATGTTTTACATAAACCGATAGGAAAACAACATTGCTTGGAAAGTGCATCTCTAATATTTTATGTTCCTTGTACAATAATTTAAATACATTTAAAGAAGTTATATGAAAGAATAGCTTCTTAAATTATTCTTTAATTTGAAGGTTAGTTTTGATAGTGAGTAATTTATTTCATAATGGATTTTAGCTTTTGCTTGATTGTTGTGCACTATACTTTCTTCTATAAATAAAATGAGACATGCTAATGTACATTTTCACTATAATTTCTCTATTTTCTTCCTCAACATATCTCTCTCTTGGGCTTTGATACAACCCTATCAGGGCCTATCCTAATCACATTTAGCCCAAATCAAGAAGAAAAGTTCATGCATTGCTTCTCCCTACACTAGCAGACCCTGGTTGGAGGTTTTATTTGATATTGTCAACAAACATACATCTGGTTGTCTGAATGAATGGGGGAGTTACAGTCTTCCCAATCAAGAGGTCATGATTTGTTAGAACTGATTAAAGCAATTCAAGACTTATTTCGTTGTGATGAGAACATTTGACGCATAGGCTCAAATGATAAATGCAACATCTCCCTTAACTAAATTATTCATACAAATTTTAGATTTGGAATAATTCAATGAAAATCAGCCAAACATTTAAAAAGAAATTTAGATCTAAAACATTCACATATGATAAATAGGATTCTTCACACATAAGTTGGTTGAATAGAGTATTTAATCAAATAACTACTATGATTACAATTTTTGTTTCAATTGTTTACTCATAACCAAGATTACAATGATAAAAAAAAAAAATTTAAAAACAAGATGCTGAAATCCACTATGCTTGGCATACAAATGCAACCTTTGTGTGAAATTTCCCTCACAAATCCAAACAAGTTTCAACCTCCAAACTCTAGGAAACCAATGGGGTTTCGTCAAAAAATTTCCATAACCTAAGGGTTTTTGTCCTTAGATTCAACAAGTGAACACAAGTGTCCAACTTTGCAATTTTGGATTTGTTGAGATGATGTCCAAAGATTATCCAAACTATTGAAGTTTTATTCCTTATATAGAGGTTGAAAGCCTAGCATGGGTCCAAAGTTTCTTGCCATTTTCTCACATTCAAATTTGGGCTCATTAATTGCATTCTTGGTTACTCGTGGTCATGGGTGGAGTCCATTCAAATGGTGAGGTTTTGTGAAAGTGCATGCTTGAGTGTGGAGATCTAGGGAAATTATTGCTTTAAGTTCAATCAAATAATTATCCCAAGGTCCAACATCAAGGGTTCAGGCGATGGGATTCTTGGGTGTTAGTACACAAGACAATGGGGATCTAGGGGTTTGAGGATTAGGATACCCCATTGGCTCTTTTACAAACATAAGACATCATCAAAAGGCCCAGAGATCCCAAGAGGAATGTATGGTTTGAGAAGTGGTGGTCAAGGTATTAGGGTGTTATGTGAATGGAAAAGAAAACTTTCAAAGGCCCACAAGAGAAGGAAGTGGGAGGTGGAGGCATAAGGAATGAAAGAAATGCATGATAGTATTAGAGAGTCTAAAATCCCACCCAAAGTAGGAAAGTGGCCCATCTTTCAAACTCAAAGCATTATTTTGTATCATTGTTACATTGGTCTTGAGAGTGGTAGCTTAATATAGGTGTTACAAGTGATTGAGAGGTCGGTTTTAGGGTAGTTAAGGTGTTTGAAGTGATTTAGAGGTTGCTTTTAGAGAAGAGAGATGTTGAAGAGTACATCAAGTCAGTGAGAACTGAAGTGTAATGTGTTTTAGTTTGTGGTACTCCTTTGTTTCTCTGTAGATATGTGATAAATTCTTAGTTCAATGATGTTGAACAATTTTAGAAAAAAGAAAGTTGTGTCACGGTCTGCATTCAATCCAACAAGCAAAAATCAAAGCTCAGCCTCTTCGAATGAAAATGCTTGTTTGCAAAACAAATGAATAAGAATGAGGTAGTTAAAGTGTTTCAAGTTATTTAGAGGTCACTTTTACGGTGGATGGCTTAAAACTCCATTTTAAATGTACAAAAGAGAATGAAATTACTTCAAACCAAGTTTGTGAAGAAGTTAACTATGTTGCCCACTAGTTTCCCTTAAGAGTCCAAAGTGCTTAAAGGCAGCAATATTTGAAGGTCTATTTCTCGGAGACCGTGATGCTTACAGACTCTCCGTCTGAGGCTATGAGATCGTGTTGGGACCATCTACAAAAATGTCTCTCATTTTTTGCTATCTTGAAGGCATTTTCTTGTGGTGATGACTTCTCAGTGGAGGGAAAAGTTGTCAGATGCAAGTAGTGTAAAGTTGCAAAGTGGTGCAACTTCCACTCTGCAGCTTATATGACCAAACGGACTATTCCAAAATGTCTGGATGGGTACGTTTACACTAGGGATGGTCCTCTCTTGCACCCAAATACATCGAATCACTCTAAGCTACATTGGATGATGATTTCCCTTAAGAGTCCAAAGTGCTAAGAGGTAGCAATCTTTGAAGGTCTATTTCTTGGAGACCGTAATGCTTATAGACTCTTCGTCTAAGGATATGGGATCGCGTTGGGACCATCTACAAAAATCTCTCTCAGTTTTTGCTATCTCAGAGGCATTTTCCTGGTGATGACTTTTCAGTGGAGGGAAAAGTTGCAAAGTGGTGCAACTTTCACTCCGCAGCTCAGACGCACCAAACGTACGTTCCAACATGTCTCGATGGGTACAACATAGGGATGGTCCTCTTGCACCCAAATACGACGAATCACTCCGAGCTACATTGGATCAGTGATTTCCCTTAAGAGTCCAAAGTGCTAAAAGGAAGCAATATTTGAAGGTCTATTTCTCGGAGACCATAATGCTTACATAATCTCTATCTAAGGTTATGGGATCATGTTGGGACCATCTACAAAAAACTCTCTCGGTTTTTGCTATCTCGGAGGCATTTTCTTGTGGTGATGACTTTTTAGTGGAGGGAAAAGTTGCCAGATGCAAGTAGTGTAAAGTTGGAAAGTGGTGCAACTTTAATTCCACAACTTGTACAACCAAATAGACTATTCCAACACATCCGGATGGGTATGTTTACGCTAGGGATGGTTCTCTCTTGCACCAAAATACGCTGAATCACTCTGAGCTACATTGGACTGAGTCAAATTAGGTGAAAATTTGATGTAGACACAAGGGTACAATCACAAAATCTTTGCAACCTGCCTATTTGAGGCATCTAACAAGATTATTCTGACCTCTTTGGAAAGTCCAAAACTCCCTTAAAACTTGACAAGCAACTAAATACACATTTCTGTCTTTAACCCCCTTAAACCCTTGTAATAGTGAGAAACTAGTTTCTGTCCAATTACTCCAGAATTTTCCAAAACACCAGACAAACACATGACTGATTCAAGCAACCGTATCCAAGTTACACAACATATATGAGAAACAATATAGACTCCTTTGGACCAGTGCTGACTTCCTATACATTCACCCTTGAATAGGCTACTCAATTAGCCCAAAAATGCAAAGCAACATACCTTCAAACACTATAGAGACCCCTAAAACCTTGAGGCAGCAAAGAAATTACCAAGAAAACAAAGATTCAGCAATTGGATTCCATTTGTATGGACCTATAACCGTCAAATCAAAAAACCCTTATTTTTAGTGTAATTCTTGAGGGTTTATTAGATGTAGCACTTCCACAACCTTTCATACTTTACCACCACCTTAGAAACCTTTATTTAGGCCCCAATATGCTTAGAAAACAAAGAAACTTCTGGTATCTCAATTATTTTTGCAAACCCTAGGGTAAAAACTCTATTTTCAAGTGAAAAAAACCACCATTTTTGGACCTTTAACTCTTCATTTTATTTCAAAACCCTATTCTCCATGCCTTCCACTCTTGAAATAACGTTAAGACATGTAATAAAATTTCTAAATAAAGTTTTTATACAAAGAAATGGGAAGATAAAACCATGTAAGTGGTTTCCCCAAACTAATTGCCACCAAAACCATTCTTGATAGTTTAAAACCACAAATTACCCCAACGTGTAATTATGATAGCACTCAAGATAGCCCTCCACCATGAACATATCAACTAAGTAGGAACCCATAACATTATGGAAAGATGATCTAGTTCTCCCAATGTAACTCCCAAGCATTACATGTGAGAGATGGTCAATTTCATTGATGGCAATGATTGTGTGACTCCCATTGATGACCTTCTTTATTCAATGCCATTACAACAATATCCAAAGAATTCCAAAGAATACTAATGAAAACAATATTTCCCTCAACACCTCATGATCATTCAAGCACTCATTCTAACAATACAAGAGATTTACACTTCAAATTGCAAGTGAATATAATTTACTATATCTTAACATAAAAAATGCAAAACCTAATAGAAAAATGTATCAATGAGGTACAAGGATGTATAAAATCCAATCAATCAAACACAATCAACCTAACATAATTAAGGGTTGATAGGGGTATTGGATAATTAAGGGTTGATAAGGGTATGAATGTTTATCTTTGTATCTACTCTTGAATATCTAGGGACTTGGTGGTATTTAGAAATTTGTTACTCATTTTTATTGCAATGAATCAAAATGTCTCAATATTAATTTTTCCAATGCTATAAGAGAAATGAATTTTTTCATGATTATAATGAATATATTGTATGTTATCAATGCTAGTGTATATCATCAAATTATTCCAAACATGTGTTTAGTCAACTCAAAGTGGGTGAATGACACCACTTAGCAAAAAGTTTGAATTTTGAATTTTAAAATGAAAGGGAATAGGTTTATGACTATGAGGTCACCCTTGTGAATTAAAGAATTGGGTTTGAGGAGAAAATGTTGCAAGCCACTATAATTTATTATATATAAATGGGAAATATTACAAAACCTGGTTCAAATGAGCATACCGACAAGAAAGAACTAGGGAGAAAACCTTCGTTTGTAGCTCGATTAAGTACAAAATAGACCCCTATACAAAACATATGAGTTTCCAAAATACAGGCCCCTTTACATTTTAAACATACCCTTTATACAATCCCAGACATTTGACCCATATTTCAAAAAACATCACTGGGTATAGATTATGCCCATAGACAATTATGACCATTTTACATTGTTTCCAATTTGAGAATTCAAATTTTACAAAATTTTCCTATTAGAGGCATTCAGGGCATAGTCTTCAACAACAGTAGTATGTTCATGTTCTGCACTAACAAGCACCTATACAAACCATCAAGGTAGCTTAGAATAACCAATCTGTATTATTCTAAATGACACAAAATATGATGAGATGGTAATGTAAACTATAAAAGATGCTTAGAATAACCAATCTATATTGTTTTAATATGTTGCATACCTCTCTAAAAGGATCAAAGCTAGCTATTGTTGCAGCAAGTCCATGATCAATCATGCCAGAAATATCACAAAAGTGGGAAAATGAAAAATCTATATTGTCACAACAGAAAAGATGTTAGACTAACATATCTATATTAATCTAAACAACCTGAATGATGATGAGTTGGTGATGCAAACTATAAAATACGCATACCTCTTTGAAAGGATTAGAGCTGGCTATTTTTGTAGCAGACCTCCATGATCAATCATGCCAGGAATATCGCAAAAGCAGGAAAATGAGAAATCTATATTGTCACAATAGAAAATATGCTCAGAATAATGTATCTATATTAATCTAAACAACTTGAATGATGATGATCTAGTGATGCAAACTAGAAAATATGCATACCTCATTGAAAGGATCAAAGTTGGCTAATGTGTATAGCAGGTCCATGATCAATCGTGCTAGGAATATTGCAAAAGTGGAAAAATGAGAAATCTATATTGTCACAATAGAAAATATGCTTAGAATAACATACCTATATTAATCTAAACAACTTGAATGATGATGAGCTAGTGATGCAAACTATAAAAGACGCATACCTCTTCGAAAGTATTAGAGCTAGCTATTGTTGTAGTAGGTCCATGATCAATCTTGCCAACAATATCGCAAAAGTGCATACAAAATATCACTATTAAAGACACCTGCATTGCAATAGTATATAAAATATCAGTATTAAATAAAGAACACTAATGAACTTAATCATAATGAACATAAGAATTCTAACTTCCATTCTTGAAAATGCTATTCAAGTGTGCCTGAAGTGTCAGATCTCTTTGCTTAAGAGTATCCAATATTGCTTCATGATCAACATTACTAAGTTTCCATAGTTGTTTTGTCTTTGGTCTGGCATGATACTTCAACAACTTAACATTTATTGCTATAACAAGGTACAAATACATGAGAATGGTTTTGTGTTTCTCGTAGTCTTCAAATGCAGGTATGCCATTCTTTCTAATCATGTATGTTCGCAACCAAGTTCCTGCAACCACAACTGAACCTGTAGGATACATGAAACCATCATCATCTTCCATATGTTGTGTTAGCTTATGTTTTACCCTCACACATCGAGCCAATCAATAGTTTGATCTCTCTTCATCCCCATGTGGTGCAACAACTACAAAAATGTGTCCTATCTGTAGTAGATTTGAAAGCAAGTTGTAATCAACTAAACTTTCCATTGTGTCATTTGTCATGGATATTGTTTGAGATAAAGGAGTTAGATACTATGGTACCCATGTATCCACCGACTCACTTGAATCACATTGATCCCACTCGCACTGAATACAACTCTGACAAAAACAAGCCAACTCTCATGTCCAAATGGTCCATGTGCATGCATCTAAGCTTTGAAATGAATGCATCTTTGAAGAATGTTTGATTGTATGACAATCTAATCTACCTCCCACTGTACCCTCCTCAAGGAACCAAAAGAATCTACGCACTGTTCAATCAACTATAGAACGTGTCCCTCCCTATGACAATGTTGAACTACACCAATCAACTATAAAACATGCATCGCTGAATTTTTCTCTTGAAATCTTCAATTTCTCCTTAACTAGAGCTCTCTTTACACATGCACCTACTCCATCATGCTCCCCTTTCCCATATCTAGCTTCAAAAAAATTCCAAATATGAGGTAGACCCCTCTCTACATGCATTCTACTAGACCAATCAAACATACGAGCATTCTTGAATGGACCTGTGCAATTATCTAACCAAATTAGATGTTGGCCCAATGCTATATCATGCTCTTGCAAGAACTCAAAAAAATTCTTGAAACAATGTTGGACATACTCAAACGAGTGAGATCTATCATCACTCATATAAAAATGATACTCTCTGATTATCTTTCGATCCTCCTCTGTACTATCAGGTGCATGTCTAAATGTTATGTGGACAAAAATAGCAATCTGAATGGAATTGTAATACTGAGATTGTACCTCGTTTTTGTGGTTGCAATGTGTAGTTTTCTGCAAAGTCAACCACTGATATAATAGTGCTAATCAAAAAATATTCCTTACACATCATAAATTGTTGATCCAACCATAGAGCCTATGACTATGCCTTGCATACTTGTAGAAAAGATTGTCCTTAAAATCTGAAATAAGATCAGCAACACTACATTCTTTTGTAACCAACTCACATCTAGAACCTTCACCTCCACTTTGCAAAGTATATTTGACAATCTCATATCTCTTTTTCTCAACAAGCTTCTTTCCAAATTCATGTTTAGAACTCTCATGAAAACATTGAACAAACTTTGAAAAGCCACCGCATTGTGAGCACTTTGCATTTAAACAATCATTTCTATAGAAAAAGCAACCATCATCTCTCAAACATAAAAATAGATCTAGCAAGTCCCTTGATGATTTTGGAAGATGCATTGCACCTCACTCTTGCAACATTTCATTATTATGCAAAGTAGAATGGATATAGCATAATAGCTCATGGTATATTGAAAACTCCACATGGTATTTGCAACAACAAGTATTACGAATCTTAAGAGGCACACAATAAAATGGCTTCAAACCCTCAAAAGTCCTTTGCAAGATTTCCATATTTTTATGTGTTTCAATAATTTTTTTGAACAACATTGTTTGGCTTGATTCCAAGAAATGTTTAGGATGTGGTGTACAGTCTTGATTGCCAATTCTTAACTTTCAAACATCCTTTGCATTGGGTAATACTCTAGAGTTATCATGCCAAAATTGTTGAATTACTTGACTTACATTATTGGTTAGCTTCTTATGAACACATGGAAGCCTCTTGGAAAAATCCCATGTATCATTTTCAAGAGGATCATCTATTATTTCTCTTCTTGCAAGTGCTCTATCCAAAGTTTTAAAATTTATGTTAAAATCAATACAAGTTCGTCTCATAAAGCAAGCCTTTTTCAATTTATGGCTTACTAGGGAAGTTGTAATGACTCTCTGAGCATCTCTCTTATCCTTTTCCTTGTTACTTTTTCCAATAGACTTGAGAGCATTAAAAATATTATTGACAATAATAGAATTTTTTTCAATCTTCTTGTTCACACAAATCTTAAATTTGGTTAGCAAAGGTCTCATCTTTTGCATCTTTAGCAATTGTATAAAAAGTTAGCATTGCTCGGTCAATGTCTTATCACTAAAATATTGGTTGAAAAGTCTTCTATCCCACAACCGAATAGTTTGTGTTTACCTCTTGCCTTCAAAATTGTTTATAATATTCTTATCAAATTCAAGTAACCATTTAGGGGTTCTTTAGGGTCTTGAAATTGGAATATGTCTTTCTTCCATACAAGGTTCTTCACTTCTCATGTAATTTGGTGAAACATAATTTACACTTGCTTCAATATTATGTTCAAAATCTTCATTTCCAACATTTTCACCTTGAACATTTTCAATATCAGTTTGAATAATTTCATTCCTAATTTCACTATCATGTTCAAGATCTTCAAATCCAACATTTTCACCTTGAACATTTTCATTATCAATTTCAATATTTTCATTCCCAATTTCAATATCATGTTCAACATCTTCAAATCCAACATTTTCACCTTTAACATTTTCATTATCAATTTGAATAATTTCATTCCTAATTTGAATATCATGTTCAACATATTCAATTCCAACATTTTCACCTTGAACAATTTCAATTTCCTCTTCACTTGAAAGACCATAGGGGTTAGGTTCACCAATATTTAACACACCTTGTCTTCTCTTGGACTAGGACTTTCTCTATCTTTTTGTCTATATGCTTGAATTTCTTCTTTTGTAAGCTTCCTCTTACATTTTTTCTTCTGACGACTACTGCTCCCCATTATACCTCATAAAAGATGCTAAAAAATCATTCCTTATGAAAAATTTCAATAGAAGATACTTCAAAAAGTTGATCTTTGTCCTTTCTTTTCTGAAACCGCGTGTTTTTCACCTACAAACAAAAATGTAGGGTCCGTTGGAATCCATAAAACAACCCAAATGAGGATTTTCTATGGCCCACAAATCTGATATCCGTTATAATCTGATATCTGATTCATTCTAAAATTTACAATGTTTTGCAATGGTATGATTTTAGTTCTTCAAATCGGATATCCGATTTGTGTACATAGAGATCTAAGGGTTAATGGTAGATAGTAGAGGGTTTAAGGGTTAAAGGTTTAGGATTTAGGGTATATGGTAGAGGGTTTAAGGGTTAAAGGTTTATGGTACAGGGTTATAAGGGTTTAGGGTTTCATGGTAAGGGTATAGGGGAGAGAGATAGATGGAGTGAGTGTGTGAGAGAGTGACCTGAGAGAGTGGGATAAGGTCGGAGAGGGTGGGAGAGTGGGAGAGAGGGAGCAAGATGGTGGGAGAGAGTGGGAGAGAATGGGTGAGGGTGGTAGAGAGTGGGAGAGAGGGAGGGAGAGAGTAGAAGAGTGGAAGAGGGTGGTAGAGAGTAGGACAGGGTGGGAGAGGTTAGGATAGAGTGGGAGAGAGTTGGAGAGAGAGGGAGAGAGGGAGGGAGAGAGTGGGAGAGTGAGTGAGTGAGAGAGATACCTAAGAGAGGGAGAGGGGGTAGGATGGAGATACTTGAGAGAGAGAGAGAGGAAGGGAGTGGGAGAGATAGAGGGGAGGTAGGGTTAAGGGTAGAGGGTAGATGGTTTGAGAGTTTAGGGTTAAGGGTAGAGGGGAGGAAGATAGGAGTGAGTGAGTTGAGAGAGAGAGAGAGAGGGGGGGGAGTGGTTGATAGATATAGGGAGAAAGGGTTAAGGGTAGAGGGTAGGGGGTTTAAGTATTTATGGTTTAAGGGTTAAGGGTTAACGGTTAAGGGTAGAGGGTTTAAGGGTAGAGGGGAGACACATAGAGGGAGTGAGAGAGAGACACTTGAGAGAGGGAGAGATGGTAGGAGGGAGGGTCTTGAGAGAGAGAGGGTAGACGGTTTAAGGGTTTAAGGATTTAAGGGTTAAGGGTAAAGGGCTAAGGGTAGAGTGGAGAGACTTAGGAGTGAGTGAGTGAGAGAGAGACTTTAGGGAGGGAGAGGGGGTAGGAGGGGAATACTTGAGAGAGAGAGAGAGAGAAAGATACCTGAGAGAGGGAGTGGTGCTAAGATGGAGACACTTGAGAGAGAGGGGGGAGTGGTTGATAGATATAGGGAGAAAGGGTCAAGGGTAGAGGGTAAGGGGTTTAAGTATTTAGGGTTTAAGGGTTAAGGGTTAACGGTTGAGGGTAGAGGGTTTAAGGGTAGAGGGGAGACACATAGAGTGAGTGAGTGAGAGATAGAGAGATACCTAAGAGAGGGAGAGGGGATAGGAGGGAGAGGCTTGAGGGAGAGAAAGAGAGGGTAGATGGTTTGGGGTTTAGGGTTATGGGTAGAGGGGAGAGAGATAGAGGGATTAAGTGAGAGAGAGAGAGAGTGAGGGAGGCAAGAGAGATAAAGGGTAGAGGGTAGAAGGTAGAGGGTTGAGGGTAGAGGGAGAGAGATAGGAGGAGTGAGAGAGTACCTAGGAGAGGAGAGGGGTGGAGAGGGTGAGACTTGAGAGAGAGGAGGAGGGTGGGAGGGAGAGAGAGATAGAGGATAGAGGGTTTAAGGTTTTAGAGTTTAAATGGTTAAGGGTTTAGGGTTTAGGCTTATGGCAGGGGAGATACAGAGGAGGAGAGAAAGAGAGAGACTTGAGACAGGGATAAGCGGTAGGAGGGAGGATCTTGAGAGAGAGAGGGTAGAGGGTTTAAGGGTTTAAGGATTTAAGGGTTAAGGGTAAATGGCTAAGGGTAGAGTGGAGAGACTTAGGAGTGAGTGAATGAAAGAGAGACTTGAGAGAGGGAGAGGGGGTAGGAGGAAGACTTGAGAGAGAAAGAGAGACCTCGAGAGAGGGAGTGCCAGGACAGTAGACACGGAGAGGTATAGTGGGAGGGTTTATAGATATAGGGAGGAAAGGGGTTGGCGTGAGGGTAGGGGGTTTGCTATATTTAGGGTTTATGGGGTTAACGTTACCAAGCATGGGTAGAAGGCTCATGGGTAGAGGGAGACACATACAGAGGAGTGAGTGAGAGATAGAGAGAGATACCCAAGAGAGGGAGAGAGGCAGGGAGGGAGATCCTGAGAGAGAGAAAGAGAGGTAGAGGGGAGAGAGATAGATGATTAAGTGAGAGAGAGAGAGAGTTGAGGGAGGGAGAGACAAAGGGGTAGAGGGTAGGTAGAGGGTTAAGGGTAGAGGGGACATAGATATGAGTAAGGAAAGAGAGAGACCTAAGAGAAGGAGAGGTGGTAGGAGGTGAGACTTGAGAGATGGAGGGAGGGAGGGTGTAGGAGAGAGATAGAGGGTTTAAGGGTTTAGAGTTTAAGGGTTAAGGGTTTAAGGTAAAGGGTTAAGGGTAGAGGAGAGAGAGATATAGATAGTCAGTGAGAGATAAAGACCTGATAGAGGGAGAGTAGGTAGAAGGGTCAGTCTTGAGAGAGAGAGAGAGGGTAGAGGGTTTAAGCATTTGGGGCTTAAGGGTTTAGGGTTTAGGGTTATGGGTAGAGGGGAGAGAGATAGAGGGTTTAAGGATTAAGGATTTAAGGTTTAGGGTTAAGGGTAGAGGGGAGAGAGATAGAGAGTGAGTAAGAGATAAAAACCTGAGAGAGGGAGAAGAGGTAGAAGGGTGAGTCTTGAGAGAGATAGAGAGAGAGGGTAGAGGATAGAGAGTGGTGAGTGGGGTTTTAAGGTTTGGGGCTTAAGGGGTTTAGTAGGTTTAGGTTTAGGGGTTATGGGTAGAGGGGAGAGAGAGAGATAGAGGGTAGAGAGTTAAAAGGGTAGAGGGTAGAGAGATAGGAGTTAGAGAGAGACCTAAGAGAGGGAGAGGGGCAGGAGGGTGAGACTTGAGAGAGAGAGGGAGGGGAGTGGGAGAGAGGTATAGGTTCAAGGGTTAAGGTATAGGAGAGGGAGATAGAGGGAGTGATTGAGAGAGAGACTTGAGGGAGGGAGAGGGGGGATGAGGGAGAGTCTTGAGAGAGAGAGAGGGGGAGGGAGTGGGAGAGAGATAGAGGGTAGAGGGTTTAAGGGTTTAAGGATTTAAGGTTTAATGGTAGAGAGCTAAGGATAGAGTGGAGAGACATAGGATTGAGTGAGAGAGTGAGAGTGAGAGAGAGAGAGAGAGAATTAGGAGGGGAATAATTAGAGAGAGAGTGAGAGAGAGGGAGTGAGAGAGAATTAGGAGGGAAATAATTCGAGAGAGAGAGGGAAAGAGATAATATTTAAATATTTTATATGTTAGTAATATTAATTAGTTATATAATATATGTATATATATATATACATTAACTAAAATATAGTAATAATATTTAAATATTATACATAATAATATTATATATTATATATTAAATTATAAACTATATTGTATATTCTAAACTAGATATATTAAAATAAACTATAAAATATTTATTGCATTTTCTAAATCATATATTATAAAGTGTAAATTTTTTTTTAAAATCATATATAAACCAAATTGGGTATCCGATTCAAAACAGATATCTGATTCAAAATAGATATCTTATTTGAAATAGATATCTGATATTTCTACCAAAGACACATTTAGTCAAATTAGCATCTTGTGGATAAATTAGTCTAGGAAAACATCCAACCTCTTAGAGTTTATGAGTTCACTATCCAAATCAAATCAAACCAATTTCAAATGAAATCAAACGTCAATCCAAGTCCTAAAGTTTAGTATCCTCTTCAAGGTTTCCTAAGAGTTCCAATCATTCACCAATCATCCATCTTTCATATCTCATCACCATAATTTTGATCCCTAAAATCTTAGACTTTATTTTTTGTACCTATATTTTAGATCAATACAAAAGAATTAGAGGTTCACCTCCCACATTCTTGAAAATTGATCCTTATTTTACGGTCCAAACTAGAGCTCAACACAAGAGGAACATGGAAATAAACTTGCTCCATACATCATGAGTAATCCAAATCAATTGAACTTTCAAAGCCTTACAATGCCGATTGATTATCAAAACTCACATTTATACAATCCATACATGGGATCATTATCTCCTACAAACCTCAATGGTACAACAAGTGTGAGTGTGCCTAGTCAGAATTTTAGAACACTCTTCCCGATGCTAGATTTAAATCCAAGTCCAAACCTACAAGTCTATCAACTGAATAATCAATGCATGAGCTTTCAAACGAACAATGTCATCCCACCAAATCCCTACATGTCAAATGTGAATGTACCAAGTACAACTTTACAAAACATGAAAATTTTGAATCCAAACTTGGCAAGCTTTGGGATAGATATGTTTGCAAATCATACGAATGTTGTTCAAAGTCCAAACAAGATGTTAATGACTCCAAGTCAAGGTAACACCATGCAAAATCAAAGTTACCTAAATCAAGGCAATGTGATTTCCAAACACAACAATTTTCAATTTCAACCTATAATGCCAATCTAAATATCATCCAAAATTAGAACATTGTCCATAATCTGATACAAATACCACTAGCATACATTCCAAATCCGCTTTAACAAAATCCAAATCAGCTATATCAAGGGTGTCAAAATCAAAATCAAATTTTGCTAGATCAGCTTGCTTCACTTTCCAAATTAGTTGATTCATTGCACCAAGATCAATCACCATGTCTCCAAAATTAATCACCATAAGGTCAAATATCACAAGGTAACCAAAAAAAATACACACAACTTAGGGGATCCATTGAATCATTCATGCAATAGTTACTACAAGAAAACCTCATTAAACACCCTGTTTATGAGGACTATCAAGAGCCCTTAGTTAAGCTACTAGGGTATAATGAGAAGCACTTTTGTGGCTTCCAGAAAATAAAGGGACATGCAACATCAGATTTTATTCGACTCAAAAATCTCATCCAAGACCTTATTGATTAAAAGATAATCACTATTGGGGACAATGATCAAGATCTATCCATCAATGAACACCTTGAAGATGTTTCCACCTCATCTAATGATCAAATTAACATACATCAAGAGTCACTTTTCAATCATGATCAAAATCCACCAACAATACCCAACAATGATCCAATTCAAGAAATGTCAACATCATTTGACCCTACGGTTGATGATATTGATAATCTCCCTGCCACAATTGTTGAAAATAATGTTCAAGATCTCTCCATTAATGAGCACATCGAAGATGTTTCTACCCCATGTGATGATCAACTCACCATACATTAAGAGCCACTTTTTAGTGATCTATTTCAAGGAGTGTTGGAATTATTTGATCCTATTGACATAATCCATGACCCATCGACCAATGATCATGTTGAAAATGTCTCAACATCACCTAATGAGTTAAAGAACATATCTCAAGAATTTATTCCAAAGCATGATCAACATCTTTCACCAAGGTCTAGCAATGGTCCTTTCCAAGAAATGTTGACACCCTTTGACCTCATGGTTATAAATACTGAAGGGATCCTCAGCTCAACATTTGATCCAAGTCCACTCAAAGATCAAGAGGATATTGAGCCACTTCCCATTCCTAATGATGAAATACAAGAATCCTTTATAAGCAGTCCATCCTTTGAAACTGACCCATGTCAAGAAACTGATCCAAAGCATGTCAAAAGATATTTTGAAATCATTCATGATCAAAAATTTATATCTCCAAAATTCTACAATGATCTAATGGACACTTTCCTATCTATACAAGATGTTGCAAATGATGATCATATCCACATAGCACTTACTCCTCCATCTACCCATGAGATTCTTTCTTTGGATGGACACATAGATGATCTTCATTCAGAACAAGATTCCTTTACTCCTGACATTATTACACAAAAAGAGCAAGTTATTGATTCCTAAAGTCAAACTGAATTATCAACATCAGGATCAAATATATTCCAAATTCAGACTAAGGACATCATGTATGAAGATATCCAGAATTATCCACTCAAGAAAATAGGTCAAACAAAAAAGGATATTCTAGAGTGAGCAAAACAACAAATCAAAATAACATCATCTACAGTGGTCATTTATTAAAGAAGGCTTACTGAACAAGACATTTTAAAACAAGCAAAATCAAGGAACAAAGGTGTTACTATCATCATACTAGCGGCAACTATGTCTCAAGAAAATTTCAACATAGGGAGCACAAAAATTCCTTGTGATGAAACCAATGCCAATACTACAACTAGCCACGTCATGAATCTTAATCCACCCATCACCCCATCTATGAATTTGAACCAACATCAAAAGAAAGATTTGAATCAAAGCACAAAGAATTTTATCAAATAAAAAGAAACAGAGCATGAAGGACACATCAAATACACATGGATACCAAAAAATACAAAGAAAGATTATCCCTATCAAACTCCATTAGTCAAAGAAACTATGGGGAAAAATAAAAAATGGAAAAGTATCCATCAAATATGTCCACAAAGGAAAAAGAAGGCTTCACAAGCAACGTACAAACTATATCAAGTAGTCGGTCCTAATTTTGTGCACACTTTCGTATCCACCCATCATTGCTCATCTTCCCAAGTTTGGAGAGTCAAATGTTCCAAACTGTCAACCAATCCATCTCTTATCCCTAAACACACTCCATATATTCCTCCATGCATAATATCCAATTCTCACATTGACCATGTGTTGGCAATGACCCTTCATCATAAGGATTCAGAAGGAACTCTATTGCGATGTGCGCACAAGGACAAAGTTAACTCCGGTATCGATGAAATAGATCAGGAATCTCAAAAGTTGTATTTAAGTGCATGTATCTTAGGAAAGCAACTTCTTCAAGCAAGATATCAATGTCACATCATGATAGAAGAATCTACATCAACACCACCAAATGGTTCAACATGAGCTTAAAGCCTTTAAAAAAATAAAATAAAAAAAAATATGAAAATAATAAAAAAAATAATCATGAAAGCACTAAAGATAAAAATCATCCTCTAGTGAAAACCTTACGGTGGTGCTTTGGGAAACACCATGATGAAAACCTAGAAAATAGGCATCATGAGTAGAATCAAGCATCTATGTGCGCCAGTTCAGATGGAAGCATCTAATCCCATCCATAATAAATCTAGTATTCTATTCATCTTATCCATGATAATAAATCCATTCATCCATAAACCATTCATCCAATCCATTTTCATCCATCTGCATCCATCTCCCACATTATCTTGATCTTAATAAAATTTTGGTGCACACTTTCTACTTGCTTATGGTAATCACCTTGGTCACATGAGTCATTTTCATTGATCCTATTCGATCCAACGTTATCTGAGCCATGGTACATTATCCAATAAAGAATTCCTCCTTTGAAACACCTTATCTTATTACAAGATAATCCTTGGCATCCTTTGTATGCTTACCATATCCATCCATCCATACACCTATCCAATCATTCACCCATGGAATTACATACATTGCTAGACATTGGGGGCAGATATTTAAATCTCACTTTAGGAATAAATCTTGATATATATCCTCCAACTTATGTGGTGATCTAAACATTGGCAAATGTGAAATCAAATTGGTCAAAGACTTTGTGATCCAAAATCCAAATCACTAGCCCATGCCACATTTTGATGAGTAGATGTTCCTTATCAAGCTTCATCTTTCAACGAACATCAAACCAAACAACCACTATCAGTGACATCTAATGCGTGTTTCAACATCACATCAAATCATCCAAAACAACTTTTTTTCCAAACCAAGCTTCATCAATCATGATTAATCAAATCCTTGCATTATTGTGCATCCTCAACAATGTTATCATCATCAATCCTGATCAATCAACTCCTTGCATTATTGTGCATCCTCAACAATGTTATCACCATCAATCTGGATCAATCAGATCCTTGCATTTTTGTGTATCCTCAATAATGTTATCATCATCAATCCCTCATCATCCTAGGATATACATCCTAATCCTTTTGTTGCTTAAACACTATCCTTTCATTGTTGTATATCCTCAACAATGTTATCATCATCAATCCATTGATCCGATCAATCAACCTTAGCTTGGTTTTCAACAAAAAGAAAAAAATAGAACACTGATATCATCACACATGTCCATATCCAAATCGTCAAAATCATGCAAAAATCCAAAAAATCCAAAAACATTAGAAAATTAGAAAATCCAAAAACATCCAAAAACATATCAAAATCCAAGAAAAGGTAAACAAAAAAAAGAAAACATCAAAAACATGGTATTTGAATTACGTCATCTTTGAGCTTAAACGTAGGGAAGGCTAATCTTTGATCAGCCCCTAAGACACATAATCCAAAAACATTTGAAAACATAAAATCCAAAAACATTTGAAAACACAAAATCCAAAAGCAGCCTCAAAACATTTCAAAAAAATAAAAAAGACATCCAAATATTTGAAAAAATCCATCCATCCCATTTTGCTTGCACCCACAATAATTTCATCCATAATAAACAAATCATCACACTAACCCTTTGGCAAAACAAATAGAAACAAGCATAACAATCAGCAAAAGAAAACTTCAAATGCAAAATCAAAATCAAAACAACAAACATCTAAAGGAAAAATTAAACTCTTGATCATTTTCAAACATGTCAATCAACCTTATATCAATAGCCTTTTTGAACAACCTATCAACTTGCAACCATCCACTAACATGGCCTAGGATGAATCATTCCTACAATGGGCATTATCTTTTGGAAAAACACTTTGGATAAACAAAAACTACGTGCCACCATCCACTAACATGTCCTAGGGTGTATCCTTCCTACAATGGGCATTATCTTTTGGCAATTGTTTCGGTCCTTATCCTAAACAAAACACATCCCCTTGGCTAGAGGTATGAAGAACATTGACTTGTTTGTGTTCTTGATCTTTTCTTTTTGATTGATCTTATTGCACTCATTCTAATCACCTCTGGATGATATCTAATCAAAGTGATTTAGAGAGAAAGGAATGGGGCATCAATCATTATATTTTTGTCTATTGTGCTTGTTGGACATTCTTGTAATAAAACTTGGTGAATACTTGCTTCGTTAGGTGCATCATAGCACGGTTTTTGTATGTCAAGTGCGAACAAGAATACTCCTATCTGTTTGTTGAGTCAAAGTCCATCACACTAGGTACAATTCCATCCTAGTTCTTTATACCTTGATGCATCGTTCTTATGTGTGTTATAAAACATAAGGTAAGTAACCCTTTTAATATCCCAATTCTTGATAAGAAAATCAACATCATCTATCATCATCATTATCATCTATAATAAAGTCTCGTAAGATCATGGACTTGTTGGATCCTCTTTTCATCATCTCATTTCTTCTTTCTTCTCTCTGTGCTAACATAACATCACCAATGCATCAATCTTACATCTATCTTGCATCCACAAACCATTAGCATACATCCATTACATAATCATATAGACACCATCACATCATCCATGTCATCCATTCCACATGCATTGTATCATCATTTAAGTTGTTTAGGATAATATAGATTGGTTATTCTAAACATCTTAAAACCATCTCATTTGCATCATCATCATAACCATCCATATGTCCATCTTGAACCTCTTTATCGGGAGATCAACCCTCAAATTGAATCTTTCACTCGATCTAATGAGGGGGCAATGTACCAGTGTACTTCTTTCCACAGGGGCATCTTAAAAAATCAAATTATTTTAAAATTTGATCATGGCAAGTTTATTCTTTGAACCAATGCAACAAGTACATTGCTTCAAAGAGGGGAAAAATGTAGACACGTGAACTTGACATCATGTATATTAAATTAAATCATATTCACCCATCAATTAAATAAATCAAGGTTATTTGATTGATCTCCTAAGGTTATCTTCTAATTAAATAAATCACTTTATTTAATTATCTCCTAAAGTCTCTTCATTCAATTAAATCAAATATATTTAATTAAATAGATAGTGCATCATTTTCCTTCCTTTTGATTTAAATAAATCCAAGTATCTAAGTCAAAAGTCAAAATCACCTAATCATCATCTTAAATTAATCAAACCATGATTAATCTAATCCTAATCACCCATCACATCCTCTAGCTTTTTCCACTTGCACAAATAAATCAATTTATTGATTTATTAAATTCTCCATTTTCTCTTAACATGGCATAAAAAGAGAATATCCTCCAAGTTTGAATGTCCCCCCAATTTGACTTGTCCCTTCCAACAACGAATTTAAGAGCTCTTACATGTCTCTTACATGTCTCTTGCACAATTCAAACTCAACATTTAGTTCATCTTCTCATCAAATTCAAATTTTAAATCTCCCCCTATTTGGCACATTAACCAAAATGTGTTCATTCCTCAATCTCTCACATGTTGACAAGTGGCATCTTGTCATTGATGGATCTTTAGTCCCACATCCTCCATTTTTGGCATTCTTTTATCCTTCTTGGCTATAAATAGAGGGTTTCTCTATTGTATCAATCATCCACAACTCATCCAAGTTAGCATTTCATCTTATCCACCATCTCAAGCACTTGATCACTTTTCATCTTGACTCACTATCTTGCATCTTCATATCTTGAGCTTATCAAAAAAGGGTTGGGAAAGGGCTATTTACCACATCAAAATAGTACTGATCCCCCTATGAGATGATGGCTTGATCCATTTTAGATAAGTTTACATGTTTATGCTTTCTTTGTATATCTTTTTTATCATGTTTCATTGTCTTAATGTGATTGAGAATTTCATAGGGAGCTTGATTATTGTTGTGCTAACTTGAACAATTATCTGTTGTGTTGCTTATGTTAGCATGACGCAAAAATCTTGCTCACAAAAAGTTAAAAAAATATCAAAATAATAATTAGTGGCTATTTCACAAAAAAGTAAAATTTAATAAAAATTAATTAAACAATGAAATAAATCAAAATAATTCTTAAGGAAATAAAATAAATTTTTAGTGAGTAAAATAGTTTTAAATAAAGAAAAATAGATGTTCAGATGAAAATGAAACTAAATTAAACAATAAAAATTATAATAGAATAATCATTAAGTAAATAATCAAGTAAAGGATTTTTAGATAGATGTATTTAAAATATCTAGACTAACATTAATTCCTAAGTAAATAAAATAATTCAATTCATTTTTTCAAGATAGATGCATTTAAGATGTCTATATCAGTATTATGGTTGTGTACATAAACCACCATACCTATCTTTAGAAAAAACTTATATGAGACATTGAAGGTGTCTATTTCACTTAATACATAAAGCCAATTTAAAATAGGAATGTCAAGAATGTATCTCCAAGTGTCTCCAACATTAATTTTTTCTTTAGATAAATATGCTAGTATTTTTCTCATATATATAAGAACAATTTTTTTTTTTTTAATTTTTTTTTCTAAAATAATATTATTTAAACGTGTGTGTCTGTGTATATATATATGTATATATATATACATGTATATATACATATATACATATATATACATATATATATATATATATATATGTACATATATATATATATGTACATATCATATATGTATATATATACATATGTGTACATATATATATATATATTGTATATATATACATATATATATATATATATATATATATATATATATATATATATATATATATATATATATATATATATATATATATATATATATTTGTGTCTGTGTGTGTATATATATATGTATATATATATGTATGTATGTATGTATATACATATAAATACACATACACATACACATACACATACAAGTGTAAGGTGTAATATACAAGTGTAATTTAAACATCAGTAGTTGTTCCACATCTAGTAAGACATGGATCATATTCTTTTGTCTATGCTTCACTTGATATTTTTTCTACATTTTATGAGTTGAGAACCATAATAAACATTTGAAAACACCTAATTTCTTTCTTATTATAAACTTAATTTATATTTCTTATTTATTCTTAAACATTTTAAAAACAATAAAATTATAAATTAATTAATTACATTTATTTTAAATAATGTTGAGAGGTACTTTCACGCTAAGAAAACATTTATAACAATATAAAAAAATCTCATGTTATTATGTATACATAAAATCCAAAGCATAGAAAATCAAACTTTTAAAAAGAAAGATATAAAACTATAATATATTTTAATTTTTTAAAGTAACAAAAAATATTAAAATAAAATAAAACAAAATAAAAATGATATTATATAAATAATGTATAGATAAATATATTTCCTAAAAGTATATTTTATTTATTTAAGATTTTTTGAAACTTTATAACTATTATAGAGAGGGCTTCGATTTTTTTTTTCTAATTAAGAGTTATCTTTTACTAATTTATATACTAGCACTTGCACTAAAAGAAGGTGGAATAATTATGTCAATTATATTATATGAAGTATTTTATATGATTTTGAATAGTTTTCTATTAAGAATATAGAACAGTTCAAGGGGAAAAAATACAGTATTGCATGTGAAAAATACAAAGAACTTTAGGACATAGAAAAACAAAGAGATTCACAATTATAGGGTAGTGAAATTGAAAAAAAATACCGAGCAACAAAGATTAAAAGACTTTAAAAGAAAGGGATCAACATAAGAATGATAAACAATAGGAGAAAGTGCCCAAATTCAAACCTATAAAGAAGATATTTAAATTGAAAATTGAAACCATAAACAAGTCCAATGGGATGTGCTTTGTGTTGAATTTTTGAAAGCCCTAGCTTCAAATCTCCACCACTATATCTAGTATACATTAAAAGTGTTGAAACTGATAGTGAACAAAACATAAGATGAATCTCTAAAATCAGGATTGAAATCACAAAAGAAACTTTTAGAAGAAACTAGATATAATACAACATTCAATTCTATCCCAGGGTTCCAATAAGATACCCCAGTGAATTATGAGAAAACACTAAACTCACCAAACGAGGTATCCAACTCTGAGCTAAGAGTAAAATATATATCACATCCAATTCCACACAAAGTTGAAACAAAACCATGAGAAAAATACCACATATGTAATTTTTGATGCATCATGCATGCATTCCTTGGACCTTAAATTGACAAAAGTAGAGACAAAATGAAGAGAATGTAGGAAAAATTCTAAATGGTACAATAGCTAAGCCTTGAGCTAAAGTCCCTAAATTCACTGAAACAATGGAAAGTGATTTACCTCAAGATTCTACACAAATTGTGTCATGGTGTCAACAATGTCGATGAGAAAAAATGGGAAAATTTTGAAAGAAAATTTACGAAACCCTACCATAGTAGAATATTTTCAAATGAGACAAATCAAAACTTATGTCCCTTTATTTGTTGCTTCAATCTATTCATAGTAAATGAAAGTAGAGTAAACGAAAGTATATACAAAAATATCAAAGTTTGAGGGTTACTGAAGTTCCATTTTATGTGAACAACAAGATTTTTTCATCCTTGTTGCATAGATAAGGAAACAACACAATGGCGGTGTGTTTAAGATAAGAATAAGAAACCTTGATTTTCACCCATTATCTTATTGTATAAAATATTAATGGTGATTTTTAACCACAATTTATCATCCATTGAATGTGATTTGCAATTTTCCAAGTGTTTGACAAAGGAATGGCCAACTATTTTAACTAACAAGATTTTTTTTAAATGAACTGATAGGATTTTTCTTAGGCATGAGACAATTCTAGTGGGCTATGCCCACAAAAAATAGCCTATCGACTAATTATATATTCTTTAATATTATTTACATATTTATATAATATATAAAGTAATGTATAGATAGATAGAGAAATAAAGAACAATAGGTTTGTGTTATTTTGTTTAATTAAGAGGTTTTTAATTTGTTTAGGATTTAATTTATAGAGGATAATATATGTTAGTTGTGTTAGTTTTATAATAATATGTTGGTTGTATATTTTACTAAAAAATATTTAAACACATTCATCATATGAGATATGTTTATATCGTTATATAACATTTTTAGATGTATCAATTAAACAAACATTTTTTTAAAAAATGATGAAAATAATTTATTACTTATATCTTAAATTTTATACATTTAAATATCAAAATAATAATATTTAATAATAAACATAGTATTAATGATATTATTTAATAATTAAATATAAAATAAAAATATTTTTTAAATATGAAACATAACCAAAATAGTCGCTTACATAAATTTAGTCACTACTTAAAATTGAATTTAAGTTAAAACTACTTTTAAGCTTATTAAACAAGAGTTGCCCTGTAGCGTAGTTCCTGCCAAGTGTAGGCAAGACAGTTCTGAGAAACTGGTGATTTAGACTTTGCTAGCATGAATGATCAATGTGAAAATAATTGTGAAACTAATAAAGCACTAAATTTGTTTTATGTAAATAAATAAGTAATCTTATTTGTTGTCTTTTATCTAAAATAGTCAGAACTTGTATCGAATAGGGAAAATGGAAAGTCCTTTACTAGAGAGTGTGAAGCCAAGCTTGTTTGTGAATAGACACTTTGGTGTAAGTGCTAGTTGGCTGCAATGCAATCACTTTAATTAAAGGAGTGCCAATTTTATTCTGTTAATGTATTTTTATATTTGGATATTTCATTGTTTTCCATTCAGAAAATTCAGCAACACATGTTAGGAAAATAAAATATGAATACAGAGAGATCTTAAAGAATCATGGAGTACAGTAGCAGGCAAGAAAAATGTACCATACAAAACAATACAGACTTACAACAAACAGATTGGCATGAATCTTTAGTTTTACATACCATTCCTTATGGCATACTTTTGATCCCAGTTAATCAATTCCATAGATGACAATAAATAGAACATGTTTCTTCTATAAGTATCCCAAAATTTTCTCAATACATTTCTGATGCTCTTTAAGAAATTGGAAAATGGAAATACAGCTAAGCTAGCCACTAAAATGAAACATGCCATGTCCCTTCATCGTCAAATACATTGTGATCAATTCTTATAATCTTAATGCTAGAATAAACAATAAATATCTAAAGCTACATGAGAGGAGGGACTTATATGTATGAGTGTGAAGCATTTAAGCATTAATCTTGACCAGTTCATCATCAAACTGTTGCATTGACCAACAAATGGTTACAACAAATTTATTTTCTGTTTAATCATTGTGGGAGCCACAAGATAAGTTGCAATAATAGCATTGACTAAGGTATATGATGATGTGGTCCCAATCCTATGAAGCTTAATTCAAAGTTGATCTTCACAACTTGTACAAGCATATGCATAGGTACTTCCTCTTGATGCTTTAAGTCATCTCTTTGTCTCTGCAAGGCATCCTCTATCATTTTCTAAAATATTGCTTAAGTCAACATGTCTAGCATGGATTTTCTCATAATCTACTAGAATTTTGGAGTTATTGAGTAGAAGGGTAGGACAAAGGATCATGTGTTTGGGAAAATTTTTTTGGTAGTCATACCATGTGTGGGTAGGCTTATAAAATACAAATAAGGATTGAAAAGAGAAATTTGTTCGAATACCACAACCATGAGAAAGGGAAAATTGCTTTGATAGCACTAATCTAGGTTTGAGCGGTGCCTTGGAGGATAACATTCTAAATGGATTCAATGTGGTATGTATGTAAGTAACTTAAAGTGATAAGAATGTACCAACCACAATAATCAAAGTGTCCAGAGGCTTCTATTTGGCTTAGCTATCACACTCTTCAATGAATGGCTATGTTATTTAGTTATACAAAGGAAGGAGATAAAGAGACATATGGACAATATAGGAGACAAACTCTTTCATTTTGTTGGTCTATATCTTCTTTTTTGTCATTCTGTGCATGTGTAGAAGAATAGATGCATTGAGTAGGGATCACAATGTTGACAATTATGACTTTGAGGTATGTCCATGTGTGCTTGCAATCATACGAGCATGAAGATAGTGTGATGCAGAGCACTACCATTGAACAATAAGTTGATCTAAGTACCAAATCCACTAAAGATGACTAAGGGTGAGTGGAACAAAATAACAATTTGCACTTATGGGAGTTGTTGTTTGGGATATTAGTTAAGGAGTTATCAACTAGCTTGTTGAAGGAGAACTGTTGCAAGCATATTACGCCTCTTGAAATCTCCTCTCTAGTAAAGTGCCAATTTATCTCCTTTCTAAGTGCTTGGAGTGATTAATCACCTTTAAAACTTGAACTTTAAAGTACATAGAGAAATTCCTTGTGGGAAAGGGCTAATGATCACAATTAGCTGCTTATGCTAGCTTGGAAGTGTGTGCAAGACAGAGGAAACAAAGAGTGCAAGCTAAAAGCAGAATGGTAAAAGTCACAAAAACTGTCAGAAATGCTTATCAAATTGTAATTTAATTTCCTGCTCATTATTTCACTACTTTCTAGTAGTGGGCAAATGATCACAATAATTTGCCTCTGTTAGCTTAGAATTTTTCTGCAGGTTAAAGGGAACCAAGAGCCATAGACTTAAGGAAAAATGGGAAATATCACAGAAAATGTCAAAAATGCTTATCAAATTGTAATCTTTTTCCATCTCATCATTTTCTTCATTTCTAATTTTTTTTCTCAATTTTCATAATCTTCCCCAACCTATTATTTTTTGAACCTTGTTAAATTTTTCTTATCACAATTTTTAATTATTTTAACAAAGGAACAATTGAGGTGAGGAATTTCTAGTAATCTTATGGAATTGCAAGAAATTAGACTTTAGTAGAAACCCGTCCATCTTCTGGCCTATGTGGCCATTTTAATAGACTGTAATTTATTTTGGAAAACAATGGATATGAACTAGATCTGTCCACAATTTTTGACATTTTTTTATTGCTACACTGAAATAAATTTTTTTGGCATTTCAGGTTACCTGAGTTGGAGTTATTTGGGTAAACAAAATTTAAAGGAGAAAACAACGTCATAGTTAAATAATGTACTCAAACACTCAAAAATAATCTACATACCACCATGGGATGTGAGCATTCTCAAACACAAGTGCAACAGTATTAAATCATGTTTACCTGTAATGTCTTTATCAAAGGCTATACCAAGACATAAAAGGAAGAAGATATAATATATTTTAAGCACGAAGGATATGAGTACTACAAGTTCACAAAATATTAGAGGAAATGATGACTTCCAAAATTGTTGAAATGAATTGATAAATAATTTATTACAAAACAAAAACTATAATTGACCACACTCAGTTCACCCAAAACCTTCTATGACAAAATCACATGAAGCATAAAAGAATACACTTCATTCTATAAACTACAAAGTTATAATCAGGAAATGGATAAGATTTAGAACTTGAGTAACTTCATGCAATCCATGCGAAATTGTGATTCTAGCCAATTTGGTTGTTGCCATTGTCATGAACCACAACATAACCCTACAAAGATATGTCTGCAAAACCAAATTCAACATTAAGATAACTATTAAAAAGAATGCTTTAATGCTCAAGATAAAATCCTTAGTGGCATGTGGCACATGAATGCCTAAAGTTTCTGAACAAGGAATAAAAGCTTCATAAACACAACCTAGAAGAAGTAAATACCACATATACCATATAAAATTCCAATTGCCTCCAATTACATTGTAAGGTCCAATTTTGCTGCCGTCAAGTATCCCTAAACAAACATCGACATTCTAGTCATATGTGGTCATATGTGAAGGTTAGTCAGTATGTTCAGTTAGTGAAGAATTCATAAAATATTGAACAATAGATAATTTGAGGTATTTTGTCTCAACCCTAGTCACCTTGTTATAATAAATTTTAAGGAATGAAATTTGCATGATGTTAAAGTTCAGGCATTCTTACATTGATTATAGATTTCCAACTTTGCATTTTTAATATTTGGTGAGGAGCTTTTGAAGTTGAATGTTAGTGGTTTGACTTTGTAGTATGATGTTACATCTGCAATGGATCTGGTAAACTCACAGGAGTTGGATGATAGGGTATATTTAGCCTAATTCATATAATTTGTACAACATAAGAAATTTACAGTAAGATTCATAAACATGAATTCGCACGTGTGAAATATGAACAAATTAACAAATCCCTTCACCTAATCTTTTTTTCCCTCGCCAACATGGTGGCAGGATCTTATCTGATGAATCTAGTAACGTCTATTTTACAATGCTTTCTTTGACCTATATCAACCTTGCATTGTTAGAAATAGAAACTAATTATATTAAAATTGCATAAAGTTAAAATTGTCTCTAAACAATTACTACAGAGACAAAAGCGTCATAAGCTTGTTTTGTGAAGTATTTATATGAGCTGGCAGAAGAAACAGATCCCTCCAATGGTCACATCTTACTGTAAGGAACATTTTCTTGATTACCATAGTCAATGTAAAACACTTAAAATAAATCTTTTGGAAAGGCTATACTTCCTCCTCGGGGAGCATTAACAACCTATATAGTTGAACACATAAGTAAAAAATGGACAACTTAAACAACTATAATAATATTAACACCTGACCCTAAGAAAAACACCAAAGGATGAGAAATCCTAATGAAGATATCAAGCTCAATGAAAGCGGATAATTTAAAAAAAAAAAACTCACCATTACCCTATTCCAGGAACCATCTGCACTAAACTGTGCAAGAACAATATGTCAATATCTCCCTTTGTCGAATTGAAGCCTACAACAGGAGGCTTTTCTTGGAGACTCAAATTAGCTAGTTGTTGCTGAATGGAAGAAACTCTGGAATTGCTAGCAACTTGAACATAAAATCTCCCACCATCAAGAAATTCTATAACAAGAACCTACATTATTTATAGGAAATTTAGATGTTGCAGAACACGAGAGGCATAATACCCTAGTACAAAACTTGCAATAATCTCCTTCAAGACTTCCTTCTTCGATGTTGAATTAGAAGCACTTCCATTTGTAGCTTCTTGGCCTTCAACATAATTTTCCCAGACTTGGTACTTTGGAAAGTTAGTAAATATATATACCTACATTATAGATATATATCTAGCTAGTTTTCGGATTCAAATTGATAACATACACATCTTCAAAATTCATATTAAAGAAACACTGATAGCACAATTTTTAATGATTAATTCATTGATTCTATTGGAAATGCAATCTAGGTTCAATAAGCCTGTATCCCTGGCAAGCTAGATTGTTGAAAGGAAGGACCGGTGGTGAATGAAGAAGCTGTGACTAGGGCTCAACTGGAGAATAGAATGGGCAATGGGCTCGACCATTGATTGTTTTTCTATGATCAAGGTCACTGGATAGACCTACTTGTAATCAACAATTGACATAGAAATATGAAATATAATATATAACATCTAGATTTTTTTTAAATATTTCCACAAAAGGTAATAAAATATACATTTGGAGAAACCCTACTTGGCACAGTAACTGTAAATATTGTAATACTGGTTAACAAAATAATTCCCCATCTGTCCACAAGAGCTACATGGGCCATGCCATTTTAGCTACAAGCATAAGTCCTAAATCACAAACACAAATTTTTTTGTTCTTTTTTTCATTTTAACCTATCTGTATAGTAGTGACGGGTAGAATATAGGATGCTATCGCCCCTAAAGCCATTTTGTGAGGCATCTATTAAATCCTGGAAACAAAACCCTAATCCTAGAAAGAAACTCTACAACAACAGAGTGAGCTTCTGTGCTTCAGGAGAAGAACAAAAACACTGATCTCTCTCAACCCTTGATGTACTCAATACAAAATTTACTTGAAATTGGGACGTGGCTTTGAAAGTTGGGTGACAGCTCTGGAACATGTATAAGCTCCTTCATCCCGCCTCGTAAGTTCAAAGGAGCCTCTGACAATCTGCAACATTTGCAACAGCCTTGAAATTTATGTGGTCTCTTGCCTCGTAGTATCTGCAGAGCCTCTGACAATTTGCAGACCCCTTTCCACCTCCAATATAAGAGCCCCAAAATGATTTTGAGAAATATTTGCCGTAAAAAATGTGCAGCTTCACTGATGCATGTTAGAAATATAAAAAAAATCTTGAATAAAGTTGAATTTGGTTGGTTGATGGACCAAGTTTTAATCACTGTTTAAAGTTTACAGCCTCCGCTATAGTTCCCTGGCAGGAACTAATAACAAGCATCTACATTTAAGATATATTATCCCCTAACATTTATCCTAGGCTCGTAATGTTGCCATCACTATGGCTGTTTGTGTCGCTTCGGTCTGTCGGGCTGTCCATGTCCGCAGAGCTCAAAATCTGTGGATGTTGAGGCTCCATCTTCCCTTCTAGCATCTACACTACTTGCCTCATGCTTGGCCTCACTCCCTCATCCTCTTGAATGCATAACAATGCTACAACACATGCTCTTCTCACCTCTTCCACGTCTTCCTCCTCTGCAACACCCTCCTCCACAATAGCAATCGTGTTCCCCTGGTGAAATTGAGTTGCGGCCCATGTGGGAAAGTAAAACTTACTTGAATCTTGCATGGTTAAGTCTAGATTTCTTTGCCCCAAAATGATTTTCGAGAGTGTCATACCAAAACTGTAGATGTCAACTTTGATAGTAATAGGAAGGTCAGAGATCCACTCTTGAGCCAAGTACCCTCTCATACCTCTTGTAGTGGTCAGCACGCGGCTCAAATCTCTACCCACAAGCTTTACCATTCCAAAATCGCCCAACTTCGGTGACAGATCACTATCCAGCAGAATGTTTTTGGGCTTAACATCACTATGAATGATGCAATCTCTGCACTCTTCGTGGAGATAAAGTAACCCTCTTGTAGTGCCTTATGCTATCTCAAATCGAGACTTACAGTCGAGAACTTCCCCTTTACTTTTGGAACTACTGTTGAACAGTAAAGAACTTAGTGAGCCTTTGGGTATGTAATTATAAATCAGTAAGCATTTTAATCCTTCTACAAAAAACCCTCGAAGTCTTACCAAATTCACATGTTGTATGTTTCAAAGAGAACTGATTTCTGCTGGGAATTGCTTCTCATCTTGTCTTGAACCCTCCATTTTTTTATGGCCACAAGCATACCATCTGATAGAGATCCTTTGAACACAGAGCCGAATCCTCCACTCGCCAACGTAGACCCGAAATTCCTTGTTGCAATTTTCAACTCCTATAACTAAACATTCTAAGAAAAGAGTTTGAGGAACCTGCACGCCTGTTCATTGATCGCAGGCGATGCCTCCGCCAAATGAAAATTGAATAGATACCCAGAGCAATGGTGAGTGCACCAACAATACCAAGTGATACACCTACAATACTTGTGGTTTTTCTTTTCGTTGAGTGTTGAGAGGCACTTACCCGAATGAAGACATTTGAATTGCTTTTTGATGGAGTTGAGTTGCACATGTTTAGCAAGTCTCCAGAACATATTTGGCAGGGGCCTGAAGACGGATTGAAACTAAACGTGTTGCATGAGCAGTTGCGGATGCAAGCTTTCTTTCAATCTTTCTTTGTGGATGTAGGGTATGAGAAAGCGTTATCATTCAAGAAAGTTACACCAAGGTCAATGAATCTATCAGTGCTGCCGTTTATGGTAGCGCAGTTTAATGGGTTGTCCCGAACACAGCCACTAGATGCCCAGTCTTGCAAAACCTAGGTGCAATCATCTATTGGCTTGAATCCTTCCTCGCAGCTGCAGCTATGAATATTTCGGGAGTCGCAGGTTCTGTATGCACCACAGGGACCATAGACGGCACATGCATCTCTGGGCACAGACCATAACATTGAAGAAAGCAGATCATTGGAGATCAACTATGGATGTTCAACTTAGACAGCTTTTTTGCTTTCCTTTATTTATCTTTCTTGTTTTTTGTTTTAAAACAGTTATTGTAGGACCTTTTAAAAGCAGTTTGCAAACTGCGTATTTCTTCATTTGTCTTTCTAGCTTTAAAAATTGTTCAGTGCAAGTTTCCTTAGGTTTTGTTTTAATCTTTCTTTAGCTTTTTCTTTCTTTAGCCTATGCACTGTATTCTCAAAACTCTATTTATAGAGTCATATTGTAATAGGTTTTTCATATAGTTTTTGAATAACAGAATTAATTCCAGCACTGCTGTTCGCTCAGTATTTTTAGCAGATCCATTGTTTTTGTTTTTTTTAATGAATACATTTATTCTCTTTTAGAATGATAATTCTAGTATAGTGTAAGAGCAATAAATTTCAACCTTTCATTTGGTATCAAAGCAGGTTGCAGAATTTTCTGATTGTGCAGGTAGCAAGGTTAGAGAAGCAATTATCTTCAAATGGCCAATAGCAACAGTTTACCATTTCAACTTCCATTGTTTTCTAGAGATAACTATGAATATTGAAGTATCAAAATGAAGACCCTACTATTATCCCAAGAACTCTGGGAATTAGTGGAAGTAGGATACCCAGAACCTGCAGATCAGACTGCATTAAATGCCTTGACACAACAACAATGAAATCAACTGAAAGAAGATAGAAAGAAGGATAACAAAGCTCTTTTTACCATTCAATTTGTGTTGGATGTTTCAATTTTCCCTTGAATTGCTGGTATGACAAAATCAAAGAATGCATGGGAGGCTTTACAATTGCATATCAAGGTACATATAAAATTAGATTGGTAAGACTTCAAACTTTTCGAAGAGAATTTGCAAATTTAATGATGAAGGAAACTGAGTCTATTCATGAATTTATTACTAGAGCTCAAGGTGTTGTGAATCAACTTAGGATTCAAGGGGAAACAATAACTGAACAAACAATTGTAGAAAAAATTCTAAGATCCCTTCCTCCTAAATTTGTTCCAGTGGTGATAGTCATTGAAGAAAGTAAAGATTTAACTACTTTCAAAGTTGCAAAGTTGACAGGTTCTTTGCAATCTCATGAAGAGCGTATGCAACATTCTATGGAAAGTTTGGTGCAAGCTTTCTAGTCTTCTATAAAACTTGAAGAAAAGTCTCCTCACACCACTAAATATCAAGGTGAATCTTCTTCTAATAATAGAGGACAAGGTAGAGGAAGAGGAAGAGGAAATAACAGAGGACGAGGACAAAGTTCTGTAGATCGGAGGAGTATCCAGTGCCGATATTGTGAAAGGTATGGTCATTATGAATCTGAGTGCAGAAAGAAGAAATCTGACTTGAATAAGTCAAGAGCCAATTATACAGAAGATTCTTCTGTAGATACAAAACATTCCACCTTCTTCACATGCAATTTGGTAAAAGAACACCAAGAGGATGTCTAGTTCTTGGACAGCGGCTACTCCAATCACATGACAGGTAAATCTAATCTCTTGAATCTGATCTCTTTGTCAAGTTAGATGATTCAATACGAAGTCAAGTTAAATTTGGAGATGATAAGGAGGTTGATGTAATGGGAAAAGGTACCCTTGCAGTCAAGACTAAGCAAGGAGAAACTACTCATATTCATGATACTTTGTTTGTTCCACTGTTACAACATAATCTTTTGAGTATTGGGCAGCTTGTAGGAAAAAATTATAAAGTAGTGTTTGAAGATAACTATTGCAAGATATTTGATAAATATAACAATCATCATCTTGTAGCAAAGACTTGTATGACAGAGAATAGACTGTTTCCTCTCACATTGGTTTCTAGTCAGTTGCATGCACTCAAATCAACTACAGATGATTCGTGGTTATGGCATCAACGATATGGTCATCTGAATTTTCAAGGGTTATCTTTGCTCAATAAAAAGAATATGGTAAGAGGGCTTCCTCCAATCAAGGAAAAAGAAGTTTGTTCAGGGTGTGCATTTGGCAAGAATCATCAAGATAGTTTTCCGGTGAATAAATCTTGGAGAGAAAAATCTCCTCTAGAGCTTGTGCATGCTAACATTTGTGGTGACATGCAAGAGGAATCATTGGGTAAGAACCTTTATTTTTTGACTTTCACTGATGATTACTCACGCCACACTTGGGTTTATTTTCTTAAGCAGAAATCTGAAGCCTTTACATGCTTCAAGAATTTTAAAGCTATGGCTAAAAAACATAGTGGGTATCATGTCAAGATACTTAGAATAGATAGAGGGGGAGAGTTTACCTTTAATGAGTTTGCTGATTTTTGTATCAAGAATGGGATACAGAGACAGCTTACTGCTGCATATACACCTCAGTAGAATGGTGTTGCTGAAAGAAATAACCATACCATCATGGAAATGGCACAAAGCATGTTGTAGACAAAAAATCTTCCAAATACTTTTTGGGGAGAAGCAGTTGCCACTATAGTATATATTTTGAATAGAAGTCCCACGAAAGTTGTTCAAAACATCACTCCAAAGGAAACTTGGAGTGGTAACAAGCCTTCAGTAACTCATCTTCGAATCTTTGGATGTTTTGCATATGTGCACGTTCCAATTCAAAAGCGGAAGAAGTTGGATGCTAAATCCCAACTTTGTATCTTTGTGGGATATTCTACTGCAACTAAGGGATATAGATTCTATAATCCTGACACAAAGCAATGGATTGTTAGTTGGGATGTGATTTTTGATGAAAGCGGAGTATGGTAGTGGAAATATGTTGTACAACAAAATCCATCAATAATCATAAATATGGAAGATAAAATTGTTCCTCCTCTCCCCACAAGCTCAAGTGGAAGTTCAAGCTCAAGTTCCAGTCCTCCAAGTTCACCCAGTTCTTCTAGTAGCACAAATTCAGATAGTGATTCACCTCCACCATCACCTCCACCATCAGTTCCAAGAAAAGTACGAAGTTTGGTTGATATTTACCAAAGGAGTACAAATATAGTTTCATTTGTTAATTTTTCTTTATTTAGTACAATTCAAGTTGAACCCTCTGTGTATGAAGAAGCAGTGAAAGAACCAGTATGGGTTAATGCTATGAATGATGAGATGAATTCCATTCATAAGAATAATACTTGGGAATTAGTGCAACTTCCCAAATATAAACAGGTGATTGGTGTGAAATGGATCTACAAAGTCAAATATCATGCCGATGGTTCAGTGAAATGACATAGGCAAGATTAGTTGCCAAAGGATTTGCACAAACTCCTGGAGTGGATTATGCAGAAACTTTTGCTCCTATGGCTAGACTTGATACAGTAAAGATTATATTGTCTGTAGCTGCATAGTACAAGTGGCCAATATTTCAAATGGATGTGAAATCAACATTCCTTAATGGTTATATAGATGAGGAAGTTTATGTGGAACAACCTATGGGTTATGAAGTTCAAGGAAAAGAACACTTAGTCTACAAGTTGAAGAAAACTCTTTATGGGTTGAAGCAAGCTCCTCGTGCCTGGTATGCTAGAATTGACAATTATTTCATGAAGATGGGATTCAATAGAAGCCACTCAAAGCCAACCTTGTATGTCCAATGTATTGGTAATGATATTCTCATAGTTTGCCTTTATGTTGATGATCTTATTTATACAGGTAACAACAAAGCTCTCATAGAGAAGTTTCAAGCAGAAATGAAACAAGAATTTGAAATGTCACATCTGGGACTCATGCACTATTTTCTTGGTGTGGAGGTACTACAAACATCAAAAGGTATATATATTTCTCAAACCAAGTATGTTGCTGATTTGTTGAAGAAGTTTAGATTGGTGGACTGCAAAGCACTTGCAACCCCCATAGCAATTGGTGAGAAATTAACCAAGGAGGATGTTAGTCCCAAGGTTGATGCTACTTTATATAGAAGTTTGGTTGGTAGTCTCATGTACCTCACAACCACTAGACCTGATATTATGTATGCTGTAAGCCTCACCTCTCGGTTCATGCAGGATCCACATGAGTCTCATTGGCGAGTTGCTAAAAGAATTTTGAGGTATGTGAATGGTACACAAAATTTTGGAATTCATTACTTTCCCACTAAACAACTCGAGTTAGTTGGTTACACAGATTCTAATTGGGTTGGTTCAGTGGATGATAGAAAATCTACATCTGGATATGTTTTTTCACTTGGTTCTGGAGTTGTTTCTTGGAGTAGTAAAAAACAGGCAACGATGGCTCTTTCTTCAGCAGAAGCATAATACATGGTAGCGTCATCAGCAAGTTCTCAAGCAGTATGGATTAGAAGAATATTGGCAGATCTACATTTGGTTCAGGAGCATCCAACCACCATTTATTGTGATAATAATAGCACTATTGCCATGACAAAGAATCCTGTGTTTCATGCCAGAATGAAACACATAGAGATCCGACATCATTACATCTGTGACTTGGTTCAAGATGGACAAGTGGAGTTGCAGTTCTGTCCTACATCTGAGCAAGTTGCTGATATCTTTACCAAGGCTCTTTCTACAGCAAGTTTTGTGGCCTTGAGAAATCAGTTGGGACTTACCCCTATTGATCATTCAGGGGGAGATTGAAGAAAGCAGATCATTGAAGATCAACTATGGATGTTCAACTTAGACAGCTTTTTTGCTTTCCTTTATTTAGCTTTCTTGTTTTTTGTTTTAAAACAGTTTTTGCAGGAGCTTTTAAAAGCAGTTTGCAAACTGCGTATTTCTTCATTTGTCTTTCTAGCTTTAAAAACTGTTCGGTGCAAGTTTCCTTAGGTTTTGTTTTAAGCTTTGTTTAGCTTTATTCTTTCTTTAGCCTATGCACTGTATTCTCGAAACTCTATTTATAGAGTCATATTGTAATAGATTTTTCATATAGTTTTTGAATAACAGACAATTAATTCCAGCGCTGCTGTTCGCTCAGTATTTTGAGCAGATCCATTGTTTTTGTTTTTTTTAATGAATACAATTATTCTCTTTCAGAATGATAATTCCAGTTTAGTGTAAGCGCAATAAATTTCAACCTTTCAAACATGCTCCAACCACTGCTTCCGAATGAATACTGTCGCCCTTGTCCGAACTTGGTTATGACGAAACGTGCAAGCGCATTGAAGCCAGGAATCAACATATAAGTGAAATACAAACCAGAGCTATTACTTTCAACGCTGATATTGAAGATATGTTTGTCTTCAATTTCCAGAATTCCATTGAAAATTTTGCCGTACCAAATTCCCGTCTGCCAATACTGTACAGAATTGTTCCATGTCAGCGTGAACTGTTTGGCCCCAGACAGATCCACGTGTAGAGAAAAAAGCCCAGGAGCAGGATCTAATGAGCTTTTCCAAGAGACTAGCTTTTGTTGTCCACCCAACCTCATCCCTGGCAACAAGGTATCTACAGGATTGTCGAAACTCTGCCAAACAGTTTTAGATTTATTGTCATCGCTCAGCATTAAAACATTACCAGAATCCAGTATCACAGCCTGGGAGTTCCTTTTTGTTGTGTTGACTGACCAGATAGATGCGTCCTCTGCATCAAACAGTTCCAGATTACCTTGTCTTGACAGCTTCAAAACGACAGATTGGTTTCTGGCGGGAGTCTCCCTGTTGGCCACCCAAACATACGTCTTCTCTGGTATTTTGGCATACCAGATGCCAATATACCAGTTATTGCTTCCATTTGGGCTGAAGAATCCCAATTCAAAGGTGCCATTCTTTGAAATTATTGTCTGATTTCCAGTAAGCGAGGCGCCCAACGAAAGAGTATCTCCTGCCTCGACTGTGGCACCATTACTCTTCAATTGAATAAACATCGTAACTGCAAAAAACAGGCTTAAGCAAAAATTTGCCCTGTTTTCGTCCATCGCCATTAAATTTAATATGTTTCCAAAAGGCCTTCTAGGGTGGAAAGTCACCTGAAAGGGAAACCTCACAACCAAGAGGCTATAAAATTTAATGGCCACTTAACTGTATTTGAGTCGAAACAATTAAGTTGCGGGCAAAACTTTCCCTCTCCTGGTGCGTGTCAAAGGGTTCCGAGACGCGCTTCGTAGCAGTCAATACATTTGCAAAGTTAGTCGTGTAGTGGAAAACAATAAAAATTCACGAGGATTTATTGAAAAAAAAGTAGTTTTATTGGTAAAGGTCGTCGCCCCATAATATTATCCAGCCACACAAGTATTACAGTTTTAATTGTATTGTTTTAGCGATTTAATGTTTTTTTTTTAAATTTTTTTATTATATGAATTTAAAAAACTAGTTTTAAATATTATATTAAATTAAATTTATCTTGTCAAATTTTTTTATTTACTTTAATTTTTAAAAGTCTTTAGCTATATTATTTTGGAGCAGTATCAATTTATAATTAGCCGATAGGCTATTATAGGTGAGAATTCAATTGGAAAAGTCTCACTGTCTGATGCCGGCTGAAACTATTCCGGTTGGATTCTCACCTGAGAAATGCCATCTACATGTTTTTCCTTGAGAAGGTTTTTCCGGTGGGAAGAGTATTCTGGTGACCTGACGCCGTTTGCTATCCTCTCCAGCTTTCATTTCCTTGATGCCGTATGCTGTCCCTCTGCACGTAGTATGGGCGTCCTGACAGAAGTATGGGTGAAAAATAAAAGGATCACTCATATCGGTGAACAACGTACCATCTACTCCCTGCACACTGTATTAATTTTACCTTGACTTTCAAGGTTTTGCGTGCGAGTTGAAGTAGTTGTGTCTACGCGTATTCCCTATTTGCCTATTTCTATTGCTTTTTCAAGTGGCCTTCTTCAGAATAAAAGGGCAATGGCGGTTATGACAGGAGGAGAGCAAGGAAACATCATAAGGGAGAAGGTAATTTCTATTTTTATGCTTCATGGCCTTTGTTGCTTTTACCAGTGGCATTGTGTTATTTCTTCAGAAGGGAGAAAGTAATTTCTATTGTAATGCAAACCCTTTCATATTAAGGCAATGGCTATTAACCCTCCATTCTTTTTATCGCTGGTGTTGGAGAAATTTTGCAGTTGAAGTAAATGTCACTTTCCAATGTATTTTTTTGTAGGTCCACAATTTCTCTCATCCTTGCACAGGCAGGAAGGATGCTAGAAAAGCTTATGGGGTCGAGCTTTACACCTGCAGATAGGGATTTATCTGCAATCCGGTGATGGAGTGTGCGGGCCACCTTTTCCTTTATGGGATGAAGAAATAGAGAGCTTGGGAGCTGCAGTGGAGGATGCAATAGAAGTGATGTTTGGTGCTATGGATGAAACAATTAATGAGACTCATTTCTGGAGATAGAGTGCCTATTTCCTTACTCCATAGATCGTATTCAGGAGTGAAACAATCTGCAAGAGGATAGCAATATGAGTCCTGTGAGTATCAGGGTTTTTTGAGGGTTTGAAATATTCAACCTGTCAAATTTTTCATGGTATTCGCTTTCAACATTTATTGATTGTGGGTTATCTGATATTACTGAAAAAATTGGTGTTTCTTGTGGGATTTTGGAATAGTTGTAGGATTTAATGTTTCGTTATTGTTTCGATTGTAATGTCATCTCAACCTGACAAACCCTCGAAAACCCTCGACTTTATTTGGGATTATTTGACAGCGTTGTTATAGAATTCTTTAGGGTTTTGTAATTGTTGTCTGTCTGGGAGCCGAGCTACACAAAGATATGCGCGCTTAGCTGTTCGGCTGCAACAATAAGGTATGGAGTATCAATATTTGTGCACAAATTCTCAGTTCTTGATATCTAGACTGGTTTGGCCTCTGTTCTGCATTTGCCAGCTAGTCATTTCTCTGCATAACTGTTTAATACAAGTGTAACAGATTCTTATATTATTGCCAGCTCCAAGAGAGGCAAGCAGATGCAAACACAAGTAGCTGAAAGCAGAGAACTTAATGCTTTGTAGAACTTCAATAAATTTCCTACAAACTCTCATAGACTCAGAAATAAACACACTAAATAAGCATATTAGCATAATACAATCAGGAGCTTAGACATTTCTTCAAGTTATTGAATGTTTTGAATTCAGATTCTGATGAGGAAAAGCCATGTATTGAGAAAATTAACTACAGTCCACATGCAAGTGGGGTCATAGATATGGAGTATAAGTAGAACAACTGTATAGGTGGCTAAAACACTGTAGTAGCTGATGGTTGGAATGGCTGTGGAGGAGACAGAAAAAAGTAAAAAGATAGATGCACTGGTGGAACAATCATAAAAAGTAGACAATAATAAATTAAAGAATATTAATTTGGAGTTTCTGAATTTGACCATCCAAATATTTTTCGATGAACGGAGGGAGGTAGTCAAAGAAGAGAAATATAAAAGAATAATTGGCCAAAGGAAGAAGGAAGTTGAAGAAGAGTAATACCGACAGCTATTCTTCATTATTTCTTTTCTTTGGCCATCTTCATCATCATGATGGACCATGGAGTATGATCCAAAACAGGGTTGCTATTCTTCAATATTTCTCTTATTTTGGCTAACTTCATTCAATGATGGATCATGGAGAGTATGATTCAAAATAGGTCTACTATTCCTCATTATTTCTTTCCTTTTGTCTATCTTCAACTTGATGATTGATCATAAAATAAAAGAAGGGAAGAATAATGCTGAGAATCTTCTTTAAAAGGTCATTTACTCTCTTTGACAATTTGATTTGCTGCTCAGTAATTTTAGGAGTTTCTTTTGCTAAAAATAGTGAATTTATTCAACCACTTCAAATTAGTCTAGATTCATAGCACAGCTATCACTTCTTGTTGTGGACATGTTGGAATGGGTCAAAGATTTAGGAAGGTAGCTGAAGGAAACATTTTTTTTTAATATTTTGGTTGATTTAGGAGCTTGGACTAATTTGAGTCTTGGAGGTTGTATTTAGGAATGCATTAATCTGGATTGGAGTAGAGGAATGACTTTGAGCTTTGTAAATATTTTATTTTTAGTAGTATCATGTCTCTTGTATTCTCCATCTAGCTTTACCTTTTATCATTTGTGATTGTTTATTCCTTTGTTAAAATTTTATCTATCTATTAAGTTTTGAGAAGAGTATGTAATCCTTTCATGTTTAGCTATAATCCCTTTATTTTAAGTTTAAGTATTATATCAGCTTGGTATCAAAGAAACAAGAAGATCCTATTAGATATTTTTACCCACCAAGTTCTATTCTCTATCATTCTTTGGCAATAGAAGTGTAGTGAATGTGATGTGAATCTGATTTGAAAAAGGTGTCTCAAGTCATCCTCAACAATGTTCAACTATCTTGCATAGATTCTCTAGGCATAGGTAAGTTGAAGAATCTAAATACACACATGCAACAATGACTCCAAAGATAAGAGGGAATCCATTTTATAGCTATCTCTAAGTCTTCAAATAGTCGACTTATTAAAGGAGAGAGTGATGGTCTTTTATGGTTGAGGGTAGAAGATCATGACATCATCATTGAATCCTTCCAAGCCTTGAGAAGAAGACAAAAGAGGATATATTGATAGTGCATGGTGTAATAATTGGAAGAGAAATAGGAAATAGTAGAGGGAGCTATAAATAGGGAGAAAATAAATGGAAAGGAAGATAAATGTGTTATGTGTACAAGGAAAGAGAAGACTAATATACCACATAATGGGAGAAAATGTGGAAGGCTACAACCCATAATGTGTGGGAAGTAATTTTTATGAGATAGTTGAATTATTATATTTTATGCTACATGAAGGTGTTTAAGAGAGATTTGTACAGTTAGGGTTTGTTAAAACTTGCAGAAAAATAATGTTTGTTTGTTTGATTTTTTTAGTTTTTCAGTTGGTGTAAATTTTTCATGCCTTTTCATCTTAATTGGGTGTAATTAAATGCCTCTTTGTTTGTTTTGACAGTCGTTTTTGCAAGTGAGAAATATGTAGGGCATTAACATTAGCCATGATTTTGTGAAATTTGATTATGCTGTTTTATACTGTTATTTTAATTTTTTTAATTTTTCTAATTTTGAAATATTGGGTTTAGGTGGAAAGGCTAAGCCCCTGATGCAGCCAAAGCAAGAGAAAAAGGAGTATGATGAGGTAGGGCTTTCTTTTGTATTTTAATTGAGTTTGAATTTTCTTTATATATGTCTTTAAACTATGTCTATGAGACTTAGCGAGTAGACACTGAGTTAGTCTTGGGCCTTGGCGAGTCTGCAGCCTTGACTTGCAGACTCAACTGAGTCAAACAGCTGGAGCTTGCAAACCCCAAATGACAATACCTGTTAATCTCCCTAAAATAAAGAAAAATAAATTTTGGATATTATATTTTTTCATAACTTTGAGTATTTGCCTGTTAGAGTCTGACCCAAACATTGGCTGGTTGAGTACTTGTTGAGTCTGAGTCTTCATAACTCAGATATTTTTTTGGGTAGTGCTACTTTAAATTCTAAATGGAGATAAATGCTTGCCATATTTTATAATTTGAAGTCAATTGCTTGTGGAGTTTGAATAGAATAAACCAGGACTGATTTGATATACATATCTTTTCCATTCTTTGAAATAAAGCTTTTGATGGTGAAAATGCCGGAGCAACAACCTTGGGGCAATTTCGAAGTATAGAACAAAGTTACGTTTTGATGCTTAAAAATGTAATTAACGTTTACATGTGAACACATTAGGGTACCACAAACTATTTTTTGTTACCTGGTTTAAAGGAAAGCCTTGACAAAGTGAAAAGTCACATCTTGATGCCTTTCATTCTCTGTCTTGCAAAATTTTATTTTGCTTTTCTCAAATCTATTATGTAATTGAGGTTTTTATATTGGTAATTAGTTCTTATCTTGCCCATGCGCCATTTTTATTGCTAAGGATGCTACTTGAAACATGATCCCCTGGGGCCATACTTTACAACATGGATTTTTATCTCTCTTTCCTCACAGAAGCATTTTCTCAGACTTGCTCCTGTTATCATCACTTTGGCCATGGGCTACAAGATTTGAACCTTTGTGGTTTGACTTGAAAAAGAAATGCCTTCCTCGCAATTATGCCATATGTTATTAGACTGCTATGGCCTGAAATTATTTTTAGACCACATAGTATCAAAACATCAAAAATCTCTGACCAACCATTCTTTATATAGCATGGACAACTTTTCCAATCATCATCAATATTAACAGCTATACCACTGGTATGTACTGGAAATGATGCATAATGAGGCACAAGAAAACAAAATAATATAATAGTAGAACATCTTGATATGACTATCTATGAAAGTTGTTCATTGCTAACATGCATATACGACTGTGTTTACTCAAATTAATATAAGCTTTATAAAAAGAACTGGTTTCATGTGTGCCAGTTTATCTAGCATTAGAACATTGTTCCTATGCTCCTTGGGAAAGGTCTGTTATTGGATCAGGATGACTTTAAACTTTTGACAGTCCCACCAAAGCAAGGTATCACTGGCTTGTATACCTATATGGCGTATCAAATTTCAAGTCTTTAGTAAATTGGTAATAATAGCTTACTTAAATGCTGATACACAGTTTAGAGATTGTACTTTAAAGTGACTTTTTTGATGAAAATTATGTGGAAAAATTGAAGTCATGGAAAGTTCCATTCTTTGTAGGAATTGCCCTACCTCTATCAAATAAATTTGTAATAAATTTTCTGCACCATTTTCTACATGATAATTCTTGGGCTTGAACAAATTATGCTAACATTCAATGAATACATAGGGAATAGTTAGTTAGTATTCTGGTCTGAGATAGTTGGAAAATAATTTGTATATAAAGAGACAGTCTATAAGTGTAGTCAAGTAGTGGACAGCCCTGGAGTCCAGATTGCTTACATTGATGGTATTTTGGTGGATTGCTACTATTAGTTAGTTGTATCTCTTTTTTTTCCCTAATGAAAATTGGCTAACTAAGTTATTAATTCTTTATTTTGTCAGATTTATTTGCCATTGGTCAATTGAAGTCAATAACATTTTTTGCTATAAATAAACGATCTCAACTTGTATGGTGTAGTTGTATACTCTTGTCAGAATAATTATATTTTGTTTTGCGAGAGCTTATCATGACCACAGTAGAACTTGTGATCCACAATCATCCTTTACAAGCCAGTTTTGATTGGTTAGCTATATTCAATTGGCTTGAAAAATCACAAGTCTCATGCTGCATTGACCTTTTTGTACCTGCATTTTATGCATACTTCCAAAGTAGATGACATGCCAATTTATGTTAGGGGTGGTTCAATTTAGCTGACCTCTTTTTGTCTTCTGCAGTAGAGAAATTACCAGTGATACATTATTGTATATATAAAGCTTCACTATTTATACTGATTAGTCTGCTGTTTTGATTTTTCTGTAGCATGATCTCACAAATATTCAAAAGAAAAAAAGACGAGGAGAAGGTAACACCCTTTCTTCCAACAACAAATTTTCATATTTCATGGCAGGACACCCGTTTAAGATTCCTCTGGAGAGGGATTCTTGCTAAGTATATTATTTATATCTGAGGAATATCGTCATTTAGTCATTTATTTATTGATGCCTGTTTTCTATGGAGTCACAGGCCTTGAAGGAGTTAAAAGCCAAGGCACAACAGAAAGGTTCTTTTGGTGGATCGGGATTGAAAAAAAGTGGCAAAAAATAAGCACTGCAAATGATGGTTATTTGCAACCAGAATTTGCTATAGTGTTTACATAGGAGAGTGTTTACTAAAATATGCAACATGGTTAAGAATGCCTAAAATTATAGCCCTTCCAGACTAAGTCAACTTTCATTTATGTGTTGATGTGGTGATATCTAAATAAGTAATTAAGGACTTTTGTTGTATCCGGTTTTCATTCTGCTATTTTGATTTTGATTTTTGTCTTTAGTTTTACTGTAATGAATGTGGTATAATATGTTCTTACTGAAAAATGATTTAGGCTTGAAGCTGGAACCTACATGCAAGGTTAATTAACTCAAGATATATATGTGCCATTGCTAAATAATATCTTTTTTTGGAGAAATTTTGCCTCTAATGCAAAACGGTATTAAACACTGACATTGTTACATGACTCCATCTTGGAGTGTTTTAACTGCTGCACATAAATACTTGACCACCTGAGTTTTTCAAAATCTTATGGTTTGACAGGTGATTTGCTTTAATTTTAGAAGAGTTATTTACAACCTTATGGTTGGCCGATGAGTTGCTTTAATTTTAAATGATTATTGCAATTTATCCGCAATTTAATTCATTGAAATGTGATCTGGTGTAGGAAAGATGTATGGGGTTATTAAGTTGGGTGTCTTCTTTTTTGAGTTTATCAGTGCACTTAAAAGAGTATTGAAATACTTTATGTTTAAAATCCAATTATGGACTATGGAAATACATAATTTTATAGTTAGTCTTATGAAAAGCAATTTTATATTTTATATTTATCAGGGTTAGGCTTACAATTCAATTAAGGTTAGGTTTAGGGTCAGAATTCCAAAATGAACTTGTCAAATAAATAGGGTTAGGCCAGGGGAAGAAGAATAGGCCATGGAAGTGGATGGAAGGCCATGGAAGGAAACAGAATGGAAGGAACAATGGAATGGAAGGAATAGGGCTACATGGTTAAGGTTGGGGTTAGGATTACGGTTACAATTACAATTAGGGTTACAGTTACGGTTATAATTATGATTATGGTTATGATTATGGTTAGGGTTATCACCACGTATAGGTTTATCATTACGAATAGGATTATCATCACAAATAGAATTCGGGTTATGTTTATCATCACAAATAGGTTTATTATCATGAATAGGATTAGGGTTAGGGTTAGGGTTAGGGTTATCATCACAAATAGGGATTAGGGTTAGGGTTAGGGTTAGGGTTAGGGTTGTGGTTAGGGATAGGTTTATAAATGATAAAATATAGTAATTTGGTTAGGGTTAGATGTATTGATGTGGGTTTAATAACAGTTTTAGAAGTCTCCTTAAAGAAAAAGACACCTATTTATTGATTGATAGTATAAATTCTCTTATTGTCTTCCCTTTTGAACATCCCAAAACTCGGTTTTATGCTTTTAAGTCAAATTAGGTTCCACGTGTTCATGTTCAGCTCTACTCACACGCCAATCACTTATTGACATCTACTATGAACAATTAGTCTTACAAAAACTGAATTGCACTTTTCCCACATGATCTTCCCCTCTCCTCCCTCTCGATGCATTGCCATAGTATATCCTTCTATCGGCGTAACCATTGCACCTTGTTGGGGTGCAAGCGCTAGTTATATATAATTAAGAAGGATTATATTATAATTTACAAGTATTGTAATTAATTGATTGTTTATTATTTTTAAATTATATACATTGTAAAATAATTATTTCTCATTGTATTAGTTTCTAAAATGTTTTGTTAATAAATAAATAGAGGAGCAATACCTTTCAAGATTTAATGTTAATTATTTTTATATGATTCTATTGAAATCAAAATACAAGATTTAAGTTACCTATTTTCTTAAATCCTTTTGAAAAAGATTGGAATTAAGATAACACATTGTTGAGAGATTAAACATAACATTTAAATGTAGATTTTGCCCATAATAAAAAGTATCTACAATGGTATTTATAATTTTTTGGTGGGAAATATGATAACCTTACTCAACATTCACTTTTTTTTTTTTGCATTGCATGTGGACAAGATATTTTGAATTGGATAATAATGTATTTTAAACTAGCATATATATGTTAAATATATCTATCTAAAATATGTCTAAGTATCAGTCTCAATGACACTCTGAGATTAATATATGTGTTCTCACATCACCTCACTCCATACCTCTATATAGTTTGTTGAGGTATAAAATTCATTCATTCCATTCTCTTTCTCTCATCATCTTGATTATAGATGAGGAAGTGTGATCCAAAATATTTATGATGAAAATCATTAGATAATATAATCTATTAAATTTGATACACATTTTATAAATTGTTGAAATTTGATGTTGGTTACTTCACATTGATAATTATGAATATTATATCACATTTTATAAAAATGGAAAATAACTTCTATTGAGTACTTTCTTGTTTTCTAATTTCTCACCTATTTTATTTTGCAAATATTTTCTTTGCATTTGATTCCTATGTCTACTTTGGTATATGTATAGAGTAAGAATGGAAGAGAAGTATGAAAATAAATTATAATTTTCAGATGGTTTAGATAATTTATTTTTAAGAAAAGCATAAATATTTTAACACATTCTTTCTTATTTTAAACTCTTAATCTTTCTACATGTGGAATTTCTAATTTTATTATGAATTAATTTTTTTATTTTTATTTTATAAATGAAAGTGGCTTTTAAGGGAGCCATACCTAAAGTACATATAAGGGATACATCAATCCTGTCTTGTTTTACTTAGAATCTGCAACACATTTCATTCTGCCCTTTCCTCGACAAACAAAACCCTACCCAAGCCCATATTACATTTTCTTCTAACATATAGATTCGGTAGGAAAAAAGTCAAGAAACCCCATAATGGACTGTTCATGCTTCCTCCTCCTCATCGTTTTTGTGTGTGTTCACCATGTTTCAAGCATCCTCCATGTCTGCAACAATATCCGCCAGGGGCACCCCCATCTAGTCCAGTAGAAACCCTATGCCTGCAACCACTTTTCCCCATCTCAGATTCATGATCATGTTTGATCCCCAAATGAGGAATGGTACAAGTGATGAATTAAAATCTTAGTGCAGTCGGTACCAGCAACCTCTCTGGTTTGAGACCCCTGCCCACCACTGCCATGTCTAAAATCTACGTTATACACCGTCTCCTTCCCAGTCATGACATGAATATAGATGCCATGTCCGCATTTTTTTTGAACCTTTGGTCTAGTTTGACGTATTGCTCACCTAAAATCATCTTTGTTGCTCAGAACCATCACAGATTGGAACCTAAAAGTGTTTTTAAAATGCCCGTCTGTAATCCTTCTCGTAAAGACAACCTAAGGCCCTTGGGATTTAAAACTAAAGGTGGCTTGCATATCTACAAATTCCCATCTCTGCCCATTCACCTAATTAATAGAGCTCACGAATTAATTCACATGTGAGTAAACCACCTCCGCTGCCAATGTTAAATTATAGATCATCTTGATTGTATGCCATCCAACCCATTTCGACCCTCGCTACATTAAAGGCCTCTTTCCCTTCGTCCTCTGCACACTCTAGCTCATGCTCTATAGATGTCCTCCAACCTTAATCTCCCAGCTGCTACATTCATTTCTATTGCCCCATTTTCTAGGAAGTCCGTGAGACTATTTCCCCCTCTATACACACGCGGGTTCTTGGAATATTTGAATTCTTCCAAGAGGTTCCATATTGATTCAATGAATTTATTAACCTTCCAATGGAGAGCATTCTTCCTCCATTAGGCATTTACAGTTATAAGTGAGTCCCCTTCCAAATAATTTTTTTTTGCGGTTTTGACATGTCTTTACAGCTAGCCAGACCGCTTGGTGCTTGACCTTATTATTAATCTCCTCCATCAGTTTCATCATCTCCACCTTCATGATATTACCTTTCTGATCTCTCACTATAATCTCGTGATAGACACAGCTAGGTTCCTCTTGCAGCTTCATCCAAATTTGCTTTCATCCACCCTTCACCTGGAGGGGGTCCAACTCAGATCTAATCTTCTATCTGGAGATGAATTAACTCACTCAACATAATGAATGGGGGATAAAATAATATTGTTAACAATATAAAGTGAAAATTATCATTATTTAAACGGAGTTCATATAATCATCCTTTAATATTTTTATTTTTTTTAATGTAATGTAAATTGTCCTAGCATTCATTTTCTTTCATGAATTCCTACTCGTACCTACAAATCACACCCATTTCCCTTCCATATTTCTATAGTTTATAGAACTCTACTCATTTAAATCTAAAGTCGTAATATTTCACATCACACAAAGAGATGAGATAATTTATCAAGATTTATCATTTTTAGTATATTTTTATGTTGTATAGAATCTACTCTTAGATCAAGGTTAATTTGATTATTGATTACCTTAAATTTATTGAAATGAATTAGATATTTCATGTAGGAACACATTTTATTCCTCTACATTTTTGGTGAAGCTGAAGGTTTCTTTTTGATCCATATTAAGTTAGCAAAAAGTGTAAATACAATATTACTTCCTCTATAAATATTAGGTTTAATGAATATAATGATCAAAACAATCTATTAACCTAGCTAATAATCATGGAAAATCATATGGTCAGAATTAGAAACCTAGAACCTAAGAAGAGTGAGAGGTCTCAACTATTTTTATGGTTGATATGTTGGAAATGATGTCAATTTAATGTAGGGTTTAGTTTCTACTCATAGTTTTTATCTTCCTCCTCAGAACCTCAAACCTGTTTGTAGTTTTGGACTAAAACCTATAGTTTTGACCTTTGACAAACCAAGTTTTTAGTACCTATAAAAGAGGCTTTCTTGATGCCTATAATTGAAAATTAAAGGTTGAGAAACACCATTAAGAATTGCTATGCAAATGGATAATCCTTGAGACATCCTAAAGTTCAATCAATCCCTAACATGTACTTCATGATGATTTTATGTAATGATATTGAATATTTTCTTCAAAAAAAATACATGAATAGTCAAGTAATAGATTAAGTGCATGATGATGCTATGGTTTTATGTTATTGATTTAATTCTTATGACTAATGAAAATCCAAAGGAAACAATGGATGTAAAATATATGAATAGTTGATTATGGATTCTTGATGATTGGAATGAACTAGGGGTGATATGAACCTTTATACAAATATTGGTGCATAAATGCAAATGTTTTTGACATGCATGTTGATGGATTATATAATAATGTTAACTCAAGTGATCTTAGAGACACAATAAATTAAATTTGAAGTGCATTCTTAGGTTATTGTAGTAGTCCTTAATTGGGTCAAGGGCACCCAAGGAATCTTGATTTGGATAGAGGTAATACAAATATGAGAACCAAAACAATTTTGAGCAAAGCTAAAGTAGTATGTTTGAGTGATAAATAGAAGCTAGGGTCAATGAATTTGTTAAATCAAATAAAATCACATGCTAAGACTATTTGAATAGAACCTTATACAAAGTGGCATAAACT
>VDFB02000003.1:631197410-631308111 GCA_007258455.2 Sequoia sempervirens
TAATCGATTTGGATGACATAATCACGGATGGGCAAAGATCAAGTTCTCTTCACCGTGGCAAGGAGTGCTAGCCTTAGGCTGATATCCATATTCTGGATTCTGACTTTAGGTTTCCATCTAGCCTTTAAGGGATAGAATTCAATTCTGGGGAAGCGATAACCTGCACGAGGATAATGAACCAAATATTGGGTCATACATTCATGGAAAGTAGAAGACAAATGTGGAAATAAATAATTTAAAAATTCTTCCATATCTGGATTAAACCTGGCACCAACAATATCAGCAGATTCTTCAAAAGTATCTTGATCAAAACTGATACGTGTTATGAAGCCAAATTTTATGCATTTGAATAGATTCATCTTACTGGCTTTAGACCAGTTCATGCCAAATAATCCTTTAATCCTGATATGTATTGTAGAATTTCCACACCAATATTTTATTGGGGCTCTTAAAAATCCAAAAATTGCCTTAAAATCTTCTTCCTCGTCTGGATCAATTAATCCTTGATGACGATGGAAATAAATCAGATTTTGCATATTTCTAAGCCACTTATTTAAAAAATAAAATTCCAGTAGAGTGACAATGATTTCCTTGGGAAGAGTAGGAAGTATTAATAAGTTACCATGACCAAAATCTGCCATATACATGGCTGCACCATCTGATCTGTAATATTCACAACTGTTAAATTCTAGATCACTATTATATTGAACACAAGTTCTCACGGTTAGGGCATCACGCGATTCTCTATCAACATTTGCTAATGTGGATGTTCTTGGTTACATTTGGATTGCAAACTTCTGGAGCGGAATCTAGAGATTCAATAATGCTTTTGTGTTTATTTCTCTATCAACATTTTGCCCTGTGGATGTTCTCGGTTCAATGGTGTTTTCGAAATATTAACGGTGATTTTTAACCACGATTTTTTAGCCATTGAATGTGATTTGCAATTTTCCAAGTGTTTGACTATGGAATGGCTGACTATTTTAACTGACAAGATTTTTCCTAGGCATGAGACAATTCTAGTGGGCTATGCCCACAATAAATAGCCTATCGGCTAATTATATATGCTTTAATATTATTTACATATTTATATAATATATAAAGTTATGTATAGATAGATAGAAAAATAAAGAACAATAAGTTTGTGTTATTTTGTTTAATGAAGAGGTTTTTAATTTTTTTAGGATTTAATTTATAGATGATAATATATGTTAGTTGTGTTAGTTTTATAATAATATGTTACTTGTATATTTTACTAAAAAATATTTAAACACATTCATCATATGAGGTATTTTTATATCGTTATATAACATTTTTAGATGTATCAATTAAACAAACATTTTAAAAATAAATTGATAAAAATATTTTATTACTTTTATATTAAATTTTATACTTTTAAATATCAAAATAATAATATTTAATAATAAACATAATATTAGTGATATTATTTAATAATTAAATAAAAAATAAAAAATATTTTTTAAATATGAAACATAAATAAAATAGTCACATACATAAATTTATTCACTACTTAAAATTGAATTTAAGTTAAAACTAACGTTTAAGCTTATTAAATAACAAGCGTTACATTTAAGATATATTATCCCCTAACATTTATCCTAGGCTAGTAACGTTGCCATCACCACTATGGCTGTTTGTGTCGCTTCGGTCTGCCGGGTTCTCCATGTCCGCAGAGCTCGGAATCTGCGGATGTTGAGGCTCCATCTTCCCTTCTAGCATCTGCACCACTTGCCTCATGCTTGGCCTCACTCCCTCGTCCTCTTGAATGCATAACAACGCTACAACACATGCTCTTCTCACCTCTTCCACGTCTGCCTCCTCTGCAACACCCTCCTCCACAATAGCAATCGTGTTCCCCTGGTGAAATTGAGTTGCAGCCCATGTGGGAAAGTAAAACTTACTTGAATCTTGCACGGTTAAGTCTAGATTTCTTCGCCCCGAAATGATTTCCAAGAGTGTCATACCAAAACTGTAGACGTCAACCTTGGGAGTAATAGGAAGGCCGGAGATCCACTCTGGAGCCAAGTACCCTCTCGTACCTCTTGTAGTGGTCAGCACGCGGCTCAAATCTCTACCCACAAGCTTTGCCATTCCAAAATCGGCCAACTTCGGTGACAAATCACTGTCCAGCAGAATGTTTTCGGGCTTAACATCGCTGTGAATGATGCAATCTCTGCACTCTTCGTGGAGATAAAGTAACCCTCTTGCAGTGCCTAATGCGATCTCAAATCGGGATTTCCAGTCGAGTACCTCCCCTTTACTTTTGGAATTACTGTTGAACAGTAAGGAACTTAGGGAGCCGTTGGGCATGTAATCATAAATCAGTAACCGTTTCAATCCTTCTACACAAAACCCTCGAAGTCTGACCAAATTCACATGTTGTATGTTTCCAAGAGAACTGATTTCCGCTCGGAATTGCTTCTCATCTTGTCTTGAACCCTCCATTTTTTTTACGGCCACAAGTGTACCGTCTGATAGAGATCCTTTGAACACAGAGCCAAATCCTCCACTCCCCAACGTAGACCTGAAATTCCTTGTTGCAATTTTCAACTCCTTGTAACTAAACATTCTAAGAAAAGAGTTCGAGGAACCTGCACGCCTGTCCATCGATCGCAGGCGATGCCTCCGCCAAATGAAAATTGAACAGATTCCCAGAGCAATGGTGAGTGCACCAACAATACCAAGTGCTACGCCTACAATACTTGTGGTTTTGCTTTTCGTTGAGTGTTGAGAGGCACTTACCCGAATGAAGACATTTGAATTGCTTTTTGATGGAGTCGAGTTCCGCATGTTTAGCAAGTCTCCGGACCAGATTTGACAGGGCCCTGAAGACGGATTGAAACTAAACGCGTTGCATGAGCAGTTGCGGAGGCAGGCCTTCTGGCAATCTTTCTTTGTGGATGCAGGGTATGAGAAAGCGTTATCATTCCGCAAAGTTACACCAAAGTCGATGAATCCATCAGTGCTGCCATTTACGCCACCGCAGTTTAACGGGCTCTCCCGAATACAGCCAGTGGATGCCCAGTCTTGCGAAACCCAGGAGCAATTGTTTTTGGGCTTGAATCCTTCCTCGCAGCTGCAGACCTGAAGATTTCTGGAGTCGCAGGTTCCGTATGCACCGCAGGGACCATAGACGGCGCATGCATCTCTGGGCACAGACCAGAACATGTTCCAACGACTGCTTTCGAATGAATACTGTCGCCCTTGTCCAAACCTAGTTACCACGAAACGTGCGAGTGCATTGAAGCCAGGAATCAACATGTAAGTAAAATACGAACCAGAGCTATTACTTTCAACGCTGATATTGAATATATGTTTGTCTTCAATTTCTGGAATATTACTGAAAATTTTGCCGTCCCAAATTCCGGTTTGCCAATACTCTACAGAATTGTTCCATGTCAGCACGAACTGTTTGGCCCCAGACGGATCCACGTGTAGGGAAAAAAGCCCAGAAGCAGGATCCAATGAGCTTTTCCAAGAGACTAGCTTTTGCTGTCCACCGAACCTCATCCCTGGCAACAAGGTATCTACAGGATTGTCGAAACTCTGCCAAACAGTTTCACGTTTATTGTCATCGCTCAGCATTAAAAAATTACCAGAATCCTGTAACACAGCCCGGGAGGCCCTTTCTGTTGTGTTGACTGACCAGATAGATGCGCCCTCTGCATCGAACAGTTCCAGATTACCTTGTCTTGACAACTTCAAAACGCCAGATTGGTTTCTGGCGGGAGTCTCCCTGTTGGCCACCCAAACATACGTCTTCTCTGGTATTTTGGCATACCAGATGCCAATATACCAGTTATTGCTTCCATTTGGGCTGAAGAATCCCAATTCAAAGGTGCCATTCTTTGAAATTATTGTCTGATTTCCAGTAAGCGAGGCGCCCAACGAAAGAGTATCTCCTGCCTCGACTGTGGCACCATTACTCTTCAATTGAATAAACATCGTAACTGCAAAAAACAGGCTTAAGCAAAAATTTGCCCTGTTTTCGTCCATCGCCATTAAATTTAATATGTTTCCAAAAGGCCTTCTAGGGTGGAAAGTCACCTGAAAGGGAAACCTCACAACCAAGAGGCTATAAAATTTAATGGCCACTTAACTGTATTTGAGTCGAAACAATTAAGTTGCGGGCAAAACTTTCCCTCTCCTGGTGCGTGTCAAAGGGTTCCGAGACGCGCTTCGTAGCAGTCAATACATTTGCAAAGTTAGTCGTGTAGTGGAAAACAATAAAAATTCACGAGGATTTATTGAAAAAAAAGTAGTTTTATTGGTAAAGGTCGTCGCCCCATAATATTAGCGCTTGCACCTCAACGAGGTGCAATGGGTACGCCGATAGCAGGATATACTCTGGCAATATATTGAAGGGCAGGGGCAAAAATCGCAAGAAAATGTAAATCTTTTTCTTAAGACTAACTATTTAAATCGATATGCTATGCTAAATGGTTTCACAACATAATATTTTTTGTACAATGAAAGAAGACACCTGCAAATGAAATAGTTCATCAGGTACAGAGCAGAGTCAATCAAAGAAAGGCACCATAATATTGCAGAAAGGAATATCAGCATAGAAATAGCTCACAACAGACTGCCTAATGAATCTACAATCTAGAAATACTCCACTATAATTAAAGCAACATAAAGAAACAAATAATGCCACAATTGCCTCCATTCTATTTTGGTCTTGACATGGATACATCAAGGCCCTGAAGGTGTCCAACCCTTTTTATATAGAAGCTATCAACATAAGATCTCAAAATTGAATGTAATTTCTATACAAGAACCATACCTTCTAGCAGGTACTCCGGTGCTACATATCCAAAGGTTCCTAATAGCTCAACACTATTTCCAGCACATCTAGCTGTTATTGCAAGACCAAAGTCTGAAAGCTGCACAGGTCACATTTCAATTATCATAAGTACAAGATTTTCTTATCATTGTAGATCACTATTTAGACCAATGGTTTCATGCTACACATTAGACAGGAAATACTCAATGTCTGATATTTGACAAGTTTGCAGAAAATGCAGCTCTACGTAGAGTCTAAAACAAAAGCCCTGCAAAAGTACATTGTTAAGGTCTAAAGACAACCCTGTACTTGCCTTGGCATTAAAGCTTGCATCAAGCAAGATATTTGATGATTTGAAATCACGATGAATCACTTGAAGGATGGCAGTGCTCATGTAAGTGTTCTAGCCCTCTGCAAAAGCACAGAGTTTTTAAGAGGAGGAAACACATGGTTGAGCTACTCAGGCAAATTGAGGCAAGAGTTAAGTAAGAGATGTAGTCAAATGACTCAACGCAAATGTGTCAAACTGATAGTATTAGAAATTCCTTGCTGAATCAAGGGCTATCTTCATGCACAAATAACATGTAAGTGCAGATCCACGCAATGGCCCTCATGGTCAATCCAATGTAACATTTGTGAAAGCTTATCCCCTAATCAGCTATCAATCCATTCAACATGAATGGGAAACAAAGGCCAAGGCTTCAAGGAGAAAGCAAAGTTTGCACAATGAATAGAGAAACCCACCGTGCAATTGATCTTCCAAGGAACCATTTTGCATCAGCTCATATACTAAGAGCCTTGTCTTTTCCTGAGTGCGAAACCCTAGTAAAGAAACAAGATTTGGATGCCTGATTGTGCTCGTCAGCTCTACTTCATTCTACAACAATACAAGGGATGAATTCAACAGGCCTTCTTCTGAAATGTTACATAGAATCAGAACATCCACACCCTTCAAACATCAAAAACAAATGCAGTATAAAACTTGAAGCTACAAAAAAATAGGTGTTGAAAAAAGACAAGGTTAGAAGCAGTCTCTCCAGCTGAGATCACATCTCCACTCATGGGTTCTCAAGCTGTTAGTCTAGTGTTTATTCATACCTAAAATTTGTGTTCTGCCTGCTTGCTTCCCTCATCCAGCTTTTTAACAGTAGCAAAGGAATCATCATCAAATCTGGCTTTATATACACACCCAAAACCTCCCTCTCTAATAATGTTATCACTGCTGAAATTATTAGTAGCAGCTTGCAGAATGGAATATTCAATTGATGTTGCAAATCCCTTCCTCTTAGAAACTCTTATTGAGTTCAAACGATTCATCAGAGGTCCAAGTGCCATACTCTTGTAGACATCTGCAAAAATGAAATAACTCAACTCATTACCCTAGTTCTTCTCCATTGCAACTCACATTGACCCACTATGGTCATTTGTGGTCATTAATATAATTTCTTTGTATCAAAAGAGAAATAATAGCAATGTTCTTAATCCAGAGATAAATATGGCCAACTTAAGGCCTTCCTGAATTCGGTCACAGTCTTAACGCCTTCCTAATTTTTTTCAGTCCCACTGCCGCCTCTAAATTGTTGAGTCCAAATTTCATTGCCTTCCCATGATTTGTTACAGTCCTTTAGGTTTTAATAGGACTAAATCATGCGATGCTGATTCTCTTGTTCAATTTCCTTTGAAATTTGTTACACTGGCTGCAGGTACTAACCTGACATGTCTGGATCTGCATTCCGTCCCAGTGCTTTAGCTTGAGATGGTGAGTAAGAGCTTTGAGCTTTTATGTACAGCCAAGTAAAAATTGAAGAAATCATGATCAATCCAGCAGCAGCTGGCACTATAATGATTGTCAAGAGTATCCCGTCGTCGGTATGGTGAGATTCCTCAAGCATATCCGTCGGTGCAGGGCTACCTTCTGTCATTGTTTCTTAAGACAACACATTTTATTATCATCATATAATCAAATCAAACACACATTTTGTAATTTAGGAAAAATCTAAACCTGAATTGCTAAGATGTTTCTTTTAGGCTTTAATTGTCTGAAAAAAGTACACTCTGTAAAAATATTCCCAAAATCTGGTTTCTGAGCTCTTACCTATTGAGTTTTCAGGCCTGCTTTCTGCATTTCCTGCTGATTGTAAAGCAGACGATGAAGGCGGTGGTAATGGGGATTGTTTAGGTGTCCATAAAGAAACTGGTGCAGGTGTTGGTGCGAAAAATGCCCTTCCCTTGACAACCTCAAATTTTGTAAAAGCACATATGTACTCATTCTTCCCTCAGACACGGACCTCTGGATCTTATTAGGCACTTACTCTCAAGCGAGAGCCCTCGGTCGCCAAGCACACTGCATCATGAGAGAGAAGAAAAAAATTTCTGCTCTGCAACGTAAACGCCGTCCTCACCCATCTTCCCAATCTCATTGTAATAGCCCTTGGCTCTCCCTTTCTGGTTCCAACCTCCCTCCACGACCTTTGCTTTCTACTCTAGCTTCATCTTCCCCGTCCTCCTCCTGCTCTCCCTCGACCTCTGCCCACTCTCGTGACATGTCCTTCATCTCTCCTGTGTTCCACTCCTCTTGTTCCTTCCCTCTAGCAACTTCCACCAATGTTATCCCTTCCCATCACGAGGCAGTCTCTTGTATCCATCCCCTTCCTACTATTTCCCCTCTGCGTGATTCTTCCCCTCCTCCTCCTCCGCCTACTCCCTCCTCTCCTCTTCCGCCTCTCGACTGCCCTAGCAAGCAGATTTTGGGGCCGCACCTCAACACTCCTCTACACTGTTCGGGATTTTTTCTTCATCGCCATTCTCTCTTTCTTGCGCGGTTAGTTTGGGCTCTCCTCCTCGGTCCAGGTGTTCCCCTTCTGCTGCGAATCAATTACCTCGTACGTCTCAACTTGGCCTCTCTCGGAACATCTCTCAAATTGCCTGAGACTGCGCGTCCATCTTCCTCTGCACACCATATCTTTTCCATGGCATGCAGTCTTTCCCGTAGGAGGACGCCCATACCTTGATGTGACTCTCGTACACTTTTCCTATCATGGCACCCATACCCGTCCCTTTGGAGTCATCCCGCCTGTCATTATTTACTTCTTCACTAAGGCACGCGATGCCTCTTTGGCTGTGCAACTCCTCCGTGCAACACTCACACTACTCTTCTTGTCCTTGTCCTGCAATATCTAGCCGATGGTGAAAGAGGCGAGAGGCCATGCTTGTCAATTACTGGGACCATTCCTATTTACTCCAACTTGTCTCCTCACAGTATGGAGGAGATCAACTCAATAAATTCCCACCGTTTTTAGCCCGAGAAAGAGTCATCCTGCCGCCGGCAAAATTTATCGGCATCAGACAATAGACTTTCCCGGTCAGTTTCTCACCTATAATAGCCTATCGGCTAATTATCCAGCCACACAAGTATTACAGTTTTAATTGTATTGTTTTAGCGATTTAATGTTTTTTTTTTAAATTTTTTTATTATATGAATTTAAAAAACTAGTTTTAAATATTATATTAAATTAAATTTATCTTGTCAAATTTTTTTATTTACTTTAATTTTTAAAAGTCTTTAGCTATATTATTTTGGAGCAGTATCAATTTATAATTATATATAATTAAGAAGGATTATATTATAATTTACAAGTATTGTAATTAATTTATTGTTTATTATTTTTAAATTATATACATTGTAAAATAATTATTTCTCATTGTATTAGTTTCTAAAATGTTTTGTTAATAAATAAATAGAGGAGCAATACCTTTCAAGATTTAATGTTAATTATTTTTATATGATTCTATTGAAATCAAAATACAAGATTTAAGTTACCTATTTTCTTAAATCCTTTTGAAAAAGATTGGAATTAAGATAACACATTGTTGAGAGATTAAACATAACATTTAAATGTAGATTTTGCCCATAATAAAAAGTATCTACAATGGTATTTATAATTTTTTGGTGGGAAATATGATAACCTTACTCAACATTCACTTTTTTTTTTTTGCATTGCATGTGGACAAGATATTTTGAATTGGATAATAATGTATTTTAAACTAGCATATATATGTTAAATATATCTATCTAAAATATGTCTAAGTATCAGTCTCAATGACACTCTGAGATTAATATATGTGTTCTCACATCACCTCACTCCATACCTCTATATAGTTTGTTGAGGTATAAAATTCATTCATTCCATTCTCTTTCTCTCATCATCTTGATTATAGATGAGGAAGTGTGATCCAAAATATTTATGATGAAAATCATTAGATAATATAATCTATTAAATTTGATACACATTTTATAAATTGTTGAAATTTGATGTTGGTTACTTCACATTGATAATTATGAATATTATATCACATTTTATAAAAATGGAAAATAACTTCTATTGAGTACTTTCTTGTTTTCTAATTTCTCACCCATTTTATTTTGCAAATATTTTCTTTGCATTTGATTCCTATGTCTACTTTGGTATATGTATAGAGTAAGAATGGAAGAGAAGTATGAAAATAAATTATAATTTTCAGATGGTTTAGATAATTTATTTTTAAGAAAAGCATAAATATTTTAACACATTCTTTCTTATTTTAAACTCTTAATCTTTCTACATGTGGAATTTCTAATTTTATTATGAATTAATTTTTTTATTTTTTTTTAATAAATGAAAGTGGCTTTTAAGGGAGCCATACCTAAAGTACATATAAGGGATACATCAATCCTGTCTTGTTTTACTTAGAATCTGCAACACATTTCATTCTGCCCTTTCCTCGACAAACAAAACCCTACCCAAGCCCATATTACATTTTCTTCTAACATATAGATTCGGTAGGAAAAAAGTCAAGAAACCCCATAATGGACTGTTCATGCTTCCTCCTCCTCATCGTTTTTGTGTGTGTTCACCATGTTTCAAGCATCCTCCATGTCTGCAACAATATCCGCCAGGGGCACCCCCATCTAGTCCAGTAGAAACCCTATGCCTGCAACCACTTTTCCCCATCTCAGATTCATGATCATGTTTGATCCCCAAATGAGGAATGGTACAAGTGATGAATTAAAATCTTAGTGCAGTCGGTACCAGCAACCTCTCTGGTTTGAGACCCCTGCCCACCACTGCCATGTCTAAAATCTACGTTATACACCGTCTCCTTCCCAGTCATGACATGAATATAGATGCCATGTCCGCATTTTTTTTGAACCTTTGGTCTAGTTTGACGTATTGCTCACCTAAAATCATCTTTGTTGCTCAGAACCATCACAGATTGGAACCTAAAAGTGTTTTTAAAATGCCCGTCTGTAATCCTTCTCGTAAAGACAACCTAAGGCCCTTGGGATTTAAAACTAAAGGTGGCTTGCATATCTACAAATTCCCATCTCTGCCCATTCACCTAATTAATAGAGCTCACGAATTAATTCACATGTGAGTAAACCACCTCCGCTGCCAATGTTAAATTATAGATCATCTTGATTGTATGCCATCCAACCCATTTCGACCCTCGCTACATTAAAGGCCTCTTTCCCTTCGTCCTCTGCACACTCTAGCTCATGCTCTATAGATGTCCTCCAACCTTAATCTCCCAGCTGCTACATTCATTTCTATTGCCCCATTTTCTAGGAAGTCCGTGAGACTATTTCCCCCTCTATACACACGCGGGTTCTTGGAATATTTGAATTCTTCCAAGAGGTTCCATATTGATTCAATGAATTTATTAACCTTCCAATGGAGAGCATTCTTCCTCCATTAGGCATTTACAGTTATAAGTGAGTCCCCTTCCAAATAATTTTTTTTTGCGGTTTTGACATGTCTTTACAGCTAGCCAGACCGCTTGGTGCTTGACCTTATTATTAATCTCCTCCATCAGTTTCATCATCTCCACCTTCATGATATTACCTTTCTGATCTCTCACTATAATCTCGTGATAGACACAGCTAGGTTCCTCTTGCAGCTTCATCCAAATTTGCTTTCATCCACCCTTCACCTGGAGGGGGTCCAACTCAGATCTAATCTTCTATCTGGAGATGAATTAACTCACTCAACATAATGAATGGGGGATAAAATAATATTGTTAACAATATAAAGTGAAAATTATCATTATTTAAACGGAGTTCATATAATCATCCTTTAATATTTTTATTTTTTTTAATGTAATGTAAATTGTCCTAGCATTCATTTTCTTTCATGAATTCCTACTCGTACCTACAAATCACACCCATTTCCCTTCCATATTTCTATAGTTTATAGAACTCTACTCATTTAAATCTAAAGTCGTAATATTTCACATCACACAAAGAGATGAGATAATTTATCAAGATTTATCATTTTTAGTATATTTTTATGTTGTATAGAATCTACTCTTAGATCAAGGTTAATTTGATTATTGATTACCTTAAATTTATTGAAATGAATTAGATATTTCATGTAGGAACACATTTTATTCCTCTACATTTTTGGTGAAACTGAAGGTTTCTTTTTGATCCATATTAAGTTAGCAAAAAGTGTAAATACAATATTACTTCCTCTATAAATATTAGGTTTAATGAATATAATGATCAAAACAATCTATTAACCTAGCTAATAATCATGGAAAATCATATGGTCAGAATTAGAAACCTAGAACCTAAGAAGAGTGAGAGGTCTCAACTATTTTTATGGTTGATATGTTGGAAATGATGTCAATTTAATGTAGGGTTTAGTTTCTACTCATAGTTTTTATCTTCCTCCTCAGAACCTCAAACCTGTTTGTAGTTTTGGACTAAAACCTATAGTTTTGACCTTTGACAAACCAAGTTTTTAGTACCTATAAAAGAGGCTTTCTTGATGCCTATAATTGAAAATTAAAGGTTGAGAAACACCATTAAGAATTGCTATGCAAATGGATAATCCTTGAGACATCCTAAAGTTCAATCAATCCCTAACATGTACTTCATGATGATTTTATGTAATGATATTGAATATTTTCTTCAAAAAAAATACATGAATAGTCAAGTAATAGATTAAGTGCATGATGATGCTATGGTTTTATGTTATTGATTTAATTCTTATGACTAATGAAAATCCAAAGGAAACAATGGATGTAAAATATATGAATAGTTGATTATGGATTCTTGATGATTGGAATGAACTAGGGGTGATATGAACCTTTATACAAATATTGGTGCATAAATGCAAATGTTTTTGACATGCATGTTGATGGATTATATAATAATGTTAACTCAAGTGATCTTAGAGACACAATAAATTAAATTTGAAGTGCATTCTTAGGTTATTGTAGTAGTCCTTAATTGGGTCAAGGGCACCCAAGGAATCTTGATTTGGATAGAGGTAATACAAATATGAGAACCAAAACAATTTTGAGCAAAGCTAAAGTAGTATGTTTGAGTGATAAATAGAAGCTAGGGTCAATGAATTTGTTAAATCAAATAAAATCACATGCTAAGACTATTTGAATAGAACCTTATACAAAGTGGCATAAACTTAGAAGGGGATGGAAGAGAAATATGCAAATGGATAATCCTTGAGACATCCTAAAGTTCAATCAATCCCTAACATGTACTTCATGATGATTTTATGTAATGATATTGAATATTTTCTTCAAAAAAAATACATGAATAGTCAAGTAATAGATTAAGTGCATGATGATGCTATGGTTTTATGTTATTGATTTAATTCTTATGACTAATGAAAATCCAAAGGAAACAATGGATGTAAAATATATGAATAGTTGATTATGGATTCTTGATGATTGGAATGAACTAGGGGTGATATGAACCTTTATACAAATATTGGTGCATAAATGCAAATGTTTTTGACATGCATGTTGATGGATTATATAATAATGTTAACTCAAGTGATCTTAGAGACACAATAAATTAAATTTGAAGTGCATTCTTAGGTTATTGTAGTAGTCCTTAATTGGGTCAAGGGCACCCAAGGAATCTTGATTTGGATAGAGGTAATACAAATATGAGAACCAAAACAATTTTGAGCAAAGCTAAAGTAGTATGTTTGAGTGATAAATAGAAGCTAGGGTCAATGAATTTGTTAAATCAAATAAAATCACATGCTAAGACTATTTGAATAGAACCTTATACAAAGTGGCATAAACTTAGAAGGGGATGGAAGAGAAATATGCAAATGGATAATCCTTGAGACATCCTAAAGTTCAATCAATCCCTAACATGTACTTCATGATGATTTTATGTAATGATATTGAATATTTTCTTCAAAAAAAATACATGAATAGTCAAGTAATAGATTAAGTGCATGATGATGCTATGGTTTTATGTTATTGATTTAATTCTTATGACTAATGAAAATCCAAAGGAAACAATGGATGTAAAATATATGAATAGTTGATTATGGATTCTTGATGATTGGAATGAACTAGGGGTGATATGAACCTTTATACAAATATTGGTGCATAAATGCAAATGTTTTTGACATGCATGTTGATGGATTATATAATAATGTTAACTCAAGTGATCTTAGAGACACAATAAATTAAATTTGAAGTGCATTCTTAGGTTATTGTAGTAGTCCTTAATTGGGTCAAGGGCACCCAAGGAATCTTGATTTGGATAGAGGTAATACAAATATGAGAACCAAAACAATTTTGAGCAAAGCTAAAGTAGTATGTTTGAGTGATAAATAGAAGCTAGGGTCAATGAATTTGTTAAATCAAATAAAATCACATGCTAAGACTATTTGAATAGAACCTTATACAAAGTGGCATAAACTTAGAAGGAAAATTACCAAGGATATGCACATTTCTCTTCCATCCCCTTCTACAATAAGCTTGTTCGTAGGAATGCTAAAAAGGGAAGTTGCTCTATATAAATATTTATTCGTACCAAAGATACAAGTGCATGACCATTAATAGTCATTTATTTTAGAAGGTAGGGTATGGTGAAAGTGGCAACATTAGTTAAGGTCAAAGGTGTGACACAATTAAAAGAGTAGAATTTTAATGATTGCCTAGTCATGCATGTGTGAATATTTCTAAAATCTCCTGCATTTTATTCTTTGAGTAACAATCAAAACTTTTAGTTAAACTAACAGTTATTACAATAACATCATTTGAAACATAAAATATCAAATCAAATATGAAAGAAAATGAGTATAAATCATAGAACTCATTCAATTCACATTTCTCTAAGTAAGTTATAAGATAGTTAAAAATGAGTATCCAATTAAAATAATGTTGAAATAAAGATAATCTATTAAAAAATGTAAACTATGATTATTAAAAAAAAAAGACAAATCAAAGAACTTATAATATATATGAAAATAATGGCTGTACAACTAATTTTGTTTTTCAAATGATAAAATATTTAATACAAAAAATCTAGATTCTAAAATCAATTATGTTAAGCCTTATCTAGTACATGTAGAATAGACTATAATCAAAATAAAAGAGTTAAAATACTACCACTTTTTTAACCACCAACATGAGACAAATACCTATCAATCCTCCTATCACATCAACCACATACAAATAAAATATATAAAATCTATTTGAAAAATATCACTTTAACTGGACTAAACTCTCTCTTAAAGCCATCTAAAGCTTACAATAAGGAACAATAGGTACATGGATTGGTGATGAGAATAAAAATAGTTATCTGCTCCCATTTACCAGGTTACCATAAGATCCAAACGCTCAGCTATACCCACATGGAATATGGCCCTACAGTCCACTAACTTTATTTTAAACATCCAACATCACTTACCCGTATAATGTACTTCACTGTATTTCGATAGAAAAAGGTTGGCTTTTCAATTTGAAAAGAAGAAAAAGCACGTTTCCTGGACAAGGACTCAAGATTTCAAGCCCATGAGTGATTACAAGTCTGGTTAGATTGATAACCCAGGTTATTTTTTCTCCGTTTTATTGACTCCTCCCTCTTCCTTTGAAAGCTGTTGGAAAGGCGTGAAGTGACAAGGGGGCAGAGGCAGCCGAAGGGGAATTGTGCTTAAGCTCATTAGCGTCCTTCACACATTATCAATATATAATTGAAAATCCTAATAAACTTTTTAAAATGTCTAAATTTCTTTCCCAATTTAAACTTAATTTATAATAATTGTTTATGTTAAATATTGTTATAATCGATAAAATATTTAATCAATCAAATAATTAATTAAATTATTTTTTGTTATGTTGAGAGACATTTTTATATTAAGAGATCTTTTATATTGACATCAAGAAATATCATTACTGTTGTATGCATAATAAATAAATATCTGTTTCACATAATTAAAAATATTTTTCTCTTGTTCAAAGTCTACAACATCCTTTTTCTTAGTAGTGATTTGAATTCTTATTGTAGGGAGAAGTTGACCAATCAACTCAATCTCTTCTCATGATTTTATTGGAAATATTTAATTCTTCTAGAGATAACTATGACAAATCCTTTGATTCTTTAATAGCAATAACAATAGGTGGAAACCTATCTAACAGACTCCTCAATATATTCACCCTTATTCTTTGATCATCATGAATTTTTCCATAACTCCTAGTTTGACTAAAAGCATCTATTTCATGAGTAAAAATTGTATTGATTGATTTAAAATATCACCTTCATAAGTTTTGAAACTCTCTTCTAAACATTTTCAATCTCACTAACTTGATTTTTTTGGTAGTTGATTAGAATTTCGTTGGTTGTCTCATTATTGATTTGAATTTTCTACTACTATAATCCTTGCAAAGATAGAATCATCATTTGTTTTCATGAAAATTAGTGTCTTGTTTAGCCTTCTTGTCAATTTCCTACAATAGGGTTCTAGATATAAATTTCTACTACATTCTAAATATCTTGTGATCCACAAAAATATTCATCTATATACTTGCATATTCATAATTCTTAGAATTGAAATGTAGAATTATGGTTGTGTAAGATTTCTATTCACATTGACCATTGCAAATCAGCTCCTTTGCTTGGTTGTTGTACTTTTCTACCAACTTGATAAAAGAAGTAGAGATTCAAGAGTGCATGGAAGAAGAAGAAAATAAGTTATAATAACATAGTAAATTAATGATCAACTACACACACCCACTCATGAGAATTTAAATTAAAAACTAGATTTTTTTTAATAATAATGCTATAGTATAAGGACACCCTTTTAATATTTTTCCTTCATCATATGTTATTATGTTTTTGATTAAAAAAGTAGGGGTAAGGGTCCCTAATCCCAAACAAAACATTAAAAGTTAATCAATAAAGCTAGAAAGTCCAACCACAACACAACAAGACAAAACAAGCCACCAGGCCAAATCATCCAACTAGACCAAGAGTAACTAAGACACAAAAAGCATAGACAAGATTGACCATAGAACTAATATAAGGTGACATGTACTTGCCCAATATAGTAATAGTATGAAAGAAACAAAATAGGAAATAACAAACTAGTCCTTTTGGCTATTAATCAGCTCTCATTTTTTGGTGAGTGTTTCTAGCTCCTTAGTCTATGAATATTTTCCATCCTCTGCCACTTCATCAACTTGCTTGCCTTCTTCCTTAGAAGGTTCTCAAATTTGAAATTTATTTTCCCGATCTTTGCTCTACCACTCAGAGTTCCCAAGATAGCTCTCATAATTTATTATGCTACTCTATGTGTGTGTGTGTTCAATTTTCATGATTTTCAGTTCAAATTTCTATTCTTGTCTTGAGATCAAAGTTTCTTACTTGACTATATGAAATCACATGTACTTTTGACTTGTATTTTTAACATCTAACATGAATTGCACTGTAAGCCTCTAAGTTGATTTGATATGCCTTATACTCTGGGTATGAATTGCATTTTAGCAATGGATTATGTTCTTGACTTGAGCTACATACTACAAATATCTAACTTGACTTGCACTTCATGACTCAACATTAACTTAACATGAATTGTAATTTTGTGATGATTTATAAACTAGACATTAGTACATTTGTATAATGAATTCTTGAAGGAAAAGATTATCATTTTCTCATAGTAGATCCTCTTCATGAAATTTTTCAATAGGATTTCATTCCAAATTGTTTATTGGTTTATCAATTTTCCCCAACTTACATGAATGCTCATTTTATAACAAAAATCCATTTAAATGTAGCAATAAATTCTATAAATTTGTGGAGTAAAATTAGAAAATATAATAATTTTTTAAAAATATCTGAATCTCTTTCTCAATATAAATTAAATTTATAATACTTATTTATGGCTAAATATTTTTATAACCAATCAAATAATAAATTAACTAAATAAATAACTAATTTTAGTTATGTTGAGAGACATTCTTGCAAAAAGAGACCTATAATGTCATCAACAATATCATGTTATTATTGTATACATAAAATCCAAAAAATGGCATACAAATATATTTTTTAAAATTATAACACTATAAAATAAAAATTAAAAGCTAAAATGTAAGTATGTAATATTTATTTATCTTTTAAAAGACAAAAAAAATGAATAAAATGATTGGTGGCTTTTTCAAAAATTAAAATTTAATAAGAAAATTGTCAACAATGACATTAATTAAAATAATACTTAAGAAAACAAAATAAAATAGATCCTCAAATAAAAATAAAAATATGGGAGGTTTGAGAAAGCGCACTGAGCTGCACAAATTTGACTCACTCTAAAACAATGAGGAGCTGTGGATTTTGTTTGAAGAGGTTGGTTTCACGCATTACTTTGAGGCAATGGACGGATATAATTAGAGATAAAGCTACAAATTTGTTAATGCATGGAGGGATATAATCAGAGATTAAGTTACAATTCTTAAAATATGGAAGTTCCCAGAAAGCACACTAAGCTGCACAAATTTGACTTGCTCTGAAACAATGAGGAGTTGTGGAGTCTGTTTGAAGAGGTTGGTTTCACACATTACTTTGAGGCAATGGAGGGATATAATCAGAGATTAAGCTACAAATTTTCTAATGCATGGAGAGACAATGAGGTTACTCTGGGAGGGCTTCAGATTAAAGTGGACCCTAAGCTAATTGCAGAAGCTATGGGCTTGGCTTATGAAAGCACAAAGGTTGTGAAGGTCAATAATGGTAAGTATAATGAATATTTTGATAAGTTTTTTGAAGGAAAGGAAAAACTTGAACATTTTCAAAAAGAGTATTCTAGGGTAAAGCTACCTCCTCCTTACCATAATGTATGTTTCATTGTGATGAAATATTTTACCTTGGAAGGATGATACCAATTTGTCCATGACTACCATTTCCCTATTCTCAAACACATTAGGCATAAGGATAAAATTAACTTACCCTTCTTCTTGTTTTCGTCTCTCAGTCAAAGCCTCACTTAGGGTGCTAATTTTCCACTTCATCTGGGGCTTATTAGAGCCATTTGCAAGTTTTTGATTTCTAGAACCCCGCAGAACAATCTAATACCAAAAACCATTGAGAACCCGAATCCTCAAAGATTAGTGACGATTGAGCTTTTGGATAATCTTCCTGCCTCAACACTTAAAATTTCTAAAAATAAATCCAAAAACCTTGAGAGTTGTAGTAAGAATAATCAAAACCTTGAAATTGTTGTTAGGGTTGATTTACTTGTGGTCACTCCTGAAAAAAGGAAAGATGTAGCTATGGAATTAGAAATGAAGAAAAAAAGAGGTTGTTTTTAATAGAATTGGGTGAAGAGGTGGAGGCCATTACTATCCCTAATGATAATGAACCTGAGGGTTCACATCAAGGGAAGAGAAGGTCTAAAAGACTAGCCATGGCAGCGTCTAAAGGAAAACAGAGAAAGAAAAATGTCCAAAGCCCGGTTGAAACTCAAAGCCCTCTGGAAAGTATAGAAAAACATGTTGTTGAGGCTAATGATTCCTCAATGAAGGAAGTTCCTAACAGCCTGGGTAATGACTCAATTGAAGATGAGGATTTATGGGAGGATAGTGAGGAAGATCAGGGTGATGAGGAAAGGGAGATGTTACAACAAGAGAATGTCCAAGAAGAGTAAGAAGCTAATCAAAATACAACTGGGAATACTGATAAAGAGTAAATTAAAGGTGATGAAGATGAGAAGAGGAGACTTGACAAATTAGAGAGGAAAATGCAAAAGTTGGAGAAGAATATTTTTGAGATGGAGGGGGACAACAAGATTCAAGCTCTGGAGAATTTGATCAAAGGGATAATGGAGGAAATATTGAAAGCCCTGGAGAAAGGAATGCAAGCTAAAGGTAATATTCAAAGAATTCATATTTTGGAAGAACTTGTTAAGAATGTGTGTGTGGTGGTGGATGCGGTGATGAAAAAATTTGTGATGGCCACTATCTCGAGGGTGGGAAAAATAAAGAAGCAATAGAGGAAATAAGGAGTGACTGATGAAGAGGACCTCGCTGGTAAGATGGAATCAAAGACAACAGTACATGGTATTGTTGAGGATCTACTCAAAGCTTGGAAGCTGATTGAAGATACTTAATTTGGCTGCTCTTTTCAACCAATTTTTTGTTTATGATGTTTCTTCTTACTAAGTTTAAGTGGACTGCTGCTACTAGCTATGGTCATTGGTGCCATAACTTAAATATGTTTATTGATGGGTATTTCAATAGTAGGAATGGTATGTTAGATGATGTTAAGTTTTGTAGATGGTTAGGGATATCTGGTACTACTAGTAGTTGTTGATTTTTTTATCAGTGTATTAGCACTAATATGTTTATGAAAAAAGGGATTGGTTAAGCATTTTGGCTGGGGTTTTTGGGAAGTTGGTGGGATCCCTTTCTTTTTTTGTTTCCCACCTCTAGCTGCTTTTCTCATGTTGTATTCTTTGCTTGGGTCAAGGCCCTTTTTTCCTGCTTAATCAATCAAAAAAATGATGTAGTAAATATAAATAAAAATAGAATTATTCTTAAATAACTTTAAATTAAATTATTTTTTTCAAATACATAAATCAAGCCAAAACTTACATAGATGTATTTAAGATATCTATAATATAATATTAGTTGTAAGTAAACCAAAAAAACTAAAATAAGTCAAATAGATGTATTTATGATATCCATAATAATATTGTGATAGTCTACATAATACTATCATACTTCTCTTGTAACAATTCAAGCATTATATCCCAAACTACAATTATTATTTTCTTAAGTTATAATTGTTCATTCATTTGTATACTTAAGTACTTCTATTCATATGGGATAGGAATTTAGCCAATTTGAAACAAGCATCCAATCATGTAAGTTAGGCATCTATCCATATGAGACAATATTTCATCTATTCATCTAGAATAGACATCTACCCAAACAAAGTAGGCATCTATCCATAAAGGATAGGATATTTTCTAACCTACCTTAAGGGAAGCTACACACTATAGTGTATGTGCTAGGCATAGATTGTGCGGTAATGAACTATCTATGAATATTGTGTAGATTTGTACACAACAATCACACATGTGAGTGATTAAGTCATTAGTAGTTTATGCGATTGTAAGGTGCAAACTTGGAACTTAAGATTTCAAGAGGAGAAATTATTTGTATCTTTTAACAAACAGATTAATTAGGATACAAACATTACTAATGGTCCTAAAAGTGGAAAGCTAAGAATCATGAACACAAAGAACATAGACCTATAATACATGCAAAGGTATAAGGTAATATACTAAATAAGAAGAAAATGAAACATAGGTCACTCATGGTGAATCCATTTGGAATTAAAAAGACATCCATCAAGGTGTAAGTGATTGAGGAACACTAAGATGTGTACGAGAACCACCCTGGCAGAGTTGTATGCAAAATGTGGAAGATAAGGAACAAAAATGCCCATTTGCTAAAAATAAAAAATGAAAAAATGAAAAAAATTGAAATCCTATTTAGAATTATTCTATCATAATAAGAGATTGTGTACAATCCATAACTCAGAATACTTCTTCAAGTATAGATAGCTAATAAAATAATATCAAATAATATTTAATATATTACTCTCTTATGTACAAAACAACAATTAAAATCTTACCACCACTTTCTTTGATATAAAGGTTGGGCTCACCATGACTTTTGCTAAATCCATTACTCAGAAAGTATGAGTCTATTCAACTATACCAAGGTATGTGCAGGATCATGATGGGCCAAAAAGTGGCGATATGATGGGTATGTTGAGGGTATGTGGCTAACAACTTTTTTTTACCCAAAATTGATGAAATGAAAAGGGTTTTTAAAGGAGATTCTCAAATTTCCACCAATATAAATTATGCTTTACTTTGAATTCAATAAATAATTATTATTCATTTTCTATTTCAATTACAACTAAAGTCCAGATTGATAGGCTGATTGAAAAATGTCTATAGCTTTCAAACAGTATCACATTTGTTGAATCCAAAACATGCGTTCACATTCTATGCTTTGCATACTATAAGATTAAAAAAAAAATGAATTTCATGAAGTTTTGACCAAGTTAAGGTGGTCGGACATACAAGTTTTTATATTTTTAAAAATTTATACTAAAAAATTACAAAAAATATGCATCACATCCAGACATGAGTCCTCTACATATATCTAAAATATTATAAAAAAATATTATCATTTTATTTTGGTTAGGGTGGTCAGACAAACACCTACTTCTTATTTTTTCCTTGAAATTTAAGTACTACTGCATTGAAATTTCAAATTTTCACCAAATAATTTTTTTTATTTTTTAAAATAAATCTAGTAGTTTAGAAATTACATTCAATTTTCTAGAAATTCAATTCTTACATATTTTTGAAATAATATAGATAACTTATTCAAATTTTTAAGTCAAGTTGCCTAACTCTAATTTTTTTGAATTTTTTGCCACTTAAGGGCCTTGTTTTTCCATGATGATCCTACACATACCGACCATGCCCATGGTGCTTGCTTCAACCCATAAAGGATTTTCTTATGCAATACATTTAGACCTTCAAATTTTCGGTGCCCAAATGATAGACTCCATAAGCAATTTTCATCTTAATTTTTGCTTGAAAGATTATTTTTGTGACTACTACAACTTTCCCTTCATCCACAAGTGGATGTTCTTGAGAAAATTCTACCTTCAAATCTGGTTGTATTCTTAGGGGAAACATTCTATTATTCATCATTTGGACTTTTCAATCAGCTAACTCAGATGTTTATATAAGATTGTGCTTTCTTTGTTTCAAAAAAAAAATCTATACCCTTTTTGAATGAGTTTTCCAATGCTCATCAAATTATATTTCAAGTGAAGAATAAAGTAAACATCAAAATAAAATTGTTTCTTCAATTTATTGGTTATAATGTTGATGTTTCCTTTCACTATAACTGAAACTTTGTTGTCATTTCCCAATGTGACATCTGGTTTTACATTTTCATCTAAACCAAAAAACACTTTCTACTCCCTGTCATGTGATTGTTGCTTCCTAAGTCTAAAAACCATATATCTATATAGAATTAAAATAAATCCTAAACAAATAAATATTTTTCTATATATATATGAATTTTGATTAATTAAATTTATATAATTTTATTTTCTTTTTTAAAAATGATAGCTTAGAAAGAGATAGAGTCCCTGTTGGACAAAAAAACTAAGCTTTTTGAAATTGTTTGGGTAGTTGTGATAGTAGTTGTTTATGCAATGTTGAGTAGTCGTGATATTAGTTTTGTGCATTGGAATTACAAGAGGGAATGCAATGATACATGATGTTAGTAAGAAAGTGGTCATGATCACTTTGTTTAAAAAATAATCAAATGGGCAATTATAAATTTTACTAGTGTTAATTTAGAGTGTGTATTATTCATTCTATAGACCCTAATCGGTCATTTAGAATTTGGGTAAGTTGAATGGTTTAAACACTCAAATTTTTGGATATAGTTAGGCAACAATTTACCATCTTCGAACAATGTTAGTTATGGCCATTTTTCGTTGTTTGAAACATTTTTTGTACGTTTATGTATATGTGTGTGTGTGTGTATACACACACACACACACATATATATATACATATGCATATACATATATATATATACATACATATATGTATATATATATACATACATACATACATACATACATATATATATATATACATATATATATATATACATGCATATATATATATATATATATATATATATATATATATATATATATATATATATATATATATATATATATATATATATATATATATATATATATATATATATATATATATATATATATATATATGTATGTATATATGTATGTATGTATGTATGTATACATACATACACACACACACACACACACACACATATATATAGGTAATATGTAGACATAAACATAATCAAAATTTTGTATTTGGAAGCTATTTTTTTAATTTTTTTATGTAATGATAGAAGAAGAACATAGACCCATAAAATGCAATGATGTAAAACAATTGTAGAATGATTGTGTAAAAGAGGTACAAATTGACAATCACAAATAATTTGAGAAGACACTCACTGAATGATAAAATGTGTGGAAATTTTCCAATTACTTAGATCCAATTTAGGTTTTCATTTCATAAATCAAAAGGCAACTAGAATGCATGTGCACAACAAATGCATATAATAAAGATCAGTAGACATTCACCGATTAAATACAAAAGAGTGGGAAAAGTATGAAACGACACTTTACAAGGAAAGTATAGAACATTACTATAATAGCCATTTGATGTTAGAAATGGTTCCTTTGACACTCACAAAACATCAGACATAGATTTAACATTTTTTACATGAGGACATTTTCCAATTACTGAAAGCCAATCTTCATTTTCATGTAATAAATTGAAGTGCAATTGCATTGCATGTGTGCATGCAAAATTTTGCTTCCATTTTTTATCGTGATCAAGACACTATCATGTCAAACCTTTATCAAAACATAATGAGAAGTTTTTAAGGAAAGAAAAGAAGTAAATGATATATGAGTGTAGCAAAATGCAATGCTTCTTTGGAAAAAGATGAAATTAGATAATGATTATATAAATGGGTATCTCAAAAAATATTTGTGTTGACATAAGTTTTGTTCAATACACCTTGCCAAAACTAGGATAAATATCCTTGATCAAGTTGCCAAAATTAGAAACATGGTATTTGGTAGATTACAATCAACTATGAGATATGCAATTTATAGAAATCGATATAGTGTTATGTAAATAGAAGGAATCAATTTGATGCATATGGAAATGACAATTTCATTGTGAGTATAGTTGCATGTATATCAATGACCACCAACCGAGACGTTTTTTGAAACTTCATTGAGTGAGGTGACTACATCCACATATTAAAAACAATGATTAGTTCATGCAATAAATAGTTAAAAGCACAAAGAATGAAAATATTAGAAAAATAAACCATTAAATATTAAAGAGAGACAAGATGAAAGAAACCTTACAAATTTCCTTTGAAATGATTGTGAGAAGGGAGCAAGGATAGGTGTTTCAAAGATGAAAGACATAGATCTTGTGAAATACAGTATTTGATAGATTACAATGAATTATGAGATATATTACTTATAGAAATCCAAATAGTCTTGTGTACATAGAATCAATCAATTTGATGCATATGGAAATGGCAATTTCATTGTCAGTAAAGATTCATGTATATCAATGATAACCAACAGAGACATTTTTTGAAACTTCATTGATCCAGGTGACTACATCCAAAGGTTAAAACTAGTAATTAGTTCATTCAAAAAAAATGTTAAAAGCTAAAAGAATGGAAATATTAGAAAGAGAAATTGTTAAATATTAAAAAGAGACAAGATGGAAAGAAACTTACAAATTTCCTTTCAAATGCTTCTGAGAAGGCAACAAGGACAACTATTTCAAAGATGAAAGACACAGATTTTGTCAACAAACATAGATGTCTCTTTCATAGAACAATGCAAATGACTAAGCAATGCCAAAAAATGACAATGTAAAAGATATATTGACTTCCAAATCTCTTTCTTTCTGTTTCAAAAAGTGAGTACATGAAGAATGAAATAATTGGATCACTGATTGTGCATATATTGGGAGAGGGAAATGGGAAGTCCAATGGAGAATGTAGCTATTACATGTGGACACAATGATCTTCAATGAATTTCAATAATAGGGTAGAGGAGAGAAGAAACATTGAGAGTTGGGTGAAAACAATTGCTTTTATGGATGAAGATCGAGTCACCACATGCAAAAAGATAGTTGCTAGTACATAGCAATGTTGTTTTCCAAAGCATGTATCTCGATCAATGCTTAGTAGGCTATTTCAAACCCGTTTAGGAAGGAAAAAAAAGTAGATCAACTTCTTTCCAATTCCCCCATTCTCAACTACGATGGATATAGGTTGTGTCAGTAGAGCAAGATGTAATGCTTATAAGGAATTATAATCAATTGAATATACATTAAAAATCAGTGAACTTAGTACCATAAGCCATTAATGACATTTACATAATACTCTATTTATATTAAACAAAATTGGCACACTATATATGCATAGCTCAATCATGACAGTGATATTTATCAATAGCAAGACCAAGTGCAAGAGAAAAACCATATCAAAGAAGTTCAAAAAGTCATGAGGAATTTTAAATATAAAGAATGAAAATGATTTATTATATATCCATAAGAGTTTCATTATGATGCTATGCATTTACAATGAGAATGGATGGAAAAGGACAAGTTTATGAAAAATATTAGAAGGAAGAGGAATATGTGGTTATTGAAACAACGAATTTGTAAGCTACTATGTCTTCTACTATAATGCCTCGTCTTAATAACCTAAGAATGTTGCAAATGTGTTATAAAGGTGTAATAATAATTTTTTCTTTTACGTAATAATATTAAGTTAATTAATTGCATACATTCTTAGGTTAAATGACATTACACTACTTTGAGTTTTCCATAAGTGACTTAAGTATTTCGCATTGCAAATAATCAATATTAATATAAAGATAAACATTGCATAACATAAATATTTCCATTCAAGAGAACATAATAAAGTACATTCATGTTTTTCCATACATTGTGTTTGATGAGATATACAATACTCATCCATCTGATGAGGTAGTTCAAATAATAGTTACATTTTACAAATGATCACCTCACAACATGGAGGGATGTTTTTACAATACAAATTTATAATATACAATGATGAAAGTACACATAAGATCCAAGTGCGAGCTCTCAATCCATGAAGCTCTCGATGCCATGATCAAATTGGGGACCCAACGAAGTAAGGTGCACGTTCCACCCAACCATGTGGTACCCGTAGGTCCACCCCCCGTGCTAGGAGATAGTAATAAGGTTACCTAGACCTAATCTACTAACCCTAGACACTAGTACAAACAATCTATTGGTTACATTGCTTCCAGATTTTGATAATTGATTTGAAATATAAATGCAAGGTTGACTGTTATTCTAGGTGGAGTGTCATCACAATGATGCAAAGGTTACCCTGGTGTTTCTTCCTAGGTTTCGGCCCCCAATTCTTGGGTTACCCTGGTAACCTCTTACGAAACTCGGCCCCTATGGCATACTGTTATGGAATCGAATGTTTCTTAAGGAAACGAGACACCGATTTGCCATTCCAGGCCTTCTCATCTTATACTCAAGACTATGGAAGCTCAAGAGTCATAAGTGAGGCATGTACATCTTGTTAAGTGTTTTGGATCTAACTACTGTGTTCTTTAGTTATCACTGACTTACTAACTATTTGTAAGTTACCCTGACACCACTTTGTGTGTCGGCCCTTACAAATAGCCACTCCCCTAAACATAACAATGATATACTATGTTTTCTTAACTAAGGTATGCAAAGTGTACAGAAGTATAACACAAAATCTTACACTTTTCAAATAAACAACAATGAATATAATCAAGCGTCCAACCACCACACAAAAACCATGTACACAACCTTGGCTATCTTAAGAATATAACTTTAACCAACACAATCCCCAATTATCAGTAGGTTTGGAAGAATTTTTCAACAATAACATTTCCCATTTGCCCCAATAAAATAACCCAACTTAACGCAAATCAGGAAAAATAAGCACCTACCATTTGGATCTACTAAATCCATTTGACAATAATTTTAAGGAAAATCAATCAATCAACTAATTTATAATTTATTTCTTTTTAATATTTTCTCAAATTCACAATACATAATATTCTATAATTTTCTCAATCTAAATTTTCGCATGCATTATAATTTAAAAACATTACAAATCATTTTTCCTTAATAATTATAATTATATACATTTAAAAACAAAAAAAAAACAAATAAAACATATTCAATATCATATATACATATATATAAAATATTAAATAATATGAAATTCCAATTACACAGGAATTATAAAAAAAATCCGAAATTAACACAAACTAATATAAAACAAAATCCGAAATGAAATATAAGGATCCGTTTTTTTTTTAACGAGCAGGGTTTAATGGCTGGCAATTCGGCCCTTACCTAGCCACGGCTGGCGTGGGTGGGGCTGTTTCCACAGCCCTCCCCACAGGGATTGGCTGTGGATGTCAGCGCTATGCGCTGCCCTCCATAGCACCTCCCTGTTGGGAGTCGGCGGTGGGGGAAACAGTAACCCCCGCGGCCCTTTCTAAATTTTTTTTTAAAAACAAAACTTTCATAAATTTTAAAATCGCGTACAACGATTTTCTAAGGAAATAAATACTTCTTTCTTTTTATAATTTTATTTAAAATCGCCGTACTACAGCGTCTTTTCAAAAAAACACGAATTTTAATAATTTTTTTTTTTAATAGGAAATGCATAAAAAATTTGGACGGCGTTTTAACAAAGATATTTCTATAATATTTTCAAACAAATATATATATATATATATATATATATATATATATATATATATATATATATATATATATATATATATATATATATATATATGAAGAATATTAAATTCATACAGGAATTTAATTGAAGAGTAAGATAAATTTTCAAAGGACTTAACAGTGGAAATATTGGGGAAATTTTTACAAATTTCTTCAAAGGTTTCACAGAGTATACACACAGCAAATCTAAATTCTTTTCACAAACTTTTCATTTAAACACAACAAAATATCTACAGATGCTTTCCTTTCCAATTCAGACAAAATAAATTTTAAAGAGGATTACCTGAATTCCTTTTGCTATCTGGTGAAGAAACCCTTGTAGCCTCTCTTGCCTGTAGCTACCAAATCCTCCCCGAGAACCAATTCCAAAACAAACCAAAGCCAAAGATCTTCCAATTCCAAAATCAACAAAAAGCCAAAGATCTTCCACAAATTTGCAATAGAAGCATTTAACAAAAGTTTTTACAGAGCCAAAACCAATTTCCCGTGAATGAAAAAGACATCCTCTATAATTTCCCAAGATCCAAAATATCCTCTCCGTAACAAATTTTCAACAACCCCAAAGCAATAATTGCACTGGCACACATGTCGAGAAGTGGTTATGAAAATATCCTCTCCACTTCTCGGCAATCTTGGCAATTCCCTTTTGCATGCCATTTTCAATTTTATTTAATTTAAAAAAAAAAAATCAATTTTCCATTCACATGCATTTTTTTTAATTTTCTAATTAATTTATTTTTTTAAATGCAATATAATTTACACACTTAATAATTTAATTTAATTTATTTATTTATTTAATTAAAATAGTTTAATCTTTTTAAGACCAACTATTTAACTAAATAAGCTAATTAATGAATTAAATTATCAAGTAAGTAAATTTCGATCACATTTAAATATTAATTAAATAACAATAATTAAAGCACAATAACTAACATTAAAATTAACCAATATTTACTTTTCAAATGATAGATATCCAAACAGAAAATAACAATACAAACCTATGACTTTGAACTTAAAACAGACAAAGCACTAAGACTAAGGTTAAAGACTAGATTAGGGTAAACCAGACTACTATCTCCCGATCAACGTTTCTGTTGAGTCTTGACATGCTCAGACCTAATTACACAGGTGGAGTCGGTGTCATGTACCTGCAAATCCTACAACCAAGCAAATAAAATGCATACATATATATATATATATATATATATATAAAGCACTAAATAGACACACCGTGTGGAGAAAATCACAGATATCACAGGGCACTCGCAAGCGAGTGATGCGATTCCGTTCTCCACACCAATAAACTTCACAACAAACTGACGAAATAAATGTTGTTAGTCCATCATGAGCATGTATATATCATTAAATAACTGAAAGTAAACATCTATGCTATATCCAATCATGTCTGAAATCAATAATCATCAAACAAGTATCATCATGTCACACAATAATCCACTATCGCTCAAAACCAGTGATCAAAATATCCAACAAAACATCATAGGTCTATCAACGTGAAACATAGCAACAGAAAGCATAAGCAAAAATGGAGGGGTACTACATCCTCCCCCCTAGGATTAGGCTTGCTCCTGAAAGCCTGCGAACAGATAGGGATAAAGTTCCCTCATGCGTGTCACATCCTCCTAGGTAGCAGAAGCCTCATAGCTAGGATCCCATTGGACCCTCACCTAATCAACGTCTCGACCCCTGAGACCGAGAGTCCGGTGCTGAAGAATGGCCACGGGCTCCAAAGCCAGCTGCCCCTCCTCTACTTGTAACGCATTCCAATCAAGTACATGAGATATGTCGGGATGATATGATCTAAGTACTGATACATGAAAAACATCATGAATACGAGATCAAATGGGTGGTAAGGTGAGTCGATACACCACGGGACCAATTCTCTCTAAAATCTTGAATGGCCCTACAAATCGAGGCACAAGCTTAGAGCCTTTTCCATAACGGATTGGACTCTTCTGCGGTCGCACTCGAAGAAACACTCTATCACCAATAGCGAACTGTCGATCGATCCTATGTGCATCGGCATATTTCTTTTGCCTATCCTGAGCTGCTATCAAATGCTCTCTAATACAGTCAACCTATTGCTACATGTCACGAAGCATCTCAGGTCCTAGTAACACTCTATCCTTAAGTCGATCCCAGCTTAGTGGAGTTCGACAAGGATGACCGTATAATCCCTGAAATGGTGGCATACCTATGGAACTATGATATCCGTTGTTATAAGTGAATTCTACTAAGTACAAATAATCCTCCCAACATGATTGTTGATCCATTACGTACATCCTATGTATATCCTCTAATATTTGGTTAACCCTTTCAGTTTGACCATCGGTTTGAGGATGATAGGCTGAACTAAAGTCAACTATGTACCTAAAGCATGTTGTAACAAAGTCCATAAGGCTGAAGTAAATACAGGATCTCTATCCGATATAATCTTATGAGGAATCCCATGTAATCTAACGATGTCCTCCATGAATATCCTAGCTACAGATGAAGCGTTATATGATGAACGTACAGGTGAAAAGTGAGCTACTTTAGTCAAACGGTCAATAGTTACCATAATGGCATCATGTCGATGTGATGACGTAGGTAACCCTACAATAAAGTCAATGGAAATAATATCCCATTTCCATTCGGGAATGATATGTGGCTGCAATAATCCAGCAGGATGATGATGCTTAGCTTTAACACACTGACATTCAAGACATCTCGATATGTAGTCAGCAATATCACGTTTCATACCAAGCCAGAAATACAATTGCCGAAGATCGGAATGCATTTTCTTAACTCCTGGATGAGTTGAATACGGAGCTCAATGAGCTTCAGTCATGATTAATGTACGGAGACTCTCTACATGTGGTACATAAATGCGACCTAAATGTCATAATATACCATCTAACTCTAAGACATAACCATCAAATCGACCTTCTAAAGGTCTACCCGATTCAATCTCTGACTTCACTTCCTGATATAATCTATCAGTAGGAAGTGCAGCTACTATTTGACCTCTCAAATCTACTTCAAGAGTAGTAGCAGAGATCTCATGTCGTCGTCGGCTAAGAGCGTCAGCCACTACGTTCTCTTTGCCTTGAACATATTTTACTTCAAAATCGTACTCACACAAGAACTCCATCCACCGTCTTTGCCTAGCATTCAAGTTAGGTTGCGTAAAGATGTATTGCAAACTACAGTGATCAGTATGAAGTTCGAAGTGATGACCTAATAGAAAATGCCTCCAACGAACTAATGCATGCACTACCGCAGCTAGTTCTAGGTCATGAGTAGGATAGTTTAATTCATGATCTTTGAGTTTGCGAGACTCATAGGCAACCACACGCCCTTCTTGCATCAAAACTACTCCCAAACCCTCTAAGGATGCATCTGCACAAACTACGAAATCCTTAGTAGGATCAGGAACAATAAGTATAGGCGCATTAGTTAGCTTTTCTTTAAGAGTCTAAAAAGCCATCTGACACTGTTCCGTCCAAACAAACTTCTTCCCTTTTCTCTGAAGAGAAGTAATAGGATGACCGATTCTAGAAAATCCCTCTACAAAATGCCTATAATAGCCAGCTAGACCCATAAAACTATGAACTTCACCTACATTAGTAGGTGCGGGCCAATCTACAGTAGCTTGGATCTTTGAAGGATCCACAACAATACCTTTTCCAGATATCACATGTCCAAGGTATTTTATTTCAGTTTGAAAGAAGTCACACTTCTTTAGGTTTGCATACAATTGATTTTCTCTTAAACATTGCAATACCTATCTCAAGTGTTCTTCATGTTCCTTCATGTTCCTCGAATAGACATAAATATCATCGAGAAATACCAGGACAAAACGATAGAGGTATGTACGAAATACACCATTCATTAAACTTATGAATACTGAAGGTCCGTTCGTTAACCCAAATGGTACCACTGTGAATTCGTAGTGCCCATAACAAGTTCGAAAAGCAGTTTTATGAATGTTTGCTTCAGCTATACGCAATTGATGATAACCAGATTTCAAATCAATTTTAGAGAACACATTAGCTCCCTTAATTTGATCAAAAAGATCATCGATTCTAGGCAAAGGATAACAATTCTTAATCGTAACCTTGTTCAATTGACGATAGTCAATACACAGCCTAAGAGATCCGTCCTTCTTCTTTACGAAGATGACAGGTGCTCCCCAAGGGGAAACACTTGGACGAATGAATCCCTTTTCTAACAGTTCCTCTAACTGAATATGAAGTTCCTCTAACTCCTGAGTCGTAATTCTATAAGGAGCTCTAGATATAGGCTCAGCTCCAAGAACTAGGTCAACTCTAAAATCAATATCCCTTTTCGGTGGCATTCCAGGAATGTCATCGGGAAACACATCCATGAATTCCATAAGAATAGGATGATCATCAAGAGATACCTCTCGACTCTCACCCTGTTCCAAATCAGTAACTATTGTTGCAAACAGTTGACATCCCTGTCGAAAACATCTCTTTAATTGCATAGCAGAAATCATCCGCAAAGAGATAGGTCTTTGAATACCTACGATTTCCACTTTCGCACCTAGATCATTAATGCAACTAACTGTCTTAAGTTGACAGTCAATTACAGCATGATAAGATGCTAACCAATCCATACCTAATACTATGTCATACGAACCTAAGGGTGTAACATATAAATCTACTAAGGTAGTTAACATACCAATTTTAAGTTCACAATCTTGTACTAAATTTTCTACTGCTACTTTCACCCCTGAGATGAATTCAACTTGCCATTTACCACCTTGCTTAACCGCCACAAGACCACAACGGTCAACAATGGTCGATGAAATAAAGGAGTTAGTGGCTCCGGAATCAAAAAGTATAGAAACACTAACACCATTTAACTTACCTGAAGTTTCGACCACCGTGTTCTGGTGATCGGCTTGGCGGTCATTAACCACTGCATATACTGTATGTGCTCTTCCTGCATCTCTGACTATAGGCTCTGAAACTATAGGTCGAGGCCCATAACCAGAAGGACCTCTCATCGGACACTGCCTAGCTATGTTTCCCTGCTGCCCACATGAATAACCTGTGCCTGTGCCTCTACCAAATCCTCTACCACCCAAAGGTGCATTGGACTGCTGATAACTACCCCTACTGATGGTAGACTGAGCACTCTGCACAGGCTAATCCTGCCTATTGCGCTTGTTGCGCCACTAGTTGCGACCCTTTCCTGTTTGAGGACTCTTTTGTTGTTGTGGTTGAGGGTTATTGTTCTTTTGAGGTATTCTTTGTTGCTGTTGCTGCCCACCCTTTGTCAGTGTCTGTTGGTTCTTGGAAGAACCACCTGTCTATGCCTGTCCACCCCGTGGACTAAAACCTGCTGCAGGAGCACTTCCAATCTGCACTCTTGTATGCCCACCTAAAGCCATAATAAGGTTCTCCTCTACTATGCGAGCCTTCTCCACCACGACTTCCATAGTCTTTGGCTCAAAGACTCAGACACCACCATTGATGCGAGCGTTTAAGCCCCTGATAAAATGTTGTACTAGCATAGGCTCATCATCGCCAATACCAGCATACTGCTTGAGTTCGTAGAATCTACGTTCATATTGCTCTACAGAAAGAGCTAACTGACGTAGATCATGAAACTTGTCATCCCTACGCTACCTCCAGTGTTCCGAAAGGAACTGAGCTCTGAACCTCTCGAGAAACATCTCCCAAGACACATAACCAATATCTATGTGGAGCTTCTGCTCCTCTAGGCACCACCATGTAGAGGCAAAACCTCTCAAGTGCATAATAGCGCATCTGGCACGGGTATTGCTATCGTAAGGGTGCATGGCAAAGCATCTACCCAAATCTAGTAGCCAGGTCTCAGCCTCTAATCCACCTCCTGAACCATCAAAGGTAGGAGGGTGTGCTCTCAGTAAATCCCTCATGTGACCTCCGATGATAGCATCCTGATGTACTATGTCCTCAACTCTCCTAGGGGATCTATCCCTCTCTCTCACACCCTCCTACTCATCTACTTGTCTAGGTCCAAGATGAGCTAGGACCTCCTCTAAAAGTGGACATATCTGAGAACCCTCTGCTGCCGACTGTTCAGGATTCTATCCGTCATTTCTCTGACCCATATGTTCGACCTGATCTCTGTGGTGAGGGCTAGGAGGGGGAGTAACCTGAGGGATTGGCCCTCGGCCTCCACCTCGACCTCTACCATGACCTCTTCCTCCTCGCCTAGGCATGTTCCTACACATAACAATAACGAGTCTTAGATACTATTCAACCAAGGTTATCAGTTGCGACACTACGTACTAGGTCAACCTAATGGGCTCTAGATTACCCAGAGCGTCCAGTGTTTGTAACCTTGGCTCTGATACCAATCTGTAATGCCCCGTCTTAATAACCTAAGAATGTTGCAAATGTGTTATAAATGTGTAATAATAATTTTTTTTTTACGTAATAATATTAAGTTAATTAATCGCATACATTCTTAGGTTAAACGACATTACACTACTTTGAGTTTTCCATAAGTGACTTAAGTATTTCGCATTGCACATAATCAATATTAATATAAAGACAAACATTGCATAACATAAATATTTCCATTCAAGATAACATAATAAAGTACATTCATGTTTTTCCATACATTGCGTTTGATAAGATATACAATACTCATCCATCTGATTAGGTAGTTCAAATAATAGTTACATTTTACAAATGATCACCTCACAACATGGAGGGATGTTTTTACAATACAAATTTATAATATACAATGATGAAAGTACACATAAGATCCAAGTGCGAGCTCTCCATCCATGAAGCTCTTGATGCCATGATCAAACTCGGGACCCAACGGAGTAAGGTGCACGTTCCACCCAACCATGTGGTACCCGTAGGTCCACCCCCCATGCTAGGAGATAGTAATAAGGTTACCTAGACCTAATCTACTAACCCTAGACACTAGTACAAACAATCTATTGGTTACATTGCTTCCATATTTTGATAATTGATTTGAAATACAAATGCAAGGTTGACTGTTATTCTAGGTGGAGTGTCATCACAACGATGCAAAGGTTACCCTAGTGTTTCTTCCTAGGTTCCAACCCCCAATCCTTGGGTTACCCTGGTAACCTCTTACGAAACCTGGCCCCTATGGCATACTGTTGCGGAATCGAATGTTTCTTAAGGAAACAAGACACTGATTTGCCATTCCAGGCCTTCTCATCTTATACTCAAGACTATGGAAGCTCAAGAGTCATAAGTGAGGCATGTACATCTTGTTAAGTGTTTTCAATCTAACTACTGTGTTCTTTAGTTATCATTGACTTACTAACTATTTGTAAGTTACCCTGACACCACTTTGTGTGTCGGCCCTTACAAATAGCCACTCCCCTAAACATAACAATGATATACTATGTTTTCTTAACTAAGGTATGCAAAGTGTACAGAAGTATAACACGAAATCTTACACTTTTCAAATAAACAACAATGAATATAATCAAGCGTCCAACCACCACACAAAAACCATGTACACAACCTTGGCTATCTTAAGAATATATCTTTAACCAACACAATCCCCAATTATCAGTAGGTCTGGAAGACTTGTTCAACAATAACATTTCCCATTTGCCCAATAAAATAACCCAACTTAACGCAAATCAGGGAAAATAAACACCTACCATTTGGATCTACTAAATCCATTTGACAATAATTTTAAGGAAAATCAATCAATCAACTAATTTATAATTTATTTCTTTTTAATATTTTCTCAAATTCACAATACATAATATTCTATAATTTTCTCAATCTAAATTTTCGCATGCATTATAATTTAAAAACATTACAAATCATTTTTCCTTAATAAATATAATTATATACATTAAAAAAAATAAAACGAATAAAACAAATAAAACATATTCAATATCATATATATATATATATATAATATTAAATAATATTAAATTTGAATTACACAGGGATTATAAAAAAAATCCAAAATTAACACAAACTAATATAAAACGAAATCCGAAATGAAATATAAGGATCCATTTTTTTTTTAACGAGCAGGGTTTAATGGCCGGCAGTTCGGCCCTTACCCAGCCGTGGCCTCACAGCCACTACTGGCATGGGTGGGGCTGTTTCCATAGCCCTCCCCACAAGGATTGGTTGTCGACGGCAGCGCTATGCGCTTCCGTCCACAGCACCTCCCTGTTGGGAGTTGGCTGTGGGGGAAACAGTAACCCCCGCGGCCCTTTCTAATTTTTTTTTTTAAAACAAAACTTTCATAAATTTTAAAATCACGTACAACGATTTTCTAACGAAATAAATACTTATTTTTTTTTATAATTTTATTTAAAATCTCCGTACTACGACGTCTTTTCAAAAAAATGCGAATTTTAATAAAAAAAAAATTTTAACAGGAAATGCATAAAAAATTCGGACGGTGTTTTAACAAAAATATTTCTATAATATTTTCAATCAAATTTATATATATATATATGAAGAATATTAAATTCATACAGGAATTTAATTGAAGAGTAAGATAAATTTTCAAAGGACTTAACAGTGGAAATATTGGGGAAATTTTTACAAATTTCTTCAAAGGTTTCACAGAGTATACACACAGCAAATCTAAATTCTTTTCACAAACTTTTCATTTAAACACAACAAAATATCTACAGATGCTTTCCTTTCCAATTCAAACAAAATAAATTTTAAAGAGGATTACCTGAATTCCTTTTGCTATCTAGTGAAGAAACCCTTGTAGCCTCTCTTGCCTGTAGCTACCAAATCCTCCCCGAGAACCAATTCCAAAACAAACCAAAGCCAAAGATCTTCCAATTCCAAAATCAACCAAAAGCCAAAGATCTTCCACAAATTTGTAACAGAAGCATTTACCAAAAGTTTTTATAGAGCCAAAACCAATTTCCCGTGAATGAAAAGGACATCCTCTGTAATTTCCTGAGATCCAAAATATCCTCTCTGTAACAAATTTTCAACAACCCCAAAGCAATAATTGCACTGACACACATGTCGAGAAGTGGTTATGAAAATATCCTCTCCACTTCTCGGCAATCTTGCCAAGTCCCTTTTGCATGCCATTTTCAATTTTATTTAATTTAATTTTTAAAAAAAAATCAATTTTCCATTCACATGCATTTTTTTTAATTTTCTAATTAATTTATTTTTTTAAATGCAATATAATTTACACACTTAATAATTTAATTTAATTAATTTATTTATTTAATTAAAATAGTTTAATCTTTTTAAGACCAACTATTTAACTAAATAAGCTAATTAATGAATTAAATTATCAAGTAAGTAAATTTCAATCACATTTAAATATTAATTAAATAACAATAATTAAAGCACAATAACTAACATTAAAATTAACCAATATTTACTTTTCAAATGATATATATCCAAACAGAAAATAACAATACAAACCTATGACTTTGAACTTAAAACAAACAAAGTACTAAGACTAAGGTTAAAGACTAGACTAGGGTAAACCAGACTACTATCTCCCGATCAACGTTTCCGTTGAGTCTTGACACGCTCAGACCTGATTACACAGGTGGAGTTGGTGTCATGTACCTACAAATCCTGCAACCAAGCAAATAAAATGCATACAAATATATATATATATATATATATATATATATATATATATATATATATATATATATATATATATATATATATATATATAAAGCATTAAATAGACACATCGTGCGAAGAAAATCACAGATATCACAGGGCACTCGCAAGCGAGTGATGTGATTCCGTTCTCCACATCAATACACTTCACAGCAAATTGATGAAATAAATGTCGTTAGTCCATCATGAGCATGTACATATCATTAAACAACTGAAAGTAAACATCTACGCTATATCCAATCATGTCTGAAATCAATAATCATCAAACAAGTATCATCATGTCACAAAATAATCCACTATCGCTCAAAACCAGCGATCAAAATATCCAACAAAACATCATAGGTCTATCAACGTGAAACATAGCAACAGAAAGCATAAGCATAAACAGAGGGGTACTACATCTACAATGTCATTTTATACTCGTTTACATGTTTTCATTTTATTGGTTAATTTGTAGTGTTTGTTGTTTTCATTTTGTATGTTAATGTCCATTCTTCAATAGTGTTGATTGCTTGTGTGGGTTAGTATCTATTATTGAGTTAAATATTGAACACCATAATTCATTAATTTCTATTTCTTTTATTTCCATGATTAAGAATGGAGATACCTAACTGGACACATTTGTAAGTTCCTAAATATTTTATAGTGTTTTTTAATAGTTCTTTGCATTTCTGCATTAAGAGACAATATTATTTCTAGTGTCAATCGTGAACATAAAAAAGGAACCATTACTAAATCATAGTGTTTAGTGTTTTTAATAATTAAATAATAGAGAATGAATCATAAAAACATTCAAAGACGGTGAAGAATAGACATTAGATGGTAAAATGGATGAAGCATAAATCAACAAGAATGAGAAAATACAATGCAATGATATTAACAAGTATAAAATGACAATATAAAAGTTATAACAACTTACAAGTGATTTGTCCTTTATTTTGAGAATAGTAGACATAAACACTTCCAATAGACACAGGTTCAAATTCCATTAGGTAATGTATTGAAGAGTATAGGTAAGCAAAAAATGATAGTGTCAAAGGAACTTACAAATTCTGGTTTTTGTTGTTTTCTACACAATAGATGTAAACCCTCGAAAGAGAAACAAAATTTGGCCTCGTGAAACAACATGACTCAATAAGAAAAAAATGAAAATAATACTTTGGTTAGTAGAACTTGAACTTCAATGTCAATTTTTTTATTTACCATGGTTAATATTGGAGATAGCTACTTGCTATTCAACCTATTTGATCAAAATCAGAATTGTTCGTATTTGGAATACATTTTGGATTTGTGACTTTAACCATGTCAACCAAAGTATTACTTGTGTTGTTCTTTGATCCAGGTAGAACAATTGCAACTATCCTTTGCTAAGCACACTCTAAGCTTGATAGCACTAGTTTTCAAAGAATCCTATAGTCCAAGGCACTTGCTATTAGCGAAGGACGGTAAATTATGAATGTAGACAATAATAAACAGTATACATTAATACATGAAATGTAGAGCTACAAAATAGTATAACATAACAATGTAAATTATATAGTTAGCTACAATTGATTTGTTATTTGCTATCAAGACATAGGTCCATAAATCCTGCTACAACATAGGTTTCACTATTATGAAATAGTTTGAATAAGCGAATAAACTATGAAAAATATGATAGCTTAAAAGGTTTATGAACTTACAGATGACTTTTTCAATGTGCTGAATAATGATTTTAGCAGCAAGAAGAAAGGCAGTAATTAGTATTTCCTCCTTCATATTGTCTTTTTCTACCAATGAAAAAAATTGTAACAGAGAGAATTTGATGAGGTCATAACAATGGAAAAAATGTGTGAAATAGGTTGTTGTTGTTTACACTTGTTGTCATTCAACTTTGGTTGTCAATTAAATTGACATGCATGATTCCTATTTTTGATGCTTTATCAACAATTTTGGTAATAGAAAAACCATAAATGATCAAATCATTTCCTTTAAATGGTAAAATTGGTTGGTTTTTTGCATGTGTGGATAATTCTTGGTGGTTTTGCAGTATGTGTTTCCAACCTATACATTGTAGATTGAACAATGAGAAGAAGTAGATTGATAAATAAACATATGAAGAGAAAACCAATGTGTGACATAAATAGGATATTGTACTTTCCTCTTTTTATCTTGTTTGTCAAGCAACCAATGCACTTTCTATTGTGCAATAAGTGTAGTTTTCATTTTCCATTTTTTCTAGCAAGCATATGCAATAAGATGGTTATGTCAAGCATGTCTTAAAACAAAGAGGGATAAAAACATTATTAAGATCTTGTATGATTTTGAAGTTTGCTGATTTCAAATGTGAGGTATTTACTTTTTTGTAGATGCTCTAGATGCTATGGTACATGTTGGTAACTGCTACGATATATGTTGGATGAGATTGCAACAAATTTGTAATATGTAAGGAGCAATTTTGAAACTTGAAATGCAAGAAAAAAATATCATATGATTAAGCTACAACTTAGTTGAGCGATGCATAAAAAATTTGATTTTCCAATATAGTTCCAATAAAGAAATCAATGCTCTACAATGCTTTACCCATGTTCTATATAGTAGCATATTTTCCTCATAATGGGTGTCAACTCATTTGCAACATGATAGCTATGCAAAATATGTCCAAAAATATGGTTGATACTATCGTCTCAAAACAATAACCAAGTGAAGATCTAAATAGACAATACAATCGAATATTATTTATTCTTATTAGAGACAGATATTTTGAACAACAATTGACTCAACAATTCTTTCATATTCATTTAAATTGTGGGATTTTTCTTTGCATTTTTACCCTATCAACAACTGGGGAAATTTGGTCTGACCGGATATGATATGTTGAAAAGCACTTTGAATTTACTCTGGAAAAGAGTTGTTCATAATATAATGTGCATATTTGAGTTAGTGCTTTTGCATAAACTCCATATCGTTGATCTGCTATATTGAGTCTATTGATTATGACAAATAACGTGATGGCTTGTGCTTTCCAAAAGCAATTTCTCCTCCAAGTAGCTGATCAAAGATATGGCATTGATGCAAAGTGCCTAATTCAAAGTGACACAAATTACATTGTCAAGAATTATTTTATGTTATAACTTCAAAGAGATTTTCAGCACACTGTATTTGATGCAACCTAATTGTGTCAATTTTTTATCGTGTTAAAAATTGAAGCACGTGGAAAGAATTAAATATGGTAAAGATAGTGGAAAAATAGAGTTTGATGACATTGTTGCAAAGTTCAAGTTAATCACTTATGCCTTTGCTCACTGACATGATACAACTGCCAAATGAAAAGAATTGCTTCTACCATTATGGATTGTAAGATTCCAATGTTAAAGTGTTGCAAGAAATATACAAATTCGGGTTAGGAAAGAATGCGATAATAGCAATTTGTACATATCTAGGTAGATCATGAAAGTGTGATTTTGATATCGATTACATTCTAAAGGTGTGCATTGGGATGCCCCCTCAGTTTTCTTTGTTTGGATAGCCTCTTAGTTTTGCATCTAGACGTTATGATGTTTTTTGTTAGACCCTATGTTATTGTTTGATAGACATTATGACTTTGTTGGATATTATTCATACATGGTGATATTTTGATGCATTGATATTATGAGTGTTTGTTAACATTATGATGCTTAGCTTAATGATAAAGATGGTATTGTGTTATTTGATGTTCTTATTTATACATGTATAGCAGATTAGTTGATTACTTAATTGAGTATCATGGATATGATGATGTTATGTATGGATAGATGTAGGAGTTATCATGTTTTGATATTAGTTGTTATGTGTTGGTGATGGGGATAGTGTTGCATCACTCGCTTGCGAGTTCCTTGCAACTTTGTGATTCCCCCATCACGGTGTGACTGATTATTTCTTTATGTACATGCTTGACCTTTTATTTTGCTACAGGCTATAGGTACAAGGCATCGAATCCACCAGATTCTCAAGTTTGAGCGTGTCAGAGCCCAATGGAGTTGTTGATAGGAGGTTACATTGGGTCCCCCACTTTGAGCCATTATCCTTGTTGAGGACTAATCCCTAATATTCTGTTATGTTTATGAGGTCTGTTGGTATTGTTTCATTTGCATGTAGTCATCTTACTTTGTTTTGCTTTTGGTCAGTATTATTGATTGTTCCATCTTGAGTCATGCTTACGACCTATGGTTCATTTGATTATTCCTTAAACTTAATTTTCCAAAATTAAAACTCAAATTGTTAAATTGCAGGTTTTGGATAATAAAAAATAAAAGCCATATTAAAAATTAGGAGAATTCAATTGAAAATAGAAATGGAATTTAATTTTAATAAATTTAGATTTATTGTTCAAAAGAATATTTAAATGATATATATATATATATATGCAAAGTTAAATTTTAAAGGGAAATTAAATGAAAGTTGAAAGGAAAGAAATTGGAAATTGGTGGGAATGGAAAATAAATGGTTACGAAAATTAAATAAGAGGAAGTGGAGTTAACTCCATAGGGGAAATTAGCTTTTTTCTCTCAAAGGAAAAAACTGAATGGGGATGCTTTTTCTGTGAATATTTTTGAGGAAGTTTCTAGAAAAAATTCTCTCTGCATTCTCTGGGTTGAAAGTTTTCTGGAATTTGGGGGAAACTTTGTCTTTTTCTTTTGGAAGTTTTGGGAGTTTTATTTTGCTAATAGTGGTGATGTATATAGAAGAGTTGGAAGCTACAAATTAAGTGTCGGAAAAGAAGATTAGGACCCGCAACTTCTTTAGTCTAGCTATCTAAATAAACCATGTTCTTTTCTTTCGCAAACTTCATCTTGGCTGAAATAAAATGCTTGAAAAATTTCATGAGATGTATAATTATGTTCTGGGTGTTTGCAACTCTTGATTTGATTGAAACAACCTGCATTGTATTCTTTTTATGAATTTCATTGTATTCCCAAACCTACATCTTAGTTCTTTGATGGCTGTGATGAATCCTTGTGACAAAGACTGCATTATACTTGTACCGATGGTTCTTTCTTACTTTTGAGATGAACATACCATATGGTACTAAAGTATCGATGCTTGGCCTTAGTCAAAAGGTTGTATTTATTCTTCCATCCTATCTAGGCATTAGAGACTTGATGAGGGTGCAACCCGAGACTTAGAAAATAACCCACAAACAAGAGAATAATTTTATTATTCAGAAAATAGAGCTTCTTACATGCAGTGGATCTCAAATCCCCATGTTCTACAACACATGCAAGTTACAGAAAGCTACAGAATCACCCTTTCGCAATATGCGAGCTTGTCCCCAAAAAGTTACCCAAAAATTAGAAACTCGCCCATAAATAGAGCTCCTCTTTAGTTTGGAGCCAAAACAACATTCAAATTTGAGTTTAGGCGGTTTGGGGCCAAAAATTTACAACATGAAGTTCAAATTTCAAAAGAGCATTTGCAATTGTATATTCTAGAAAGTGTGCCAACTTCCTGGGGCCATAACTTTGATCTGGGACTCCGATTCGCAAACCGTTTGAACCATTGGAAATGTCACAAAGTCAAAAATGTGCTTGAAATCCACTATGCTGATTTTAGAAAGTTTCGGGGCCAATCCAGGAACTCTAAGTGCCTCAAATCTAACTCGAAAGATTTTTAGGTGCAAATCTAGGAAACTAAAACTGCAATATCTTTCCACCTATAAATAGAAAATAAAAACCATAAATTGGAAATTTTATTAGGACGAAAAGGGTATCCAAAAATGTAAAAACATCTAAAAAATGAGAAACTTGAAATTTAACTATTTTTGGGTGATGCAAGATTGCCCTTACACCACTAGATGCTCCTGCATCAGACACCCAGGGTAATTTGAGAAGTGACCCTGTCACATCTCAGATGGTGGAGGAAAAACCAAAACGGTCAACCTCTACCTTAGGCAACCAGGATGAATCTTCAACAGGCCTACCTTTCCATTTCACCAGATATTCTTCATCTTTGTTCCTAGTACTCCTTCCCACGACTATCCAAGATTTCTTCAATCTCCTCATTTTCTGAAGTAGATGCTAGAATCCCACACTATCCCATCATGGTACTTCCTCTTGCCACCTTCATGATACTCTCAAATATGAAATGTTGAACACAGGGGAAATGTTGAATCCATCTGGCAACTCTACCTCATATGCATTCCCTGAATCATGCCTCTTCAAAATTTTACAGGGACCGAACTTCTTCATCTTCAATTTGTTATATGTTCCCATTGGAAACCTTTCTTTCCTCAAGTGGACCATTGGCTCGCACTCACAAAAGGATATGAATATCATAGTAAAACTTTTCCTAGGAATTGGAAATTTTGACAGGTGACTAATATCTCTCTGTGGACGTTCATTTTACTTGTCAAACCAGGGGACGTAGACTTTAAATGGCGCAGCAAAATATATGCACTAGGAATTTTTTTTGGTCAAATCTTAGCAAAAACACATACTGGAAAGAAATTCTATCTAAGCCACAGAATGGTAATGCAAAATTATTTAACTCAACTATGCTTGATTAAAACAGAAATCGTAACAGCTACGACTAAGGCACAAACCATGAACTGGCCTTATGCTGTAGGAACAGTCACAGGGATGGACTCTCTATGCTGCAGGAGTAGTATAAGACTGAGTTTGTATAAAAACTTCAAAGATGAAAGCTAACTGGATATCAGTAGAAAAGAACATCTAATTAATTAACTACAGATACTTACTAAGTGGGCCCCCTTAGCAAGCATCTACTGATTACACAGATGCTGGACTCAGAACTTCATCGATCTTTATTCATGAAAATAGAATGAGATACATTGTTTTGTTGATGTGAAAACTAACAGCAAACTCTGTTTCTGGTCAAACAGATTCTATCTTTCATTATCATACTGATTCTTACATGATATCTGCTACTCTATTTCTATCTTACCTTTAAAATCATCTATTATTCATTCTATTTCCTCTACCTCTCTACTCTCTCGCGCAGGAGGAGTATCTTATTTTTAAATCAGAAGAACAACTAACTAACTAACTTTATCAAAGAAAGACGTGGAAGTAAAGTGTATCCCTGAATCAAGGAATAAACTTCATAAATGAATTTATGTGTTCAACCTGATTCAGAGAGAATCTAGTGCTCCACTCTTTCTAGATTGACTTATCATTAAAAATCTTCCCCAATCGGTTTCGGTCAAAGAGTCTTCGCCGAAGCTTCCTCAAAGTCGTGCAGGAAATGGACTTTATTGCAAGGCCGAGATCAGCTGCGCTTGACTCGATCATTCTTCAACAACCTGCGAAACAAAAGGTAACAGATGCGCAAGAAAAGGCATATGGCACATACACGATATCTATTCATTAATCACACATTTTAAATCTACTTCACCATTCAAAAACTGTATACAATATACCAGCCATTTTTGGGAGTCAACAGGGCAATAAATTCAATCAAGTCAACACAATAGGTTGCAGGAATATAAAAGTGTCTTGCTACAGGATATCCCCACAAAAGGTTTCAACAAAGTTTAAACAGCCGTGAAATAGCAAAAATAAAGTCATTTAAAATTTTATCATAACATCAAATTATGAGCATATTTTAGGCTCATCACTGCCCCCTACTTAGCCCAATGCTGGTCCTCCAGCATTAACTTTCCTGGTGGTTTCTCTGAAGTCAGTAGTGGCTGCATGACTCTGGAATGGATGTCCAAACTTGTAATAGAATCCTCTGAAGTCTCGGCACCTTTCATATCTTCGGTCTTCTAATTCATTGTTAAGCTTTGTAGCCTGATGAGGATACAGGGGCCACATTAGCACAGGGGGTCTGAATGTTAGTGGCAGCCACAGTTCAAATCTTGTTTGAAGTCCCAATTGAATATATCTGCTGGTTCGTTTGAGTGCAGCTGTAAAATTTAGGGGACCATGTGGTTCTGACTTTCTTAACCCAACAGTTAATTTTTCTCATCTTTTCTCATTTCTGGTATATGCTAATCTCCAAAATGAATATTGTTGTGCCTGGAATTCATCATATACTTGCTTTCTAATGTCAAATATTTTTGCTATGGCTGAAACATTATTAATACCATATGTTAAAGCAAACCAATCTTTCAACATTGCATGTGGGTTTGAACTTTGAGAGCGTAATGGGACAGGCTCTGTTTTTTCAACTTCCTCATACGTTTCCCACTGCCTGCCATAATTCACCTCATTTGCTGCCCACGACATAAATGCTCTCAAATGAATATCACCAATTTATAGAAGAGGATTACATTCTGTTTCAAATGGTATTAAAAAGCCATGCAAATAGAATTCACACAGAGAATTCCTTAACCAGTCAGGGGCTGCTTGATATGCTTCATAAAATTCTTTGGCAGAATGAATTATAGGGTCTTGGTTTCTGGAAATTCTCATCAATTGAAACCATAAAAACTATTCTTTAAGGCACATAGCATAAACTCTGGGTGGCGGTCTGCACTCCATAATTTGAGCAGTTACCTTTAACATTTCGTCCATTTTTGCTTTCAACTCAGCAATTTCTTGTTTCTGACTTTCAATTTTCTTTTTCAATTTCTTCTTTTCTACTTCCCACAGACTTTGTTGCATGTCAGTCTAGGCTATGTGTCGAAAAGTCAAAGTTTGCAGTGTAACTGTTTCCCAATTATTTTTAAGATATTCCAGAAACTCAATTAAAAAGGTCTTCCTATACACAACAATGGCTTTACAGATTGCAGGATGAAATACGACTTCACTAGGTACATTCAGTTGTTCAGCCTGCTCTTGTTCTTGCTGTAGGATAAATTCTTCTTGTTGCTGCAGTGGAGAAGTCTGTGCTTCCTCTGAGAATTGCATAGCAGCAGTAGCCAAATCATCAAGATTTGGCAACTCGTGCTCATTATGTCCTGCTTCTTTTGTCTCAACTTGTTCTTTTTCGAGTGAACTCTGAGCAGCATTCTCAGATTCATTCCAAGAAACATTAAATTCAGATTCAACAGACCCTTCTAAAATCACAATCACCTCAGGTTGCGGTGAAACAGGGGAGGTCCTAGATTGTTTCCTTGTGGAAATCCTTCTTGGTACTGATGTGGTTGCAGGAGGTGTTCCAGTAGTTTTTCTTTTTCTTGTTTGTTCAAGGGGCTCTGCCCTACCAGAGGATGACGGTGAACTGGTAATATCAACAGCTGTTGCTGTAGGAGAAACTGCTGCAGGGGAAGGTGCTGCAAGAGAGGAGCACTGCTTTTTCTGAGGACGAGGGTCAAATTCTGGGGACCCTTCTGCTTTTGTTTTTCCTTTCTCCCTCCTAGTAGCAGACCTAGTTTGTACCCTAGCAGAGAATTCAGCTGTGACGGCTACAGGATCAGGTGCTACAGGAGTAGATGACCCTTGCCCTGTTCCACTGGTAGATGCAATTTCTTTCTTCTTTCTTTGAGGCCATGGGGTAATTACCCTAGGGGGTTGTGGCGGTTGCAAACTCTTTTGGGCAACAAATTGATGTCAGGAGAGAGGTGAGACGTCTCTCAAAGAGCGCTCAATCAGTAATTTAATAAGGCCATGATGAGTGACAGAGTTATATTTCCCCTGTTGAGTCCCATGGGCACTTTGCTCTAAAAATTTTAACAAGAAATTCAGAACATTCACAACTAACCCATGCCTTATATGGCTTAATAATTTAAAATGATGAGAATGCAGGTAGGAAAAACGGCCTTCACAGGTTAAATACCTCATTATATAAGTGGCATACTTTGAATATGGAAAAGGCAGTGACACACGCTTGCATCCTTGCTTGGAGACTTCCAGAGGTCCATCAACAAGCATTGAAAACTCAGCCCTTGCAGCTGCAGCATCTGAAGAAAATTTTTCTCCAACGGCTGGGAGCCCAGTTACTTCAACAATTCTGTCTTCGGTTGCAACAACTGTTAGACCCCATACGGTGGCTTCCCCTTTCAGAAAGTGTTCTCAAAAATTCTCCCGCAACCTCCTCATCAAAATCATTTAAACTCATAAAATAATTTAACTATCCATAGAGGCTGAATGCGTGGACTATCTATGGATCTTGCAATAACAATTCATGAGCTACAGGCTCATGTCGCACCAACTGACCACCCATGTTTGCAGTTTTTCTGGCTGAACTCAATTTCTTGCTGAAGATTCAAATTCTTTATTTCCCTTTCTGTTCTGGTTTTTCTCTGTCATGCCGCCATATTTCTTTCTTTGTTTCCAAAAATAAACTTTTTTAAACAAGCAGTCTTAATCATAGTTTGCAAGAAAAAGATGCATTAAAGGACATGCAATCACGTTTGGAAGGTACCAGAAAAATATTAAAGAAAGATTATTTTGTAGTTATGGCAGCAGCGAAAAGACAGATTTCAAAAGAGGGATTACCCCACCCCCTTCTTAAAAGATGACATGTGTCCTCACATGTACTAAAGAACAGGTAGAGATTCGGGGGATAATGACTGGTACATGAATTGAATAGAATGAAATAAATCAAATATGCGATAAGAAAAGATATGGCGTACCTTTAGTAATTGCACGTACGTGTGAAGAAAGATGACGGCGCTGCATGAATTGACAAGTGGGAAAGATATCTTAATTAAGGTTGATGCAGACGGATGAAGTGGATGGGTGACGTGGGCGGATGAAGTGTACGAATGAAATAGATGGATGGGATGGATGGATGGAAGATAAAGAAGTGAGATGGAGGCGATAATTAAAAATGGAGAAAAAGGGTTTTCTTAAAAAGAAAACCTTTATTATGGGCATGCTTTTTGAAAATTACGGGAACATTGCAGGAGAAAGGCTAGAGCCTTCGGCTACAGAAGAGTAGCGGGAGGAACCTGAATGAACTGCTTCATGAAGTCTTCCTTGGAAACTGGTTTATGGTACAGTCGAAGTCGGTGGCCATTGACGAGCAATTTGAAACGAACTGGATCGATTGTGACCAACTGCATAGCTCCGTTGTCAAACACATTTTCAACTTCATAGGGGCCAAGCCAGCGTGTTGTGAGTTTACCCTGGTTTTCTTGGTACCTGGAATCATATAACAGAGCCCAATCTCCAACAGAAAATTTTCTGGTTTTGATGTGTGATCATGCCATTTCTTTCTCTCCTGTTGGATTACTTCTGTATGCTGCAGGGCAGCGTTTCTCATTTTGTCCAAAGCATTTAGCTGCAGGAGACGGTCCTTCTGTGCTTCGGATAAGTCCATATTGAGTTCAAGAGCTGTCCTCAAAGTTTTATGTTCAAATTCAATGGGTAATATAGCTGTTTTCCCATAGAGCAACTCAAAAGGTGTAAACCCAGTTGTTGTTTTCCATGTAGTTCTGTAAGCCCAAACTGCTTTAGGAAGTCTATTACTCCAGTCTTTCTTATGAATCTGCACTGTCTTTGTGAGGATCGCCTCAATTTCTCTGTTTGTTACCTCTGCTTGACCATTGGCTTGAGGATGATAGGGGCTGGACTTCCTATGTTTGATCTTATAGTCATTCATAAGTGCAGTTATCAGATTTGACGTAAACTGAGCTCCTTGATCAGTTACAAGCTCTCTGGGAACTACAAATCTGGTGAAAATGTATTCATATAAAAATTCAGCAACTTTGTTATCTCGGGCATAAGTCATAGCTTTTACTTCCACCCATTTTGTGACATAATCCATGCAAACTAGAATGTATAACTTTCCGTTTGATGGTGGATCAATTGGTCCCACAAAATCCATCCCCGATTTATCAAAAGGGGTGACTATTACCTATGGATATAGTGGCATTTCATTTGACTTAGTTGGTCTTCCCATACGCCGGCATCTGTCACACTTCCTTGTATAGGCCACAGCATCCTTGTGTAATGTTGGCCAGTCATACCCTGTTGTAAGAACTTTCATTGCTGTTCTTTTTACTGCAAAATGCCCCCCACATGGTTCATCATGGCAAGCATGCAAGATATCATAAGTCTCATCTTCTCTTACACATCTTCGCATTACTTGATCAGGTCTAGTATAAAATAGACAATTTGCAATCCAGGTAAAGTTAAAACTTTTCTCTATCAACAACTTCTTTTTTTTTGGGAAAAATGAGCTGGTATTCTGTTTGCTGCCAGATAATTAGCAATTTCTGCATACCAAGGTGTATGTGCAGCAATGGAAAGCAAGTGTTCATCTGGAAATCTATCATCAATGACCTCATGTTCCTCAGATGCAGCTGATTGAAGTCTTGATAAAAAGTCAGCTACAACATTAGTTCTTCCTAGTTTGTCAATGATTGTGATATCAAATTCTTGTAACAACAGGAGCCATCTTGCCAATCTACCAGAAATGACAGGTTTGTTCATCAAATACTTGATTGTTGCATGGTCAGTATGGACGAATATCTGATAACCTGTGACATAATGCCTAAATATATTCAAAGCATACACTACTGCAAGCAATTCCTTTTCTGTAACAGTATAGTTGAGCTCAGGACCTTGAAGGTTTTTACTGATAAAGTAGATAGCATGCTCAATTGAATTTTCTTTTTGACTTAAAACTGCTCCTATACCAAAATCAGATGCATCAGTATGTATATAAAAAGGCAGGTTCCATTTTGGACCTTGAAGAACAGGGGCTCTAGTAAGCAAGTCCTTTAGCTGCAGGAAGGATTTTTCACAGGCCTCGATCCATTCAAATTGGGAATCCTTTGTTAACAAAGCATAAAGTGGACTGGAAATTTTACTAAAGTCTTTTATAAACCTTCTATAATACCCTGCATGACCAGGAAAACTTCTAACATCTTTTTGTTTTGCAGGAGTTTGTAAATTCTGAATAACTTCAATTTTAGTAGGGTCAACCTGAATTCCATTCTTTGAAATATGATGACCTAGAACAATACCTTATTCCATCATTAGAAAGCACTTTTCACTGTTTAGAGACAAATTTTGCTTTCTACACCTTTTTAATACTTTTTCTAAATTTACCAGTGCTTCTTCAAATGTGACTCCATATGTCGAGAGTAGTTAAGACATATTTTCTGTATATCATCCCAAGGAAGTTGAGTTATATCACCTCCTCCCATTAGGTCCAGGGCGTCAATACAGGCATCACTGATTCCCCTTAGAAAAAGTAGTTTCTGAGAGTCCTCATTAAGAGTATGGTTTCAGTTTCTTTTTAATGAAAACAAAAACCTGGAAATATAGTCTTCCAGACTTTCATCCTCCTGCTGAATTCGGAATATGTCATCACCTTTGCTGGCACTCTTACAATATTCCTTATACTTTTCAAGGAATTTTGTCTGCATGGCTTCCCAACTAGTTACAACACCTCTTCCCAGACTCATAAACCATCTGAGAGCTCCCTCCTTCAAAGTGGAAGGAAATAGCTTCATTTTATGAGTGTCTGTGTTGTAGTCATAACTGCGACAGAGGACATCAAATTCAAACAGAAAGGTTTCTGGGTCTTCTATGACCAGGCCATAAAACTTTGGAAGCAAGGAAGAGGGGATGTTTTTAAGATTGTCAGTATCTTGTTAGGGAACAATGTGAAACTCAAATGCAGGAGGTGGATTATTAGGTGGATTATTTGCCATGTCTGGGTGCTAGAATAGCTGAGTGAATGGATTTTCCTCAGGTTCGTTATCAGCTGGGTCAAATGGTGGTTCAATAAACAGATTTTCAAGGAGGAACCTTCCCAGTGCATCTCTTCTTCTTCTATGCATGCAATACGATGAGTAATGGCTTGAAGGATTTTGAAATTTTTTGACTATCAGACTAAACTAATACTGAAAATGACTTTGACAGACTCCTAGTTAGACGCCATCCCCAGCAACGACGCCAAAAATGGCTCGCACTCACAAAAGGATATGAATATCACAGTAAAACTTTTCCTGGGAATTGGAAATTCCGACAGGTGACTAATATCTCTCTATGGACGTTCATTTTACTTGTCAAACCAGGGGACGTAGACTTTAAATGGCGCAGCAAAATATATGCACTAGGAATTTGTTTTGGTCAAATCTTAGCAAAAACACATACTGGAAAGAAATTCTATCTAAGCCACAGAATGGTAATGCAGAATTATTTAACTCAACTATGCTTCATTAAAATAGAAATCGTAACAGCTACGACTAAGGCACAAACCATGAACTAGCCTTATGCTGCAAGAACAGTCACAGGGATGGACTCTCTATGTTGCAGGAGTAGTATAAGACTGAGTTTGTATAAAAACTTCAAAGATGAAAGCTAACTAGATATCAACAGAAAAGAACATCTAATTAATTAACTATAGATACTTACTAAGTGGGCCCCCTTAGCAAGCATCTACTGATTACACAGATGCTGGACTCAGAACTTCATCGATCTTTATTCATGAAAACAGAATGAGATACATTGTTTTGTTGATGTGAAAACTAACAGCAAACTCTGTTTCTAGTCAAACAGATTTTGTCTTTCATTATCATACTGATTCTTACATGATATCTGCTACTCTATTTCTATCTTACCTTTAAAATCATCTATTATTCATTTTGTTTCCTCTACCTCTCTACTCTCTCGCGCAGGAGGAGTATCTTATTTTTAAATCAGAAGAACAACTAACTAACTAACTTCATCAAAGAAAGACGTGGAAGTAAAGTGTATCCCTAAATCAAGGAACAAACTTCATAAATGAATTTATGTGTTCAACCCGATTCAGAGAGAATCTAGCGCTCCACTCTTTCCAAATTGACTTATCATTAAAAATCTTCCCCAATCGGTTTCGGTTAAAGAGTCTTCGCCGGAGCTTCCTCAAAGTCATGCAGGAAATGGACTTTACTGCAAGGCCAAGATCAGCTGCACTTGACTCAATCATTCTTCAACAACCTGCGAAACAAAAGGTAACAAATGCGCAAGAAAAGGCATATGGCACATACACGATATCTATTCATTAATCAAACATTTTAAATCTACTTCACCATTCAAAAACTGTATATAATATACCAGCCATTTTCGGGAGTCAACAGGGCAATAAATGCAATCAAGTCAACACAATAGGTTGTAGGAATATAAAAGTGTCTTGCTACAGGATATCCCCACAAAAGGTTTCAACAAAGTTTAAATAGCCATAAAATAGCAAAAATGAAGTCATTTAAAATTTTATCATAACATCAAATTAGGAGCATATTTTAGGCTCATCAACCATCACTTCATCACCAATCTGAAACTCCTTATACCTCTTTTTTTGATCTCCCTTAGCCTTATACTGCATATTCATCTTGTTAATATGTTCTCTTACCTTCTCATGTATGTCCTTGATGTGTTATGTAAAATCTTCAGCTTCAACACTTATTTTCTTCTCTTGGTCCATCTTCCTCAATTATGAAGTTTTCCTGGGGCTACCTCCATACACAATCTAGAATGGTGATCTACCAGTGCTTCTGTTTACAGAATTGTTGTAAGAAAATTCTACCTGGGGTAAGATCAAGTCCCATCCCTTGGGTTTATCTCTTAGCAAACATCTCAGTAGGTTACCCAGACTCCTGTTAACAACCTTCTGTCTGCTAATCTATTTGTGGATGGTGTGCAAAACTGAACTTCAACTCTGTCTTCAGCTTCTTCTACAAGGTCCTCCAAAAGTATCCCACAAATTTGGTGTCATGATCTAAAACAATACTCTTTGGCAGACCATGTAGCCTCACCACCTCTTTGAAGAATAAGTCAGCAATGTGGATTGCATCATGGGTCTTCTGACATGGAATGAAATGTTCCATCTTCGAAAACCTATCAACCACCACAAAGACTAAATCATTCTCACGTTGTGTCCTTGGCAAACCAAGAACAAAGTTCATACTTATATCCTCCCATGGCCTCTCTAGTATAGGTAAGGGCTGATATAAACCTGTATTATGGCTCACTCCTTTAGCCATCTGACATACCCTATAGCTTTGTACAAATTTCTTCACATCCTATGACAACTGAGGCCAATAATAATGCTCACTGATAATGGCAATGGTCTTATCCCGACCAAAATGTCCTACCACTCCTCCACTATGCTTCTCCTTTATCAGGTTCTCCCTCATGGAACTCCTCGGGATACACAATTGACTTCCCTTAAATAACATGCCATCCTGGATTATGAAATCCAGCCACCTCGTCCTATCCACTGTAACAGGTTCCTTGCAAGCTTTCCAAGCTTATGCAAAATTAGGATCTTCTGCATATAGTTTCTTGAGTTCATTGAATCCAACCACTTCAATTTGCATCTTTGTCATCAATGTATGCCTCCTACTTAAGGCATCTGCAACCCTATTTGACTTCCCACTCCTATGTTTCAAAACAAAGGTATAACTCTGCAAAAACTCTACCTATTTCATATGCCTCTGATTTAATTTTCCCTGACTATTTAGGTACTACAAGGCCTGATGATCAGTATATAGAACAAATTACTTTGGTAACAAATAATGTCTCCATTTCTTTAATGCTTGAACTATTGCATAAAATTCCTGATCATATACAAAATACTTTCTCAGATCATTTAACTTTTCACTAAATAGGCAATGGGCTTACCTTCTTGGCTTAACGCTCCAATGGCACAACCACTAGCATCACAATCCACCTGAAACACCTTGTTGAAATCTGGGAGGGATAGAACAGGTTGCTCTGTCACCTTCTGCTTCAACAGTTCAAAACTTTTTGTGGCTCCACTGCTCCACTTGAATTCTTTTCTATCCCCTCTCATTGTTTTAGTCAGGGGTCCAAAAATACTACTAAAGTTTCTAATGAACTTTCTATAAAAACTAGCCAAACCATGGAAAAATCTCACCTCGGTAGCTTCTTGGGGTAGGCCATTCCAGAATAGCCTTCACCTTCTCTGGGTCCATCTTGAGACCTTCTGCTGAGACAACAAACCCCAAGTACACTAACTCCCTCTTCACAAAACTGCACTTCTTTAGATTAATCAACAATTTCTCTTCTCTTAACTTCTCAAAGGCTCTCCGAATATGCATCAGATGATCATCCAACGTCTTACTAGAAATCAAAATATCATCTAAATACACAATAAAAAAACTTCCCAGAAATTCTTTTAGTACCTCATTCATGAGCCGCATGAATGTGCTCGATGCATTGGTTAGCCCAAAAGGCATGACTAACCACTCATATAGGCTCTCTTTGGTCTTGAAGGCAGTCTTCCATTCATCTCCCTCTTGAATCCAGATCTAGTGATATCCGCTCTTCAGATCAATCTTTGTGAAGTACTGAGCTCCGCTCAAATAGTCCATCAGGTCATCCATCCTTGGCAGGGGAAATCTATACTTGATTGTTATCTTGTTTATGGTTCGGGAATCTGTACACATCCTCCACTTCCCATCCTTCTTTGGTGCTAGTACTGTAGGTACTGCAGATGGACTCAAACTCTCCCGTATCAAACCCTTTCTCAACAATTCTTGATCTTGTCTATTCAACTCCTCATTTTCTGCTGGAGTCATTCTATGAGCTGCCTTATTTGGCAAACTGGCTCTAGAAATCAAGTCAATCTGATGACTGATCTTCCTTATTGGGGGTAAACCCTCAGGTATATTATCAGAAACAATATCCTGAAACTCATCCAACATCCTAGAAACTTCTTCTGGAACCTTCTCACTATCCTCCTTACTCACTCTAGGAATCAATGCATAACACACATGCTCATGCTTCATACCTTCTAAAAAATTTCTTCCATCTACATAACAAATTCTAGCACTACTGCATACCTTTTCTTCGGTCTCCTTCATGGGTTTTAACTTGTGATGAACCCCATCCTTTGTCAAGGACTAAGTGTTTGCATGGCCATCATGTATAGCTCGCTTATCAAACTGCCACGGCCTCCCCAACAATATGTGACATGCATCCATGGGGATGATATCACAAAGTACCTCATCATGGTAGCTCTCGATCTTGAACTTTACTAGGCACTGCTCATTGACCAAAACTTTGTGGTCTTTCTGCAACCAGACAATCTGATACAGATGTGGGTGTCTTTCTCTCTTCAGCTTCAACTTTGTGACCATCTATTCTGACACCAGATTATCGGTGCTCCCACTGTCAATAATGACATCACAACATTTTCTTTCACACTTGCACCTTGTGCGAAACAGATTTTTCCTCTATTCTGGTTCATTTTCCTAAGTCACCAGGGCTCTCCTAATCACTAGGGCTTCTCCCCTTTCAGCATTATCTAAATGTTCAGATTGGGCCTCCTCATCTACATGCGCAACCCTTCCATGACCTTCTGGCCTTTTTTCTACCCTTCCTTGGTGTTGTGGGCATTCATAGGCTCGATGTCCTTCTTCACCACATTGAAAACACGTTCCTTTGAAACCACTTCTTCCAGATCCTTTTTCATATCTCCCTCATCCACTACCTCTTTGATCACCACTGTTTTGATCACGAGGGCAATAGAAGTTATCATTCCTTTGACTTCGGCTGGTACCCACATCTTCACTTTTCTTTTCATCATCATTTTGGATTCCTGAAGGTCTTCCATTGCCCCTTCCGCTTTGACCTCCTCATCCTTTTTGCTTGCCATCAAATCTTTTGTTCAACTTCTCTTCCATCTTCAGAGCAAACTAATAGACATCCTCAATGGTGGTCATTCTGTCTAGGCTTAACTCCTCCTGAATGCTCGGTCATAACCCATTAAGATATCGGGCTACCTTCTCCTTAGTGGCCTCTATGTGGCCCGTTCTGATGATTATCTTGTGAAAATATTCAGTATATTCTTTCACAGATCTGCTTCCTTGCTTCAACCCTTGCAATTTCTTCAACAGATCTAATTCATAGTCCACTGGTAGGAACTGCTTCTTTAGTTTCTCTACCATGTGATCCCATCTGGTGATATTTCATTTTCCTCTTCAATTTCTTTCCACCAAATATTAGCATGGCCCTTCAGCTTCATTTTTGCAAACTTAACCTGATCTGGGTCCTCTATTTCCTCATACTCAAAATATTCTTCTAGCTCGTTGATCCAGTTGATCAACTCTTCTAGGTTCAAACTTCTAGAATAACTGGGGACTTCTGCTCTGGGTCTTTTCCCGATCTTTGAAATGGCCCTTATTAGCCGCATTTGGTCTTGATCAATTGCTTCTTCTTCCTCTTCTACATCTGATCCTTCTTCCTCTCCTTCATCCTCACTTTCCTCCCTCAGGTTTAACCTTCTTCTCAACTGCTCTTGTAACACATCAATATGTCTCTGGAGGGCTGCCAATGCATCTCTTCCACCAACATTTTTGCCGCCTCGACCACATCTGGCACCACCATGCCTACCAGGCATCACTCTTGGAGGCATCTTTCTTGACTTCGACCCACAACCACGGTTCTAGTGCAAACTGCCTCACGATCAACGATCTATCCACACGCTCAAGAAAACCTCGCTCTAATACCACTTGATGAGGGTGCAACCCGAGACTTAGAAAATAACTCACAAACAAGAGAATAATTTTATTATTTAAAAAATGGAGCTTCTTACATGCAGAGGATCTCGAATCCCCAAGTTCTACAACACATGCAAGTTACAGAAAGCTACGGAATCACCATTTTGCAATATGCGAGCTTGTCCCCAAAAAGTTACCCAAAAATTAGAAACCCGCCCATAAATAAAGCTCCTCTTTAGTTTGGAGCCAAAACAACATTCAAATTGGAGTTTAGGTAGTTTGGCGCCAGAAATTTACAACATGAAGTTCAAATTTCAAAAGAGCATTTGCAATTGTATCTTCTAGAAAGTGCGCCAACTTCCCAGGGCCATAACTTTTGATCCGGGACTCCGATTCGCGAACCATTTGAACCGTTGGAAAAGTCACGAAGTCAACAATGCGCTTAGAATTTGTAACACCAATTTTGGCAAGTTTTGAGGCTAATTCGGGAACTCTAATTTCCTCAAATTTAACTCGGAAGATTTTCAGGTGCAAATATGGGAAACTAAAACTGCAATATCTTTCCACCCAGGAATAGAAAATAAAAACCGTAAATTAGAAATTTAATTAGGACGAAAAGGGTATCCAAAAATGTAAAAACATCTAAAAAGTGAGAAACTTGAAATTTAACTATTTTTGGGTGATGCGAGATTTCCCTTACACCACTAGATTGTAATACCCCTCATACTGTTTAGACTAATTAATTTCTATTCTTTAACTTGATACGTTGATACTATGATGATACTATTATGGTTTGATTTGGTTGGTTTGAAGTTTGATGATGTTGTTATTCCTTTAGTGGACATGATCATTTGATATGACATTATTAGTATGATTTATGATACTATGTGTGTTGATTGGATTATTGTTTATTCAAATAGTTGTTCATTAATGTTTATATGTCAATGTGATGATTCTATGGTGATGTTATTTAATTTAGTATTATGTTATAATGCGATGGTTAATAATTAGTTATGATGCAGTAGTTAAGTAATCACATTATCTTATGATCAATTTGGTTAGAAATGTTAGTTCGTCATTGATATTGCAATTGTTAGAATAGATTAGGTGAAATGACAGTGTAGCATCACTTGTTCACGAGTGCCCTGCTACACTGCAATTCCTTCTCACAATAGGATATTTGACTATATATATATACATGTGCTACTTGACGTTTATTTGGATGCAGGATTGCAGGAATAAGTCTCGATTCCACCTGATTCGGCAGGAAAGGGCGAGCAATAAATTAACCCAATGGGTAAAAATGTTGAAAAAGGGAGTAGGTTTGGAAGTGTCCCTGTCCCAAGTCCGTCATCCTGTTGTAGTTGCAGTGTCATGACTGAAGTGTTGTCCTTGTTGTTATGCATTTTTGATTGTGAGTATTTATTTATGGTTAGTGTCTGAGTAATTAATCTTATTTGATAAGATAATTAATTAAAGTTTTGTTGTTGTTTTGATTTAATTGTAAGTTAATAAATGGTTAAATTTAAATATATTATAAATTAAACAAAAAGAAAAGATTTAATTAATTAAAAGTGCAAATAATTATAATTAGATTAATATTGTTGAGAATAAATAGATATTATCTTTTTATTAATATTAGATTAGAAAATCATGTGAGGATAATATCTTGATTTAATAAATTATTTTAATTAAAATTGTAGATAAGTTGTGCTTTTAAAAGCTGGGAAAATGACCAATAAGAGAGAAGACTTTTGAGAAAAGAAAGCAGATGAGTTTTATTGAATCTTTATTTTTGATTTATTATTTTTATGAGAAAATTATTCACACACAAGGGGTTTTTGCTCTATTGTTTTGGAGTTGGAAAAGAAAAAAAAAAAAAAACAATTTTGGGTTTTGGTGTTTTTTGGAAAAATTATTGTGGTTCTGAAGAAAAGTTAGATTGGAAAATAAAGTTGCAGGAGGAGATCGAGAGGAGGCTACAGAAAGGATTCTTCATCAGACGAAGGATTCAGATTCTTCTAAATTATTACTTCTTTTAGTTTATTGTTTTGGAAATCAAACTTTCGTTGAAGTGCCTTTCGTTTGAAAATTAATTATTCTGTGTTTGTGAAAGAGGATTCTGTAGTTGTAAATTAGTTGCTATAGAATGTTGAAGATTTTTCGTTGAAAACTATAGTAAAAACCCTTTGAATATTCAATAAAATTTAGTTTCGAAACCATTGTCTTGAAAAGAAAATCATTTGTTTTTGTGGGTTAAACTTGCATTACCAGATTTAGATTGTCTGATATAAAATAAAATAAAGTAAAATAAATAAAAATAAATAATTCTTTTTTTATTAAATATATATTCTCTGAGGTAAACAGTTTTTTTGGTATTTAAAGGTTTATATTATATATATATATGTCCATTGTGTAAATTTTGTGTATGTAGAAAAATTATATGCATGTTTATGAGTTTTTAGTATTCTGGAAGAAAATAAATTATAGTTAAATTATTCTTCTTGGGTTTCGTATGTTGTTAAAAATATATATAATATAAAACGAAATTATTATTATTATTGTTTTTTTTAAAATGTGTTTATTTATTCGTTTAGATTTCTGTGCCTGGGTGTTTGGGAAAAAGTATGGGTTTTAAAGTAAATGTAAATAAATTTAGAATAAAAATAAAATAAAATAATAATAAAATTAAGTTAAATCTAAATTAAGTTAAATTATATATAAAATAAAATAAAATATATATTTTTTTTTGATTGGGGGTGGACGGCCGGCCGCGGCCGTACCGTCCATGGGCCCCAAAGTAGTGGCTGTAGTACGCAATCACCACTGACTGCGCACAGTAGCTGAGGCTGCTAGGCGCAGCCAGTGGGGGCTGCGTACCCCCATGGCCCACAGTACTATGTACTGTGGGCGTTGGCTTCTATTCAGCCAGTGTGTTCTTTAAAAAAAAAGAAAAATTAATTCATTTTTTTTTTATTTGTTTTTAGTTTTACTATTTAGTATTTAATATATTTCATATTTAATATGATATGTTTAATATTTAATATTATATATATAGAATATTAGTATTATATATATAACAATTAATATTATATATATAATATATATAATATTTAATATTAGATATATAAATAAAATATTTAATATTATATAAGCAGTGTATTTAAATAATTTGGTTATTGTAAATAGTTTTATATATAGGTATATATTAAATGAATATATGTACATTAAATGATTTGAGAAATTGGAATTTAAAATTCGTATTTTTATTTAAAAATTTGTAAATTTAATTTAACTTAATTTAATTCGAATTTGATTTATTAAATAAATTTTTTCTTAGGATTTTTTTTATAAATTCGAGTTTGTTATATAATATAATTTTATTTAATCAGTAAATCAATATATATATATATTAATTTAGATAATATTCTTTTGAATAACATTTTATAAATTTTATAATATATGTTTGTTAAAATGATTTTTTTTATAAAATGTTTTATTGGTAGTATTTTTATTTTATATATATGTGTGCATGGAATTAGGATAATTTTACAAGATGTAGTGATATAGTTTAATTGAGGAAATTGGAAATAAGTTATGTGATTATAAATAAATGGAATAGTTAAAATTAAAAGAGATGATGTTATAGTGTAATGGTGCGAATTTGAATTAAACGATGCGTTTTGTTTTGAATCGAATATTCTCAAATTGTTGATTTATTTGTTTGATGAAATTATTGAGTATTGGAAACATTTTTATATGGAGTTGTTTTAAGTAATTGTTTTCTTGAGGTTATTCGTTAAGTCTGTTGTGGTACTCTCTTCATTGTATAATTGGGTCGTATGGAAAAACCCTAGGTTTACCTCACCTTTCGTAAGAGTTTAAGTTATTTGTTAAGGGCTTCCAGAGATGGAATGCTTTTCTATCATGTTTCTTTTATTCTCCATGTCGGGCAAATGGGGTTAAGGGTCTATGTAAGTCTTCCAGAGAAGTTCTCTAGAGTGAGATGTTTTGTGTAGAGGTTCAATTTGTGAATCACCTTGGGAATGGTGTAGAGTTGTACTATTATGTTGTACTCAGTTTCCACGAACAGGGATTTGTGCCTCATGAGAAATAGGAGAGGGTAATGTGATTTGTACCTCCTTTGGAAGGAGTGTGTTTTCATATTTGGTTTCCTCCAGTGTTTGGAGTGAGTTTCTTTGTTTTATTTTCTCCTTGGATTGGAGAGGTTATGTTATCTGGTTATCTATTGTAGTATGGTACTTTGTGTGTTGTCGATAGGAGAGTGGCTCTTTGTGGGGGTCCGGCACACAAAGGGGCACCAGGGTAACTCACCTAGAGTTTAACTAAGTGATAATCTAAAAGAATTAATGGGGATCTTTCACACTAATAAAGATAAAGGATGTCTCTCTCGTGAAGCAAGTGAATTATAAGGCTCGAGATGAGATGGGACGCATAGTTTTGCATGAGGGTCCGGTGGCCAGTAGAGGCAAGCCAGGGTAACCCAGGATGGGGGTTCGGTAGCCTAGGAAGGTTGAGCCAGGGTAACTCATGGCAATTTATGCATGACACTCTTGCTATGTTGACAGTTAATCAGTTATTGTGCGATGTTCATGATCCTTGTTCTCTAGAAGCATTGTAACCTCGTGTTAAGTGATATTGTGTTTGTAGTTGTTAAGTGACTTTGTGATTGTAGTTGCTAAGTGATATTGTGTCTGTAGTGGTTAAGTGATTTATTGATTTCTCTTTGGTTATTGTTGGAAATTAGTCTTTGATATTATGTCTTGAGTTTCATTGATGTTGTGATTATGACTTGTTATGTTCTGAAGTGGTTTGTTGTTGTGCCTTTGGATTTGTCGTTGTTGAGTTTCTAAGTGGTCTTTGATGTTAAGTTGTCTTTTTGGAGTTAGTCTTTGTTATTGTTAGGCGTGCTTGGTCGGGGACCCTTCCTTGTCTACTCCCAGCACGAGGGTGGTTGGGTGGAACATGCTTCGCACCCCATTGGGTTTCCCTTTTTGTTGCAGATATATCTTTTATTGCAGGGTTGTGGAAGATGTTGATGATCTAGTAATTCTTATACCAGATGTATGTTATACTTCAGATGTAATGTATTCATTGATGTGTTGTCTCCCACATGTGTTGGGATGACCTTGTTGTAAATTGTATATGTGGCTATTGAGATGTATTTTCAGACAGTTGTATTTTACTATCATTTGGATGTAATGTATTTTCAAGCCATGTATTTATTCAGGAACGATCAGTTGTAATAGTTGTGTTAAGTTGTGTTATATCTATGGTAATATAAATGCTTCATATCTTTATAGTATCTTTCATTGTCTCATGTGCATATGTTATGAATATGGTTATGGGTTAGTATAATAATGTCAACCCATGTACCCCAATGGAATTAGTCATGCAACTTCGTATATTGTTATATTAGAATACTTAAGTATGTTTATTTTATTCTTAAAAAAAAAAATTGTTTCGTTGTTATTAGTTCCTTTGGGGTTCGCATGGTGGGGTGTGACATAGATGCTCTTGCATCAAGACTTGAACCTTACCCTAAGATCTTGATCGTGTATGGAAGAGTAAGCCCCAACCAATAGAGATTATGGCTTATTATACCGCAACTGCCTCTCCTTGGTTATATCGTAACTAACCTTTGTTCTATTTTCTTAAAACATTCATTTGTTAGGATACATAAACTTCTCCTTTCTTAAATCTCAAGGATTCAAATATCACTAAACTTTCATTGTGTTGAATTTTTTAATCTTTACATACGTTTTCATTCTTAACTAGAAATTATAGTATTGAATGGTCTCCTATGTCTAGAGTTTTCCATTGCACTGTGAAATTCTTCCAAATGGTTTGATGTATAGGTTTGATGACATTTTAGTCATTGCTGGAATGTTTATCTTTTTGTATAATTTCTTTCTATATCTTCCTCTTTGCATGTAAAACCTTGTTCTATTGGAGATCAGTTTGCTCTAGCCACCGCTGTCCTATTCCCACATTTAAACCTATTTCTCTGGGCAACCATATTAATCTGTGTCTCTTATCAGAAAATGGAGGAATAAGAGTTGAAATGAATTGTTTTGAAGAAACCTTTTACCTTATTGCCACTCTTTCTAGCTCCTCTTCTACTCTTGATGTTTGAAATCCATGCATGTCTTTCACAAATGATGCTAAACTAGAAGTAGTAGGTTGTTCTATTTTATAATATGGCTTTGAAAATTCCTTGTTGGAATCGACTGTTTGGTACCTCCAGTGTTCAAGAATAATGCAAATAGCTTAAATCTAGGTTGTTGCCTATTGTTGGGTCATTAATTAATTATCACTGAAGAATTCAATTAACTATAGTTCAAAATTAGAGCTTGAGGGTTGTATGAATTGGTGTGAATCATTTGTATTAATTCTAATTTGAGATAGGATAATGCTAGCTTGAGTTGCATGTCGATGCCAGAGGAGAACTTCATGGTTTTAGCTTTAAATTGTGCATTGTGATCTCATCCTTTATTCCTTTAAATTGGTGATTGACTGAACTAGAATTTAGTGGTTCAAAATTTTCTCATATAGTTGGCCAGTTTTCTGCTTGACTATTGTTATCTTTGTGTTCTTTAGTTGATAGGTATAAGGCAATAGATATTAGGTATAACTAGAGTTTTATGTGTATGTTTATTGACAAATGGCAATGGGTTAAATATTATAGAGAAAAGGTATATACATATATATAATTATATACATATAAAATGACATGTATATAAATATGTATATATATAATTATAAATGTGTGTATATGTATTTGTATCGTTGTGTGAGGTTACATTGATGTAGTATTATATTTGTAATTTCATTTTTTGTATGGTTTTAAATGAATTTTAATATATATATATAAGTATAGATATATGGAAGTATACATAAATGCATATGTGTATATATATATATAAATAAATATATATACATATATATATACTTGTATATATATATGTGTGTGTGTCGTTTAAGTGAAATAAATTCTCATAATACTATTCTATGAAAAGTTCGATAAAATAAAATTCTCACACATATACAAGGAAGCTAACAACGTGGCGGATTACTTTGCGAATGAAGGGGTAAGTACTCAAGGATTGAACATGTGGCATAATTTTAGGGACTTGAGAGCTAAAGTCAGCGGCTTACTAGATTATGATGTTACGCATGGGAAAGAGGAAAATACATTTAATGATTAAAAGGAAAAGGGATAAGTACATCGATATCAAGAGATTTGATGGGGCCACGTCATTTTACTTAGTTGGGAAGAAAAAGTGGCATGCTTTGTGGGTTCATTGGAATGCCTGTGTAAATTTGCAACAGGTGCTCGGCGCTGGTAGAGTCTGCAGTAAGGTGCAAACAATAATTGGGGGGATAGGAAAAGAATTGAGACAAATAGCTATGAGGTTCACACGAGGAATGATAAGGTCTGGAAGCAGGTAGTAAGAGGTGAGCTGGTTCCATTCTTGGAAAAAATTCATGGGCTTGACACTATGGCCACATAATATTTTGAGAAGAACTGGAACATTGGTGAAATAATCCTCTTTGGGAGAGAGGTGAAACTAGATGAGCAAATTATAGGGCAGGTGACTGGAATGTCCACTAAGGGTGTGAAGTTTTATCATGACATAAGACTTTCTGACGAGGTGGTAATCAAATTCCCTAAGAAGGAAAAGGAGAAAATGAAACTGGTCAAAATTTTCAATAGCTATTTCAAAATTGACACCATCAAGGCGATGTGGAGAAAGGTGGTTCGTGTTATAATGGAGTATATTACCCTAGACATGAGATTCACTAGAGTCTATGGTCATCTATTTTCCATTCTTAACCACTTCCACCATAAGGTATGGATTTCTATACCTCATTATCTATTTTGTTCGTTGAGTAATAGCCTTGAGGACCATAAGAAAAATCCCAGGAGATACCCAATTCTTTATCCTAGTCTTATTAGGTTAATGTATGAACACTATCAAATTTTGTAGGCTTTATTCAAACCTATTGCCTCCACAACGTCTGAGGACTATGACATGGATAGTGGGGGTTCAGAGAATCAACCTTACCAGGAGAGAATTATTGAAGCCCACCCATCCTCTGAGTTGTCTGGTAAGAAAACCCAGCCTAAAAAACCCCAACTTGGTAAAGTTAACCCTGATACCTACCCCGACTGCCCAATCCCCTTAAATAATCCTACTCTCAAGGGCTCCCCTGTCAATAATTTGGTTTCCTACTCTACGGACTCTCTGGAGGATAAAGATGAAAACCCTGAAGTTAGCAAAAATTATGTGCCCTCCCCTCCTGCCTCTTTTAGAGTTGATGGTACCAAATGATGTCAACCTTATTTTAGACCAGGTTCAGTCTAGTGATATTCTTTCCTCTGCAAGAAATGGCATTGGTGACATTTTTAGGGTTTTGAAATGGGCCTATTAATAAATTAATTATATTAATAAAAGAAATAGGGTTGTAAATAGCAAGTCGATGGAATTGGAACTGAAGCTTGCCGCTCTTAGCAATGAAGAAGGGAAATGGAAAAAGAAGAGTATTGGAATGGGAGAAGGTGACAATGAGGAAAAGTATAAGAATTTGGAAGCTGAAATTGTCAAAATAAAAATAACATGAAAATTGTTGTGGAACAAAACCATAAAATTGCTAGGCACAATGCCATTATCATCAATGCTATGTCTGAAAAGTTGGAAAAATTGCAACAGGGCTTGCTATTTGTTGATTTGGAAGAGGACTTAGGTATATCAAAAAGGACCTATGCCAATCTTAAAAGGATAGCACCTCCCTCTACCTAGATATTCAAATTTTAAAGAGGGGAGTTCAGGATATGAATGATTTGGAAGCTGAGACTGTAGAAATATTAAAGGCCCAAATTTAGCTATTGTTGGCGTTTTGTCTAGTTTATTGGTTATGTGGCCTTTGCTAGCTATTTTGGTGGCTGTGGCTTTGTCTTATTGTTGCTTTTACAACCTCTCTATTTATGGTGTCTTTGACGATCCTATCTTTTGTTTGTAAATTTTTTTGTTTCGGGTCCCTATAAAACCCATTTTTTCCTCTTTCAAAAACTTGACTATTATTTATTTGGAGAAATATCCACTTATAAATGAATAAATAAAATTAGTGTATCCATGTCCTTGTACATTTCAAATTGTTATTTTGAACATGTTAATAGCTAATATTTTTTCATCAAATGTGGAAGATTGTACAAACCATGTGAGTTTTCTTATGGAGTAGGTTTAGGAGTCTTCCAGAGCCTAGGATGATTTATTCTTTTAATGGCATTATTTGTTTAACTTGTTATGGGAGAATTTTATTGTGACTATGTTATGAATTTCATTCACCTTGCATGTTACATTTATCTATGTGAATGTTTTTATGTACTTTGTGAGTGAGATGTGTTGATTCCTTTGAGATTAGTTTGAGTATGTGTGTCATGCAAGTGGTTTTATTTTTGGTTTATGTGGTTTAAGGTTGGAATTAGGGGATTGGCTTTCAATGGGGGTTGGTGCAAAAAGGGGTGTCTGGAAAACCCATGTGGAAGTTTTGTAACAAGTGAAAACATAAAAAATAATTAGGGGGAAAGGGCAGCTCAAACATTAAACAAGATAAGTTGATACCTCTCTCAGGCCCAAGCGCTCGTTTAGGATTGAGCTAAGATGGGAAGACCTGGAATTACATAATCGACTACTTCATCCCCATAAGAGATAGATTGATTTTGCATAGTTGGCATGAGGGGACGAAGATCGGAAGAGGCTATCACGATAACCCAAGGTGGGGGCCCAGGACTAGGAAGATCTACTTGGATAACCTATGTTTGACTATGTGATGACACCTCCCCTAAGACAACTGTGAGTAGCTTTACATGTTGTTCTACCTTGAGTATCTATGTGCCTCTGGAAGTACAATCATTGATGTTGTTGTTGTTGTTGATGTGTTCATTTTGAGTTGTGAGTTATGTCAACATTGATATGTTTAGTCCTTGTCTATTAGTTATGGTTGGGCCCTTTGTTACCTCCTAGCACATGAGGTAAACATTTGGGTTCACGTAGTTGGGTGGAAGGTGTTACATTCTCCATCGAGTTCCCTTCATGCATGTGATATGGTGACTTCTTTTGATCCATTGACATCTACACTACATCTACTTTTGGGAGTGTTATCAATCAGATATGCACCCTATGCTAAGCTTACAAAAGACCTAGATACCTATTGAAATATGGAAACCTTATTTAGATGTGGGTGATCTATGTGAAGAAGGAATCCCAGAGCGAGTTGGTTCTCCAAATGAAATTTCTTACTCTAAATTATTTTATGGGAAAAGGGAAGAAAGATAACTAAGAGATAACTTAAATCTAACACAAGATCGAGACCTACCATGATGAGGTACTTTATGATATCATCCCCATGGATGCATGTCACATGTTGTTGGGGAGGCCATGGTAGTTTGACAGGCAAGCTATACATGATGGCCATGCAAACACTTATTCTCTGATCAAGGATGGGGTTTGTCACAAGTTGAAACCCCTGAAGGAGGCCAAAGAAAAGGTATGCAATAGTGCTAGAATTTTTTATGTTGATGGAAGAAATTTTTTAGAAGGTATGGGTATGTGTAGGATCATGATGGGCCAAAAAGTGGCGATATGATGGGTATGTGGCTGACGAATTTTTTTTAACCCAAAATTGATGAAATGAAAAGGATTTTTAAAGGAGATTATTAGCTTTCCACCAATATAAATTATGCTATACTTTGAATTTAATAAATAATTATTATTCATTTTCTATTTGAATTACGACTAAAGTCCTGATTGATAGATTGATTGAAAAACATCTATAACTTTCAAATGGTATCACATTTTTTGAATCCAAAACATGTGTCACATTCTATGCTTCACATGCTATAGGATTTAAAAAAGAAAAAATAAACTTCATAAAGTTTTGACCAAGTTAAGGTGGTTAGACATACAAGTTTTTATATTTTTAAAAAGTTGTAATAAAAAAATCATAATTAATTATTTACTTGGAAAAAAATTACAAAAAAATATGCATCACATCCACACATGAGTCCTCTACTTATATCAAAAAACTTATAAAAAAATATTATCATTTTATTGTGGTTAGGGTGGTCAGATAGATTACTACTTCTTATTTTTCCCTAAAATTTAATTAGTACTACAATGAAATTTCAAATTGTAACCAAATAGATTTTTTCTTATTTTAAATAGACCTAGTAGTTTAGAAACTACATTCAATTTTCTATAGATTCTAGTCTTACATATTTTTGAAATAATATAGATAACTTATTCAATTTTTTACGTCAAGATTCCTAACTCTAATTTTTCTAATTTTTTTGCCACTTAAGGGCCTATTTTTTCAATGATGATCCTACACATACCCATTTGAAGCATGAGCATGTGTGCTATACATTGATTTCTAGAGTGGGTAAGGAGGATAGTGAGAAGGTTCCAATAGAAGTTTCTAGGTTGTTGGATGAGTTTCAGGATATTGTTTTTGATAACGTACCTGGGGGTTTACCACCAGTGAGGAAGATCAGTCATGTGATTGACTTGATCCCTGGAGCTAGCTTGCCAAATAAGGCAGCTCATAAAAGGACTCCAACAAAAAATGAGGAATAAGTTCAGGAGTTGTTGAGAAAGGGCTTGATTCGAGAGAGCCTGAGCCTATGTGCAGTACCTGCAATACTAGCACCAAAGAAGGATGGGGAGAGGAGGATGTGTACAAAATCCAAAGCCATAAAAAAGATAACAATCAAACTGTACAAATTTCCCTTTCCAAGGATGGATGAACTAATGGACTGCTTGAGTGGAGCTCAATAGTTCATAAAGATTGATCTGAATTGTGGTTATCAGTAAATCCATTTTTGAGAGGGAGATGAATGGAAGACTACCTTCAAGACCAAACAGGGCTTGTACAAGTGGTTAGTCATGCCTTTTGGGCTAACTAATGCAACAAGCAAATTCATGTGGCTCATGAACAAGGTACTGAAAGAGTTTCTTGGAAGTTTTTTATTGTGTATTTAGATGATATTTTAATTTTCAGGACTTTGGAATAGAATTTGATTCATATTCGAAGAGCCTTTGAGAAGTTAAGAGAGGAGAAATTGTTGATTAATTTGGAGAAGTGTAGCTTTGTGAAGAAGGAGCTAGTGTATTTGGGGTTTGTTGTCTCGACAGAAGGTCTCAAGATGGACCCAGAGAAGGTGAAGGCTATTATGGAATGGCCTACACCAAGAACTACTATTGAGGTGAGATATTTCCATGGTTTGGCTAGTTTTTATAGAAAGTTCATTAGAAACTTCAGTAGTATTTGTGTACCACTGACTAAAATAATGACAGGAGATAGAAAGAGTTCAAATGGAGCACTAGAGCAGCAAAAAGTTTTGAACTATTGAAACAAAAGGTGACAGAGCAGCCTATTCTATCCCTTCCAAGTTTCAATAATGCATTTTAGGTGGATTGTGATGCCAGTGGTTGTGCCATTGGAGCAGAGTTGAGCCAAGAAGGTAAGCCTATTGCCTATTTTAGTGAAAATCTAAATGATGCCAAGAGAAAGTATCTTGTATATGACCAAGAATTTTATGAAATAGTTGAAGCACTAAAGAAATGGAGGCATTATCTATTGTCGAAGGAATTTGTTTTGTATACTGGTCATCAAGCATTACCGTACCTGAATAGTTAGGGAAAATTAAATCAGAGGCATATGAAATAGGTAGAATTTTTGCAGAGCTATACCTTTGTTCTAAAGAATAGGAGTGGGAGGTTGAATAGGGTTGTAGATGCCTTAAGGAGGAGGAAGACATTGATGATAGAGATGTAGATTGAAGTGGTTGGGTTCAATGAACTCAAAAAATTATATCCAAAAGATCTTGATTTTGCAATGGACAAGACAAGGTGGCTAGATTTCATAATTCAGGATGGCATGTTGTTTAAGGGAAGCCAATTGTGTACTCCAAGGAGTTCCATGAGGGAGAACCTGATTAAGGAGAAGCATAGTGGAGGAATGGCAAGACATTTTGGTCAGGATAAGACCATTGCCATTATCAGTGAGCATTATTATTGGCTTCAGTTGTCATAGGATGTAAAGAAGTATGTATAGAGTTGCAGGGTATGCCAGATGGCTAAAGGAGTGAGCCAAAATACAAGGTTATCATCCCTTACCTGTACCAGAGAGGCTATGGGAGGATATAAGTATGGATTTTGTTCTTGGTTTTCCAACGACATAGAGAGGGAATGATTCAGTAATTTTGGTGGTTGATAGGTTTTCAAAAATGGCACATTTCATTGGACATGTCAAAAGACCCATGATGCAGTCCACATTGCTGACTTGTTCTTCACAGAGGTGGTGCAGCTACATGGGTTGCCAAAGAGTATTGTCTTAGATCATTACACCAAATTTGTGGTATACTTTTGGATGACCTTGTGGAAGAAGTTGAGAATGGAGTTGAAGTTTAGTTCTGCACACCATGCACAAATAGATGGGTAGACAAAGGTTGTGAACAGGAGTCTTGGTAACCTATTGAGATGCTTGGTAGGAGATAAACCCAAGGGATGGGACTTGATCTTACCCCAGGTAAAATTTGCTTAAAAAAATTCTATCAACAGAAGCACTAGTAGATCACCATTCAAGATTGTCTATGGAGGTAGCCCTAGAACAACTCTAGAATTGAGGAAGATGGACCAAGAGAAGAAGATAAGTGTCAAATCTGAAGATTTTGTAGAGCCCATCAAGGATATACATGAGAAGGTAAGTAAACATATTAACAAGATGAATATGCAGTATAAGGCCAAGGCAAATAAGAAAAGGAGGAATAAGGAGTTTCAAATTGGTGATGAAGTATTGGTCCACTTGAGGAAAGAAAGGTTTCTAGTGGGAACATATAACAAATTGAAGATGAAGAAATTTGGTACCTACATGATTTTGAAGAAGCATGATTCAGGGAATGCATATGAAGTAGAGTTGCACGATGGAGTCAACATTTCCCCTATGTTCAACATTTCAAATTTGAAAGAGTATCATGAAGGTGGTGCAAAGGATGCACCAACAATAGGGTAGAATGGAATTCCAACACCTACTTCAAAGACGGAGGAGATTGAAGCAATCCTAGATAGCCATGTGGGAAGGAGTACTAGAAACAAGTAGTATGAACTATATCTGGTGAAATGGAGAGGAAGGCCTATGGAAGATTCATCCTGGCTATCTAAGGCAGAGGTTGACCATTTGGGTTTTCCTCAACCATCTGAGATGTGACAGGGTCACTTCTTAAACTACCCTAGGTGTCTGATGCAGGAGCATCTAGTAATGTAAGGGCAATCCTGCATCACCCAAAAAAAGAGTTTTATTTCATGTTGGTAGTTTCTTATATTTTTTGCATTTCTGGATACCCTTTTTATCATAATTTAATTCCCAACTTATGGTTTTTCTTTTATATTCTTGGGTTGAAAGATATTGTAGTTTTAGTCTCCCAAAATTGCACCTGAAAACCTTCCAAGTTAGATTTGAGGCACTAAACAGTCTTGAAATAGCCCTAAAAATTTCCAAAATTGGCATGGAATATTGTGAGCACATTCTTAACTCCGAGACCTTTCCAACAGTTCAAACAATTCAAAAACCAAAGTCCCGAATCAAAAGTTATAGCTCCCAGAAGTTGGCACACTTTCTAGAGGATACTAATTTTTGAATGTTCTTTTGAAATTTGAATTTCAAGTTGTAATTTTTGGTGCCAAACCACCAAAACTAAAATTTTAATTTTTTTTGGCTCCAAACTCAAAAGGGAGCTCTATTTATGGGGGGGTTTCTGATTTTTGGGTAGCTTTTTGGGGGACAAGTTCGCATACTGCGGAAATGGGTTTTTTTGTAATTCTGTAGTTTGCATATTTCTAGAACTTGGGGATATCAGATCCTCTACATGTAAGAAGATCATTTTCAGAATAATAAAATAACATTCTCTATATGGTATGTTAATTTTCTATGTCTCGGGTTGCACCCTCATCAAAAACATAGTTTGCATGCTTAATTAAATCAACGATATTGACTAACAAATATATATACATATTTGTTCAGTTAAATATAAAAAATTTGAACATCTTATCAACTTTGAACTAATTTTCATATATATATATATATATAATCATTTAATTTTTTCTACATAAAATATTATTATGACTCATGAGACAACCATTATAAATTTGTTTCAATTGATATTCATAGGAATGTAAATCATTATATTCATATATATTTATTGTTATATTTATAAACACATACATAATTAAACATCTCCCATAATAAACATACTAAGTTATAAATTTCACACACTACTAATTTAAATTTAATAATATTTGTTTCAGCTGTTAAGAAAAATAGAATTTAAAGTTTATTTTTAATAAATTACAAATTATATTAAAAAAATGACACACACACACACACACATATATATATTATAAATTAATAATCCTAAACATAGCGCAACCTTCATGGACTACGCACAACAACCTTTGGGTTGTTGCACATAGCTCCATGGAGAGGTTGCTAAATACTCTTTTTCAAACAAAATTTTTAAGAAGCTTTTACTGTGTCATGGTAGTAGTAAGGTTATAACTAAGCAAGAGAAGGAGACTTAAACAACATTCCATTAGAAGTATACGAAGATCCAAAATAGAGAAGAGGGAGGCACGTTGATTTAAGATCTCCACAAATTGCTTACAAATCAAAACTTCAAACTTTGGCACAAAATTAAAATCAAGGGGCCTCAGGAACTATAGATGAACAAAACAGAAAGAAATCCCATAGTAACTAATCCTGATTGCAACACACACAAACATTTCAAGAAGGAGCCAAAGAGGGGAAATAAGGCATGGCTAGGTTTTGGGCATATCCACCAAACAACAGTTCAAAAAGCACAAATATTGGATTATATGTTGGAGATTACTAACTAAGGCTAGGCAAGAAATTGAATGAAGAAATTCCACTAAAATGAAAGGAGTCTCCAACAGGGGTGTGACCAATGTAATCAACAGATGCAAGGAAAAAAAGTGCAGTTTTGAATAAAGAATTTTCCAAAAAAATACATAGTGCATGGAACACAGGGAAACAAGACATCTAGTGAATGGTGAATTAGGGAGAGAGGGCACAACCCTTAGAAGACTAGAGTTTTTCCCTAAAACAAAACAAAAGTTTAATATTCCGAGCCTGCATTCTTAATTAGACATGGGGTAGTTGTATCCAAATAAAAGTTATGTGCTGAGATTTTCTTATCACATAAATACTTCACATGTCTTAGAGACGACAAACAATGGAAAGAAAATTGACACAAAAATACATATATATTGGTTACTTATAAACATATTTCAATGATCAAGAAGAGAAGATTGTTTGCATCAAGAGAATGACAATCTAGAATAAAAAAACAAGGCCTACTTGGTTTCCTTCGCTTCAAGACTGAAATGAACTATCATGGGAAAATTTCCTATAGCGATGCCTCTCTTCTCTCACAATTTGACCAGCCTTCCCAAATAGAAAGAAATGTGTTTTCCTAAACCCCTCTATTTTAAAATGTATCGATATCTATAATTTTTTCTTCCAGAGACAACAAGAATTATCTCTTTTTGTAGAGCTAAAAAAAAAGTTCCAAAAATTGCCAAATTCAAATTGAAATTCAAAATTGAAATATCCTTTCTTTTCTTACCATAAAATTTCTGGAAATTTCTTATCCTTTTCAGAGATAAAATCAAAGAATAAGTCATTAAAATTCACAAAGACAACAAGTTGCCATTTTGTTTTCAATTCAAGCTTATGCATGCAATTACATGTTGAATACTTCCATTTTTATTTTCTTTTTCAAATCTTTTGTTTTAATCTACTTTAAAACAATCATATTTATCTCCTCTCTTTTTTTTAATTAATTAAAGACTCATTATAATAATACTTATCTTTAAATTTTCATTTTTAAATTCCAATTTAGTTATTTATTAAAATTACATTATTCAATGCACTAAAATTAAAATGACTAAGAATAGTAATAATAATCTTTTGTTTTAATTTAAATAAAAAATAATAATATTATTAATAAATGGTATAATAATTCCATTAAACATCATTAAAATAATCATCAATAACCAAGCACAAAAAATCATATTATCTAATCATTAATTTCACAAATTAGTCTAATAATTAAATAACTAGCAACATTTATTTTCCAATTCAATAATTCCCAATTACTTGAACGAAAATAACCTTAATAGACCAAGAACAACAACAATAACATTACATTAAACCAACGCTAAATAAATGATTAAAACAAACAACACCAAATGGGATGATACGATAATAGTGACAGGGTCATAGACAAATGACATCATCAGACACAACGATGGGGTGACAGACTCAGACAAGGACTTTCTTGTCAACTTCATTTTCAAGTTCATACCCATTGGGATTGTGGGACATGCTCAGACCTAACAATGCAAGTGGAGTTGGTGTCTAGTACCTACATCCTACATCAAACCAATGTCAAATAACATATAAATCTCCAGTTACAACACACCATGAAAGATAGTCGTGGAATAGCATGGTGCTCACAAATGAGCGATGCTACACTATCCTTTCACCAAGACTCAAATAGAAACACACCATCATCAATATGTAGCAACAATAATTAAGCTATAACATCACAACTTAGTATCACATAAGAAAAATTACATAACCAAATAAAACAAACATGACAAATCATTATGTCATCATTCATCATAAAGCAACATCAGGAGCATCCAAACAACTAAACTGCAAATCAACACAAGTCTAACTAGTGAAACAATCACCATCCAAATCTCAAGTCTTCAATAACACATAAAAGAGTATTAGAAAAGCAATAACTACCGAGGGGTATTACATCCTCCCCCTAGATCTCAACTTACTCCTATAGGCCAGTGAACAAATTAGGAAATGCCTCTCTAATGTAGGATGCATCCTCCCATGTCATTGAAGTCTCATCATTAGGGTCCCATTGGACCCACACCTATTCAATTTCTCTACCCTTGAGAGGGAGTCTCCTATGCTACAGAATGGCCATGGGCTCAAGTGTGAGCTGCTCATCCTCAACCTATAATGCATTCCAATCAAGCACATGAGAAATATTTGGATAATAAGGTCTAAGTAATACAAAAAGATGAAATACATCATGTATGCGTGATAGACTAGATGGCAATGCTAGGCGATAAGCAACAGGGTCAATTCTCTCCAATACTTCAAACGGTCCCATAAAACAAGGCACGAGCTTAGAACCTTTCCCATAATGGATTGGAATATTTCACGGACACACTTGTAGGAAGATCTGATCACCAACTAAAAACTGACAACTGACCCTATGCACATCAATGTACTTTTTCCTATCCTGAGCTACTACTAAATGCTCTCTGATGCGAGTAACTTGTTGGTCCATATCCTGAAGAATTTAGGGTCCAAGGAGAACTCTATCGTCAAGATGGTCCCAACTCAAAGGGGTCTGACACAGATGGCCATATAATGCCTGAAAGGGAGCCATCCCAATTGAACTATGATATCCATTATTGTAGGAAAACTCCACCAAATGCAAGTAGTCCTGCCATTGTGACTATTGATCCATCACATACATAGGGATCATGTCCTCAAGAACCTAGTTGACCCTCTTGGTCTAACCATCTATTTATGGATGGTATGCAGAACTAAAGTTTATTTGGGTCCCTAAGGCATGCTACAAGGATGCCCACAATGCAGAAGTGAACACCAGATCTCTGTCAGAAATAATCCTTTGTGGAATCCCAGATAGTCGAACAATGTCCTCCAAGAAAATTTTGGCTACTAAAGAAACAATGTAAGATGATTAGATAGGGGAGAAGTGTGCCACCTTGGTGAATCTATCAACAGTGACCATGATAGCATCACATTGATGAGAAGTCATAGGCAAACCGACAATAAATTCGATAGATATTATATCCCATTTCCACTCTGGGATGAGGTGAGGCTATAGAAGGTCTGCATGATGTTGGTTTTTTTCCTTAACTCTCTCACATTCCAAATATACCGCCAAAAGTCTACAATATCCCTCTTCATACCATCCCAATAGTACAGTGAATGAAGGTCCGCATACATCTTCGTAACTCTCAGATGAGAAAAAGAAGGAGCCTAATGTGCCTCAGTCATGATTAGAATATGAAGACCCTCTGCAAGAGGCACATACATACGACCCAAATACCTCAAAAGACCATTTGAATCTAGTGAGTAACTAATGAATTTACATTCCAACACTCTATCTGACTCAATTTTTTCCTTCACTTTCTGATACTAGCTATTCGTGGGAAGTGTTTCGAGGAATTGACTCCTCAAATCCACTTCAAGGGTCACTACAAATATCTCATGTCTTTGCTGACTCAGAGCATCTACCACTACATTTTCCTTGCCCTGGATGTACTTAACCTCAAAATTATATAAAGAAAAGAAATTCCATCCACCTCCTTTACCTAGCATTCATGTTTGGTTGTGTAAAGATATACTGCAAGCTGTGATGATCGCTATGTAGCTCGAATCGATGTCCCAATGAGAAGTGTCTCCATATCACCAGGGCATGGACAACTACGGCCAACTCCAAATCATGTGTGGGGTAATTCCACTAATGATCCTTGAGCTTGTGGGACTCATAAACAATTACACAACCTTCTTGCATCAAGACAACTCCTAAGCCTTCCAAGGAAGCATCTGTACACACCACAAAATCCCCAGTGGGATTAGGAACTACTAGGATTGGTGCCCTGGTCAACTTTTCCTTAAGGGTTTGGAAAGCTAACTGGCATTATTCTAACCAAATTAATTTCTTCCCTTTCCTCTGAAGAGAAGTGATGGGATGTGCAATCCTCAAAAAGCCCTGAACAAACCATCGATAGTAACCCACTAAATCCAGAAAACTATGAATGTTATGAGCATTCTTGGGTCCTGGCTAATGAACGATGGCTTGGATCTTTGAAGGATCCACTATGATACCTTCACCAGAGATGACATGTCCCAAGTATTTCACTTTAGTCTTGAAGAATTCACACTTCACCAAATTAGCATACAACTGATTGTCCCTCAAGCACTACAACACCTATCTCAAATGTTCCTCTTACTCCATTATTTTTTAGTAGATCAAGATATCATCAAGAAACATGAGAAAAAACCTATCCAAATAGGTTCGAAAGACTCCATTCATCAAGCTCATGAAAACTGATGGTGCATTTTTCAACCCTAACAACATAACAATGAATTCATAATGCTCGTAACAAGTGTGAAATGTAGTTTTTTGTATATCAACTTTGGCTATCTGCAACTCATGGTACCTAGACTTAAGATCAATCTTGGAGAATACCTGAGCCCATTTTATCTAATTGAACATGTCATCAATTCTTGACAAAGGGTATCCGTTCTTCACCATCACTTTGTTAAGTTGTTTGTAATCAATGCACAAACAGAGTGAACCGTCCTTCTTTATGAATATCACTGGTGCTCCCCAAGGGGAAACACTAGGATGAATGAATCCTTTTTTCTAAAAGTTCCTCCAATTGCAAACAGATTTCCTAAAGTTCCCGTGTTGTCATCTGGTATGGAGCCCAAGATATAGGCTCAACTTCAGGTACAAGGTTAATTATGAAGTTGATGTCATGCTTTGGTGGCATCCCCCAAATTTCACTCAGAAAAACATCAGAGAATTCCTTAAGGAGAGGATAGTCATCCAATTACACCTCTTGACTCATTCCAAAATCCAAGTCATTGACTAACACTCCAAGCAGCTGACAACCCTAACAAAAACACCTTTTCAATTGCATGGCCAAGATAATCCATAGTGAAATAGGCCTTTGAATACCAACGATCTCAACCTCATTTCTAGAATCATCAACACATCATACAACCTTGTGATGACAATAAATTTTAGCACGGTGAGCACTCAGCCAATCCATACCTAAAATGACATCATAGGAACCAAGAGGTAGGATTCAGAGGTCCACCGTAGTCATGAGTGACCTAATTTTTAAATTATGACCCTGAACAAGCAACTCAACAACTATCTTTTCCCTAAAGGCCAATTCGACTTGCCACTCTACCCCTTTCCTTGCTACCACCAGTCTACAACGCTCTACTACTGAAGGAGAGATAAATGAATCTGGTGAGATCTAGAATCAAAGAGAATGGAAATACTAGTGCCATGTAACACACCTAATGATTGAACTATAGTTCCCTGATGTTCATCTTGATGGTTGTTAAGCACCATGAAGACTCTGTGTGATCTACTCACATCGCCCACTGTCGTCTCAAAAGCGACTGGTCTCTAGCTAAGACCCGTAGTGTTCCTCTATGGACATTATCGAGTAATATGTCCTTGTTGACAATAGGAGAAACAACCTATGCCCTGACCAAAACGTTTGCCACTAGACGGTGCATTGGACTACTGAAAACTGCCTTGACTGGGTACTCTGTGCAGGCTGCTCAAAATAGTTTTGTTGAGCTCATTGCCAATTTCAATTCTTTCTGGCCTAAGATCTGCCACTCTATTGAGACTGTGAATTATTTTGTTTTGGTTGTGACTTTTGTTGTTGTTGCTGACCACCCTTGGAGGGTGCACGATAACTCCTAGAAGAGCTTGTAGCTTGAGGATACCCAGCTTGAGAACCAAAACCAGATGCTATTGCAGTGTCGATTTGAACACCTGTGGGCCCTCCCAAAGCCATTGCCAAGTTTTCCTCTACAAGATGATCCTTCTCAATAGCTACCTCCATTTTCTTTGGCTCTTAGACTTGGAATCCACCATTGATTTGGGTGTTCAAGCCCTTGAAAAAGTGTGGAACACGCATAGCCTCATCATTACCAATTCCTGCATACTGCTTGAACTCATAAAAGTGACGCTCATACTGTTCAACAAACATTGCCATTTGTTACAACTCATGGAATTCATCTTCCCTACACTATCTCTAGTGATAATTTAAAAGAAAACAGGCTCTGAATCTCTCCATAAACAATTCCCAAGTCACCATGTTGATGTCAAGATGCAATTTATGTTCTTCAAGTCACCACCAAGTGGATGTGAAGCCTCTAAGGTTCATGATGGTGCACCTAGCCCTGGTATTATTTCCATAAGGATGCATCACAAAGCATTGGTCCAAATTGATCACCCATGTTTCTACCTCTAGACCCCCACCAAAACCATCAAATTTGTGAGGTCATGCTCTCAACAAGTCTCATGTAACCCACCACTACTGCATCCTTCTTTGTTGCTATTTCCCCCCATCTTTGTGATCTCTCTCGTTCTCTTTGCACTCACTACTCCTCCTTTGGCCTAGGGCCTAAATGACCCAGAACATCCTTAATTGACCACCTTCAAGAATCGGCTACTCCGGGTTTTTACCACCAGCTCTCTGATTATCTTGGGAACACTGACGTTCCTCACATTCTAAACCATGGGAACTTGGAGGTGATGAACTTTGGTGGTTGGCCCTGCGGCCACCACCTCAGCCTCTTCTGCGGACACGACCTCTACCTTGAGGCATGTTCCTGCACAACATTAGAGGGAACATGTGAGATCAAGAGTTAAACACATAGCTTGCCTAATGGGCTCAAACTACCAATAGAACCCAATGTTTGCAAACCTAGATCTGATACCAAGTTGTAATGCCCCATCACACAAACCGCAAAGAACAACTAAAGCAAGGAGTATCAAACATTTTTTTTTCAAGTTAACATATAGTATAAGTAAATTAAGTTTCAATACATGACATTCAATTAAATGAAACCATTAGCTACCTATGTCCTCTAGGGTACACGTAATGGCATTAGGTAACCTAAACCCATAACAATGATAACAAACAAATTTCGAGATTGCATTATAAATTGTCACAAATAATTCAATAATAAAAACCATACATCCATGATTATTCTATCATTAAAGCATCTACATGTGATAACCCAATATAAACAAGAGTAGCTCAATTTTAATAACCATAAACATATATTATAATCATGAGAATACAAGAAGCATATTTCCACAAATACAACATGTTCAAATGACAATAAACACAATCACTAATCATATAAGGAATACAAAGGTAGACTTATACATTACATCTGCTTCTAGTACATTACATCGATCAATCACATGAGTTTACATCATTATTTCCCAACACACATGGGTGTAATACATCAATACATAAGTATGACAAAATAAAGAATATACATCTAAAAATATAGTGAACTCTGGAACACTCTGCATCTAGTAACACTGTACTGCACGAAAACTGACAAGGAACCCAACTGGGTACGTAGCATGTTCCACCCAACCACGTGGACCTGAAGGCCCAACCCCTCATGCCAAGATTCAATAGAAAGACCCATGATCCAAGATAGTCAAGATAGACAACCACAAGACCAAACCATAGAAAACAACCAGAACATAATGCTCAACAACATGAAATGACTACAACAGGATGACTGCTTCTAGAGACATGCAAAAAAAATGGCAAGGGGTATTATGGGAGAATGTCATCTCATGACCCTATTATGTGTTATCCTAGCTACCTCTCAATAGGCATCGACCCCCATCTATGGTTATCTTGGTTGCCTATCACTGGTTGCAAGCCCCATAGGGTGACACGTGTAGAATCATTAACATCTCATGGGGATGAGGTAACAACCTTACCAACCATGGCCATCTTATCCCACCCTAGTTCTATGAGAGCACCAATGGCATGGATGAGGTATTTGATTTATCTTTAATTATTGTTAACCTACTAAACCCACTAGTGTGTCTTATTAAGTTTTCAATTGTTTGAACAACTCGTTCATGGGTTATCTAACCTACACATTGTGTGCCGACCCCCATGACGAGCCACTCTCCCTAATATCCTGAAACATAACTCACAACATCAAGGGTGTATAGAAGCATGTAAGCACAAAACCACAACAACCAAAAATATGGGTGAGGCATGAACCCTCTTGCATAGGGTCGTAACAAAAGATGAAAAAACATTGTTAATAGATAATTCAAATATCATCAACGGGTGACCAAGGTCAACTCTCGGTAAAACCAACACAAGCTAGTTTTATCCCATGCCTCTAGAAGCCTAAAACCATCTACCAAGTGAGGGAAACATAATGATGTGGATTCCCAACATATTCAAAACATTCTCTAATATAAAATCACTTGAAAAAATGTAGTAGAATAGAAGGGAGAGTAAAAACCTCATAGAAACTCAATATCCATCAATCTTACATTACTAGTTTCTTCTAATCACACTATGTTTAAAACAATTACATAAACTTTAACTTGCTAAGTAGCAATACAATGGAATAAGAAAACATAGTTTGCGTACTTAATTAAATCAATGCTATTGACTAACAAAGATATATATACATATTTCTTCAATTAAATATAACAAATTTGAACATATTATCAACTTTGAACTAATTTTCATATATAATTATTTGCATAAAATATCATTATGACTCATGAGAGAAACATTATAAATCTATTTGAACTGATATTGATACAAATATAAATCATTATATGCATATATATTTATTGTTATATTTATAAACACATGCATAATTAAAAATTTCCTATAATAAACATACTAAGTTATAAATTTCACACACTACTAATTTGAATTTAATAATATTTGTTTCAGTTGTTTAGAAAAATAGAAATTAAAGTTTATTTTCAATAAATTAAAAGTTATATAAAAAAAAAACCCCACACGCGCACACACATATATATATATTATAAATTAATAATCCACAACACAGCGCAACCTCCATGGGTTGCACACAGTAGCCTTTAGGCTGTTGCGCATAGCTCCATGGAGAGCTTGCTGAATAGTCTTTTTCGAAAAGACATTTTAAGAAGCTTTTACCATGTCAAGGTAGTAGTAAGTTTAGAACTAAGCAAGAGAAGGAGATCGAAACAAGATTCCATTAGAAGTATAGGCAGATCCAAAACAAAGAAGAGGGAGGCACGTCAATTTAAGATCTTCACAGATTTCTTACAAGCCAAAATCTCAAACTTTGGTACAAAATTAAAATCAAGGGGCCTTAGGAAAAGTAGATGAAAAAAAAAAAACCAATCCTAGAGGAACTAATCTTGATTCCAATGCACACAAACATGTCAAGAAGGAGCCAAAGAGGGGAAATAAGGCACGACTGGGGTCTGGGCGTATCCACCAAACAATAGTTCAAAAAGCACAAATATTGGATTATATGTTGGAGATTACTAACTAAGGCTAGGAAAGAAATTCAATGAAGAAATTCCACTAAAATGAAAGGAGTCTCCAACAGGGGCACGACCAATGTAATCACCAGATGCAAGGAAAAAAATTGCAGTTCTGAATAAAGAATTTGCCAAAAACAATACATAGTGCATGGAACGTAGGGAAACAAGATAGCCAACGAATGGTGAAGCAGGGAGAGAGGGCGCAACCCTCAGAAGACTGGAGTTTTTCCCTAAAACAAAACAAAAGTTTAATATTCCTAGCCTGCATGATTAATTAGACATGGGATGACTATATCCAAAGCAAGTTATGTACTGAGATTTTCTTATCATAAAAATACTTCACATGTCTTACAAACGACAGACAATGGAAAGAACATTGACACAAAAATACATATATATTCATTGCTTATAAACATATTTCAATGATTAGGAAGAGAAGATCATTTGGATCGAGAGAATGACAATCAAGAATAAAGAAACAACGCCTACCTGGTTTCCTTCGCTTCGAGACAGAAATGGACTGTTGTGGGCAAATCCCCTGCAACGATGCCTCTCTTCTCTCAATATTTGACCAGCCTTGCCAAACGGAGTGAAATGCTTTCTCTAAAACCCCTCTATTTTAAAATGTATCAATATCTGTAATTTTTTCTTCCAAGACAACAAGAATACTCTCTTTTCCAGAGCCAGAAAAAATGCTCTGAAAACCTCCAAAATTCAAATTGAAAATCTCCTCCTTTCTTTTCTTACCATAAAAATTATAGAAATTGCTTATCCTTTTAAGAGATAAAATCAAAGTATAAGTCATTAAAACTCACAAAGACGGCAAGTTGTCATTTTGTTTTCAGTTTAAGCTTACACATGCAATTGCATGCTGAATACTTCCATTTTTATTTTCTTTTTCAAATCTTTTGTTTTAATCTACTTTGAAACAATCATATTCATCTCCTCTCTTTTTTAATTAATTAAAAACTCATTATAATAATACTTATCTTTAAATTTTCATTTTTAAATTTCAATTTAGTTATTTATTAAAATAACATTATTCAATGCACTAAAATTAAAATGACTATAAGAATAGTAATAATAATCTTCTGTTTTAATTTAAATCTAAAAAAAAAAAATATTAATAAATGGTATAATAATTCCATTAAACATCAATAAAATAATCCTCGATAGCCAAGCACACAAATTAGTCTAATAATTAAATAACTAACAACATTTATTTGCCAATTCAATAATTCCAAATTACTTGAATGACAATAACCTTAACACCTCAAGAACAACAATAATAACATTATATTAAAACAATGTTAAATAAATGATTAAAACAAACGACGCCAAATGAGACGATACCATAATGGTGATGGGGTTGTAGATGAACAACACCATCAGACACAATGACGGGGTGACAGACTCAGATGAGGACTTTCTTGTCAACTCCATTTTCAACTTCATACCCATTGGGATTGTGGGACACGCTCAAACCTGAAAACACAAGTGGAGTCAGTATCCAGTACTTGTATCCAGCATCAAACCAACATCAAATAACATATAAATCTCTAGTTACAACACACCATGAAAGATAGTTGTGGCATAGCAGGGCACTCGTGAATGAGCGATGTTACACTATTCTTTCACCAATACTCAAACAAAAACACACCATCATGAATATCCAACAAAAAGAATTAAGCAATAACCTCACAACTTAGTATCACATAAGAATAATAACATAACTAGATAAAATGAACACCACAAGTCATTATGTCATCATTCATCATAAAGAAGTATCAAGAGCATCCAAACAACTAAACTGCAAATCCACACAAGTATAACTAATGAAACAATCACCATCCAAGTCTCAAGTCCATAGTATCACATCAAAGAGTATCAAAAAAGAAACAATGACACAAGGGTATTACAACGTTAAAAGTAAAACAAGAAAAGCCACACCTGTTTTCTTCCCTACCATATTGGCATCATGAAGCCCAATGGACTCTAGCCAAACCATTGAGCAAAAAAATGATGAAACAACCATGAGAGATTTTGTGGAGTTTCATCATACATTACACAATAAAAATCTTGGGAAAAGTCTAGTGTTTTCATATATAATATTTGATATTTTTGTGTTTTCTTTGATGTTGTAACTTTAATGGAAAAACGTATCTTGGTTTTGGAATTATCTTACATGCTTAAACCTAGTTCCTGAAAATGAAATAGAAGGGTATGCTACTACAAAAGCAAGGAAAATAAAAAAGGAATGATAAAAATGAGTAAGTATATGGGTAAAATTAATATATACAATGTGAAGCTAAAAATAATCATGAATTTTTGTAATTAGGTAAGAAAATCTATCTATTGAGAGTCAAAAAAATTTGTACTTTCATACATTGTTGATCGTGTTTAAGAAGGGATAGTTGCATTGCATCAAGTAGTAGGAGCATCAAAGAATTTGAAATAGACAGTGTACAATACACTAATTTTGTTGAATGCCTATTATATTTGTGCAACAATATAAAGCAAATAATATACATATACAATAAAAAAGGTTAGCACAATCTGTTGTAAATAGAAATAGATAAAATGGGAATTTGTGTGTCCATGGAACTCTCATCATATGTCATAGAATAAAAAAGTTGGCAAAAATGACTGTTTTCAAACAAGATCTCTAACATTGTAGTCATTTTTTTGTTGTGAGAAGTGAGAAGTTGACAAAAACATGTTTCCCGATAAAGAATTGGCATCATGGGATTTGAAGATGGCTAGAGGAACATACATAGATGGAGTATATAGAAGAGTGTATAATAACTAAAATGGTGCATCTAACTTCAAAAACATTTATATAAGTATAATTTTTTTGTTTGCAAGTGCTTGTATTTGCAAAAAAATGTTTTGGAAACATGGGCACATCTAACAACCAATAACCAGAAAGGAAAAAAAGGAAAACATGCACAAAAAGAAAAGTAGGGCAGCCATGACATTGTAAATGGTTTAGTTCAATGGAGCAACATACACCACTACCATGTGCTTCTGGGGATAAACAATGTGATGCAATCAACAAATAGTTTATCCTCTCAAAATCACATGACCATGGTGTTTAGTTGTCATCTATAATCACATAAATCTGCACTCATTTTCCTCCCAACCATATTGGCATCATCAAGCCTCGTGGGATCTAGCCAAACCCTCGAGCAAAAAAAGAAAATAAGGTTCATGCAAAATATCATGGACTCTTAACATATACCATAGAATAAGAAACTTGGGGAAGGGAAAGTGTTTTGAAACAAGTTGTGTAATATTGTAGTGGTTTTTTTTTGGTGTGAAAAGTTGATGAAAAAGAGATATTGTGGTAAAGAATTAGAATAATATATACATATGTATACATTTATAGATTTGTATATATGTATATATCTACAGAACTTGCACAAGGGTCAATGCATTCTGTGATTGTTGTACAATGGGGGTGGATGAAGTAAATGCATGTGGAAAAAGTAAGTTTAAATCTACCAATATTAAAAATACAACTACAATCTTAGGAAGAATATAGTAAAAATGGTCATCGAATTGACATGCCAATTGTTACATAGACTACCTACTAATACATAATTCATATTTTTCTTTATGAGACTAGGGAAAAATAATATCATAAAAGATATTAGAAAACAAGAAATATATGTAACAGTTTTCTCGATTCAAAATTCAAGCTACTAGATAAAATAGAGAAATTGTATAAGAACTATTAGGAAAACACTTTAAGAATTAGAGATAAATGACAGATGATCAAAACCCACATGAAACAAATTGATACAAGACAAGTAGTCCATGTAAGAGCTGGCTTGTCTAATCAAAATTTCTTACATGAGAAAACACTTGCCTTCTATTTCCACGTATCGAGGCAACCAACTATACCATCACCATAGTACCTATGTAGGGAGCTCTTCAACTGTCATAAGTAGCCCTGACTAGTTTGTTCCAGGGAGCTTGAAATAGATGAGGGAAAAAGAACATCATGAAACATATTGATATAAGATTCAAGCTACATTGTTTGGTAGTAGATATTGAAGAAAAATAGAGTATTGTATAATAGGTATTAGAATAATACTTGTTTGGTACTAAATATTATACACAGAAAGGAAAATTGTATTGAGTTCCCTCAAACATAGATAGATACATATGCAATGTATATATATATTTATTCAATTTCTAGATTGATATATAAAAATATACATATAGGAAGATATATGTATATCCATATACAGAGGCAAAGAGCATTGTGGCTCATTTGAGAATGCAACAAGAATTTATATATATATCTATATATCTAAACAAATCTGTATACTATGTTTATATTTATGTAAAGTGTGATTTTAAATATAGTTCAAAATAGCATGTATAAGTATTTTCCATGTTGTGAGAAAATCCCTAGAATATAGCCATTGCAATCAATGATATCACATTAATATGTTCTTAATAATAGAGCATTTTATCGTGCAATTTGTGTAACATATTAATAATGTCACAATGGCTCTTCAAGCAATACAACTGAATGAATATATTTTCTTCCATATTTTGGAGTATACTTTCCCACACTAGAACATCAAATATTGCATTTAGTTGATTGTTACATAGATTGTGTGCCTTGTACCAATATGTTGCATGATATTGTTTTCCCTAATGTGTTTCAACCTCATTATGACAAATTATTAATTGTCATTGTTTTGTTATTTGTATGGGAAGAAAATATATTGAGTTGGGAATTTTTTTCACCCCAGTTGTGGATTGGATTTTCTGATGTCAGGGATGTACTAGCTAGTGGTGGCTTGACCGGGTTTTTTAATGGAATGTGTAGCTTTGTATCTACATGGGCTGGCGGTGATGGAGTTGGTGGCCTTAGTACATGGAAGCTTAATGGTAAGTGTTTGCTTGCATGAGGGTTAATGCAACTTATCATTGTTGTACAATGGTGCAGACGAAGTGAATGTGATATTCAATGTTGCAGTGTGGGAAAGTATACTTTGATTAAGTTGTATTATGGAAAGAACCATTATGGTGTTGTTTTGATAGCAACTTATTATTAAAATCGTCACCTTCAGGTTCATTTTTTTACCAGATTGGAGGGTTTTAAAAATATTGTGCTATAGAATCTATAAGTCATTTTACATGGGTATTTTGCATAATTGATTAATTTAGGTATGTATAGTATGTTTATTCGCATTTATGTAGACTACAATTTTAAATAGAGTTTAAAATATCATGTTTAAGTATTTTCTACATTCTAGGAAAATCACTAGAATACAACTATAGCATTCAATGATGTAGCATTGAGATGTTAATAATAGAGCATTTAATTGTGGAGTATGTGTAAGATATTCATAATTCCACAATAGCTCTTCTAGAAATGCAACTAAATCAATATATTTTCTTGCATATTTTGGAGTATACTTTCACAACAATAAATATTATAGAGATATAGGTAAATTATAAAAGAACTATTAGGAAAATACTGAAGAACAACATGTATCTGATTCTAAAGTATTATCATAATACCTCTTACAACTGTTACATATATTTCTTGTCTTGTACCAATATGTTGCATGATATTCTTTTCCCCCCATGCGTTTGAAGCTCCTTATAACAAATTGTTAATTGCTATTATTTTTTTGTTTCTACGACAAGAAAATATATTGATTAAGTTGCATTGTCGAAAGAGCCATTATGGTGTTGGTTTGGTACCAGACTATTGTAAAAATCATCGCTCTCGATTCTATTCTATAGCAGATTTGAGGGTTTTAAAACTATTATTCTATGGAATTTGGAAGTCATTTTACATGGGTATTTTGCATAAATGATTTGTACATAAGTTTGAATACCAATTAATGTAGCTCGAATTTCCAATTAAGTCAGTTGTGTTATACACAATTTGGACACATTATTCCATCATATAATTGTTTCCATTACATAGAGAAAATATGTATCATCATAAACAAGTTGATTTAAATAATTGATTTGGTAGATCATCTGTCTTTTATATCTAATTCTTAAAGTGTTTACCTAATACTTATTTTACAATTTCTCTATATCATGAAACATATTGATAGAAGATAAGCAATCTATGTAACATTTTTCTTGTCAATTCAAAATTCAAGCTACATTATTTGGCACTAAATATTATAGACAAATAGGGAAATTGTAAAAGGTATTTTTTTCCCATAAGCTGAAAAGATAATTATAGAGACATGGAAAAATACAATGTGTAGAATACACTATGGTTATTGTAGTCAAGCATATGCAAGAATTTGGTTGAAGTTTCTACTAGTATTTTTGTCTCCCCAGTCGTGAATTGGATTTGGCAGCACGAGGGATGCCTTGGCCAGAGAGGACTTGACTAGGATTTTTTTGTGGTGAGATGGAGCCTAGTAATTATGAGGGTTGGCAGTGGTGGAGATGGTTTCCTCGATATGCAGAAGATGTATGGTTGTGTAGTATTTACCAACAAATAAGTGTTATTCCAAAACCTCTCATACAATTACTCTATTTGTCTTCAATATAAGTATCCATATATGTATATGTGTATGTTTCAAAGCATTCAAAGCAAAACCAATTTAATAGATAAAATACAAAGATATCATTAAAGGGAAGACATCAAAGAAATAACAAAGGTTTTTCTTGAAAGAATACAATGTATACAAATAAATTTATAAACATACTTGATTTTGGTATGCATTGGAATGTATCTAGCCATGTAGAAAGAAAAGGAGTGAATGTATAACTTTGGTATCTACTAGAGGATATGTAGCTCTGCAAAAACAAAATGGGTCAATGTATAAGTTAGTAAAATATAAATTTATAAAACAAATTTTGATTATTCTTATAACTATGAGCATCTTTTAGTCATGAATTGTTCCATAGATGGGCTTCACATCTCCTTGTCCATCCATGCTTGCATCGAGGTCAACATCATATTACTGCAAAGAAATTTTTTATTTGAATCTATCAAAATATATATCTATTTTTATATGTCTATGGAACAATAGAAAAGATAGTGGAAAAAAAACTTGCAACAAGAATAGGGGGAGGAAACAATGTAGATTGCAGAGGACAACACTTGTTAAACCATCCAATTTTCCAACTAGTGGAGGTGCATGGTAGGTTTCCACCATTTTGTACTTATTGAGTGAGGCAACCAACTCCACCACCACCAACCCATGTAGTCAACAAAGTCCACTGGTCTTGTGAATAGGCCTAGGAAAGGCCTCACAAATTGCATGGGGTGTTATCATATATCAAGCAAAAAATTCAATATACAGTAGACTATATATTTATAAAAGAAATATAGAGGAACAACAAAATAATAAAATGCTTGAAAGAGAATTCTATAGATCAACATTATACATATACGTATGTATACACATACATATACATATATAGATATAGATATACATATACATATACATATATTCATATATACATACACATGCATATATATACATATATGTATACATAAATAGACATATAAATATACAGATGCATATACATATACATATACATATACATACATATATAGTTTTCCCCATTTTTTTTATTGTTTGTAGTTATATTTGTGCATCACTCACATTATAGTCATTACCATATGAGTAATTGTAGTTTAATTTCCTTTCTTTTGTCAAAAAAATATGTTTAGGGATAGTAATTTTCCCATCTATTCTATTCTCCATGTACTTGGCACGAAATATTATAAAGAAATACAGAAGACTTGCCCGAGGTTTTAAATGGTGAGGTGGAGCTTACCTATTCAACAAAGATGTTCCTAAATGTTGCTCATTGGTCAATAAGGATTGCAAAAAAATTATGAATTTAGAATTGACAAGGGAACTGTTACATAGTAAATGTATTTTTAATAGGTCTTTTATAGTTTCCCTGTTTGTCGATAATATTTAGTGCCAAATAACATAGGTTGAATTTTGAATGGGAAAGCAAACTATTTTACAGATCAATTGAAGTACAATATAATTTTACCTCTATCTTAGTTGTATATTTATTAGACCTAGATGCACATCTATATTTGACCTTTTTTTAAAAGCTACTCAATCAATTGGTAGATTATTATTTAATTATTTTAACATACGTATGCATAGAAATACATGGAAGACTTGAAGTTATGGATTAAATAATATTTATGAAAAATATGAAAAATTAAAGGATTGTCCTCTTTTAAAGAGTTGTTAGTCATGTCTTTAATTACTAATATTCAATAAAAAAGTATTCTTTACAAAAACGTCTTTTCATAACTTTAGGTATGGCATATTTTTGCCAATTTTTATATGGTAGTAGAAAATTTATTACTTTGTTGTTATTTATTTTATTTTTTCTTATTTAAGTATTAGATATGATGGTCAAAGTAATTACGCACAAAAATATAACAAAATATATATGTATACATGTGGATATAAATTTATATCTATGAATCATCACAAGAGGAATAACATAGTTTCAACATTGCAATATATAAAAATATATATACAAGTACTATACAGATTTCTTCATTAACCATTTTCAGTATTTGACTATTGTTATATGTTTTCCATTGAAGTTAATATTACTATTCAATGATTATAAAGGGAAGAAGTGAATTTAGAATACACATAGAAGAACTAAGAATTCCACCATCTAATAGGAATCAAGAATCATAGTAACAATGTAGACTAAAAACAATATAGGTAGCATGTTAAAATCAAAAGGATGGGCGGTCAATGAATGTGCAAATATATATACCTAAACATAGGAATAAATTATGTTCATATTTGTAAAATAGAAGTCTTAACATCCCATAGTGAGCATTAAAAAGGAAAGAGTAGGAGGAGAAATATTGGAAAGTGCAAAAGAGCAGTCAAAGCACTGGCTCACTCGTGGAGCCTTTTTTTGCAACAAGGGTAGACATCTTTGCTATGTCTGAAAGCAATAGGTTACACTCTGCTTCGAAATCAACTTTTATTGCTTTCACAATCCTTGTTTTAAGCCAATCCTCAAAATTTTAAGTATTTGTCATGATCAAGACAGTAAAGATATATGCTTTACAAAAGAGGGATTTAATAATAGCAACAAGATCTGTTGTAGACTCAGAGTTGTCCTGCAACATGTAAAGGTTTGTTTCTTGAATTTTTAGTAAATTAGTGGTAGCTTCATCGAAAGCAATAAACCAAAGGTTGGTTGAGTGGTCTTGTATCTTTAACAACAAAAGATAGTGATAGTTGCATTCCTCAATTTTCATCTGACAATGATCACAAAACCAAACATCAGTATGGGGACGTGTGAATTTTCTTTTGCATTCTTTCCCATTAACCAGCAAGGGGAAAGCATGATAACAAAAAGACTCAATTTTTGCAATTTGAATGGTTGCTTTCAAAATGGGCTCAATAGTGTCTGGGAGGCCAAGGTAGTTGTTCAAGATGAATGCAATAGTAACTCTATCATTCGAATGATGGAGCCTATGTGGAGTAGAAGAAGATGAAACCATTTGTTCTACTTTGATTAGACCCTTGGATCTAAGAGTCTTTGCCTCAGGAATAGAAGGGTTAATGTCAAGGACTATTTTTATTGATGTATTGAAAACTTTACCATTAAAGTAGCATACACCGCCACCATGGATAGCAACTATCACTATATCACCAAAAAAAGACATCCACTCCAACACATGACCTTTTTCTTGCCAACTTGGACCCCACAAATTAATATCAATGAATGAAGCAGAAATATCATATAGTTTAATAGTTCACCAGATTGTTTCGGATCCATTTTTCCTATGAATAGTTGATATGTACCCAACATGCACTAAAATTACAATAATAGCAGCCAAGATATTATCACTATAATTGCTTATGTCACTAACTGGAACAAAAGCATATGTTTCTTTTGGTATGAAAATCTCATCTTCACACCGTTTTATTGATGATTTTTCATCCAAAACAATTTCAAGGTTACTATTTAATTTATTGATTTTTTTATTTGCTTCCTTGACTGATCCTCTTGATATTAAATAAGTTGCACCCACCTCAACTCGACCATAATGTAGTTCAACAATATCATCAAAACAAGTAACACATATTTTTGTTCCCTCCACATCTATAATGTCAACACTAAAAACTTGGCCTTCACCTCTTTATTTTTGGAAATGGTACATCTCTCTAATATGTGTTACACACCCTTTTACTGTCCAAACATTTTTATAAATATTTAAAGCTTTAATAGGGATAACATTTGGAGAGCTATTTTTTTGGGGGGGGACAATTGTAGACCAAATTTAGGGGTCCATTTAGAAGGAGAAAAGGAGTTTGACCCCAACATTTGCTCCTCTTGCTACTTGAATAGATACCTAGGGGTTCCAATGATTTGAAAATTAGACATAATCACAACTAAGTTAAATATGATTAAGGCCCTAGAAAAGAAGTAAAGCAATATATTGGACACATCATAAATTAGGCACATACGAAGGGAAAAGAGAATTTTTAAAAGTAGACAAGAAAGAATGCAACCTAACTCGAATCTTGGACATTCCTACAAACATAGTCTCTTAAACATACAAGGGACCCTATTTTCAAGGTACCTGAAAGAAACAAATCATTGTATTTGGAAGGAAGAGTTTCTATTTGCATATGGTGTCCATTAAATAAGAAAACCTTGTATCGTTCAACCTGCCCTTCATCACTGACAAATTTTTTGAAGGAAAAAAGTTGAAGAACCGGAGAGGGAACAACATGTCCAACGTTGATGGAACAAATTGAAAATGGAGTCAAATTTGGTTGTTTCTTTGCAGCCTATAAAGACAAGTTCAATCAAGGAAAATGCACATCATCACACCAAATGGATAAAACAAGGAAAACAAGGGTTGCAAAGAGATATTTTTGTGTTGTAAAAGATCAATGCATAGGTACTTCCACATCTATATGTTTTACTAGGGCTAGCCATGTGTGTATACACCTTAAGGACAATGAAACTGGAAACAAAAATAGTAAAGTGTATGTGTTGTATCTTTTTGTATTTGAGAATCCTAAAATTAAAGGAACTAAAAGGAAATGTTCAAGTTTATTACAAGAGAGGAAGGGAGCAATAACAACAAATATATAGTAAGTGTAAGGAAAAGGAATTACAAACTTATGGAGTCAAGATCTGGAGGCTGGTGGATGGCACCCTCAGAGCCATACTCCATAGCAAGACCTCTGAGAGGTTTCTCCAAATCAATCACCAAATCAATTTGGGGGCACTCTAGAGACCCATCCACAAATCCCAATTCCACAGACGTAGTTTTCGGACCTTTTAGAGGGAGAAAATGTTCCAATTATAGTTGAATGATTGGCACCTCTATTTGAAAATGAAAATAAAATATTAATGTATTGCAACATCCAATGCCAACTGGTAGACAAGTTAGAAATATTCATAATCCATCAACCATTTTACTATTGTATTCATGCAATTTTTTACTATACTTCTATAAATGCATATATGTAGACATTTGTATATGTTGCTACCTACTACCTTCATCTTTTTCAAAGCAAACAATAGAATATACAACAGTAAGAATAAAAATGACTAAGTACATATATGCATTGAATTTTCCTTTTTTCCACACATTTAAAAAAACAAATATAACTAGATATATATATCCATATGTACTTCTGGTGGAGGGATTTCTAGGGGCTATTTATAACAACATGGAGCTTGCTAATTATGTGGTTTTGTGATGGTGGAGTTGGTTGCCTCAATAAACGGAAGCAGAATGGTAAGTGTTTTCTCACATGAGGGTTAATGCATCCTTGCATTGTTGGACCATGGCACTGGAGGAAACAAATGCAACATTCGATGTTGTAGTATGGGAAAGTATTCTCTAAAATGTGCAAGAAAATATGTCGATTAGGTTGCATTGTCAAAAGAGGAATTATGGTCCTATGGAATTTTTTACTCTTTCTAATTGAAAATCTACATAAATACGAATAAAGATACCATACAGATCTGCTTTGATATACATGTTTACATATAAATAAATTTTAGATTGTCAAACAAGCCAAACTAGTCTTGGTCTATATACATGGATATATATATATCTACATATATGTACATTTTTAAATATGAAACATGGAATTCAATGCATGTATATATGCGTATATGTATCTGTCTATGTAAAAGTTGTAAGAAACCCAAAGGAATAGATCAACACCATGGTTGCAATTTCTAGTAGTGTACAAAATTTTAGAATTTAGAAGAGCTAAACCAGAATGTAATCAACACATTCTTAGAGGGAGCTTGAAAAACCTGAGGTTAAAAAAATATAATGAAACATATCGATACAAGACATATAACTTGTTCCATCCAAACAAAATAACCATGGAAAAAATTAAAGAATTCTAAAAATTGAGAACAATGCTTGTTACAAGAACAATAGAATAATCTATTATAGGAACCTTGAAACTCACTTCAAACAGTTGAGTAAAAAAGAACATCATGAAACATATTGTTACAATACATAGAAAAAAATTCATCTAAACAAATTAACCATGGAAAAAATTCCAAAATTTTAAAAATTGAAAACAATCCTGGTTACAAGAACAATAGAATAATCTATTACAGGAAGCTTCAATCAGATGAGTGGAAAACAATATCATGAAACATATTGATACTCAAAAAGATGAGGGGAAAATAATATCATGAAACACATTGATACAAGACAACCAAGCTATGTAATAGTTACCTTGTCAATTCTAAATTCTTTTTTTTTTTGCAATCCTTATTGACCAATGAGCATTATTTAGGAACATCCTTTGTTGAAGAGGTAAGCTCCATGTCGTCATTTCAAACCCTAGGAAAGTCTTCTCTATTTCTCTATAATAATTAGTGACATGTAATGTAGCTTGAATTCCCAATTAAATTTGTGGCCTTATAGCCATTTTGTATAGATCATTGCCACCCATTGCATTTACAAGTTCTATTTAATGTGGGTTTACTGCCAAAGAATGTAGCTCAAATTTTGAATTCATAAACCAACTCTTACATAGACTACTTGAGTCATAAAGAATATGTTTAATGTGGGTTCTCAATTACCTGTCATTAACCTCTGATTGTTATGCAAAATCTGATAATGAACAATATGTAGTGGAGAACCAAAAAAAGATAATCATGAAGAACAGTTTGTTATTGGGAGCTTGAAAGAGAGGTGGAGGCAACAATTTTTACAATAGTGTACTCTCAAACCAACACCACAATGGCTCTTTCGACAATGCAGGCTAATCAATATATTTTCTCACACATTTCATAGTATACTTTCCCATACACACACACACACATATATATCTATACATACATATATTATAAATTGGAGCTACATTATTTGGGACTAAATATTATAGAAAAATAGGTAAATTGTAAAAGAACTCTTAGGAAAACACTAAAGAACCACCTGAAAATGAGAGATGATCAAAACCCAACATTAAATAAAACTTTTAAAGAGGAGGAAATTAAAGAATATCATAAAACATATTCATACAACATAAGTAATCTATGTAACAACTGGGTTATCAATTCTAAATTGAAACCACATTATTTGGCAATAAATATCATAGACAAGTAGGGAAATTGTAAAAAAACTATTACAAAAAACATACATACATACATACATACATATATATTTATATATATATATATACATATACACATTATTGTATACATATATATACTTAAACACACACACACACACATATACATAAACATTTACATATACATGCATATATATATATATACATACACACACATATATATATATATATATACATACACATATATTTATATATACATATGTATACATGTATATATATACATATATATATGTATGTATATAACTATACAACTCACAGATTCTGGAGCACAACAGTTTTAAAACCCTCCAACCTACTTATAAACAAAAATGAAGCCAATGATTCGTCAAGTACTTTGTTATGAAACCAACACAACAATGCCTCTTTCAAAAACACAACTTAATGAATATATTTTCTTGCACATTTTGGACTATGCTTTCCAATACATACATACATACATACATACATACATACATACATATATATATATATATATATGCATATATACATATATATATATATATATACGCATATATATGTATATATATATATATATATATATATATATATATATATATATATATACATATATATATATGCATATATATATATATATATATATATAGCATAATAACATATGTATATATATCATATATATATATATGTATATATGCATATATATGCATATATGCATATATATGCATATATATATATGCATATCTATAATAATATATATACATATATATATATATATATATATATATATATGCATATATATGCATATATATATATATATATATATATATATATATATATATATATATATATATATGTCATATATATATATATGTAATAAGCATATATATAAGGAATATATACATGCATGTATATACATATATATACATATATATATATATATGCATATATATACATATATATATATATATATATTATATATATGCATATATATATATGACATAACATGAGATATATATGTACATATATATGTACATATATATATATATGCATATAGATATACATATATATATATATACATATATAGACACATATATATACTTTGTTCATCTTTGGTGTTATACATATTTTGTACAGTTAGTTCCTTGGTATCTTTGTAATTGATTAAACTTCAAATCCTTACAAAGAGGATGGTCTATATTATGAACGGTATGTCAAAATCAATGCTTCAAGACATACACAAATACATATATGCATATATATATATTGAATACAAATAGAGAAATTGTATAACATGGTTGACAATAACACTTATGAGCCACTAAACTAATATAGAGAAAATTCAATTAAAGAACAAAGAAAGCATATGTCTAATTAGGTTGAATGTACATATGCATATATGTGCATATATGCATATTCATTTGTATATACATAAATGCATACCCATATGTAAATATATCTATGCATATGCAATGCATTTTGGTGGAGAGTGTAATGAATGGAAGGTATGGTGCATTTTTTCCTTCCCCAGAGAGTGTACTATTGCCACTGCTTATGCGTATGCATCGTTCCTTCTCTAATTGCACCCTCATTTTCAAAGAATTTCACTTTTTTTTTATTACATATGCATATATACATATACATATATATATACATATACATATACATATATGTATATACATATTTATATGCATATATAAATACATATATCAAATAATGCAACAAAGTGTAACAACAAATTCACATATCTAATATGCAGTTTAAACAATGAACAAACTAACCATGCATCTGACAAAGGCCCAATAAAATTTCCTACAAAAAAAAGAAAGCAAGCAACACACAAGTTTGTTATGGAAAACTTCAAATATCATGAAACTTACTGATATAAGACATATAACATGTTCCATACAAAAAAAATAACCACAACAATTAATACTTTATTATAAGTAGGTTCAAATCGGGCAGGGAGAAAAAAATCCTTGAAACATATTGGTATGATATAAGTAGTCTATTAAACAGTTGCAAGAGATGTTAGAAGAACACTTAAGAAGCATCTACATAAGTAACAGATGAACAAGAAAAGAATATCGTGGAGGAAATAGGGAAAATAGAAGAGTGCAATAACCTATGAAAAATGCTAAGAAACCAACACCACAATGGTTGTTTCAACAATTCAACCTAATCAAAGTATACTTTCATAGACTAGAACATTCAATATTCCATTTACTTCAGCCGAATGCATTTACTTCGCTCAACCTCACCACAAAAAAATGGTAGAATGCATGAACCCTCGTGCAAGAAAAACTTATCATTCAACTTCCACGTATCGAGAACACCAACTCCACCACTACCAACCCAAGTAATTACCTAGCTCCACATCGCCAAAAAAACCTACTCAAGTTACTGTCAGGCGGGACATTTCCAACGTTGGAAAATCCAATTCATGGTTGGTTTGGTGAAAATCCTAATGAAAAATTCAAACAAATAGCCTACTGGCTAGGACATCTCCAACACTACATATGATTCTTAAGTCTTTTCCTAATAGTTGTTTTGCAATTTCACTATTTTTCCTATAATATTTCATGGGAAATAATATAGCTTGAATTTTGAATTGACAAGCCAACTATCACATAGAGTTCATTGTTACACCTTGTCTAGACAATAATAGAATTTCTGGTAAGTAGGAATATTGTGCAAACTCAAATCTATACATGCATTTCATTAGCCTATTAGAAAAATACTTAACAATTAGAGGAAAATGAGAGATGTTTGAAAACTCACATTAAGTAGAATGTTAAAATATGGAGAATAGAATAGGCAAAGTACAATAATGAATAGTTTGGTGTAGGGAACAACACTATTTAACATATGTGTATCTGTCTTTGTATCGAAGCTTTGATTTTCACATACAATTCACATTGTATGTATATATATATATATATATATCATGGGGGTGCTAATTCATTCTATTATTGTTGTATGATGGGGGCAGATGAAGTAAATGCAATATTGAGCATTGCAGTGTGGGAAAGTATACTTTGTTTAAGTTGTATCTATAATATTTAGTGGGAAATAATGTAGCTTTAATTTTCAATTAACAATCCAACTATCACATAGAATTTGTTGTTACACCTTCTCTAGACAGCGATAGAATTTGTGGCAAGCAGAAAATGAAAGACAAGTGGAATTGGAAAAGAACTATTAGGAAAACACTTAAGAATCAGAGGAAAATGACAAATGCTCTCAAACCCACTTTAAATAGAACTTTAAGATATGGAGAATAGAAGAGGAAAACTACGATAATTAATAGTTTGTTACAAGGAACTGAAAACAAGAATATCATGAAGAACAGTTTTTTTGTGGGGAACCTAAAACAGACAAGGGAAAAACAATATAATGAAACATATTCATATAAGACACTGCCATCCCATGTAATTAGCAAGCTCCATCGCCCACATAAACAAACCTAAGTAGTTTGTTCCAAGGAACTTCAAGCAAATCAAGGAAGAAAAAACATCATGAAACATATTCATACAAGGTGTGAGCTATGTTCCTTGTTAATAAATATTGAAGAGAAGCACAAAAAATGTATAATACATGTTAGAATAATAATTATTTGTTACAAGTCATTTTACATGCACTTTTTTCATAAATGATTTGTCTATAATATTTAATGACAAGCAATGTAGCTCAAATCTACAATTAAGCTTGTGGAATTATACGTATTTTGTATAGATTATTGCATCATATAATTGCTATGATAACCTAAAGAAAAAATTACTAACCATAACCATATTTTTTTGACAAAAAAAGAAAAAGAAAATTTAACTACAATTTCTCCACCCATAAATACTGATAATATCTTTCAAGTCTCCAAAATGGGTATAATTCCAAACATACAAACATATAACAAGAAGACATTAACAATAATTTAATCATCTATGCAAAAAACCCATGTAAAATGACTTACAAATTTTGGAGAACAATATTTTTTCAATATGCTTATCACGACATAGACCTTACCTCTTGAACAAAGAACATTTCTAAGTGTCACATGAATTGGTCAATAAGGATTGGGGAAAAATTATGAATTTTCCTTCTAATAGACCAAGAAACAAAAATATCATAAATAAAATATGCAAAATCGAACAAACAAACTATGACAAACAAAAATTTGTTATGAACAACTAGAAAAAAGAATATCATGAAAAATAGTTTGTTACGGGGAGCTTCAAACAAGGAGGAAAAAATAATATCATGAAACATATTCATACAACATAGATGAATGCAAATCCACATTAAGCACAACTTCTAAACCCAATAGGTAGCAATAATCTATGCAAAATGAGTATAACCCTACACAATTTATTGAAAATTTGAGCTACATCACCTGCCACTAAATATTATAGACAAATAGAGAAATTATAAGAGTTATTAGAATAACATTGAACAACTAAAAATTACTAACCCTAACCATATTTTTTTGATGAAAGAAACAAAATTTAACTACAATTTTTTCACCTATAAAGAGCAGTAATCTCTTTCAACTCTCCAAAATGGGTATAACACCAAAGATAGAAACATATAACAAGAAGACATTTTTAATAAATTAATCATCTATACAAAACACCCATGTAAAAATGAGTATAACACCATAGACTACATTCAAAATTCTAGCTATATCAGCTCGCACTAAATATTATAGAAAAATACAAAAATTGTAAAAGAGCTATTAAAATAACACTCCATTGCCACCAAACTAATTTTATCTCCAATATGTTTATGCTTTCATACTAACTCTCTGCATATATATATATATATATATATATATATACATACATATACATATACATATACATATACATACATATATATATATATATATACATATATATATATATATATATATATATATATATATATATATATATATATATATATATATATATATATACAATCACTCCTATGCTAATATACAATTTCTCCTATGTTAATGGGTGTAACAACAAAGATGCACAAAGATAACCAAAGAAACAAATGCAAGCTGATAAAATTACTAACCCTAACCATATTTTTTGATGAAAGAAAGAAGATTTAACTACAATTGCTCCTATAGTAATGGGTGCAACACCAAAGATACACATAGATAACCACAAAAAATAAGTGAAATATTCACATAGATAACATGCAATCACTCCTATGTTAATCTATAATTGCTCGTATGTTAATGGGTGTAACGACAAAGATGCATAGAGATAACTAAAACAACAAATAGAGGCTAATAAAATTACTAACCATAACCATATTTTTTGATGAAAGAAAGAATATTTGACTACAACTGCTCCTATGGTAATGGGTGCAACACCAAAGGTACACATAGATAACCACAAACAATAAACAAAATATTCACAAAGATAACTAAAATAATAAACAAAGGGGGAAAAAAATGCTCCTATGTTAATTTGTAATTGCTCCCATGGTAATGGGTATAATGCAAAAAATGCATAGAGATAACTAAAACAATAAACCAATGGCAAAAAAATTACTAAACCTAACCATATTTTTTGAAGAAAGAAATAAAATTTAACTACAATTTCTCCATCCATACAGAGTGATAATCTCTTTCAAATATCTAAAATGGGTATAACGCCAAAGATAGAAACACATAACAAGAAGACATGAACAATAAATTAATAATCTATGCAAAATACCCATGCAAAATGACTCACCATATAGATACATAGAGATAACTAAAACAATAAACCAACGGTGAAAAAATTAATAGACCTAATATTTTTTTTTGATGAAAGAAAGAAGATTTAACTGTAATTTCTCCATACATATAGAGTGATAATCTCTTTCAAATCTCCAAAATGGGTATAATGCCAAAGATAGAAACATATAACAAGAAGAAATCAACAATAAATTAATCATTTATGCAAAATACCCATGTAAAATGACTTGTAGATTTTGGAGATCAATAGTTTGTCAATTTTTGGAATAGTTTGCTATCAAACTAGCCACAAAGTTGAAGGCGGCGATTTTTACAATAGTCTGCTATGAAACCAACACCACAATGGCTATTTCAACAATACAACTTAATCAAAGTATACTTTCCCACAATGCAACACTCAATATTGCATTTACTTCCCCTATCTCCATCATACAACAATGACAAAATTCATTAACACTCTCACAAGAAAATACTTACATTTCAACTTCCACATATCGAGGACACCAACTCCACCACTGGCAACCCACGTAATTTCCAAGCTCCACTTCACCACAAAAAACCTGGTCAAGTCACCATCGACCGGGATATTTGCAATGCCAACAAATCCAATTCATGACTAGGCTGATAGAAATCTCGGTGGAAACTTCAAACAAAATAGCCTATCAGCTAATTATATAAGAAAATCTCACAATTTAGAAAATACATATTTTTTAATCTTAACTTTAATACTTATTTATTATTTATTCTTGCCATACACTAGTATGAAATCTTAAATCAATGTCACCTTTCAAATCATATACTATTTTTCAACTCTTAAAATTATGTCACACTCTACTATTCATTAATTATGATATATTAAAATTGAATTGCATTTTTTGGGACCAAATTCAACTAGTTGGAAAGTTCTTATTGAAGATAGTATGAGAAGCATCTAGATGAGTCAATGGTTGTAGGAAAACTATGGTTTGTGTGAATTCAAGTCATACCATTTTAATGTTAAGTGACTCCCCGCAACACTAATTCATGTGAAAATGTGTGTCTGAAAAGGTATACGTGACATTATGTGTCTGCTTTATCATATGAAATAGCCAACTATCATAATCCTCAGATTTGTTAACACTAATATTAATATTAAAATATGTTGATTAAAACAAGTATCATGAAATAATCATATCATTGAATATAGCGAACTTGTAAAATAAACTTTGACTCAAAATATTTTATTTTCCATGTAATCGGGTTGTTAAGTATATAAATTAAGGACCATCGAAGCATTCTAGAATGAACGAACTTTAGAGGATGTGACTGGGAGAAAGGTTGTGTCGCCTCCAAATGGTTAGCCAACAATAATCAGCACGTCCCTATAGGTGTTTAAAGACCTGAGCATGGATGAGAGGCAATCTTTGAGAAAGAAGAAATCAAGAATTACCATCATCATCGAATATAGACAAAAGGTTAGATGCAAAAAATAGGAGAATGATCATCTACAAAAAACACATGAGAAGGAAGCACAACTGTTGAGCCAGAGGTAAGTATACTCGACCATTGATTGTTCTCTGAAGAAGCATGAAATCAATTCTATTTATCATGAAAATAGATTTGGTATGATTTTAATCAGTATCTCCTCAAATATTAAATGAATATCCCAAAAACTCGAATCTTTACGAATCCGATATGATAAGATTATGCAATTTGTTAAAACATTGCAAATAGTATGTTACATTGATGTATTGCCAGATTGGATTCATTTTAATAACAATGAATGTTTTTACAAACACCTTCATTTGCAACCACAATTTAAATATCGGTATGTGTAGGATCATCATGGAAAACATAGGCCCTTAAGTGGCAAAAAATTTAGAAAAATCAAAGTTAGGAAACTTGATGTAAAAATTTGAATAAGTTATCTATATTATTTTAAAAATATGTAAGAATAGAATCTATAGCAAGTTGAATGTAGTTTCTAAACTATTAGGTTTTTTTTTTTTTTTAAATCTATTTGGTGAAAATTTAAAATTTCAATGGAATAGTACTTAAATTTTAGGGAAAAAATAAGAAGTAGGTGTCTGTCTAACCACCTTAACCACAATAAAATCATAATATTTTTTTATAATATTTTAGATATAAGTAGACGACTCATGTCTCGATGTGATACATATTTTTTTTATAATTTTTTTCTAAGTAAATAACTAATTATGAATTTTTTATTAGAAAATTTTAAAAAATATAGAAACTCGTATGTCTGACCACCTTAACTTGGTCAAAACTTCATGAAATTCTTCCTTTTTAATCCTATAGTATGCAAAACATATAATGTGATGCATGTTTTGGATTCAAAGAATGTGATATCGTTTAAAACCTATAGATATTTTTTAGTCAACCTATTAATTAGGACTTTAGTTGTAATTCAAATAGAAAATGAATAATAATTATTTATTAAATTCAAAGTAAAGCATAATTTATATTGGTGGAAATTTGAGAATCTTCTTTAAAAACCCTTTGCGTTTCATCAATTTTGGGTAAAAAAAATTCGTCAGCCACATACCCATCATATTGCCATTTTTTGGCCCATCATGATCCTGCACATACCCATTACAAATTTTAAAAAATATAGAAACTCGTATGTCTGACCACCTTAACTTGGTCAAAACTTCATGAAATTCTTCCTTTTTAATCCTATAGTATGCAAAACATATAATGTGATGCATGTTTTGGATTCAAAGAATGTGATATCGTTTAAAACCTATAGATATTTTTCAGTCAACCTATTAATTAGGACTTTAGTTGTAATTCAAATGGAAAATGAATAATAATTATTTATTAAATTCAAAGTAAAGCATAATTTATATTGGTGGAAATTTGAGAATCTTCTTTAAAAACCCTTTGCGTTTCATCAATTTTGGGTAAAAAAAATTCGTCAGCCACATACCCATCATATTGCCATTTTTTGGCCCATCATGATCCTGCACATACCCATATATAAACCTCAGATTGATACAATTGGTAATCAATAAATATATATATATATCAAATATTAAAGACTTCAAAAAAAGTAAGACAATCTAAGGTTCCAATTTAAAATAATATGAAATAGGAATGCATAGAGTAACTATGAGATACAACTTGTAAATCAATAAATAAGTGTATGTTAAATTATTAAAGAATTCTAAATCAAGTAAGTCAACCTAAAGATTAATGAATGCTATAATCCAATAATGTTGTTTACTACAATTATTGAGTTTCAATAAGCTACTATGACTCTACCTTGAAGGATAAATTTCAGACCCAAGTTCCCTTTTGCTAACACTCAATAGGGATAGGGAGTTTGTGGAGGGAAAGGCTAGTAATTCACTCCATTGATGGACGATCCAAAGACAGGTGGAACACCTTGAGGGAGTCCACTTTGAGAGCATTCACGCACCCTTTGCATAGTAATTCTACCATCCAATGAGGTTAGGAAAGAGGAGCCAAGGCGAAAATCTATTCCAATGAAGAGTAAGAAGTCACATTTGATCATGTTAGTTTATGGCTTTAGAGGATAATGCATTTTATTATCTTATTATAAAAATGTGCAATCTGAAATGATCTAATCACGAACAAGGAATTATGTGCTTAATTGATAATACATGTTGTAAGTAGGTTTTCAAAGTAATTTGCATTAATAAAATGATGTGTTGGTAAAATAAATTATATGTCCTAACTTGTACTGTTATATTTTTGGATTATAATAACAAGGGGACATTACACTAGCGAAGTATTTAAGTTATCTTCTTCAAAATTGTCGAAGTTATAGTTGTGGTCTAATAGTCAAGCCACAAGGTTCCACGGTGAATTGTTGGTGGTGAATTTTTACGACAAAGATGCCACCTTACACGTCATTCAAGTAAATTAAAATATTTTATTTTGCAATGCTAGATAACTCAATCCTCTTTCATGAATACCTATTACACATTGTGCAATTATAATACACTACAAATACAATCAATAAGAAAAAATGAAATATGGTTGTGATAGCATCTATCAAATTTGATACTTTAAATAAATTACAATTTTGTAGTTGAAATAGCTAAAACAATGTGATGAGTGACAAGATAATTTCCCATAGATGGGATCGTGGGTTTTAGAATTATTTTTTGTAATGCATCCAAGCACTAAAAATGCCATATGGGAGTTTAGCATTCCCTCTTAAACTATATTAAACTTGGTTCTAAATAGCATTAAAGTCTCTCCAAAAATATAATAAGTCAAGTAAGACGGCTATCACTCTTCTGGCATGGAAGAGGTGTTTCATTTGTTGCCATCGAGAATGCATTGTTGCCAGGTATTAACATATAATTGATGTCTTTGTTACCTCATCCCGGTCAACAAGGTATCTAGATAATTGTCGAAACTCTGCCAAACAATTTCAGATCTATTGCCAGGACCGTGAAGGTCTGGTTCATTGTGTTGACTGACCAAATAGACACACCCTCCGCAGTGAATAGTCCTGAATTACTTTCTCTTGACAACGTCAAAATGTCAAATCTGATTCTCATAGGAGACGGCCTGTTAGCCACCCAATCAATCATCTTCTATTGTATTATGGCATGCCAATATACCAGTTGCTTCCATTTGGGCTGAAGAATCCAGTTCAAATTTGTCATTCTTTGAAATTATTGTTTGATTTCCAGTAAACGACGCGCCCAACGGAAGAGTACCTAGAACCTCAACCGCTTCACCGTAGCTCATCAATTGAATAAGCACACTAACTACAAAAAAAAAATAGCATAAAGCATAATTTTTCCCAGTTTTTTTCCATCGCCAAGCTCTCTCTATCGTTAATTAGCCGATAGGCTATTCTACGTGGGGGAACCCCACTGGCATTTCCCCCAGTCTGACACTGGCAGGAACCCCACGAATTGCGGTTTTCTTTTATTCTTTCTACATTAACGGAGGCAGCAAGGGCAATGATGCTTCCAAGTGATCTTTACGACAAGCTTTTGTCAGTTGTTAACGCATTTTCATGATTGACTTCATTTATTATAGAGATGGCTTTCATCATTTGTACCATCAATTGTGACAGACTATAGAGATTAAAGTGGTTACTGATGCGGCACGATGGTTTTTGCTTTACCTTTTAACAAACTTTTCTCAAAGCTGCGTCGACTGTACCACTTTTGACTGGTAACACATTTTAAGGAGTCATCTCTGCATTCCTTGCCCTCTTGTGTGTTTTCAAGCTCTGTCTCAAAATCAGACGATAGTTTCATCTCTGATATTTTCTTTGGTTACGTCTTCCACAACATCCTCATCTTCGTCCTCTATTGCGCATTGATGAAATTCTGATGACAAAGGTAGATAAGCCAGACTTTGATCTCAGCCAATTAGTCGCGCATATTGATGCTCTTCTCGCTCATTACGGCCCTCAGCTGGTACAAAACATGCCCTTTGTTGATTTCATCTGAGTTTTCCACATTGTATTACTGAACAACACCATTCACGTATTTATTTGCAGCGAAAAAAGAATCCCATCCGAGAGAAGTTGTCGTCTACATCAGAGTCTTCCAATTTAGCAAAGCAAGTGTCAACAAATGTGAAACTGATTGCCAATCAAGTACGTATACCGTCTTGTAAAATATTTCCTTTTTGTTTTTCAACAATTTTCGTTTGGTTGTTATTGTCAATAGGCCAGACTGATATTTGTAGATGGAAATTTTTATGCACGGTTAGTATAGGGGTTTCTATAATAATCAAGCGAATGTTCCCTTTAAAATGACCCTATTCTTTGTAACATCTGTAGAGGGCTTAACTTTGATGGTCGTATGGCCATATTTAGTCATTTTAGTTGTAAAATACAATTACAATTTTAGGAAGACTGTATCACTTGAAAGGAAAAGTTTTAGTTAAAATGTCAAAATTTCTATGTAATTATTCCTATATATGTTTTTTCAATCTACATATATTTTTCTTAAAATAGATAACCTTTAATATTTGAAAGGAAACTTCAAATAAATGACCATCACAAAAAAATTGCTTGACAGGCAGAGTCGACTGTCAAATTTAAGCCTTGCAGTTATCTTCCCTTAGCTGCCGACAGCCTTAACAAAGTATTGATAGGAACATACAGGCTTAGTATAGTGATAATATGTAACATTATTTTTTTAATTAGATGAGCTAAAGGGGTTCTATAATGAATGGTGTACATGGCACAATATTCATTGTAGGATTTTGCAAATAGACTAGCAAGTTAAGTGGGTTTAATTTAGAAGAAAACTCTATAATTAAGTATGGTTGAGTTGGACTAGTACTAGGATGGGTGACCTTCTAAAGAGTCTCAATGCTTCATCTCTATGAATATCATTTAAATATAATGAATGTTAAGAAGACCATTTACGCTCATAAAATTTGGGTTCATGCGATAAATTAAATATAGGTTAATAAATTTGATAAAAAAAAACACAATTAAAAATATTTCAATATGGGTCAACAAAGGTACAAAGATACATCAACCAACTTAGAATGCACCAATAGTAACAAGGAATTTGTCTCATGAATAATTATACATATAGATGAATTTTTATCTATTTATTTGCCTTTTACATTCTTATCCATATTATGAGTATAACTCATGTCTTTTGTGATGTGTTTTTTTTATATGATTCAATAGATTTGGAAACACCATGTTCTTGTAAGCCCAAACCTTTTCTTTATAACCTAACATAAAAAAATTAACCCTTTAACATGTGTTCACTATTTATGCAAAACAAAAAATGATTACATAGAATCATAATTAGAACTAGACTTAGATTTAGTATTACAAGCATTAGCATCTTTAGGAATTTATCTTCTCTAGAATGATCATATAATGATGAAGATGGCCATCCATATATTTTAGGCTACAGGTACAAATGAAGAATTTTAAAATAATTACCATTCATTTTATATTTCTTAACATAGGGTGATGTAAAATCAAGTGGCTCCCAATGATCCTTAAGATTAGCATTAGGTGTAGATGAAGAAGGGCACTCTTATAGTGGTGATTGTTGTGTGATCAATCTATATGGATGAACTAATGCACTTCATATCTTGACCAATTAAAGCAAAATATAAGGGTTTTCGTCTATGTAACACATACCTTCAATTTGTATGGATAAACTTGAAAGATTGACTAAGTATAAAAGTTACTACAAACATTGCATGCATCGAAGGATGCCCCAAAATACACTAAAGTATTACATCAAAATTTAATATATTGATTGTCAGTGTCCCACATGAATCAAATAATCTAACAATGATAAGTAAACTTTTCCTCACATTATCAAATCTTTCAATATTGACATTTGATTTCTATAATTTTATTGAACTTTTTGGATATACTCCCACCAGGATCTCCTCTAGTTTGATGTTGACGCCGACGGGGAGAACTTAACAGAAAAAAAAAACCAGTATGTGCCTATCAGCTATTCCATTGCCCATTGAATATTGTGCAACTGCTATTATATTTCCAAGAGAACTTCTAAGGTGGAAAGTCCCCCGAAATAGAAACGCCACTTCCAAGAAGGCACTAAATTCCAAAAGAAAAATCAAGCGTAGGGCCAAAATTTCCATCTTTTTTGTTGCATGCCAAAGGGCTCACAAAAAGTCCATGGCAAACAAGTACCACAAATTTTAGCGTATTTTCTAAGTTAGTGGTTGTGGAAAATAATATCGGAGGTGTGGAATTTGATGGCAAGTTGAATAATATGAGAGGCATGGAATTTAATCACATCTTGATTGTTTTTTTAATTTTAAGTAGTAGTTTATAATATAACTATTTTAGGTTACTTGCATTTAATGAATAAGTGTTTGTATTATTATTTATAAAATTATTTTACATGTATTTATAAAACTAATGAGTGGAACAAGATGCATCTCAAAGTTCAAATATGACTAAATTTGGAACATAAATAATAAGAGGTTCCTACATGGTAAAGACTAACTCACTAGTAGGAGGAATCGACACGGGTCTAAATCATCTAGTTTATCCCACACATGTATGTGGTCTAGAGTATTTATTGGAGACTCCCAACCATCATTTCCATCATAATATTTTTTATCCTCATTAGGAGGCTAAGTGTCACAAACATACAATATAGCAAGAGTAAGGCGCAATAATTTCTTAGAGTGTAGCCTACCACCAAACACATGTCAAGAGCCTAGGGAGAAGCAAAGTTGTGGCAAGTAAGCTAAGACCATCCTCTCTATGATTGGTCCTTGGATCTTCTTGCACAAGGTAGAGAAGAATTAGAATACGCATCCTATTCATAATGAGCAAGTTGGTTGTCTCTCCAACCCCACCCATGAGGTGAGTAATGGCCTCAACTATAGATCGGAGGGAGAGGAAATTTAGCATAATACATGGGTTATTTCCCTAATGATTCAAGAAGAAACTAAAGATATATGTCACCTCAAGTGCAACATTATTGGTTTTCACCTAGATTTGCATAAGAATATTATAACAAATCATTTTCTTAGTTTAAAGTGAGAAATAAGTACCAACTAAATATCCAAAAATAAAAGTAGAATTCTTCTCCTTCCATATGCCAAAAAGAATTTTCACCATGAAAGCATGTCAAATCTAAGTATATCTAGAGAACAAGCTTCTTAAGTATGTTAATACTAGGTGTAACACCCCGCCGCGCAACCCCAAAGGAATTAAGTAAAATGCAACAATTTTTTTTTTTTTTTTGAAACATAAGAGTGAATAGTAAATAACATAACATGATCATTAATCCAATTGCATAACTTAATCCTTTGAGGAACACGAGGTCGTTACTAAATATAAACAATTACCTAACTATTACATGACCCATAAATTCATCCATTCATAACTGTAATTACCTCAGTAACAACAATAGGAAACATGATAGAATAATATCCAAAGTTATAGTCATCATTATGAATTCTCCTCATAATCAAGTTTACAATAAAAGTACAATGCATCATCATAAAATTATGCTACAATAGCACCATGTGCAATAATATACAAGACTTCCCAAATAGGTGGGAATGATATATCAATAAAAGAAGATCGAAAATACATAAATCTGGAACCCACGAGCAAGCATCCACTGATACTGCAACTCAACACTAAAGATGAACCTGCATAAAAGAAAGAATCCCAACAGGTTGCGAAACACGATCTACCCGACCACCCCCGTGCTAGGAGTTGCGAAGGAAGGGTTCCCGACAAAGACCGATAAACAAAGACTCACAACCAAATAATGAAATCACACAACACATAAAAACACTTCAAATTCAAACAATAACAAAATCATCAATACAAGGCAAGTGACCAATTCCAGAGGATTTCCTAAAGACGACACAAACATCAATGTTAGAGGGAAGTGTCATTGCATGGCTTAACATGGATTCTCCAGGCTACCTATTGCAAGGTACCGCCTCCATCTACTAACGGATTATCTAGGCAACTGAGCACTAGGAACCGCCTCCATCTATGGTTATCCAGGCTACCTATCTCAAGGAACC
>VDFB02000003.1:631308211-631505101 GCA_007258455.2 Sequoia sempervirens
GTTGGAAGTATTTTTGTTGAATATTGTGGCTGGAATTAGATTATTTGTTTTATTGTTGTGTGTACCCGGTAGCTTGGTTACCTCCTAGTTCGGGGGGTGGTTGGTTTTCCAACCCAAGGTTGGGAGGTGAGCACACCCGAATGGCCATGGGAAGAAATTGTTTTATGCAGATTTAAAGATCACTCTTGCAGCTCGTGTAGAAGGTTTAAGAGGAAATATAGATTTTGTTCAATGTACAACTATTTGTATTTTGTGGGAAGGCATTTGAAAGCATATAAATGTGCATAAACACATTTTGAATGATGAACTTGTTCGTCTGTATGAACTACATACCATAGTATGAAAATGGAATGTGATAGAACTAGTCTCCTTGTTGTGTTGACTCAAATGAATATATGTCGCTTCATGGCATGATATGTAATAATGTTGAATGTTTTAAAAAGGATAGGGAAAGAGAATATTTTGCTTCAAGATAATACATATGCATAAACATAATTGTTTTGTTTGGTTTCCAGCGTACTTTATATTTCAATGTTACAAAAAGGAAATGATCAAAGGAGTGTCTATGTTTTGGTTGGGTTTCCAATAGTATATATGTATCGGGAAGAATTGAGACTTAAGTGTGTAGCTATTGTTCAGAGAATAAATTACTACCTTTTTATTTCGAAGTCATTATGGATTGGAGTCAAGAATCTTTACGTCATGTTCAAGCTTTTCTTAAATTCATTGAGACTACCCTATTATATTCATATGCAAAATGAATAAAGATTTATGTAGAAGAAAATGTTATTCTTTGATAAGTAATGGAATTTCCTTTCACTGTTTTACACTGTTCCATTGTTATTCTAAAATTTGATTGTTCTCTAGTGTGACTCCCCTTCCCACACGCCATTATTTTTGTAATGGAAATATATGTAATGAAAGATGGGTATAATCCATGTCTGTATATTTCTTTAACTCACATTGGACATTTAAGATTTTGCATAAAAAAATAAAAATTAAATTAAGTACAAGCTGCTTGAACGAGATTTCTGTGCATTGGCTCAACCTAAATTTGAATACTTCAAGGATGGGAATGAACTGTGTAGATAAAAATGAATTAAAACTAAAATAAGAACAAATAGGGTAGATTTAATCTTAAATGCGCAACAGCTTCCCATACATCCATTTTGTAGGCAATCTGAAATGGAGATATTATTCACTGGATTTTGAACAGATGTCCTTCTGTTTCGTTGCCTGTTACAAGCATCCACTAATATACGACACCTTGTTTCTTGTTGCCATTGGCTGCAACAACAAAAAAATAGACAGTAGATAATTGTTTTGAGAGGCCCTCACTCTCTACCTCCTGCCAGCGCCTCTATGAGGCTGTAAATTAAAATGGAATCTGCTTCCTTTAGGGTGTCATTGGAAATTATGAAACCTGTGCAATGCTGTTAAAGCAAATAGATTAAGACTTCATCAACGAGTAAAATGCATAGTTGCCCAGGCAAAAAAATAAAAATAAAAATTAAACCTACAAGCTACAGTTCAAGAAAAAAAAAGGGTAATACTGCAAGGCGGAGTAATCTCGTACCTCTGTCACCTTCTGCAACCTTCAATGGCTGCCCCTATTAGTTTTGCTCTTATTGACCAACAAGAAACCGGAAACAAATAAAAAGAAAGTTGATGCAAGTCTGGCGCAATAGGATTTAGAGCATCGAGTAAAAGTTTGATTAAAAGACTCTAGGGTTCTCTTATGAGGCGCTTAGCCTTGAGTTTAAAAAAAAAAAAAGAGTTGCCAAAAAAATGGTTGAACATTAAAATTCAAGTCCGCATAATTGGTAGGTTGGTGCTCCATCTTTTCAAATGGACTCCAAAATAAATAGCACGATCCAGTCCTGTCTGTGCCAGGCTCCCCCTCTTTAGGGAGGCAGTTGAGCTTTGTCAGGAAGTTACCTTGCCTTCTCCAACTTTAGAATTAATGAACCAATAGAACCGCTACCTTATTAAATATTCCCTGATTGTTCTTGTAGCGTAGTGGGTAGCCATCTAGTCGAGGGAATTGACATTAATGTTGAGTAAAATTGTTATTTATGGTGCTGTCAATAGTATTGCACAACAGTATCTTCGTCATGAAATATTAACGTTGCTTTTAGTAGATAACTGGAGAGGAAGTAATGTAAAATGTAATTAAGACAATATATTATTAGTAAGATAGCGACGACATTAAAAATTACTGACGGCCTTGAGAGTCAATTCAACGACTGCAATAAATTTCATATCATTTATCTCTAGCCTCTCACGTTTGTTCTTGCTTGGAAATCGATCTAGATTTACCTTTAGATCATGTCGCTCAAGTGGACGTTCGCACATAGAGAATAGATGGAAATAAATTCCCGTGCAAAAAAAATAGATATACCTTACGCATTAAATTTTACTAGTGCTTCGTTGAATATTCGCAGGGTTTGAAACAAGTTTGAAATGCTTGGTTAATGTGGATCTCATAAATAATAACCGTAGCACCATGAGATGAAGTCTCAGAAAATCCCGTTTCATTGTGTTCCATTGAGTTTTAAATTTTTTTTTTTATAAGATGGCCTTTTGTGGTGTCACTTTCTTACTCACAATTTTTTTATATATATTCCACAATCAGCATAGGCGTCTTGTTATAAATATCCTTAGCTTTGGGTAACGGTGATCCATGGATTCAAAACTCTGGCCAAAAATAAATAAATAAAATTTCGAGTGTGTCAATGGGTAAAACGTCCACCTAGGGCCCCACGTTGACCTCCCATGAGAAGCCACTTTACCTTAAAAAAATTCCATCGTGGTAATCTTTAGGTTACCTTATCCCTTAAATAAGGTATAAGGGAATATATCCCCATATTCTCAAAGAGAGGCCTTTTAAACGAAATTAAGAAAGTTAGGTAGTTCTCTTTCTATTATCCCTTTACTTTCTCTTTTTTTTTTTCAATAAAAATAAATAAAATAAAATAATAACATGTAGATAAGTAGGAGTAGTAGAATTATTTGTATATGTTATTTTTAATTATTCTTATAATTCTTTTAAAATTATTTATAGAGTAAATTATATATATAAGAATAAGTAAACAACTAGATAAAAAAATAGTTGACTATAAATAAATAGATATATATAATAATATCTTTTGGTAATGATAATAAACAAAAATAAAATAAAATAAAAATTATTATAATGTTAATAATTAGAGGTTATTTATTATGTAAGTATATATGCATTATATGTATATTTAAAAAGTCTCCATTCTAAATTTTTGTTTACCGGGATTAATGACTTGGAAGATTTAAGGTATATATTTATGAGGAAAGAAAAAGGTCAAGGAGGACATTATTTGCAAATAGGTTGTTAATCGAGGATAGAAAGAAAAACAATAGAAGTTAACATTTGATAATTAAAATATAAATAGCCTACCCACTCTCGTATTTTGAAACCAAGACGAACTATTCCATGAAAATGTTTGCAATTTGTCAAGATGAGTTAAATGGTAGGGCCAATGAAAATAGATTCATAATAGTGTATTATCAGTAATTCTTAGGTTTCAACAAACTAGGTTAATACGTTTCCTTTCTCCTAAGGAGTTTATGCAAATGACATCCTTTTTAGTTGGTAGGACAGTTCCTAAAAGAAACTTTAAAGGTGATCATTTTCAACACTTTTGTAACATAATTCAAAAAAATTTTAATGGTTGTGTTTTTGCTATCGAGCAAAATTTACAGCATTACACCCCCTACAATGATGCCTATGGCTAGAAGTAGAAAATAATGTCACTAAATTTGGAATATGCCTTGTCTGTGCATCCAATGACTACAAGAAAAGAATATAAAATTGGAAATGGATGGCCTCTTCTCTCCCTAACATTCCTTAGATCATTGGTGGGGAATTCAATATGATAGAGAACAAAGAAGACAAGTTGGGTGGAAATTCTTGGATGTGGAAAGGTAATGAACAATTTTTTGGGGCTAGAATGAAAAAGATGTTGAGACTATTTGACCCTCTGGAAGGAAAGAAGAAAGATAGAAAAAATATTTGGTTTACATGGTGCAACAACCAAGAGGCTGGAAAAAGGGTATATTGGAGATTAGATAGATTTAATGTTCAAAAAGACTTATTTTGATTTGATAATGATAGCAAGAATAATAGTGTTCAAGTAGAGCCAATAGCACTTTCAGATCACTATCCTATAAAAGAAAAAATTATGTTCAAATCCACTGGGTATATCAATAGCACTCGGAAAGGAGGGATTTTTAAGCTTAATACTGAATTACTCAAATAACAAGACTACATTGATGATATTTATACACTTAGAAATATTACTATATCCCTATGTCGCAAGGGTCAAGTTGGAGACTATTGGAATGGACTTACAGGGAACCTTCAAAGACTTATAAGTACTATTGGTAAGAGAAATGCTATAAACTGTAGGAAGATATAATGCATGCTTCAAAAAGAATTATTAAGAATTGAAACCGAGCTGCAACTTGATCCTAGCAATAAAGATTTGATTTAAAACCTCAAAAATATCCAACAGAACTTGAGGAAATATCAGACAAAAAGAGCCCAAGGGGCTAGGATTAGAGAAAAGACCAATTGGGTTAAGGATGGTGATAAAGGCACCAAATATTTATTCAACATTCTAAGAGCTAAGTATTCCTTGGAAGCCATAGGGCTGATCCTATTCGAGGATCAATGGTGTCATCACAATGAAGACGTTATTTTATGAAGTTTTATTCACAATTATTCTCTGCAGAAGATGATAACAAAGATTGTCAGCAAGCTTAGAACATATGTAAAAACATTATTCCAAACAATTTTAATGAAAGTATGGCCAAGGAAGTGGGTAGTGATATCTCAAAAGAGGAGATTACCAATGTCATTCTATCCTTTCAAAATTGTAAATCTCCTGGCATTGATGGACTCCCAATTTATTTCTACAAAGCAAACATGAAGTGGGTAGTAGATGACCTACTTGAAGTATATAAAGAAGCTATTGGTGAAGGATCCCTGGGTAGTAAGATCAATAAAGGAATAAGGGTGCTGGCAAGAAGTTGAGTCCACTTTTTGGCCAAAAAGTGGAAGTGTTTTCCCTAATTTTTCAAAATTTAACACATTTGACCTTAAAATTTAAAGCACTTAGAGATGGAATCTTCAAAAAGGTCACTAATCATAAAATGTAGTACTCAGAGTAGTTTCTAAATATGTAATTTATTTCAATACCCAAATTGTACAAATTGAGTTTCAATAGGCATTTCTAAAAACCACTGTTTAAAAGTCACTTTTTTTACCATACCATGCATGTGTATGACATCCATATTTTGACCTAAATTATCGTATTTTGCTAAATCCTTTTGGGAAAGATTTGTGACTCACTGAAGCTCGTTTTCGATATTTTTTTGTAATTTTTTATTGAATATTTTTTTTTGTTAAATTTTTATTAAGCATATTTGTCGTTTTGAAAAATTGTCGTGTACAACACACATAAGATGACCTAAACTTATCATTTTTTTTTATTTTAAAAAAAAAAAATTGAAAAAGAATTGTTTGAAGTTTGTTCTCGCAAGTAATCTGCTCGGCCAAAATGTTATGTTGATCAAAAATTCTATCAAAATACTAAAACCCCGGATAATTCAAGTTTATGGACTAGTTTCATTAGAAATTAATTGAAATAGAAAAAATAATCAAATTATTATAAAATTACATATTTAAATCAGACCGCCTCATCTTATAATGGTTTTAATTTCATAATTTTTTTTGCAAAAATAGGTCTTCGTGACATATGTCTAAAGTCACTATTTCCCCCTGCGGACATTGGCTGGCCTTGCTATGGTCAAACCAAATCTAAAGCTTAGTTCGGGTCCCTGCCATTCTCTCTTTAAACCAAAAAAGCCAAAACTCACCAAAAATTCAGATGAAAAATCCGATCCCGCCTACAAAAATAACATTTTTTATGGTTCTATGAAACGAGATCCTGTTTTGAAAATTACCAAAAATGAAAAGTTTCAAAAAATGGAAAGTTTTCAAAACGGGATCCCGTTCTGAAAACTTTTTGAAAATGGAAATTTTTAGAACGGGATCTCGTTTTGAAAACTTTCCATTTTGGGAAATTTTCGTATTTAGAAAATTTCCAAAACGAGATCCCATTTTTTAAATTTAGGCTCGAGATCCCGAAGCTAAACAAGATCCCACTTTTTAAAAATGGGATCTTAAAAATAGGATCCCGTTTTTAAAAAGCGGGATCCCATTTTTTGCAAGCCGATTTCATTTCTTTGCCTAAGGCAAAAACTTCCACATTTTGTGGACTCATCTTCTTGCATTTTCCCATAATTAAGTTGCTCCCAAAGGAGGGGGACAAGAGCAATATTAAAAGTTGGCAACCCATCACTTTGTTAAATGTCTGTTACAAAATATTTGCAAAAATGCTAGCACTGAGACTAACAAACATCCTCCCCGTGATTGTTAACAAGATACAGGGTTCATTAAGGGGAGATTTGTTCTAGAGAATGTTTTAACCAGTTGGGAAGGCCTGAGTTGGGCATAATGAAATTCACAAGATGTTGGTATTCTACTACTAGATTTTGAGAAGGCCTATGACCGAGTGGAGTGGTCATTTGTGCTAACCATTTTAGAGGCTATTGGATTTCTAGAGTCCTTCTGCAATATGGTCAAAATTCTATTTGGGGATGCAAATTCTCAAATTGATATTAATGGAGATTTAACAGATCTAATTCCACTTGGTAGATCCATTAGGCAAAGCCACTCACTGGCTCTTGCTTTATTTGTTATTGCCTCTGAAGCACTTTACTATGCATTGAGAATAAAATTGCTTGGCCCAAAGCTGCATGGTATTATTTTACCAGGTGAATCCTCCTTACTCAACATTTAGTTTGTTGATGACATGGCCCTATTTCCTTCTCTGAATAGAGAAAATTTGCATAATCTTGGTAAGAGGTTGGACTTTTTTTGTCTTGCATCTGGTTCTAAAATTTCAAAGACTAAATCTATCCTTTTGAGTTGGTTTGATCTCCCTCCTGATTAGTTTGGAGTTTTTGGCTGGAAATGGGGTGGCCCTGGAAAGATTGCAAGCTATATGGGCATTCCATTCTCTGTTTGTCCCTCCCTACCTGACATGTGGAATTGGATGTTCTCCAAAGTAGAAAAGAAACTAAATTGTTGGGATAGAAATTATTTATCCCTAGTTGGCAGAGTTCAAGTGTTCCAAAAGATTATTTCCTCCTACTCTATCTATTATGCCTCTATTTGATTCTTTGCTAGTTATCAAGTTACTAAAGTCCAAAAAGTAATAAGGAAATTTCTTTGGTCTAATGGTAGAGGAAAAGGTAAAAAAACATGTAGTCAGGTGGGATTGGTGTTGTCTTAGTAAAGAGCTTGGGGGCTTAGGGTTGAAAGATTTGAGACTCCAAGGCATTGCCTTAGCCTCTAAGTGGATTGTAAAATCTATGGATGGAAATGAGCCTTGGAAAATTCTATTAAGGAAGAATTTTCAAGAGACAATTCCAAAAAATGCAAAACAATGGAAAAACAATCATATTCATGATATTCTTTTTGGGAGATTCAATGGTGTCCCTTCAAGATCACCTATTTTTCTTAGTATTTGGAAGGCCTAGGAGTATTATAGGAACTTGATTCAAGGAAATGAGGCAATTAACATTGATCATAATGAAGTATTTGGATTTAGGTCACTATGGTGGAATATAACCCACAATAACAAGCCATTGACCTTGTTGCAAGGATGTTCTGCAAAGAAATGGAACACAAAGGGAATATCTTCATTTAATGATCTATACATGAATAATAGACTCAAAACATGGCCTTCCTTACAATCTGAATTCAACCTGGAAAACTCCAATAGGAGAACGTATACAGTCATAATGAACACTTTGGAAAAGATGAAGCAACCACCTAAGATTAAAAATAATGTTGATTGCTATGAGAAATTCACATGGTTTGATGGCTCCCCCTTCTTGAAATCCAAGGATCTTTGTTTGTACAAGATCTTATCCCAAAAAAAAAGCATCTTTGAACATGTTAACCAAGTATGGCAATTGAATCTTGAAAACAAAGAATGGTCAAAGTTCTTCCAAGTTTGTTGGTCCAATAAACTTGAGCCAAAGAAAAGTTGTTTCAGATGGCCGCTAATCCTTCACAAACTAGTCATAGGTTCTACCCCTATCTCTTGTCTCTTATGTGGTTATAGAGAAGATATTGTTCATATTTTCTTTCAATGCAATTTTTCTTTTACCATTTTGTCTTTATTCATGTGTAACATTATGGGGTTGGATATTAGAGATAAAGTTTCTTGGTTTGAAGTCTTAGCTGGGTATGTTAAAGGTCTTGATAAAAAGTATAACCTCTTTTGGCTTTCATTAACTACTAAAATATTGTGGTTCCTATGGAAAAAGAGGAATGAGCATGTATACCAAGGTAAGGAAAGGATCCTTACTGAGTCTAATATTATACTCACTTTTCTAATGATTGTTGAACAGGTCACTTTAAATTTGTGGCTGCCAGCAAAACAAGTTCCACAAGATTGTTGAAGAGGACCCCTCACTGCTGCACAAAGAAGGCAATAAATAAGCATATTTTAGGCTGCAAGAGCTGAGAAAAGTGGACAATAAGTTTGGATACTTACACTTCTAGAATTCTTATTGCAAGGAATTTCAATACCAATTCAAAAATAGTGTTGCTGGTTAATGAAAGATGAATCTATGTAAATTTTAAAATTTTGTTTGTATTTTCTTTGTTGGGCTGATTTTTAGCCTTCTGTATGTAATGGTGTATAGCCTGGTTGGGGCTTGGATGATGTGACCACTGTGGTCACACAATTGTAACCAGTCTATTTTTTTGTAGTCAATTTTCAATACATATATATATATATATATATATTTGGAGTAACTTAGTACTTTGGTGCTTAAGCTTACTTAGGTCATATTCATTTTGGTGTCTCAATTCATATGATGACAAATGTCATGATCTAGTTCTGTCCTTACCTAAGGTGATAGGGTTGCTTTATTTAGCTTTAATATTTTAGGCTTCCTTTATAACAATCCATTGTATCATTATTACTCATATTATGTGGTTTGTACATTAATCATGATTCATCTTTGGCCTCCATCGTCTTGTTATTTCTTTCGTGTGTGATAGGTTTTTGATTACAGGTAATCTTTGAGAGTTGTGGAGTTGAGGGATCAACTCCAACTCAGGTATTGTTCATATTGAAAACATGATAAAAATTATTGTTGCATTGTTAAGTTGAGGTTATTATGTGCTTTGACATGACTAAATTTATTTTAAATCGATAACACTGTCATGCATATTTCTACACATGGATTTGATTCTAGCAATTTTAGTAGGTGTTATTATGAATTACGTGGCAATGAAAAGTGAATCTTATTTCATAGCCTTGATGTAAAGTAGGTGTTATTTCATAGTATTGATATAAAGTGTCGGTACAATATTCTTGTTGCATTATGTATAATGCTTGAGGTTAGGTAGGCTTTGTGTTTGTATTTGTGTAGAAAAAGGTATTGCATTACATTTTCACAATATGGTTGGGTCCCCTCAATTAAATTGGACTTAATTATGCCTTAAATGGCCCTATTTTACATCTACAAGACTAATAAATTACATTTTTGAAAGGGAAATCCGACGACAATTAACGACAATTAATGCCAACACATAGCACTTGACCTTGAGCAATGTGTGTTCCAGGAAAAGGGACCTGGGACCCATTCGTCCATGGATGAATGGGTCCTCCCTAGGCCTTTGAACCTAAATTTAAAATATTTTTTTGGTGGTATTTTAATGTCCCTGAATTCAAATTTCAATTTCAGCTTGTAATGTTTAATTTTTGGGAAATTAAGGATACATACCTATAAATACAAGGTTATTTCATCAATTCAAATCCTGAGAAGCTAGAGTTTTCATGCAAGTATTCCTAAAGCTAAGTTTATGATCAAGGGCATTCAAGAGTAGATTTATCAGTGATTTATTGTAGCAATCAAGATCTCAAGCATCATGTCAAAGTCTCTTGCAATCATGGATGTTTTGGAGCTAACATTGTGATGTAGATTTCAAAGATTCAAGTCAAGCATTAAAATCAATATTCAAGCATCAAGATCCACATCCATTGAAGCCATTTCATGCAAGATCAAGATCAAGATTAAGATTTTGATCCTCCAAAGGTTTATTCAAGGATTTGGTGAGTTGCAACATAGCATTGTTCATTCATCATTCCTTTCATATTTAATTATTTCAATTCAAGGCTTAAGTACCCAAAAGAGGTTTGACAAAGGTAAATCCCATTCACCAAAAATAAACAATTTTCCCTCTTGTGTTTGTGTTGCAGATCTTAGGTTGGAGAATGATTGAAGATCTCTTGAAGAGAAAAATTGAAAAAGTTGTCAAAGTTGTCATCAAGCCATGGAAACTCACCTTTAGGATTTATTTTTGAACTTTTGACACTGAAACCCAAATCAAACAGAAGCTACAAATTGACATCAGAGGCTCTCGAAAGCTAGTTGAAATCCCTGATCAGATACCTATTTTCCCATGGGTGAACAAGTCCTATTTTGCCTCTAAAACTACATTTTGATGACTGGTACATAGTGTTTAACCCTTCTCAGATCTATAGAAAGCTTACTATTTTTGTTTGTATTGAGCTTTAAATTGATGTTTCAAGTTTTAATGAGCATAATTGAGTAGATTTTCTATTTTTAGTTTTTCTCCCAAAAGTGTTATTCAGGTTGATACCCCATCCTCAATCATAAGGAAATTAGTAGATTCTCTCATTGAGTTGACTCACCTAAGGTTTTCAAGTCAATTCTTTGTGTGGATCTCATTTCCTAATGAAATAAAGGAAAATAGGTCCATATTTGGTGAACCCCCTATACCCCCCTTTTCAAACCCTATTTTTCTATGTTTCATTCTGGTGAACTTGACATTCTTGTACTATAAAATTTCTTAATTTGGAGTCCATTTAAACCCTAGATCTAGGATTTTCATCTCATTTAGGGTTGTTACTTGCATTAGTTTGTATCTCGTTTAGGTTTTTAAGTTTACATTTTGCATTCTTTAAAATATGAAAAATTCAAAAATTTCATTCATTTTGCAGAGTGTTTACATAACATTGCATGATCAATCAATTAAATTATAAAATTGAATCAAAATTACATCTCAAATTAGGTCTTTTTGCTTGTCATTTAGCATCATTTCACACTTGTATTTAGATATGATTTACCAGAAATCTGAAACTATAACTACTTGTTTGCAACCAAAATCCAGAAACATAAATGTCAACTTAGAAGTCTGTAATTTAATTTTTCAAAACCCTAACACAAGACCCATTTTCCCATGGGAAAATGAGTCCTTGATCAAGCTTGATTTTGAATTTTTGGGCACTAAAAACCCTCTGTCTACATTTTGTGTTTCTGCATTCAATTTTTTGTTTTAGTTTCCAAAAATTTATGGTTTCTGCAATCATCATCAATAAGGTTTAATTAATCAATTCAAGTGCATCTCAAACATACAAAATTGGAATTATAAGACATCATTTTTAGGTTTTTACATAGTATAATAAAAAAAAAAATCTTGTTTAAAATTTGAAAAATTTGTTGTCTCCTTGCATTTCAATTCATTCTTGCATCATGGACATGTGTATGGGTAATATATGGGAGTCCTTAATGTCTTTGGTACATGTCTCAAGTTGTATGTTTGGTAATGACCCTAATGCACTAGAACTTAATCATGCTCAATCAACTCCTAATGAATGTCCCCGTGAGGTGGAAACCTTAGGTCAAGATGAAGATAGCATGCAACAATTCATACAAGACTCCTTACACAATCTTGAAAATCATGCATCCTTTTACCCATCCATGAAGCAACCAATACCACCTATAATTCCATCACTTGATATGCTCAACATTTTACATCCTGAAATTGATAAACAAAGCAAGCCTCAACCATCAATTATTAATGAACTTGTTAGCAAGAGCAATATTGATACTCTTCCATCTTATACCAACCGAGTTACTAATATACACATTAACTTAGAGGATAGTTATGGTCAAGGATTTAAGATCTTAATCATACAAGGACATGACATAACCAATGAGCATGAAGTCCACAAATTACTAGAAAAAATTCCAAACAAAGAAACCAAAGGACCAGGATATCAAGATTGTCCCCCCCTCACATCTTCCAAGGAAACAAGTTTCCTCCTTCATAATGATCAACCGATACCTCACAAGGATGATAAGATCCTATTAGGTCCTCCTACAAATCCACTTCAACAAGTTACCCAATCAAGCAAGAAACAAAAACCTTATAAAGTCAAAGAATTGCCATTTTTGCACACTAAAACAAAAATTGAACAAATGGAACATCTTCTTCGTTTAGGATTGATTTACTCACCACCTATCAAAGAAAAAAAAAAGGTGAGAGTATAAACATGAATTATTGTTCATTTTATCAAACACTTGGACATCTTACTAATGAGTGTTTTGCTTTAAATAAGATATTGAGTGGATTTAATCCTCCTGACACTTCCTTTGAGGTTATAATCCCTTAGCAATTGTATGCACTTTGCTTCTTGCCATGTGATAGTTGTAGAATCATAGCATGCTCAATATTGCATGTTTTACATTTACTACAAATCATTTCTATATTGCAAGGAGCATATTCTCATCAATTGCGTCGGCTCATCCTTGTTCTACACTTAGTGGGGGCAAAGGAGTTAGTATGCCTTGTCCTAGTACAACACTTGTTGTCCCTTTGGCTAGTTATCCACCTTTCGCATATGATGAACATGATTGGGATGCAAACGACTGCATACTAGTATTTTCTTTGTCTTCCTTTCATGTTCTCTTTGTGATTGCATGTGTGTAATGTGATCCCATGTATCATTCTATTTGACATGTCCTTATGTTCTATCCTCTATTTGTACCTACATTCTTCTATATGTTGTAAACCTTTATCTTTTCTCCTGTCTTGTGTTTTCCTTTTGGGGATGATGCAAGGCGTCGAGACATTTAGGTCTCTTCCATGTTGACCCAAAAGATTTTTTTTTCTCTCTATGTGTCATTCTTCCAATTCTACGAGTATTTGCAGAATGCTGATGTATTCAAGCTCTATAATAACATTGTAGTGAAGACATATGTTGACCTTGAATCTGTGGATCACTTATGTGTTTGGGATTTCATTTGGGGGTAACCCCTTTTCATGATGCGGCTTCATTTGGAAACATATGCTTGACATAGGGCTTTCCAAATAAGCTCTCATGTCTTTTTTATTGTTTAGCATTTATTATTTTCTACTTTAAAGTAATTTCTCACAACATGGTGTTTAGCAATTTCTTTAAAGTGGGGGCATACATTGGCATTATCATTTTAATATTTTTTGACTATAATTCATGCTTCTTAGTGTGGTCTTCTTACTTCAAGTGACGTGTCTTCTTGGTGGTGTCATTAGGTTTGATGTCCTTTAAGAGTGAGACCTTTCTGAGCATATGACATTCCTCTTAGTGGTGATTCTATGGATTGCATTCCCTAAGTTGTGAATCTTTTATCCTTGACTAGTCCTCTCTTGGAGGAATTAGGTGTACTGTTACCTAAGAGGAGACCTTACATGAACTAAGAAAAACACTTTTGAACATGCCTTATCCTATTTTCATTTTGTTCATGAGTGCCTAGCATAATAAATATTATTAGCCTTGTGAAGCACGAAGTTACAACCTTTTTCATGGCCACCAAGCATAACACACCTTGCTTTCCAGTGGAGCCATGTTTGTTCATAACTGCCTAGCATAATGTAGCTTGCTAGCCTTATGAAGTTTGAAGTTCATATTGTGTGACAACTTATCAAAGTTATCAGGAGGTATAATTTTGGTATGGTTAGTTAGCCACTTCCTAGGGCTCACCTAGTGGACAACGAATTTCACTAGCCTATGTGAGTGCATTTATTTGCATAGTAGAGAACGAGTTTCCACTTGTATTTTTTGGACAAACAACTAAGGCTTGATCCACATCGAGTTGGACAAACAGTCGAGGCTTGATCCACCTCCCTTTTCTTTTCTTTTCTTTTATTTTCTTTTCTTTTCTTCAAGTCTTTGACATTGTATGATTGAGTATCTTTTCATTGTTGCTACATTTATTTAACAAAGGTTTGTGTCTCCTTGTTCCTTTGTTGGTTTTCCATGAGATCTTAGATCTTGGTAGCTTGATCATCCTCCTTAACCTTTATCATCTTATCTTTCCAACAATTTTACAATTAGACATCTCTTGATTGTCTACGAGTTTGATGCAAGGTCATCCTCTCACTAAAGTGGGGGCTAAATGTAGTGTAGAAAAATATACTCCTTTACATTTTCACACTATGTTTGGGTCCCCAAAATTAAAATAGACTTAATTATGCCTTAATAAGCCCTATTTTACATCTACAAGCCTAATAAATTACATTTTTCAAAGGGGAAACCCGACAATAATTAATGCCAACACATAACACTTTACCTTGAGCAATGTGTATTCCAAGAATAGGGACTTGGGACTCATTTTCCCATGGGTGAATGGGTTCTACCTAGGCCGTTGAAACTAAATTTAAAATATGTTTTTGATGATATTTTAATGTCCTCGAATTCAAATTTCAATGTTAGCTTGTAATGTTTAGTTTTTGAGAAATTAAGGATACATACCTATAAATACAAGGTTATTTCATCAATTCAAATACTAAAAAGCTAGAGTTTTCATGCAAGTATTCCTAAAGATAAGTTTATGATCAAGCGCATTCAAGAGAAGATTTATCAGTGATTTATTGCAACAATCAAGGTTTAAAACATCATGTCAAAGTCTCTTGCAATCATGCATGTTTTTGGAGCTAACATTGTGATGTAGGTTTCAAAGATTCAAGTCAAGCATTCAAATCAATATTCAAGCATCAAGATCCAAATACATTGAAGCCATTTCATCCAAGATCAAGATCAAGATTTCAGTCCTCCAAAGGTTTATTCAAGGGTTTGGTGAGTTGCAACATAGCATTGTTCATTCATCATTCCTTTCATATTTCATTATTTCAATTCAAGGTTTAATTACCCAAACAAGGTTTGACCAAGGAAAACCCCCATTCACTAAAAGAAAACAATTTTCCCTCTTGTTTTTTTGTTGCAGATCTTAGGTTGGAGAAGGATCGAAGAACTCTTAAAGAGAAAAATTGAAAAATTTATCAAAGTTGGAAAAAGTTGTTGTCAAGCCATAGAAACTCACCTACAACATTTATTTATGAACTTTCGACATTGAAACCCGGATCAAGTAGAAGCTACAGACTGACATCAAAGGCTTCCAAAAGCTGGTTGAGATCCTTGATCAAAGACCCATTCACCCATGGGCGAATGAGTCCCAATTTTCTCGCCGAAACTACATTTTGGTGATTGGTACACAGTGTTTAACCCTTCTCAGATTTACAAAAAAATTATTGTTTCTATTTGTATTGAGATTTAAATTGATGTTTCAAGTTTGAATGAGCATAAGTGAGTAGATTTGCTATTTTTAGTTTTTTCTCCCAAAAGTGTTGTTCAAGCTGATACCCCTATCCTCAATCATAAGGAAATTAGTAGATTTTCTCATTGATTTGACTCACCTAAGGTTTACAATTCAATTCTTTGTGTGGATCTCATTTCCTAATGAAATAAAGGAAAATAGGTCCATATTTGGTGAACTCCCTATACCCCCCTTTTCAAACCCTATTCTTCAATGTTTCAGTACTTAGTAGTCTTTATGCCTCTACTCTTTAAATTAATATATATATATATATATTATTAACACTATGATGGGAATAATAAATTGCACAAATAATGCAAATTAATATAATGCATATCATTTTCAATTAACATTTTAGCCATATCTCTTGAGTGAAAGTGCCACACTTTTGATTTGAGAAGATACAAGATTATGCACAAATATTTAATAGAATCTACAAGTAAATTTATTTTGTTCATCTCTTTAAACAATGGATATATTGCATGCATAATTTGGACAAATTTTCCATTCTATAACTAAGAATCAATGTTGCAATCTCTAATCTCCTTGTGCATGACATGTATACAAATTTTATTACTAGCAAATTTTGGTCATGTTTTTGTAATTATAGAAAATAGATAGTTTCATGCTCTTCTAATTATTTTTAATACCTAAATTTTGTGATACTAATTTTCAATTTTATTACTACATTATTTTTAGGTAATGAAACATAAAAATGTGGGGATCCTAAGTTTAGTATCCAAAACCTAGGGTACATTCCATCATTTCTATAATTTCATTGGGATACAAATCAACAAGGTGTATGGATTGACTGTCAACCTCAATGGTGAGCCAATCAAACCTGGATTTGTATCCTTTTGAGGATAGGAATGATTTGGAAATGATTGTGATTGATTAAGCTAATTAAACTAAATGACCTAATGCAATAAATACAATTATCCAACAATTGATAAACAAAAACAATCAAGTTCTGACATATATGGAAGGTGTAGACTGATGTGTACCTGCCTAGAAAATTTAGTCTTGTTAGGCCTACAAGGATGGGGTCGCCCAATGGCCGTTGAGTCATAGTAAGGGTGTCCTCAACTTTCAGGGTCCTTTGGTGTCAGATCTAAGCTCATGGTTTTTGCTTTTCCCACAATCAAATTTCATAAATAAATTCTATAGGTGAGTTTCAGTGTCTTGACAATATTGATGACAACAAATGCAACAATACAAATGGATCTTCAATCTCTCTTCAATCCACTTCAAACCTACAACCTACACATTCATAAAGAGGGGAAATGTTGTGCCATATAGGGGCTTGCCTTAGTCAAACCCCGTGTTAGTGTTTCCACTTCCACAATTACAATTTTAATGATAAAACCTAAATGGAAAGGAAGGAAATGATGAATGAACAAAATGCTACAACTCACCACCCTTAAATGGATTCCTTCAAGGACTAAAGACAAACACATCTCTTCAAGTATCTTGGATCTTGCTTGATAGACTTTCTTAAATGCTTTGAGACCTACAACAATGTTATCCTTCACATAGCATGAACACAAACACACATAAACTTTGACATGATTTTGGATCTTGAATTGTTGTTTGTTGTAATAAGGCTCTGATATGTTGCTCTTGAATGCTAGAAGGTGTGAAAACTATTTCAAATGATCAAAAGACTAAGTATTTATAGGTGTTTATCCAATTTCCCATATATTGGATTCCAAAAGTTGACATTTCATATTTGAATTTTGGAAATTAAAATACCACCAACAATATATTTGAATTTGGGTCCTCGCCAAGAAGAGGGACCTAGTCACCCTTGGGTGAATGGATCTTGGCCCAAATTTCTAGGACACTCAAATTCAAGGACAATTTAATGATTTGATGCATTTGTTTAATGCTTGTCCACCTTCAAAAAATGGTAAAAATTAGGCTTTGGAATGCATAATTTTGCAAATTAGAAGCTTAATTAAGTCCAATAAAGTAGGGGCCAAAACATAACATGATTGTAAATGTATAGAATTTTCTACGCTACAGGTAATAACAAATTTCCTAAGGGGTAAGAATATTTCTTTATAAATGTATGTTTAGGTATAGCAAAATATGTGTATGTATGTATGTACATGTCTATATATATATGCTTGTATATATATACACATATAAATATACATACATGTATGTATATGTAGGTGTATATATATAGATACATATATGTACATGTAGGTAAATGATAGATTGACATTATACCATATGATAGATTTAAGTATATATGCATGTATATGCCATATTTAGTCAACTAAACGATAGTTATATATATGATGTATGCATGTATGTATTTATTTATTTATGTATGTACATGTATGTATGTATGTATGTATGTATGTACATATATATGTTTATATTTATATACAGATATATATATATATATATATATATGTATATGTATATATATATATACACATATATTTATTTATGTATGTTATAATATATATACATGTTTATATATATATATATATATGCATATATATATACACACATATATATATACATATATATATAATATATATATATATATATACTATATATACATGCAGTATATATATGTATACTATACATACATATGCATATATACATATACATACATATATATATATGTATGCATATATATATATGTATATATATATATATATGCATGTCATATATACATATACATATATAAATATATATGCATATATATATATATATATATATATATACACTTTATATACATATACATATATATGTATATGCATATATATATATGCATATGCATATACATATATATATGCATATATATATATATGCATATACATATATATATATATACATATATATATATATACATATATGTATATGCATATACACACACATATATGCATGCATGTATGTATATGACATATTTAGTCATTATACCATTTGATAGATTTATGTATATATATGTAGGTATACAACAAATTTAGTCAATTAAACCATGGTCATTATATAATAAAACATATAAGGTTTACTAGAAGAAGCACCCACAAATAACATAACCTTCAAGTTATAGAATATGGAGTAGATGCTAACACATGAGAGAGAAACAATAAAAAATTATTATCCTCTATGTGCAATGTTAGGGGAGAGGGGCCCATTGTGGAGTGGGCTAACTTTGGTGGTCCATGTGGATTGAAAATTTATAAAAACTACACCGCCATGCCAAACTTTCAATGGTTGACCCAAAAACATTAATTAAGCTTTTGTGGATGCAATCTACCACTTGTACACCTATGTCTAAGTCCAGGTCTTGTTGTAAATTCCTAAGCCTTCTACATGATGTAAATGCTGTTTCTAGTGTTGTGTAAATGCCTATATGTTCTATATAGAGTTAATGTTCTATAGGGTGTGTTGTAATTTCTGTAGACATTGAAAAATGTCTTGAGCTTGCGAACAATATTTTTCACTAATTTGCATTTTTTCTAGATTATTAAATAATTATTTAATTACTTAATTATTCCTTAATACAACTTTCTTCTATTAATTAAATAATTTTATATTATTTAATTAATTCACTTTATCTTTATTCTTCTTTTGATTAATTAAATAAATTTTATTTATTTAATTATGTCACTAATTACTCCTTTTCATCTATAATTAAATAATTTTTTTTAGTTATTTAATTATTCATCTCCCTCTCTTCATTTATAATTAAATAATTGTTCTTAGTTATTTAATTATTTATCTCCCTCTTTTCTTCTATAATTAAATAATTATTTTTTATTATTTAATTATTCATGCATCGCCTCCTAAATTAAATGATTGTTGTAATTATTTAATTAATCTATTCTTCTTAATCAATCTCCACTATTGATCATATTTCGTCACCTCTTAATCCTCACCGTCCATCTAATTTGGATTTCTATAATATAAGGCTATCATCTTCATTCCAATTTTAACCATAGTCTTTGAGATTTTTCTATCAATCATTCATCTTGAGCTTATTATACATTGTGCACTCTACAAATCTAAATTTGAGAGAAAACAAGTAAAATTGAGAAGAGCAATGGAGGAGAATAAATTTTGGCATAGGAATTGAGGTATTATTGATTTATTATTTGATTTCTATTGTCATCTTGTGCTTCATTGTGAGATTAGGGTCTCTATGGCTTGAATTTAGGTAGTTTTGTGGTTGCTATTAATGATTCATGCCTTTTCCCTAATTTTACTAGTTGATAAATTGGTGAACCTAACATGAACTAAATGAAATTTAAGCAAATTTTGATAAATTTTAATTTTCAAGAAGTGCACCGCAATCATCCTACAAAACACCGTAATCATCAAGTGAAACTCCATAATTATCAGGAATTGCAACACATCTATTTAATCTAGAGCCAAATTTGTGTACTACATCTTTTGTGTGAAGCATGAAAAGTTTTTTGCTCCACATTTGTCATCTTCTGCACCTCATCTGACTATGGTTTTGGAAATTTTAAAATTATTAATTGTGTCTATTTCTAATCATTTTGCAAGGTTTTGATTTTTTTTTACATCCTAACAATGAATTCATATTATCATGGTTGTTATATTTTATGTAGTTTGTTAAAATTATGTGTTTACCTGGTTTAATTTTGTGCACTGTATTTGTCCTATCCTACACCACAATTATTATTGTGCATTGCATATGTTGACTACAATTATTGGATTTTGCACCATATCTGCACACCACAATCGTTGGATCTTGTAGACATGAAAAATATACCAATTGGTCTCACACACTTGATCTTGAATCATCTCATTTGCTAGTCATTTAATTAAATAATCTTTATTTAATTAAATTCATCATATTTCATCTCTTAATTAAATAAATCAATTTTATTTAATTAGCTCCTATAGTCTCTATTTAATTAAATAATTCATTTTATCTAATTAAATCTCTAAAGTCATTCTATTAAATTAAATAAATTAATCTAATCTAGCACCATCTTTTTTAATTAAATAAATCAAAATCTTTATTTAATTAAGTCTAAATTATTTTCCTCTCATTTTGATTTATTTCAATCCAAAAATCTAAATCAAATGGTCAAATAAACTACTCTCCTTTTAAATTAATCAAATCTTGATTAATATTAATCTTAATCCATCAAATCCTCTAGCTTTTGCCACTTGCTCATGAAAATAATTTTAATTGATTTATTAAATCCCTATTTACTTTCAAAAAGGTATCAAAGATGGAATATTCCTCAAATTTGAAAAATCCCTCCAAAAGGTCTTGTCCATCCAACAAGGCATTAAAGGCCTCTTACATGTCCTTTTCTTAAGCCATGTGACATTAACTTCATCTTTCATCTCATCCTTCAAGCCATCTTTTGAATTTCAAATCTCCCCCCTCTTTGCACATTCTTCAAAATGTGCTCCATCTCTCTTCAATGGCATGTTGACAAGTGGCGCTTTATCATTGGATCATTTTTAGTCCCACATCCTCCATATATTTCAATCTTCAATCCTTATCTCTTATAAATAGAGGCCTTCTCTATTTTTTTGGGGAGCCACAATCAATGTAAAATCATTATGCTCATTTAGGAGGAGAATTGGAGCCAAAGTTATCATCTTCATATCAAGTTCATCCATTCTTCATCCATCATAGCTAGGTTATGCAAGATTTTCTCCAAGGAAGCATCTAATCTTCATCAAATTATCACCAAGCTTGAAAAGGAGTTGGGAAAGGGCCAATTTCCACATGGGATTAAGAGTTTGCATGCTTAAATAGGGTTTAATTGCTTTTCTTGTTTTGTTCTTCATTTCTTTCCTATTTTGAGCATTGTAGATGAATTTCATGGGGAATCTTAGTTCTAACTTGCATATGGATCTAATATTGTGTTGGTTTGCTATGTTTGTGTAGGTCTAGGATTGGGGTTTACAGATCCTAACATTGAATTCATATTATCATGGTTGTTAGATTTTACGTAGTTTGCTAAAATTATGTGTTTATAGGGTCTAATTTTTTGCATTGTATTTGTCCTATCCTACACCACAATTATTTTTTGCATTGCATATGTGCACTACAATTATTGGATTTTGCACCACATCTACTCACCACAATCGTTGGATCCTGTATCACATCTCACTGATAAGAAAAAAGGGGGTATAGAGTTCTAATTTATGTTTTTATGCTTTTTGCATTTAGTAGGGTAGAGGTATTTTGTTATTGATTTTTGATTTCTAGCTATGTGGTGACTGTTGGGAGAAGATTTTAAATAAAACTACTAATCCAATTTCCTGCAGGTTCTATTGTGTGTTTGCAATTTTTAATTAAGGAACATTTGGAATTGGTGCTTAAAAAGAACAATTGTTTACTGTGTCTTGTGCACTTGCACACATGTGAGTCAATTATTGAAAGCATGTTGTCTATGTATCCTCTCCCCTTGCGCTATGTGTGAATCTTGGGTGATGAGAAATAGAAACACTTAAGCTTTCCCTTTTTTATTTTTAGTGGGAGGCCTGCCTAGGAGTTCACCCCTAGTTTCAACCTCACACACGTTTCTCCAGTGGGCTATATAAAGGGGAAAAAAATTAAAGTTGAGATCAATCCACATGTGCCACAAGGTAGTCCTTCATGGTTCTAGGTGGTTCTAGACACAAGGTTTGAGGTTTCAATCTCCTGTTTGTGTATGCCATGGTGTTCATAGGAGTTTCTCCACTACAAACATTATTTTAGAAGCCTAAGATCTTTTGGTTGTCTATTATAATGATGTAGCATATAGTATCATGTGTAAAGCTACTCACCATATATAGTCCTTGGTTGAGGTGACATAGTTCTTTACTAGGATTTCATCCTTTCAAGGTGAGGGGTGTTAAGGTGGTACATGACCTTAGCATACCCTAGTTATCCACTCCTTGGATTTGTATTGACACGCAAGTGGAGTGGGTCTACTACAACAAGACAACTCGTTACGACTAACTAGGTTGTACTTGTATGGTTTTCAATTGAGCAAGGTCTTAGCGAGCTTTGTGGAAGAAAGCTTGCAAAATACTTTATCACCCTAGCTAAAGAGTTAATCAACCAAATTTGTATTTTGAGTGTGTGTTGTGTTTCTAGACCAAATCTAGAAGTTGTCCAAAATGAAAAATCACTTTAAACTCACTGATTTTAGGTCAAAAACTAGTCCATCCCATATGTTAGACATTGAACCACATCTGTTGAAAACTGAAATGCATCTATTTGAAATTACACCACATTTGTCAAGAAACCCTAAGGAAACGAGAAAAATGCAATTGTCTAAAATTGAGTCACATTTATATATGAGCCACAATTGTCCAATCCTGCACTGCATCTATTGGTTTTTGAGCCACATCTATAAAAAACTAGAACACCACATCTAGACATTTTAGCACTGCATCTATCAAAATTCTCCAACACATCTATCAAATCAAAAAAAATTGAGTCAATTCCCAAGTATCCAATTTACAGTCCCAATTCAAATAGTGACCATACATGTAAACCAAAGACTTGTTTAGTTTATCTTTTTCTTTCAACACATTTACTATTTTCATAACTTAGCTTGCATCTCCTAGTTTAGCATTTTTCATACTAGGTAATACATAATCACCTTTAAATATTGGAATCAGGAAGCTTATCAGACCATAGTCACATATTTGAGTGTCTTGACCTTGTAATCTTTTATTAGTCTTATCCAAAAGTTAAACTTTGAAATCATGAGACTAGTTTAGGTTCACTTTAATCCAATCATCACCTTAGGTTTTTTCCTTGAGGTCTTGATATTATGATCTATTGCCTTGATCCATCATAGTTTGTCTAGTATAAATTTTCAAAGTTCAAAGTCAAATATCTAGAAAACCCCAAAAACATAGCATAATCTCATTGTCATTTCACATCCTTTAATCCAAAAATCCAAAAAACATGTTGAAATAATGGATGTTAAGTCATCCAATGAAGCTGCGCACACTTCAAAGGATCTTTCCAAGAGAAATTCAACCACGTAGAAAGTGTTGCAACTAAGGGCATGCAAATGGAGATTGCTATTGATCTAGAATATTAGATGATTACAAATGTACAAATTCCTTGAATATATAGGCATGAGAGAGATGCAAGATGCAATATGATGTTGCCATGTGTCGTGATCTAACAACATGTGAACCCTACCTAGGAAATGATAAAAGATTGAGATAAGTTCTAGAAGGATAACTCATCTTCTAGAAGGAATCTTATCCCCTACAAACATGGAAAGGGGAATTACCCCATTATTTATGATATTCTAATTTATGTAACCTAGGACTAAATTAATGCAAGACCTAAGTTAACTTATGGTAGTGTAATAAATAATTAATTACACTAACAAAACATAGCATAATTTTACCTCATTCTTAGTTTGTGTACATCCCAAAAATCTCAAAATCCAAAACAAAATAGAAATCCAAAAAATCCAAAAAATAAATCATGTCTTATATGGTCCTCACTAGAGCACAAAGGAAATGAAAACAAATGGATTACTCAACTAGCCCCAATTTTAATCCTACTAGTACCATGAATTTTGGGTCCTCAAACAAACCACCAAGGTCACAACCCCAAACTACATCACCTTTTGGAAATTTTACCTTACATGATGTGGAACAAGTATTAACCCAAGAAGAAATTGATAATGCTTCGCAAGATCCTAGGATATTACAATTCATAGATGAGCTTGTAGCAACAAATCCTACTAGATACTTTTTGGCACTTGCTCAAAATCAGGATAAACTTCTTGTTGGTTTTGACATTTCCACAATCATAGGGTCACCATCAAACAATACAACACAAAATCAAGGTGATGTCCATACAATAGTTCCACCAAACCATCCCATTTCACGAAAAATACATACTAGCATGCCACTTGGAGGAACTACACATAACATGATGACTGTTGATATACCTCCTACTTTGGAATTTAGGATGAAAATCACAAATCTACTTCTTAATACGTCCCTAATATCTCATACACTAGGTCCTCCATCAATAAATCTATTTGCTATTACATCTCACACTGTGGGAACGCCATCCACTACATTTGCCACATTTTCATCTTAAATTAATGCACCAACAACCAATACCATACCTATGGGTCAAAGCACCACAAATCCAAATCCACCAGGTAAGACACCAAGGACACATTTTTCCTTCCCAAGAACACAACCCCAAACAACTAATACTACACCAAACATGAACACTTAGTCAAGAATATATTTTGGGTCAAATCTAAACACCAATCCATCTCCACCTCAACAAAAAATCAATCTAAACACCAATCCATCTCCACCTCAACAGTAACATCATAAATGATGGAGTAGTAGACACTAAAGTGGTAAACAAAGCTCATCCCACCATCAGTCTCAAAGGACCTTCTACATCAAAAAATCAACTACCTAGTCATGAATAATCCACAAACATGGTCTAAAATAATCCACAATGATGGGGTCCTCAAATAACTAATCCTTAGAGATGAATGCACACACCCCTAGGAGAATCCATTGAGTCAGTTTTGAAGAAATTGTTGCAATCAAATGTCATCCAACTCCCAAAAGTCAAAAAATATGAACCAGGACCTCTTAAACCGGCTTAGTGGAATGACAATGACTTTTGTGAGTATCATCAAACAAAAGGAAACAAGACATACTCATGCTACAAACTCAAAAACCTCATTCAGGATCTCATTGACCAAGGTGACATATCTATAGACAATTCACAAGGGTCCTCAAACATAGATCATACCATTTTCAAAGATCCCTTATAGAGTCATGGGTCAGGGAAAGCTTCTAGCTTAGGAACCAATGCAAAGGACCAAGACAATTATACACGTGTCACCTATGAATACACCATTAATAATATCCAGCCATTTGGCACTAATGTCTCCACAATCACTGTTAATAAGAAGAGCCCAAAATGTGAAAATACAACCCATAGATTCAAAGTGAACCTACAAGGGGACACTTCTAATCCACAACCAAAAACTCAGTACAATCTCTTAGATCATCTAGGGAAATCTCTCACATAGATATTCATTCTTGAGTTACTTTGCATATCTCTCAGACATAAAGCCATTTTGGACAAAGCCTTGTAGGACTCTTTTGTTCCTATAGACCTTAGTGTCAGCCAATTCTAGGCCATGGTAGGGTACTTAGCTACCACACATCACATTAAATTTTTTGAACAAGATCTTCCTCCATAAAGACCCAATCATAATGATCCATTACACCTTGAGGTAATCATTAACAAACATAAGATTAGACGAGTATTGGTAGATGGTGGAGCCGGTCTAAACACATGTACTTTAAAACTGGCTACCACATTGGGATTATATGAGGCTTGTACATAAACATCTAATAGAATTGTCATAAGGGCTTATGATGACATAGAGTGCTCTTCCAAGGGCGTAATTACACTTCCTAAAAGAATCAACCCAACTGTGAAAGATACTATGTTCAAAGTCCTAGATCTTGACCTACCATATAACCTTTGCCTTTACCACCCATGGATTCACGCCATGAAGGTTGTTCCTTCCACCTACCATTAATTTCTTAAGTTCCCTTATAATGGCACCAAAATCAAAATAGTAGGTGACCCCGATCCCTTCCAATACTATATTAATCTAAAAGGAACACTTGAACATCAAGTGCCCATTAATCGGGAAGCTTCACCTTCCACTTCATCTCATAACATCGATCCTTCCACTTTATCCACATATTCCACTCCATCTATTCCCTCTTCTAAACATAAGGTGTAGATCCATGGCACGATAGGTGGGGAGTACAACATTGAGAGTTCCTATTGCATTGGCAAGCTACTTGCATCATTGAAGTTTTATGGAAAAATGCATCCTATCCAAAACCCCCAAAGTGATCATTCACCAACCTCCCACTACCTTCACCAAGTGGGGCGAGTTAAGCAAAGAGACCATAGGCAAGGAAATTTCTACATGGATCTATAAGGATGAAGACACAAAACCTATACCGTTACCAGTTGAGTAGTATGGAAAAGTTTTTGAGATTATGAAACAAAAAGGTTATGATGGACATAGTGGATTTGGCCCACACAAGAAGGGGATGACAAAACCCTACTACCTAACAAGTTACTAAAGAACAAAGGGTTAGGGTATACACCATAAAAAGTGAGTGCTCCTTGTACTAAGTTACTATCGGGTGAAGACACTACCATTTCTAATGACGTCAAGACCTCTAGGAAAAATACCAAGAAAAACCCTCTCGAAACTGAACAAACTATGGCTGAGCTTGGATTGATACCTCAATATTTACCATTTTTTCCCTATCCTTGAGCTATATTGATACCGATGATGACTTACCTCTAGTCTATCAGAAACTAATAAATTAGGACTAGCAAGGACCTCCAAGCTTAGATATATTCGAAGACAATGAAACAATAGTTGAGTTTAACTTCAAGAAGGAATACCTAGTGGGGATCACAAAGTTGGATTCATCATAGATCTTGATACCATAGCTTACTTTGGGGAGTCCATTCCACCCTCTAGTCACAAAAATGACAAAACAAAAAAGAATAGGTCTTTAGGTGAAAACTGAAAGGAACCTTAGACCATGAAAAAGTAAAAAGAAAGGACTTACCCGAGGGTGAAAGCCTCTTCGAGGTTCCCAAGGATGGAGGGTTGGATGTACTACCTACAAGTCAAGAGAGATCACCCTTGCTAGCAAATAAATCAAATGAAGTAAATATTGATACCAATGACAATTCTAGAGTCATACACTTTGTAGTATCCTTGACAAAGATTAAAAAAATAGAGTTCATTATCTTCTTTTCAGCAAGACACATCAATTTTTCTTGGTCATATGCCAATATACCTGGGTTGGATCGTGAGTTAGTTTTGCATCATTTTCCATTGTTCCCAAAATTAAATCCAATCAAATAAAAGTTGAGAAAAATGCATCCCCAGATCACACTCTTAATGAAGGTTGAGTTGAAGAAGTTACTGGATGTTGGTTTCATTCAACCTATAGACTATGCAGAGTGTATTTTCAATCTTGTACCTATAATTAAACCAACTAGAGGGATCATAATTTGCATAGATTCCAGAGACTTGAATAAAGCTTGTCCCAAAGATGATTTTTCATTGCCAAATATAGACATCATAGTAGACCTAACGACGGGATATGAAATGCTATCACTCATGGATGACTTCTCTAACTATAATCAAATCAAAATTGCTTAATAAGATTAGCACAAGACAACTTTTACATATCCTTGGGGTACCTAATGTTGGAAAGTCATGCCCTTCTATCTTAAAAATGTTGGAGAAACATATCAAAGGGCTATGACCATAATTTTTCATGACATGATGCATACACTCATGGAGGACTATATCGATGGCTTGTTGGAAAAATGTATCTCAAGAGATAGTCATTTAGATGTGCCAGGTTCTATCTTCACAAGACTAGAGGAATACAAGGTCAAAATAAATCCAAAAATGTATGTCTTTGAGGTGACCTTCAACAAACCACTTGGATACATTGTGTCTCATAGAGGCATTGAGGTCTAGCTTGTGGAAGTAAAAGCTATCATAGATATGCCTCCACCAAAAAATCTAAATCAGTTAAGCAGTCTCCAAGGAACTTTCTATAGTCAATCCAAAGGTTCATAGCTCAGTTGGCTAATAAATGTCATCCATTTTAACACTTGCTTCATAAAGGAGTTCCATTCATATGGATTGATCATTTTCAAGAGGCATTTCAACAAATCAAAGATTATATATTATCTCCTCCAGTCCTCATGCCACCCATTGACGGTAACCCTTTAATACTATACATTTCAACTACATCATCAGCATTGGGATCCCTTCTAGCACAAAATGATGAAGGAAAGGAAAGAGCCATATACTATATTAGTCACACACTTGTGGGATATGAGCTTAACTATAGCCCTATTGAATGAGCATGCCTTGCAGATGTCTTTACCACCCAAAAGCTTTGACACTATGTGCTAAATCACCAAATAAAGCTAGTAGCGAAGATAGACCCATTTAAATATCTACTCAACAAAGAAAGTCTAATTGGTCAACTAGGAAAGTGGGTAATGATCTTGAGTGAGTTTGAAATAGAATATGTTGATAAAAAGGCAATAAAAGGACAAGTGATAGTCGATCAACTTGTAGATGCTCCAACCATAGCATATCATCCTTTGGTGTCTGATTTCCTCGACGAGTCAATATTCACAGTAGAGACTTCCACCGCAATGAAATTGTATATTGATGGATCTTAAAAAAATCATGGTTTTTGGGTTGGAATTCTCTTTGTCACACCTCAAGGAGACACAATACCTAATTTATATAGGATATTCTTGTACCAATAACATAGTTGAATATGAAGCATTTCTCATGGGACTTCAAATGCCTATTAAATAGAAATTCAAGAATCTTCATGTCTATGGTGATTCCTAGTTAGTTTTCAAACAAGTCAATGATGATTATGGCATAAAAGATGAAAATATTATGTTGTATAAGAGAATGGTCGATAGTTTCAAGTAGTACTTTGATAGCATTGTCTTTGAATAGATTCCCATAATTCACAATAAAGTAGCAAACACAATGGCCACCATAGGATCTCTCTTGGACATACCTAACTATACACCTAAATATGAGTTCTTAGTGGAACAACTTCTGATCCTTGTGTTTGATATCCCTAAATTTGAGCTCATATGCAAATTTTTTGGTCTTGATTCCCCATGGTCTAAAGAAATTTATAACTACTTACATGATCAAATCATTCCCCCAGACTTGTCATCGAATCAACGTAAATACTTTATTTGGCAAGCCTCTAGATACGTCATCATTGGTGATACCCTTTATCATCATATCCTAGATAGTACCCTCCTTAGATGTCCCAAATTAGATGAAATGAAAATGGATTTATACGAGGTACTGATGGTATATGTGGATCTCACTATAGTGGTCCTACCTTGGCCAAGAAGCTCATGCGAACTAGATATTATTGGCCTACTATGGAACATGATGCATATCATTTTATTAATAAATACGGATAATGTCAGATACATAGAGATCTTGTTCATGTACCACCACAAGAACTTCATCTAGGGGCGATCCCATAATAGTGGTTTACAATTTTTGGCCAAACTGGACATTGAAATAATTTTTTTAACTAAATCTTCACTTTTGGGCAGCTAAAGTAGCTAAACCGTAAGGAATTTTAAGATGATGCAAACTAGAGTTTCGTCAAATTTTTTCTGTAGATTCTAAATATATTTTTTTCAAAATTTTTGGAATCAGATTGCAGTTCTTTTTCCATCTCCCTCAAAAACTAATTTTTCGTAGAAAACAACATTTTTTAAAAGTGATGCTCACCGTATAATGCATAACTTTTTTTTGATGAAGGATAAAATTATAATTCTTTCAAATTTATATTTTTAACTCTGATATCTAGTGCTTCCAATTGGTTAGATAGTTTTTTATTGAATATTTTTTCTTTAATCATGTTTCAAAGTCAAACCAATTATAATTCAAACATAGCGCGACCATATAATATGTAACTTTTTTTGTATGTATCAAAATTCAATTTTATTTTTTTTGTTGGATCAAGGACTTCAATATCTAGTGCACTCATATTTTTCAATTTTTTTTTTGATAATCTTCTATTTTTCCACATGTGCAGAACAAAGAGCTTGAATTTCGGTGAAAAACCTACACTCACAAGAAATAAAAAATAAATATAATAGTCAAATTTCACTTAATTAAAATTATACTTTTTGGAAGCTTATAATAAGGAATAAATACTTACAAAAAATAAAATTTAAATGAATTCATTTGATCCCTCAAATGGTAAATCAAAAGTAGTTTTTTATCAGCATTTTGATAGGTGTAAAGGAGACTCTATTATAGGTATGGTTTAAAACTAGTGGGTTTCTATCCAAGGGGGCTTGGTCTAAGTTGGTTTGATCAAACCCTCTTCAATTGGAATCCTTTAAATGAAACTTTTCAAGGCTTAAATCATTATATTTTCTAAAAATATGTGATTTTAGCAAAAATCAAGATCTCCCAGAAAGTGCAAACCACTATTGTGGCAGCAAGTACATCACCGTGGTCTTTATCTCAATGGGGACTCAACCTTGTGGGAAAGATTCATCCTACATTTGCCAATGGCAAAAAATTCATTCCCACTTCAATTGAATACTTGACAAAATGGTTGAAGCCATCCCGATGACCTATATTACTAGTAAGCAAATAGCCAAGTTCATCCTTAATTACATCATATGTCGGTATGGTGTTCCCCAATTTATTGTTACAGATAATGGTCGTCCCTTCAAAACTCAGGATTTCCATGAACTGTGTGAGAAATTCTATATCGAACACCATTTCTCCACTCCATATTACCCCTAGGGTAATGATCAAGCTGAGGTGTCCAACAAAACCATTATCAAAATCCTAAAGAGGATTATCAGTGATGTTGGCCATGAATGGCACATACAACTTAACCAAACGTTATGGGCTTATCGAACTAGCATTTGTACTCCTACTGGAGCCACTTTGTACTCCCTCATCTTTGGTTTCAAATCCATTCTTCCCATCGAGTTCGAGTTGCCATCCTTGCGAGTATTTATGTAGTAGTTCATTAACAACGAATATTATCATGTATCCAAGTTACATGAGCTAGAGTTATTGGATGAGACATGACAAACCACATTGGTCCATCTACAAGCATATCAAAATCATCTCCATTGTAGATATAACAAGAGAGTCCAGGTTAGAAATTTTAAAATTGGTGACTTGTTATTAAAAGAGAATCCAAAGAATCAATCGGATTGAAAGAAGCCTAGAAAATTTGAGCCTAATTGGTTGGGTCCTTATATCATAATCACAAAATATAGATTTGGTGCTTATCAACTTGCTACTCTCAAAGGTGGACAACTACCAAAGATTATCAATCATATTCACCTTCACAAGTATTATACATGACCTTTAGAGAATCCTAAAAATGAAAAATATCAAGGAATCAAAAAAATGGTCGCCCTAATGAAAACTTATAAATTAGGAAACTTGTGTGACATAAAAAAAGAAGCATCAAAATAGTAAAGATAAATAATCCATCCAATAGTGAAAACCACTTCAAAAGCGCTTTGGATAAGTACCATGGTGAAAACTTGGCAAAAAGGTGCCATGTGTAGTAAGTCTGTCATCTACCATCATTCTACCTGATATTTCCCCATAATAATCTAAACATGTGCTCTTTCATAATAAAATCCCACTTCCCCATCAAACCATAATAAAGCTTAGTCACCCTTCTCATGGCCTAAGAATAGTTGACATTTAGCATCTTACGCTTTCCATCCCCATCTATAATGAAGTTTCCCCATCCAACTTTTGTTACAAGTATGAAGGTGTTGTCATTGATGTCAACAATGTGTTGAGGAAGGTTGTTGCATGATGAAGATGTCGAGGATATTGAGAAAATTGTGAAAAAGAGGGAAATAATTTGTTGCAATTTGTGCATGTATAATTGAGATATAGAGAAAGTGTTGTGAGTACATGGAGCTATCTTTATATTGCAGTGTCTAGAGATGTGTTGGAATAATGTAATGTGCTGAGATGGTGTCTCTAGTGCTTGGTTTCTAAGTGCTTTTGAGAAAATTTGATAAATAGAGAAAATTGTGTTGTGAAAATGTTCATAACCTGCTCTGGGATGTGCTCCACGTTTCTTCTACATTGATGCTATTCCTGTGTGGATCTAATCTGTTGTTCGTGGTTTTCAGTAGTTGCTATATCCAAAGTTTAGGTTTCTGGATCATTGTACAAAGTGAGATATGTTCATCAGTGTGTGAACTAGGTTTTCAGTGTTGTTTTTTGTGGTCTAGGAGAAATGTATTTTCTCTGCATTCCTCTGCAATTTGGTTTCAGGTTGTGCATATCTAGGAAGTTGCTTATGTCAATTTTATATTTTAGAATTTAAGTTTTTTCATGATTTGTAGTACAATGTGTGTTTCATGCGTTAATGTGTGTATAAGGTTAACTAGATATTCTGGGATTGAATTATTTCTATGATGCAAGTTTGGACAAAATATTTGTTGGATCTCAGGTGGTTTGTGGATTGTTCCAGATTGTGTAAAAGATATTTGTGTGGTTCGTGTGTCATCTTGATCAAGTGGGAAGTGTGTACTTAATATTTTTATGGTGTTTAGCATGAGTAATGGTTGACTTGGTGTTAAAACTACATGTGAAGCGACTTCAAATTTTGTGGAAGCATGTTGAGGTGTGTCAGGACAAATTTGGGTCCCACCTAAGGATTTATGTGGATCGCCTTCATTCCTATCCACCGTGGCAATGTTTGGGTGTGTTTTCGACCTTGGAGAAGGTTTTCAAGGTTGAGGATGATATAAATGAGAGTGGTGTTGTTGGAAGATCACAAGATAGATGCGAAAGACATATAAGTAATGAATGTGGTGTGAATTGTAGAATTTAGGATGCGAATTTTAGCAGAGTAGTGTGAACTTCAAAGTGTTGGAATTTTGAAGGTAGTGAGCTAAAGGTGTCTGCAATATTTCAAATAAGGTTGCGAAGCTGTTGAAGTAATTGTGGTGGATTATTTGTTGCATTGATATAGTGTTCTTTGTGTAGCATTTCTCTTCTATCTTATTTACATATTCTAGTAGTGAGCTTTGGCTATGAGCCCTATTGGACAGTGTGTCCTATTTTGGCAGTGAGCCCTTGTACCAATTTTGCAATTACTTATATTGTGAGCTAATCCTCACTGTGGTTTTTCTCTTATTGGGTTTTCCATATAAATCTAGTATTCTCTTGTGGATGTTGTTGTTGTTTTAATTTTTGTAATTTTCATTTCATGATTAATCACTATAACAGAATAAGGATTTAATGAATGTTTGTGGATTTGATTACTGTTGAGGTTTTTTGATGTTTTAATTTGATACAATTGATTCACCCCCTCTTAGTTGTATTGTTCATTCAACAATTGGTATCAGAGCAAGGTTCCTTGGAGAAAAGCTTAACCACTTGAGGTTGATATGGGATGACAAACAAGATAGAGAACCCTAAGTTTGATGGCACAAACTATGCATTCTAAAAGGAAAAGATGGAAGGATATCTAACATCCTTTGGATTTGAGTTCGAAAAGGAAATAAAGACAATATATTGCACCTTCGAATGGTCCGAGCACAAGTGATGAGATCAAGGCCCATGAAAAAATGGTAAAGCAAGGTTTATTCTTTTGAATAGTCTTTCAAATTCTAAATTAGTAAAAGTTATGAATCTAAAGACTGCTAAAGAAGTTTGGGACAAGCTAGAAAGCATTTATGAAGGAGATGATAAGGTTAAACAAGCAAAGTTGCAAAATATAAAGGCACAATTTGAGACCCTACGAATATCTGAAGATGAAACAATTACAAGTTATATGTAGAGGGTAGATGAGTTGGTAAGTGCAATGAGAGGTCTTGGTACACAAGTCAAAGAACCTAGAGTGGTAAAGAAAGTTCTTAGATCTCTTCCCGATTCTTATAGTAAAAATGTATCTTCTATTGAGGAAGTTGCAAATTTTAATGCTTACACTAGAGATCAGTTGTTTGGTACACTAACTTCATTTGAAATGAGAAAACTTGGTTTGAAAAATGGAGCAAAAATGGAGACTGCTTTCAAGGTTGGAAAATCAGAAAAGGTTGAAGATTTAGATGATGATGATCTTGATAATGTGGAAGTTAACTTTGTAAGATAGATGAAAAAGGGGATTGATAAGTACAAAGGTAAACTACCTTGCAAATTTTTTAGCTGTGGAAATATAGGTCACTATGCTTCAAGATATCCAAACAGAGTTGTGAACAATAAAAGTAAGGAGAACAAAGGAAAGATGATTAAAATAAGTTACTATGTTAGAGAAGATGTTGGTATTTCTGATCATGAATCTTATTATGGAGATGCCAATGAAAATGAATGCTTGTTCTTAGCTTTAAAAGATGAATCTACTTCTGCAAACTCTAAAATTTGTGTGAAGGAAAGTGTTCTAGAGAAGAAGGATAAGGTTGAAGGTACTTTGGTTTTTGCTTTTCATGTTAAGTAGGATAAGAACTACTAGGTTTTTGATAGTGGCTGCTCTAATCACATGACCAAAGAAAAAATTAAGTTTGTTAAACATGAAAAGTATGATGGAGGATTAGTTAAATTTGGAGATGATTCAGGAGCTAAGATTTGTGAAGTAGGTTTAATTAGTTTTCATGGCAAGCATAATATTGAAGATGTTTACTATGTTAAAGGTTTAAGGCATAATATTTTGAGTGTTGGAAAAATGTGTAGCAAAGGATTTAATCTTGTGTTTCAAGATGAAGGATGTCAGATCAAAAGTGTTTGAAACTGTGATTGTTGCTGGTAAGAGGATAGATGGAAATATCTATTAGCTCAAGGGTGTTGATGGTCATTTCTTTATGACTCAGATTAATGATAGTTGATTATGGAACCAGAGGATGTGTCACATGAATTTTGATAATTTAGTTAGAATCAGTTAAGTACAAGCAATAAGAGACCTACTAAGAATTATAAAGCCTATCAATGTCGTTTGCAAAAATTGTCAATTTGGAAAACAAACAAGGAGTAGTTTCAAAAGAAAAGAGCAATATGCTACTGGATTATTGGAATTGGTGCATATAGATCTTTGTGGTCCTACAAGGATGAGATGTCTTCAAGGTAACATGTATTTCATGTTTTTGATTGATGATTACTCTAGAATGACATGGGTTACTTTTCTTAGAGAAAAAATTGATGCTCTAGATAAATTCAAAGCATTTAAATCTATGGTTGAGAATGAAATGGATTTGAAAATAAAATTTTTGAGGTCTAACAGAGGAGGAGAATTCACCTCTAATGAGTTTAACATGTTTTGTGAATTTCATGGAATAAAGAGGCATTTGTCTACCCCTAGAACTCCTCACCAGAATGGAGTGGTTTAAAGGAAAAGTAGGACTGTTCAAGAAGCTGCAAGGACTGTGATGAAAGAAGCTAACCTACTAGAAGTCTATTGGAGAGAAGCAATTCATAATACTATTTACATACTTAACAGAGTTCAATCCAAAGCTAACAACACAAAGACTCCCTATGATTTGTGGTATGGAAGGATTCCTACTATCAAGTACTTTAGAGTAATTGGAAGAAAATGTTATATCAAAAGAGATGAAGAAAACTTAGGAAAGTTTGATGTAAGGTATGATGAAGGTATCTTCCTTGGATATTCTACTAAAAACAAAGCTTACAAATGTTATAAAAAAATGCTAAGAAAGATTGTTGAAAGTGCAAATGTTAAGGTTGACGAAGATTTGCAAAATTTTGTTGTTATAGACAGATATGTGTCAGATGAACCTGCTTGCAGAGAAGAAGAAGAAAAAAAAGCTAAGGAAAACGAAGTGCAAAATGAAGAGGAATAAGCTCTAGAAAAGACCCTTGAGACCCCTAAGTATGTGCAAAGAAATCATTCTGAAGAACAGATCATTAGAGATAAGAGGAAAGGAGTATTGAAAAGAAGAAGAGTTGTTGAATTTGAGGTAAATTTGTGTTTAATCTCTAAAATTGAACCTAAAACAGTGAGTGAGGCATGCAAAGATGAACATTGGATGAAGGCAATGGAAGAAGAACTTATGCAGATTGAGAAAAATTAGACTTGGGAACTAGTCCCAAGATCAAAAAACAAGAACATAATTAGAACTAAGTGGGTATTCAAAAAAAAACTGAATGAGGATGGAAAAGTGGTAAGAAACAAGGAAAGTATTTTGTGTAAGGGTTACTCACAAGTGGAAGGAATAGAATTTGAGGAAACATTTTCCTTGATGGCTATAATGGAAGAAATCAGAATGTTTTTGGCTTTGCAACACATAAAGAATTTAAAGTTAATTAGATGGATGTTAAGTTCGTTTTCTTGAATGGTGAGTTGGAAGAAGAAGTTGACATGGAACAACTAGAAGTATTTCAATTATCAGATCAATCGAATATGGTTTGTAGATTGAAAAAGGTATTGTATGGATTAAAGCAAGCTCCTAGAGCTTGGTATGCAAGATTGGACAGACATTTGATACAACAATGATTCAATAAAGGCACTGCAAATAGTAATATTTACTTCAAAATTGAGGAAGACAAAATATTGATAGTGGTTGTCTATGTGGATGATATTATGTTTGGAGGCAATAAAGCTATGTGTAAGAGGTTTGTAGAAGAGATGATAACATAGTTTGATATTTCTATGTTTGGGGGGATGGATTTCTTCCTTGGGATACAAATCAATCAAACTAACAAAGGTATATTCATTTCACAGTCGAAGTATGTCAAAGAGATATTGAATTTTTTTGGAATGGAAGACTCCAAACTGATATATACTCCTATGGTGTAGTTGCAAATTGGGTAAGGATGATGAATCCCCTAAGGCTGATTAGAGCAAGTATAGATCTATGGTTGGTGGACTATTATATCTAACTACTACTAGACCAGATATCATGCATGTAGTTTTTCTAGAGGCTAGATTTCAAGAAGATCCTAAAGAGTCACATGTTTCAATAGTAAAAAGGATATTCATATATTTAAAAGACACTTCGGATTATGGCTTATGGTATCCTAAGGATACCAATTTCACATTAAGTGCATACATAGATGCAGATTGGGTTGGTTGTTTTTATGACAAGAAAAGTACAAGTGGTGGTGCATTCTTTCTTGGATGTAGAGTGGTGTCATGGTTAAGTAAGAAATAAGATTCAATTTCCTTATCCACTACATAGGCTAAGTATATTGCAGCAACATCTTACTACACACAAGTATTGTGGATGAGATAGACATTAAAGGATATCAGAGTAATGTATGATGAGCCTATTTCTATCTTTTGTGATAATACAAGTGCAATTAACATTTCAAAGAACCCAATGATGCATTTAGGGAAAAAGCATATATCAATCAGGTATCACTTTCTGAGAGAGAGGGTTATGGAGAATGAGGTGAAGCTTGAATATATACCTACAAAGGATCAAATTGTTGATATATTCACTAAGGCTCTTCCTAAGGATACTTTTGAGTATCTTTGGGAGAAGTTGGGGGTTATTGCCCCTCTTTCTTTGAACTAGATGCATATGGAGATGCATTATTCTAGTGGATCTATGGATTCATTTCTTGTTTGGACTGGTGTTGGTGAATACCTCTCAAGGGGAGTAGGTAGTGTCATTGTTGCAATAAGAAATATATGTTTTAATTATGCAAAGTTGTTGATTCGATTGAGTGTACTCCTAGGGGGAGTATTCAAAGCAATAAAAGGAAAATGATGTGAAATTGCAAGTATCTTGGTTTAGTTTCAAAGGGGGAGAACAATTTAAAAAACTTTATCCTTTTCCATTGATGTCAAAGGGGGAGAGAGAATCGTGTGAAAAAAAATTCTATCTACATAGGGGGAGGGAAAGTAAAGAGTAAATAGGTATGTTCAAAGTTGTGTCTTTGATCAATTTTCAAATCATGTGTTACCATCAATGACAAAGGGGGAGATTGTTGCAAGTATGAAGGTGTTGTCATTGATGTCAACTATGTGTTGAGGAAGGTTGTTACATGATGAAGATGTTGAGGATATTGAGAAAATTATGAAAGAGAGGGAAATGATTTGTTGCAGTTTGTGCATGTATAGTTGAGATATTGAGGAAGTGTTGTGAGTACATGCATCTATCTTAATGTTGCAATGTTTGGAGATGTGTTGGAATGATGTAATGTGATAAGATGGTGTCTTTGGTGCTTGGTTTCCAAGTGCTTTTGAGAAAATTTGATAAATAGAGAAAACTGTGTTGTGCAAATGTTCAAAATGTGCTCTGGGATATTATCCATGTTTATTTTGTGTTGATGTTATGCCTGTGTGGATCTGATATGTTGTTCAGGGTTGTCATTAGTTTCTAGATCTAGAGTTTGGGTTTATGGATCGTTGTACAAAGTGAGATATGTTCACCAGTGCATGAACTAGGTTTTTAGTGTTGTTCATTGTGGTCTGGGAGAAATGTATTTGCTTTGCATTCCTCTGTAGTTTGATTTCAGGTTGTGTGGATTTGGGAAGTTGCTTATGTTGATTTTATATTTTAGAATTCAATTTTTCTCATGATTTTTTGTAGTACAGTGTGTGTTTCATGCATTAATGTGCATATAAGGTTAACTGGATGTTCTCGGATTGAAGTATTTCTATGATGCAAGTTTGGATGAAATCTTTGTTGGATCTCAAGTGGTTCGTGGATTGTTCTAGATCATGTAAAAGATATTTGTGTGGTATGTGTGTCATCTTGATCAAGGGGAAAGCGTGTACTTAATAGTTTTATGGTGTAGCATGAGTAATGGATGACTTGGTGCTAACACTACATACGAAGAGTCTTCGAAGTTTGTGGAAGTGTGTTGAGGTGTGTTAGGACAAATTTGGGTCCTAACTAAGGATTTATGTGGGTCACCTTCATTCCTATCCACCATAGGAATGTTTGGGTACTGACCTAATTTGAAATTGTAAATGTAAAGGATGTGTTTCCAACCTTGGAGAAGGTTTTCAAGGTTGAGGATGATATAAATAAGAGTGATGTTGGTGGAAGATCACAAGATAGATGTGAAAGAGATATAAGTGATGAATGTGGTGTGAATTGTAGAAGTGTGGGATGCGAATTTGAATAGAGCAATGTGAAATTCAAAGTGTTGGACTTTTGAAGGCAGTGAGTTGAAGGCATCTATAATCTTTCAAACAAGGTTGCAAAGGTGTTGAAGTAATTGTGGTGGATTCCTTGTTACAATGAGATAGTGTTCTTTGTGTAACCTTTCTCTTTATCTTATTTTCATATTCTAGCAGTGAGATTTTCTTGTGAGCCCTATTGGATAGTGTGTCCTATTCTAGTAGTGAGCCCTTGTATCAATTTTGCAATTACTTATATTGTGAGCTAATCCTCACCGTGGTTTTTCCCTCATTGGGTTTTCCACATAAATTTGGTGTTTTGTTGTGTATGGTGTTGTTTCAATTTTGTTATCTATATTTCATGATTAATCACTATAACAAAATAAGTATTTAATGAATGCTTGTGGATTTGATTACTGATGAGGGTTTTTGATGTTTTAATTTGATACAACTGATTCATCCCCTTCTTAGTTGTCTTGTTCATTCAACAACTTCATCCATAATAATTGGTCCTATACTTGATTGGGGGAAAATTCTTGACCTAAATTTTCATGTGGGATCTTAGACATGATATAAGAAGACATTATCAAAACATTTCAAAAATCCAAAAATATTCAAATAATCCTCAATAAATCTAAAAAAATTAAAAATATTCCAAAAGCCCAAAAACAATCATAAAATGTTAGATTTTTCAAAAACATTATTGGTCATCAAGTATGTGTCAGTCCAAATAATCAAACTATGTTTCCTCTATGCATATACATAGGCAAGGCCATCATTGATGAGCCTTCAAGTTCTAGGTATGTCCCTTCGGTTCTATCATACTAAAATTTCCATCCATCATAATTTGCATAACATAATAAACCATCCATTATCAAGGTCAATCAAACTACATTGCCTTTGTGATTTTACATAGGCAAGGCCATTATTGATGAGCTTCTAAAGCCTAGGTCTATCTCTTTAGTCCCGCCCATCATAGTCCATATCCCATTATAAACTATCCCTTGATGAGATCAACGCTTTGATCAAACACAAACATAACATCCTATAGAGAATTGATCTTAACAAATCATGAAACAACAAACCATGTATCCAACTAGTCTCCAATCCTAACTGATCAATTGCCTAATCATAAGTATCTATCAACATTAGTTATCCTTATTAGTTGTCAATTGTCTTATACAAGTTGTTGCACCCTCAAAACTAGACTAAGTGTCTTATACGAGGCGTACCATCCCTAAAACCATATGCGATCCTACCATTTTTCTTATACAAGATGTTGCATTGGTGAAACCAAACTTGATGTCTTATACGACATGCTTCATTTCCTAAAACCATACATCTTCCTTATAATCCTATCACTAAACACTCATTTATTGACAAGAAGATCTAAATGGTTGTTTACTTGATTTCTCCAATTAGTCTTATCTTTTTATTTGATTTATATTTGGTCATGTTAAAGTATGCCTTAAGGAAGTCCACAAGTGATGAGAGCAGCGACGATGGATCATTACCTTTTTCTCTTTGATTTTTGTTTGTGATTTGTCTTGGCAATATGATTGGGGGAAACTAAGTTCCTTGTGTGTGATTGGGGTTCCATTAGGCATAATAAAAATATCCTATGCAAGTTAAAGGTAATATAACACTTTCATGCATTAGGACTAACATGCTTTATGGTTACTTCCTCACATATTTGGACAAGGTTCTATCATCACTAGTATGCATCATGGCATTCCTTGTCTGTAATGTGTCTATTTATGCAAAGGGATAAAATTTTGTACCTTGGTCAATGTCAAACCTTGGTGTTCATTATTCATTTTCAAAATAAAATGATCTATGATGATAATTGTGCACTAAAATTAAATCTCAAGATCTATCAACAAAGTCTCATATCAATCTCATCTCATTTCATTCCTCTCATTCCAATTCATCTAACTATTCTTCATTTCTTACTAACATTTATTTTGTTCATCCCCATAGTCATCCTAATGGCATTCTATGACACAAAAAAAACAAATACATTAGTTCCATCATCCTGCATCCATAATCATGCTAGAGCATCATATACATCACCATATGCATATTAGGTCATAAATATCCCATAAAAATACAAAAAATATAGATAACTTTGCATAATATAGAATCATTATCCACATAGTATCATATAAGCATGTCACGAGTATATAGTATCATCCTACATATAGATCATATAAGCATATTAATCCCATTATATATATATATATATATCATGTGCATCCATCCATAACTATATCATAAATATAAACATAAAATAACATCATACACATCCATCTATCCATAAATAGCATTACATACATGAGCACAAACATACATCATAAACCCATAATACACATCATATAGGAAACATCACATAACCATAGAATGCATATCATAAAATCACATCATATAGATCCATAACATAGAATGATCGCATAGAAACATACATATAGAACATAACATATCATATAGTCACTGCAAAAAATGATGCATCTCATAAATATATCCAAAAAATGTGTCAGTACAAAATCGAGTGACTCTAAAAAATGGAGCTCACGGGCTCAATCAAAAATACATATGTCTATATACAAAATCAAGGCTATCCACAACTGCCCTTATCCTCATGATCTGGTGAAGGCATATCTCACCTCTATCTTGATCTTGATGGCCTAAATTGCTCCTTCTATCTGATATGGTGATCTCCCCAAATATCCCACCATTCCTCTAAGACCTGCATGAGTGTGATCTTCTTTGGCTCTAGCTCTTCCTATAGCTTGATTCTCTTTGTGGCGAAGACATTGCATCCTCGTATAGATCTCTATAATATTTTGCCTCTCTACCAACTTGATATAATGTCCTAGAAAAATAGGTACCAGAGCCACTGATTGTCTCAATAAAGTGGAGTGACTACTCCTCTGCCCTCTATGCTCTGATGACCACAATATCCCTCTTTGTAGTCAGTCATGTCACCTGTCCCTATAGAGTCTGCACCTATGCTAGTGTGGCCTGTAACTATGCTTGTATAGTAGCCATCTATATAACTGGCTCCCTCTCCTCTGTCTCCTCCTCCATAATATCTTGAATCACCTCTCTAATAGGCACATCCTATAGACCCTCATCCATAGGAATATCACATGCAACTTCCTCCTCCTTAGTGACCAAATCCACCTCTACCTCCACATCTACATCCTTCTCCTACTCTCTAAGCACCTCCTCTCGTTGAGGAACATCCTCCACCCTAACCTCCTCATCTATCTCCTCCCTGAAGGTGTTAGCCATCTCAGAACAATAGGTGGTAGTCTACCTCTACCCCTACCTCCATCACTTACCCTACCTCCATCCCTACCACCTCCCTTTCCTCCATCCCTACCACCGCCATCACCGTCATCATCACCATATCCCCTCCCACCACCTCTGCCATTGTCACCTCTCCCTAAATCCCTCCCTTAAGTTTTCCACCTAGACCTCTCCCATGTCTCTCTATGAGCAATTGTAGATCTAGATTTGTAAGAGGTACTAGTCTGTGCTTAGCCCACTAGGAATCATACTCTAGTGTGGTCCCCGCATCTACAACATCTACACCTATGCCCCCACTATATATGATGTAGCTCATCAAACTTCTCAAAAGAAATTTGTGGGCTAATCATCAACCCCTATTGTGTAACCTCTCATGCTAATATAGAAAAGAAGGCTATCCCAATAGGTTCACCCAGTCTCTCTCCAAACTGTCTCAAAACCCTCTTTGACAACTTTCACTCAATGATATGTTAGCTCTGAATAGTACACCCAATCAAATAGCGAGTCTGCTAGTAGTATGGAAAATGCTCTACGTCATCATCCCAGTGTGTGAATTACCTATATGGTCTCCATGTGAATGCATCTATCAGATCAACAACATGTCTCCAGTACTTGACATCACCAAAATGCGTTTGTGTCAATGCTCCTCGATACATGTATACATATGGTAATCTAGGTGGTAGATTTCTAGCAGTCACTAGTCAAAACATGGAAATATGCTCCCATGCCCAAACCATCAAAAGAGTAGTCCCACAGCTAATCAAAGAGGTGCCTTTTTATGCAACATCATGTAGATGAAAATATAACATGGCAAGCAAGCATGGGCCCCATGCATACATTGTACCCTCCTCCATCATCTCAGCTAACACAGTCCCCATCCGACAGGAAATTTATGACAACATTTATCAAGTACTACCACACTGGCTACAACACTACATACGACGATGATCAATCACTCATAGAAATATACCAAGGTGTCTTGTCAAATCTCATACTCCACGCCCAGGTCCTCAATCCCAAAGTGCCTCTGCATAGCTGCAAGCTTGGATTTGAGATCATAAATGAATCTCTCTCTAAGAATGGGAATCCATAGGATGCACAATACATCCTCTAGTGTCATTGTAGCCTCCCCAATCAAAAAGTGAAAATAACTCATCTCTGAGAGCCACCTCTTTGCCAGCGTAGTCAACAATCCCCGATTAGCCCAAATCTTGGGCATGAAGGTCACATAATATAGTCCCAACGTATGCAGTGTGCTCCTATCAGTGTCATCCAAATAGTTTTGTAGAACCATAGATGAATGCCAAGTCTCTCATGTATATATAGGTAACAACCTCATCTGTAATCAAACAACACATTATGTCAAACAAGATGCCTACACAAACCTATTTGAACTTTTGTACATTAAATTTTTTTCCAAATGCTGAGTCAAATTTTTTAATAGTTAGATGCATCACACCTTTTAACATATGTGACTTACATTCAAATGCCAATAGTTTTAGCACTGGTGGCACACTATCAAACAATTGCATCACACATTTACACATGTGACTTACATTCCTAGATATGTGGTACAAATTTATAGTTGCAATCTTGCTTATGATTGCGAACTATCTACACTTGCAACTTCATAGTATAGTTGTGGCACACCTCACAAATGTGTTTCACAAGTTGATAGTTGTGGTGCACAAATGTGCAATGCATTTGTTTGTCCATTTTTGAGCCCTAAAATCTATTGAAAAACATGAAAAATTGAAAATTGAAAAGTGATACATACCACGTCGCATGAGCCCTCTAGTTGCTTGTAGGTCTGTACTCTCCATCTGCAATGTGATAACTCTGGAACACTTGACATAGCTTCATTTCTCCACACCAAAATCACTCTCTAGAACACTCCAAATCCTAAACTAAAAATGCATAAATGAGGATTTTACCCCCTAGGGCCTATTTATAAACTTTTTTCACCTAAGAGGGCACATCCTTCATAACTAGATGCATCAACTTTGACTTTGAAATGCACATACAGAGACCTAGATGGCCCTATAAGCTTAGTTTTTCATTGCAAAATGCAGTAGCACACATCAAATCGACTTGTTGATAAATTTTCCCAATTTTTTGAATTTTTTCCAAATTTTTCAAGGCGGAACCATGCTATCCCACCTTAATCGAGGCATACTGGGGCAGGTCTTAAGCTGAATTTTCCTAATTATTCTTTGACACAATGCTCAAAATCACATTGTATCAAAGAGGGGCAAAATGTAGACACTGAAAAATATCCTGAGCCTATGAACAACATTTTTCACTAATTTGCATCTTTTCTACATAATCAAATAATTAAAAATTAATTATTTAATTAATTCACTTTATCTTTATTCTTCTTTTGATTAATTAAATAAATTTATTTATTTAATTATGTCACTAATTACTCTTTTCATCTATAATTAAATAATTGTTTTTATTTATTTAATTATTCATCTCCATCTCTTAATCTATAATTAAATAATTATTCTTAGTTATTTAATTATTTATCTCCCTCTTTTCTTCTATAATTAAATAATTATTTTTAATTATTTAATTATCCATGCACCACCTCCTAAATTAAATGATTGTTGTAATTATTTAATTCATCTATTCCTCTCAATCAATCTCCACCATCGACCATATTTCATTGCCTCTTAATCCTCACCGTCCATCGAATTTGGATTTATGTAAAATCAAGCTATCATCATCATTCCAATTTTAACCATATTCTTTGAGATTTTTCTATCAATCATTCATCTTGAGCTTATTATACATTGTGCACACTACAAATCTGAGAGAAAACAAGAAAATTTGAGAAGAGCAATGGAGGAGAATCAACTTTGGCATAGGAATTGAGGTATTATTAGTTTATTATTTGATTTATATTGTCATCTTGTGCTTCATTGTTAGATTAGGGTCTCTATGGCTTGAATTTAGGTAGTTTTGTGGTTTCTATTGATGATTCATGTCCTTTCCCTGATTTTCCTAGTCGACAAATTCCTATATGTTTTATATCATATAAATTTTGTTGATTTACATAACATTTACATCATTTATATCATGCAAATGTTGTTAGCGGTATATGTTGTAAACTATTTATGCTTATTTGTTCTATACAATGTAAATGTTCTAGTCAATGTGTTGTAAGTGTACTGTAAATACATATATAGGGTTTTCAGTTATAATGTTTATGTTTGTGAATGCCAATTAGTTGTGTAGGATGTAAATGTTCTACCCATTGTATTGTAAGTGCATATATGGGGTTTTTTATTGTAATGTTAATGCCTATCTATTATAAATGATACAAATGTTATTGATTTACATAACAAAATTTACATAATATAGAAGAGATAAGAATTTTATTGCCAGTATCTTTTATAAACTGTCTATGCCTATATATACTTGTAGTGTCGTAAATTAAGCTCCCTAAGGGTGAAAGCACAATTTCATGCTTTATTTGGTCCTCACTTTGGTGTCCACTCTATTAGTACATTTTATAACTACTTCCTAGCCTTGAATTTACCCTCCAACTCAAGAGAATGCATTAATACTAATCTAAAAACACCTCTTTGATCATATTACACTTTTTTAACTTTGACACATGCTCTTTTTTTGATGTCATAATTAAAAAGACCCCAAAATTTTGGATCACCTTTAATGTGCGAAAAACACATGGACAAGGGTGAGGGTGCTCTATTCCAATTTTTTTCCTAATGAAGCAATTTCTAATTTTGTGTTGGTCTATATCTTATGTGACATGAATTCAATTTCGAGATTTGATAATTGACAATAAATTAATCTTGACATTCAAATTTAAATGAATTGTCCTACACTTTAATTTATTCCTATGTTTCCCTATTTAAACATGAATCATTATTAAAAAATATATGCAATCACGATTATAGTGAAGCTCTGCCAAAATTGACATCCTATCTTATAGATTTACAAGCAATTTTTAGATTTATCAAGTTAATCACAATGATTGGCGTTTGATGCCAATGAAAGGACAAGTTGGAATCTAGGGTTTGTGGATAGCTTTGGCTTCTTTCAAGCACCTAATAAATTGATTTTCAATGAGTTATCATCTTCATTTGAACTTTGATCTCCTTGTTTCCCTAAGTAAGGTATTATAGGATATTGATTTTACCTCGAGTATTTGACTTTTGAGCCTGGGTTGGATCTTACATTTCATGATTGTGTCATTTAGGAATCCTCTATAAAAAACTTGAGTAGGGTTTTATCATTTATTTTGCATATCATAGCTCATTACAACCTTAGACACACATAAGGTTCTGAGTATACACTTTATCTATCAATGAATTGACTATTTATGGAGGTAAAAATACCAAAACGGGGGTTTGACCAAGGAAAAATCCTATATAGCCATCCCTTTCCTTCTCTTTCTTGTGTTTTTACAAGTTCAAATCTATAAATGATAGATTTTAGGACACAAAAGTACAATGCAAACCTACAAGTTACATATCAAGATTTTGAGTGCTTAGAAATATCCATTTTCAGACTACGGTGCCCTTGCCCTTATCTACCCATTTTAGGTCCATCTTGCTATAATGGGTACCCCTTTGTCCACCCTTCTTAGGATTGTAACTATTTTGTCAATTTTAGTTTTCTTCTATGCGAATAATTATTTTTTTGATTAGGTTTTCACAATTACTTGATAAATTAAATCACAATTTAATCAATCAATTTTCCTTGCAACAAATGAAATAAACCCAAGAAGATTGGCTCTCCTTTGAGGTTGCTATCCAATTCCAACACCCTTGTTGGTTTGAGTTCCATTGTTAAGTCAAGGAAGGATTGATCCAATTAATATATTAGCTAGATCTATGATCTCCTTTTCCCCTTAATAGTATTATATGATGTAAATATTTTAGCCAATGTGTTGTAAGTGTACTAAAAATGCATATATGGGGTTTTAAGTTATATTTTTTATGCTTGTGAATGCCTATTTATTGAATAGGATGTAAATGTTCTACCCAATGTACTGTAAGTGCATATATAGAGTTTTATACATTGTATAGTTAATGCCTATTTGTTTTAAATTATGTAAATGTTGTTGGTTGTGTATTATATATGCATATATCTCTTCTTTCCGTCCCACTCATCCACATTAACTTTGTGTCACTTCCCACTTACTTGTACATACAACTTACCCCATGCATAGTTTCAAGTAGTAAACTTGAAGGTTTGAGGCTAAAAAATCATGTAATCAAAACATATAACCTATTTCATGATGAAACACACACTTATACTAAGAGGGGGAATCAATATAGATAAAATTTTACTTTTCATAACTTAATTAATAACAAAAGTATTACTTTAAAACTTAATCATCCATAACAATACCAAACATGCAAGATCTAGCAATTCAAAACACACATTTAAGAGACACATGATTTCACATGGAAACCCTTACAAGAGAAAACCATGAAAAAATATTGTGCATGTTAATCTTCATACAAATTATAAAGGCACCAACCCATTAGAGACACCAATCCCCACCACTAAGCACCAAACCAATAAGAGATGCCAATTGCTTCTTGTAAGAGGCTCCAACCTCTCAGTCTCCTCAAATAGGAGACTCCTGTTAGAGTAATAAAGTCATCACCTAATTAATTAATTAATCATTAATTAATTGGGTCACTTTATGCTTTATGCTTTATGCTTAATGTATTGTATTTAATTCTGAACAGTAGCATATTCAATCTGACAATTGTTCGCATAATGCATATTTGATGTTTTATTAGATATGAGTTGTTGAGCAATAATATCTTGCTTATTTCTTCATAGTGTGATAGGTTAATTGCTTGCAAGTGTTCCATGAGAGCTATGGATTGAATCAATCAATTTCAACATGGTATCAGAGCACTAGATCTGTAGCTTCCTAGTCCACTTTTTTCAAAGAAATCAGCTCATGCATTAATATATGTGATATGTGGTCAAATTTTGAGCATTCCATTTAATCCAAAGCTATCGGAATAGTCAGGTTTGCCTTTCGTTTCGTCGACAAAGGCCTCTGTTTGTTAGATCTGCCAGGGTTTGAAGTTTATGAGGGTTTCTAGATCTAGAGCGTACCTACAATTTTGGAGCGTTTTGAGCCCAAACAGACCTCACCATCATGTTCAAAGCACCCAAAAACCCCAAGATCAACTATCAAATCGTCGAAATCGGACACAATGACTTTGAGAGGCAAATTTTTTCATTTTTGGGTTGTACGGCCTGGTATGGCACATAATCCAAGAAAAAATTTAAAAAAATGTTCGGCATTAATGGTGCCACCATTAGTAAACTGCTAGCGGTTCATGCTAGCAGCTAGTGTAACTGCCAAGTTTTCCCCCAAACCCTTTTGGAGAAGTTTTGGTATTTTGGCCATAACTTTTGCATCCGAACTCGGATTTTTGAAAACAAAATATTTCCGGGAAGCTAGTTCTGAGTCCAGTGGTGTAGGTTTTTTTTCTGGTTTTTCTGTTATGTTGTAGTTTTTTCCAGTCAAAGTCAAATCATCATTTTCATGCTTCTGGGGGCATATCTTTTGCATACGGTCCCCGTTTTTCAAAAATGAATAGGCGTTGGAAAGTTGGTTCAGTGCTCTACACAATGATAAGACTAATTTTTCTAGAATCTTCCCCAAGTACATTTTATTCTTTTTTTTTCACAATTTTCTTAATTACTTGAACGTTTTGGCACTTGGGAAGGCTCTGTTTGCGTCATTTGGCTCTATTTCATATGATTTTCACGCAATAAAGTCATTTTATTAGATTTTTTCATTTGAAGAGTAATCATGGGTTTTTCTACTCACCCTCTAATTTTGATCCTAGAACGGGATAATTATGAGTCATAGGCAAAGGGAATACTTACACATTGTAGGTGGCTTAACATTTTGCCTCATTTATATGACCTCATACTTGAACCAAACACACCAGGGAGAAAAATAGCTTGGGATATCATTAGAGATAATCTAGTAGGACTTATATGTTCTAGTGTCGATTTTGACATTATGTGTATTGTATCAGACACTGATTGTCCCCACACACTTTGGACTCATCTTTGGGAGTTCCATGGAGACCCTAATCTCTCTCCATACCCAAAGGATCCTGCTTCAGATTGTCTCTTACCCATGGCTACTATAGATTGTATACCCATTGATGATGCTACATTAGAGGACCTAGAGTATCTAGCAGGTCTTGCACATTCTGATGGATCAGAGGCTTGTCTCCTAGTTCCTACTCTTCAAACTGAGATTACACATGCATCATCGGTTGTTCCTAATGACATCAGTATTGCCACATTGGCCATTATGGATTCAGTTCAACATCATGACCATCTTGGTCATTCATTTTCTGCTACATCATGGGATTCTTATCTTGTAGACACATCATTGTTTGTTGAGTCTCACACTGTAGATCTTGAGGATTATATTGAGGACATACATCTCTTCTATCTTGACAGTCAGATTATCACTCTACATCCACCACTATCAGTACATTCAGAGGTTGTATTTTAGGAGTATTCACATCAGTTTGGATTTGGCATCATTTGTTTCAATGCAGACACAAAGATTCTTCAACATCCTATCATGGCACACATCTTGAGACATATTGGTTTATCACTCTTCACAGGGTTTCTTCGAAATCATCCTTTGGATCCGTTTCTTCCCAAGGGGAGGAATGTTATTTGCCACTTCAGGATCTCTTTCTGGATTTTGCATCCAACATCCACCATTGCGACATGAGTTTCTTCATTGTGGGGGGGCTTTCTAATCTCTTTCTATCTCTCCTATGGAGACCATTGTATATGTACTTATGTGATAGAAGTTGTATTTGGGGGTATCATGTAATCCACCTTCTATCCTTCTTCTATTAGTGCATTACATTGTTTTTTTTTCTCTCTTTTGGAGGGGAGTTTTATTCCCATGTGGTTTTCTCCCTTTCTCTAGTTATGAGAGTTTCATTTATGTACATGGGTACCTCATCAACCATTAGGACGAGACCCATTCATGCATCTATTCATGTATTTATTTATCATAGTTTAGTTTCTCCCTAGTTCATCTTAAGGGGGGGTGTTAGAGTAATAAAGTCATCACCTAATTAATTAATTAATCATTAATTAATTGGGTCACTTTATTCTTTATTACACTTAAGCTAAACTTAGGAGAGCTTTTATTTCAGTTGCATGATTAAAGCCTCTAATATTAAAACATGGTGTCTCATTCATTCCTATAAGGACACTTGTCATGTTCTAATCTAACCCTAATCTAGGGTTAGCTTTCAACCTTTTCATAAGGATTGATTCATTGTAATTGTATTTAATTCTGGACAACATATTCAGTCTGACATGTTCACATAATGCATATTTGATGTTTTATCATATCTGAGTTGTTGAGCAATAATATCTTGTTTATTTCTTCATAGTGTGATAGGTTAATTTCTTGTAGGTGTTTCATGGGAGTTGTGGATTGAATCAATCAATTCCAACAACTCCTACCTCCATGAGAAAAATTTAATAATTTTATTTGCAACTTTTTAGATATACTCTATCAACCACTTACAAATCTACCATAAGTTCACTTATGAATCTCCAATATAGCCTTCAATATTTTTGTTTAAAAAATTACCACGATCTTACCTTTATTTTTCTTTTCTTCTCAAAAAATTGCTGCTAAATCTCTCTCATGAATCTGCTTAGATATCTCTTGTAGATCTGCTTAGGTATCCTTTTATTTTTTCTTTTCATATGAATGATTTTGCTTGAATTGATTTCCTTTAACCTTCTCACAAACCTCTATTTATACCTTCCTAAATGCCTCTTCACCCAAGGGAGGTGACTCCTCCAAGATAGGTCAGCTCACTAACACATAATTTTTATTTATTTTATTTTATTTCCCAAAATTTGGGCACAACTTTCTAAGCAAAATTATTATATGTTTAAATTTTAAATGACACTAAATTGGGCACCACACAAAAGGAGGTCGGACCACATTGCATACATTTTTATTTGATTATTTTGGGCACCAAACTTAGATTCAAGGGGGCCCTCAACTTTGAAATCAATGGAAATAATTATTCCAACATTTCATTCATCTCACACGAGCCAATCACCCCAAACAATGATACATAAATTTAAAATTTTCAGCTCAAACAAGTATTCAACCAAATCAATGAACAAATCTAATTAACAACATTTACATCGTATAGGCATTTGCACTACACTGTCAACAATATTTACATTGTATAGGAATTTACACTACACTTCCAACAACATTTACATCATATAGGCATTTACACTACACTACCAACACCATTTACATCATATAGGATATTGAACCTAAATAAGATAATCAAAATTAAATACTTCAACCCAAAGAAGCATTCAACCAAATCAATGAAAATTTCCAATTGACAACATTTACATCATACAAGCATTTGCACAATAGTGTCAACAACATTTACATCATATATGACATTAACCTTAACCTACTATGAGGTGGTAGTATTTGGGATACTTGGTTTCCCAAAGGATTTTGGTGTTCAACTATGTTGCAGTCTATCATTCAAATTGAATTGTAGATAAGTGCAACATAGTTTAACACCAAAAAGGATTTTAGAAAATCTAGTCTCTCCAATGCAGACCTTAATATAGAGCGTATCCAAACATGTATTGGTGCCTATTGAAACAAACACTTGATAAGATGCATGTAGGAAGTGGGTTGTGGGTGAGCGAGATAAGCGAGGTTGTGAAGCATTCAATGGTTGAATGCATTGAAATTATGCATCATCCAACTTGAGTAAATGGGAATGGATGCATAGTGAATGTGGTTGGCTATGATAAATGTGAGGAAGTGGATGTTGTGGGTGGTGAATTGTTAGCTCACCATGTGGCATCAGGATCCAATGACAACAACATAATCTTCAGGGGTGGTCCCGACCCAAGACTAGTCAACCATCCAAATGGACAACTATTGAATGTGTTGGACCAATTATATGCATATATGTGGAAGATTGCATTCACATAGGAAAAAATAAATTGAATACATCTTACTAGTTCAACATTCTTCCAAACATAAATATGTCATCGCCATATGAAAAAATGGTAAAACATATTTAAAATAGAAATTTGTAATCCCCTACATACACTAAACAACTAAACATAAAAGGATGCCTTTGCATGTTTCAATGATGTTTATGTGTTTGGTCCCTCCCAACCTCACACAAAAAAAATGAGAAAATAATTTAGATTTGATGATAGAGGTTGTTTCTTGGAAGCTTTAGCTAGTTATGTTAACCATGTTCTCGTCCCATGTTAGTGGATTTGGAGTGGTCGTTACATGGATTGGTGTTGGATTTGAAAATTGAGTGTAACTTACATGGATTGGGGTGAGAGTTGAACAATTCATTGCAAAAAAAAACTTATGGATATAATGTTCATCTCGAGTAGGTATTAGACTTGAAAATTGAGTGCAACTTACATGGGATGGTGTAGCACTTGAACAATTCATAGCAACACAAAAGTGAGAGATATTCATGTTCACTAGATCACAAAACAAAGAATTATTTTTTGGTAAGGGGTTAAGGGGACTGCTCAAGCATCTTTCTCTCTCTCAAGCCCTCTTGACCACATCCAACTCTTTTTCCTTTCTATCTTGTTTCCTTTGAACCCTCTCTTGCTCCTTTTTTTTCTCTTTTTCCTTTGTAAAATTTTTGGCTACTTTTTTCTTGATGTTGTATTTCCCTATCCACTTTGGCATGCTCCTTCAATTCTCTTTCCACAATACGAGCTTCCTTCCCATCCTCAATTTGTTGTCTCTTTTGAGTTTTGAGGTCATCTAGTTCTTTCTTAAATCTTTTGTTGCATTAAGAGACTCATGTAGTCATATGCTGTTAATAGTTGAGATTGTTGGCTCAACCTGATTCCACTATTGCCAACATTCTTGGATCTTTGTGCACAATTTTTTTAAGGAACTTGCTAATGATTGAATGTATTTTGGAATCCAGTATTTGATTCAATTATGATACAATGTTGTCTTCACCTTCATTGCAAACTATATCGCTATCATAGTTGAAGTTTGCATTGCAAATATCATCTAAACCTCCACATTCAACATAGTAATGTATCATTTCAAGTACATTAAATGTGGCCAGTGGAGATAAGAGTGAAAATTTTCCTTCTTCTTCATGGAAATGTAAATTGATACCCAGATTCATAGCTCACTCCACCAACCATGATGATTGGCTTGGCTATGAAGGAAGATAAAGTCCAACTTCCAATTCTAAACATTGATTTTCTTTCATGTCATCATACACTTGATCACCTATCAGGTGTACTTGGGAATTATTAGGAGTATTTTTAGGTGTATGTGTTATACATTTCTCTACTTATGATTCTGGTGTTGAATAATACAATTCACCATCTACAATATTGGAGAAAAATGTGTTGGCCACTTCATCTATTGAGACATCAACTCCTAATAGACTAAGGATGTTGTGTACTATTGAAGATTTTTTCTATATGTTGAATTAAAATGTGTCATTAGGATGCATGCCCTCCATAAGTGCAACGAGATTGAGAGGCAATATTCTTGTCCTTTTGAATCTTATTGTGATATTGGACAATGTCAACACTTTTTTAGTGACTTCTTGCACAATTCTACCAAATTTTCCCTCTTTATTTCAGTATTTGGAAGCCTTGCCAACCATGTTTCTTGTTTAGATGATAATTTGAATGTTGAAAACACATTTACATCAAGAAGTTTTAGTTTATGAGACATGTGGGTTGGAAATGTAAGCAAATCAATACCCAACATCCTTGCATCTTGGATTATGGTAATTGTGGCATGGCTTCCATGACCATAAAAATAAGTGTTTGTTTGTGGGTGGAATGCCACTTGGAATTGAGTATGCAAACTAGTGCAACCAATTCATGAAAAATTCTTTTATCATCCATGCATGTTGTTGGGCTACCATGCAAGCACTCACTTTGCAACTTGCAACATAATTTTTAGTTGCCTTTTACCCTTAAAAAAATAAAACCCTAGTATGTTTTATCTAAAAACATTAACATAAAAGAGAATGACTATATATTCTTGACTCTTAGGAATGATGTAAGACACACTATTGCTACCTCTTTTGGCCAACACTCTCATGCCACCATTTCTCCCTACATAAATACTAGTTTCATCATAATTCCAAATTAATTGAGGTCCATATGGATTTGTAGCATACACCTTTACTAATGTAGTGTAGAAAGTAGATACAACTGATGAGTTCTAAAATCGTTCTCTTTTCCTTGTTCAAGTTTCATATTTTTCGTGATAGTTTTGATGGTTTCAAAGACATTACCCAGACCTTCCACTATTTATTTTAAGCATTAAAGCGTTAAGGATGACATATATTATATTGCTAAATATTTGTGAATATGTGAATGTCTAGGAAATTTAAATGGAGTTTTATGTTGATTATGGTTATTAATGATGAAGAAATTCCTTTGAAATAAACTAACCCCTATAGTAAAAGATTTATTAACCCACAATACATGATTCCTTTCAATTTGCGGCAAATAATTTTTTTCATCCCACAACTAAGGGGATGATCACATACAACAAATGTAGTCTTCTAGATTTGATGGAGGCAATGGTCGATGATTATGGAAATGATCTATTTTAAATCATTCTATTTTTATTGATGTTGTCACCAAATAGAGATAGTCATGGATGAAAGAGTATATTTATAATAATAGAGGTCATGGCTCACAAATAGTTATACCCTATTGAGCACATTTTTAGATATAACTATCTTCTTTATGATGCAATCTTAATGTGATTATGACACTCTCACTTCCACGTGCTCATTTTTCCATTACTATTTAGTATAAGATTGAGTCCTCTTCCTATATTTTTGATAGAGTTGACAGTTTACAAGTTATTTTGAGTCCAAGAATAATTAGATTCTCAAGATCATGTATATATTTTAGATCTTGTGAGAGGTCAAAGATCTAGTTTTCTAGTGTTAGTAGATTTGGATATAAGTACTTTTCTTGTCAAAATGATACTCTGTTCTAAATTTATGTTTTTTTTTTAATTGCAATAAAGATAGATTAATCTATTTACATAAAATTTTGAGTTAAGATTTAAGAGAGATATCATGAGACTATAGCTACTCAAGCAAGGGCCACTTGAGGTAATTGCAATGCTCCTTGTAGTTTAGATTATTACTAATAATAGAATAAATTTTTAAGTTGTATTTCCTAATTTAAAATTAAATTGAATTGTTGAGAACTAATTAATTGTTATCAAAGCTATTTTAAGTAGTTGCAACATAGTTGATTCATAATAATTATCCTCATAGAATCTTTTATCCATAGCAATTGTGATGCAGTTAGGTTTGCTTCTAGATAAAGTTGTTTTCAATTAAGTTTGCTTTCAAATGAAATTATTTTTGTTAACTCTTCTATACATAATTGATTAGGATAAATTATAGTTCTTAGCTGTACATGCAGTGCCAACACCATCCAATAAATTATGATTCCCTAGTTGATAAATTAAATGTAGGACATCTAAGTCAGTGAATTGCTTAATAAGGGATTTGTTAGTCTATTGAGTTATTTCCAACATCAATTGATTGAACATAGATAGGGCTAGACAATAACAATAGGTTTGAGGCTGGATTTCTAATCTTTGTTAATGCCTTCAATTGTCCTTAATTTGAGTTCAAGATGGCACTATCTAAACCTAGTCCACTAGGACTTCCCAGACAACCCATCCTTAAAGGGGTTGAGTGTACATTGCAAAATTTGGGCTAACTCTACCTTGAGATTGTCAATATTAAGGCCATGACCAACTGCAACCATCTCTTTCCACTATTTGATAATTAGAATCTTTTCATTTATTGTGAAGACATTTGAAGGACCTTTCTTCAATGTGGATGTAAGCCCATATAACTAGTTGGTGAGAGTGGTTGTTAGGATCCTCCATTCATTTGTTACATTCCTTGTTGACATACCATTATCCTCAACATATTTAAGAGCTCCATTCATGTCCTTCATCAACTACTCTCATTCTCATGTGCATTGTTTTATTATGTGTTCTTGCAAGTGCAATAACCTCCACTACTACCTCAATAGGTTGTGAAGTTCTCTCAGAATGAACTGGATGTTCTTCATGTGGGGGGAATCAAACTCCTCTTTTATGTGCAAACAACATTTTTGTGGCTCTTTTTTTCCTAGACCAAGTCCTCATTCAAGCTCTATTTGTCATTTATAGATAAGAATAAAGAGTAGTGTAAACAAAGTGAAAGAAATAAGATAAAAAAATTAGTAGTATTGGAAAACAATAAAACTTATACCATTTAATGTATAACTAATGGTGCATGATTTTGTTTGTAAATTGAGTTTGTATGTTCATGGTGATGCTTGGACAAAACATTTATAATTTATGGTCGAACAAATATTTTATTGCTGAATTAAGGTGTACATTTTGAAAATTTCTATTATATAATAGGTATACAATTTTCTTTTCTTTTGTTGGATTTTTACTTTGATTTTTTTTATATGGACATTAATAGTAAAAAAAACCCTCGTATATAAACTTACAATACAAAAGGTAAAAAATTTACATCATATATAACAAATAGGTATTTACAAAATAACATTTGCATCCTATAGAAAAGATGGCCATTAATAGTTTGTAAGACATAGGCATTAACAATGCAATAGAAACCCCCATGTATGCACTTGCATTACATTGCCTATAGCAATCTCATCTTATATAAGAGATTGGAATTAACAGTGCTAACATATCTTCCCACAACGTCTATTTCCTTGCATTCAACATGCAATAGCTACTCTTTCCCTCTCGACCAACCAAAGTAACGATTATTAATAGATTTTGTATTGGCTAGAACTTCAAGCATTCATATCAAAAAATGACATAAATAATTTAAATTAAACCCTCATATATGTACTTACGACACAATGGGTAGAAAAATTACAAACTATATAACATATATACATTCACAACCATAAACAATATAACTTAAAACCCCATATATACACTTATAGTATAGTGGGTAGAACATTTACAACCTATACACCAAATAGACATTCACAAACATAAACAATATAACTTAAAACCACATATATGCACTTACAACATAGTGGGTAGAAAATTTATATCATATACAATAGACAGGCATTCAAAGGCTTAAACAATATAACTTAAAATCCTATATATGCACTTGCAACACAATGGATAGAATATTTACATTGTATACAATAGATTGGCATTCACATATATAAATGATATAACTTAAAACTCCATATACGTACTTACAACACCATGGGTAGAAAGTATACATCCTATATAACAAATTAGCATTCATAGGCATAAATAATATAACTTAAACCCCCATATATGCACTTACAACATGGTTGGGAAGAACATTTACATCATATACAATAGATAAGAATTCACATGTATAAACAATATAGCTTAAAACCCCATATATGCACTTACAACAATATGGGTAGAATGTTTACATCTTATACAATAGATATGCATTCACACACATAAATAATATATCTTAAAACACCATATATGTACTTATAGTACAACAGGTAGAACATTTACATCATATACAATAGATAGGCATTCACATGCATAAACAATATAACTTAAAACCCCATATATGCAATTACAACATCATGGATAGAATGTTTACATCCTATACAATAGAGAGGCATTCAAAAGCATACACAATATAATGTAAAACCCCATATATGCACTTACAACATTGTGGGTAGAATCTTTACATCCTATAAAACATATAAACATTCACAAGTATAAACAATATAAGTAAAATATCATATATGCACTTACAACAATGTAGGTAGAACATTTACATCCTATACAACAGATATGTATTCACAAACATAAACAATATAACTTGAAACCTTATATATGCATTTATAACACAATGGGTAGACATTTACACTATATATAAAATATTGACATTCACAAGCATTAACATTATAACAAAAAAATCCCATATATGCACTGCAACACAATGGGTATAGCATTTACATCGTATACAACAAATTGACATTCATAGGCATAAACATTATAAATTAAAACCCCATATATGAACTTATAGCAAAATGGCTAGAATATTTACATTATATACAATAGATTGGCATTTAGAGGTATAAATAAAATATTTTAAAACCCCATATATTCACTAATAACACACTAACTAGAACATTTATGATGTATACAACATATTGGCATTCACAATTTATGACATATTGCAGGATATAACATAAACATTATATATAACATAGACATGTAGAGTATATGTTAGAGGAGTAAAAAACCTAGAATAATAAGAAAATTTCTTATGTCAATATTTTTGTGTTGCCTTGTCTTCTTATGTCGATGCATCCACTAAAATATAAAAAAGAATAGAGAACAAAGAGGAGAAAATGAGATAAAATTGGTGAGGGACTTACTTGAGATAAATGAATGGATGTTACATGTATATTTGACTTATTAATATTAATGATTTCTTGAATGCTTGTTTGGAATGGAGGCTTAAATTTTTGTCCTCTTGTTTCAATTGTGTTGCTTGCTTGGTTTGAATAATTTGAATTTTTCCATAAATTGCAAAGTTGATTGATTTGGTCAAATGCTTGTATGTTGTGGATTTTTTAATTTGTGTCCTCTTATTTGGAAAAATTCATTAGTGATCCTTACAACTTGTTTGTGTTGGATGTAGGTGGAAGTGACTAATAGGTGGGCGATTGAGTTTGATAGATGGGACACATGTGTTAGATTTTGTTTGAAGAGTATTTTGTATTTGGAGAATTGTGATATATGATGGATGTGATAGGATAGGTGAGCTTGGTTTATGTTGATGTGTGTGTTAGTTTTTGACATCGGTGTATATGGAATGGGTGGTTGTAGCATATGTGCCTAGGAGTATTATATATCTTTTTTGTTAAATGTATGGGTGAGAAATTAAATGCAATGCTTCTTATCTTAACGTGTTGTCGATTCAAACTGGGTTGTGTTAGAAGCTTTATTAAAATGCACTTGTAAGATTGTTATGAAATATTCCTTTTTGGGACAAATATAAACATATTATAAAACAAATATGATGTGTATATTGTTTGGTTCATATAAGTTTACTTTGTGGGTAAAATTTGAGTTGTAATAGGTTAATGAGGTGCTCCACTATGGGGCCCTCTCCCTTAGCATACCCATGCCATTTCCTATTTAGTCTTATTCTTATATGATTAGAATATTTTAATATAAAAATTTATTAGTAAGTAATATAATTGTATATTAGATTTAATGTGTAGTCTATTTTTTGTTTATTTTTTAATTTATGTCGAGTGTGGGAGTGTCGAGGAGGAGGTTTTTGGAGAGGAGAAAGGGGTGTCTTTTGTTGTTGGTATAGTTGAGCATGACATGGAAAATGAAGACTTTGAATTGAAGCCAGATATAGATAAACATGGCCAGCTGGGGTAGTAGTTTAAAGAACAAGCAACGGGTGTTGGGTATGAAGCTCTTATTGATCTATTTGAGGAGCTCCCATTTTTTGTTGAAAATGAAGAAAAGGTATCCATTCCTACATAAACAAATTAGTTGGGACAACATGGCAACACGAAAAGAAGAGGTGATGTAAATAAAGACTTAGTATTTTCATTTGTTGAGCTTCCTTGTTTTGTTGAAAAAGGAGAAGAGAGCATGCGGGCTTCAATACCTTCATAGGTTTTAAAGCGGTTTGAAAATGAAAATGAGCATAAAAAGTTGTCGGTCTATGAGGAGACAAATGAGGAAAACCTTTTTTTGCAAATTGAAGAGGTGGACATACCCAAGGAAGGTTGCCATGAGGTTAAGATCAGTCCTCTTATACATAAAATCAAGGAAGAGGTTGATGAAGACTTGTTTTGTGATGACTTAGAGGCCTTTTGTTTAGACTTAGATGACAAGTCAACATCTATAAAAGAGGAAAATCATGAGAAACAAGAACATGAGGTAGAAATATCTTCACTTTTTCCAAAAAAGTAACAAGAGGTGTTCTTCATAGGCCAACACAATGATGAAGAAGTAGTGCACAACCATGAAAACAACAAGGAGAACCAAATGTTTGTCCTTGTAGGAGGATGTCCTATTAGACATCTTGCTTGGATGGAGGCCGCCAGAGTACCGCAAGTAGTGCTTGCAATCAAGGATAAGGTTCCAGCTAAGGAGGAATGCATTCAAACCACTTATGCATTCCAAAGCAACAATATATATGACCAACATGAAGAAGTAAGTGGGTTTTCCCTCCTTCTCTAAGGGATGTTGCAATAGTTCATTGAGCATGTGTTCAACCTTCACCTTCCCTTGGCTGATCAAAAGCATGTGAAGCATTGCAAGGTAATGAGAAAGGGAAGCTACTTCGGAGAACCAATAAACAGTTTTGTTTGAGAAAATCCTACTCTTCATTTTCTGTACATATTAGCTTAGTTTTTTTTCCAAGAAGTGCCTTTGCACACCCTGCATTCTCCTTAAGGGAATGCATATCTCTAGATTTGTGATTTCCTCCAAGTGCAACTTGCACATGTTATTTTTGCTCTCAGAGGCCTAGTTGCTGAAGAATTCACATGACTTTGTGCCCAATGGACTGATAAGGCCTCTAGATTCCCTGATTAGCAAGAAATCATCTCATAGAAGTTGCCATAAATTTTGTCAGTTCATGCCACCCTTTGATGACCCATCATTGATAACCAATTTAAGAGATCCTACATGGGTCATATTGCATGAATTTTCCTTGAGGAGGTTCTTAAAATTGGCTAAGTCCCAGTTTTTGAGCTTTCAAGTTTTCACATACCTCTCTTCTTGCATACTTCCTCCGTCTCTTTCGCTTCTTCTTTCCTTTTCTTGCCTAAGTGTTCCAAGTTTTGGCCATCATCCTTACCCCTTTAACCCTTGCTGCTCTCTTGGTAAGCCTTACCCCCAATCTTCAAAGCCCGATCAAGAGTTTTCAAGATTTTTCTAAGACTTGACTTGTAGGACTTTAGGGGTCAAGCTTCCCTCTTATCTCTTTCCATATTTTCATCATAGGAAGTAAAGCTTCCTCCCGACCTCGATCCCTAAAATCTCATCCTTTTCTTCTGGGCATTGAACTTTCATCTTCTACCTTTCTTCCTTCCCACTTTCACTCCTTCAAAAATTTGGCTAAGTATCGGGTTTTCAGACTTCAGGCTTCGACTTTCTCCTTTACCTCTTACCTTTCTTTGGTAAGAGGTAGCTCATCCCTCCAACCTCTGATGGCTCCTTTTAGAATTCGGCCTTTGGTCTTCCCTTTTACCCTTTTCGTCTCTGTGATAAGGCGTAAGCCTCCTTCCTAACCTCCAAATCCCAAAAGGGTGACCTTTTAGGAATTTGTGGTTCTCTCCTCCCTCTTCCTTCTTTTGCCTTCCTTTAGTATGCAGTAAGCAATACTCTTGAGGCTCAATCTTTGACGGTCCAATGCCGATTTGCACAAAGTATGAAGAAGGACCGATGCCCGATCCTTGATGGAGGTTGCTTTTCAGGGCTTTAGACCATTTAATGCATTGCAAAGGTTTCCTTTCGGGCTCAATGCCCCAACCTTTCCGTGGATTTTGCATATTTTTTGGGTGATGCCATTAATGGATGAGTGACTTTCTCACCCGCCTGTTCAATTTTTGAGGCTCAAGGACATCATTTGTTGCACTTCTTGACTTCTACAAATGATCTCATGGGAACCCATGCTCATTTATTGCTGATTTTTGTCCTTATTTTCTTGCCCCATGCTCAGATGGCTAATTTCACATGGGCATTTTTGAGGATTTTTGTTAAAACATTTATTTTTTAGTATGGTGTGCACATTTAGGGCTCCTCTCTAGTGTGGATTTCATGGACAGATCTCCTCAATCTTCCCTGATCAAACCTTGCTAACCCAAGTTAGGGTTGGGGTTTGGTTTGGGGTTTTCACTTATGCTTGCACTTTAAAAGTAACACTTGTAATCATTCCAAGGGGTTCTTCCTTTGGGTTTTTCCTAATATTTTCTCTTGTAGACTATTTATTTTACATTTCTACACCTGTAAGATTGGCTTTCACTCCTTTGTGTTAATAAATCAATCAATAGTTTGCCTCTTCTCAATGCTTGTATCTTGTGTAACACTCGGTGCCTCTATGTAAGCATGAAATTTCATTGATATTGTAGGCTTTTTGTTTGTGCTAACTAATTATAAGTGTTGATTGTGGTTAATCTCTACCCCTTTGATCTTTTAGATTCCTAGCCCTTCTTTCTTTCTTATAGATATGGAGAAATAGAGAATTGTGTGAGTTCCCTAAATGGTTTTTGTTGATATCGTGTGTAATAGGAAGCAAGAAGAAACACTTTAAAGCTAGGTGCATCACTATTTCTCCTTTTCAACATCCTCCTTCTGTTTCCTCTTGTGGTTTGTAGTTTAGGGTTAGCGTAGGGTTTTCCAATACTAGGTTGGAATAGTATTGTCACATATGGTTTTGAAGAATAAGTCGGTGTTCTCTAGAGATTCAACCTCACCACACAAGGTCCCCCACCTTGAGGTCATTCACATTGTGTCATTAGAATGTTGAACCTCGTGTTCAACAAGGTGCAATTTCATGTGACAACAATCTGAGTAATTTTAATATATTTACTATCTTTTTATTTTATTTTATTGGTATTTATTTTCATATATTAATTTCTTATTTCAAGATCACTAGTTTATTATATAAAATTATTTTTGGTAATTCAAGAATCAATCTTAAGGAGAATAGGATGGATCCTTGAATTTCAAAGCACAAAACTCAAATCTAAACCTACATGCCCATTTTTAATAGTCATTATGAATAGATCCAACACACATTTTATGTGATATGTTGTTATGTCGTGATATTTAAAGACCTTCATTGTGCATTTTAGAACATAATTTGCAAGATGAAAATGATTAAAGCACACTTCAATTTTAAAAGTTCATTAAAGGAATAAAATATACATCATTATCATATTGGCCATATACATGTATGTTCATTTTCCTTGGTCTTTCTCATCATCATCACTTTGGTATGTCAAGGGATTTGACCTAAGAGAATTTGTTCACCTATTGAGTCAAAAAACTCCTCAACAATGTTTTTAGACACCGCCTTGACAAATTTAGATATCTAGATACCAAACGTGAATGGATGCTTAGACACACATTTTGTCAAATTAGTATTAAGCAACTCAAATCACTTTCACATGTGAAATCACATTTTTAGTGATTGGGATCAACCCCATAGGCCACAAAAGTGGTTTACATAATTTTAAATTACTTCTCATTTCACAAATTAAGAGGATCTCTTAATCAATCAATTATAGGTATAGGCTATAGAGATTTTGCATGATCATTTGAACATCCACATTTCATCAAAAGTAAGAGTAAATCCACTTGTATTTTCAATTTTAGGTTTGCATATATTTTAGAGTTTGGTTTTGACATTTGATATTATTTTGATTTTGTATTATTGTTTCTCTAAATTCTTATATTTTGGCATGCTCAATGGGACCCCTTGGTCTTGATCTAATCTTGGTTTTGTAGAATTTTTAGCCTAATTTGGTAGATTTTACATGTAGAGTTTAGTTATATATTTTAAAGGGTACATTTTGATGCACTCCAGTGTGAAATAGACCCTACCATTAGATCCAAAAATCTCAAAAAGCTCTATTTCCATATGCAATTTATCAAAATTTAGGCTCAGTTAAATTTGGGTTTTTGTTTGTCTAAGGAGGTTGTACAACCCTTGTGCAAGCATAAAAAATCTTAAAATCTACATATACGTAAAAAGGGTCCACACCTCTATAGAAATGGTCATTGGCAAGAAAAGTAGGGATTTGGATACACCTTGACAAGTTTGGTAGCTTGGTAGGTGAAACTCTGAAAATCCATATTGAAAGCTAGGGACCAAAGGTTTTATATGTTGTTTGCATGCGTGTGACCTAGAAGAAAGAATCTATAGCTAAAGAGAAGGTGAATATTGGAGTGAGCACTCCAAGTATGCACCTATGTAAGGAAAAGTCCAATACTTTACCAAAAAAGTAAATAATCAAACTTACCCTATCAACCTAGGATTTTAAAGACATGGGGTCCATTCTAGGATCAAATAATCAAAACTTTCTTTCCACAAAGAATGCACACCTATCCCAAGTTCAACCTTCAAATATCAACCTTAGAAGCTAAACTTCAATATCAAAAAACAAAGAGTGAGCTCCTAACTTAGAAAAATAAGAAAAAAGGGGGTCAACATTTTGTTAAGTAAAATTATGGTGTTGTGTGAAGCACAACAAGACCAAAATTTTTATTAGATATAATATAGTGTTATATTAATGTACCTCCTTGCATAAATTATAACATAACACATAAAAAATAACAAAGTTCTAGAAAAACAACCCAACATAAAAATATAATAGAACTATTTATAAGCATAAAACACCCAAAACCAACACTAACAAAAAAAAATAACACCTAATAGTAAAACATTAGTAGAGAGCTTAGACCTCTAATCCACCACACACAAGCTAATAATCAATTCCTATGACAAACAAACCACAAACCAAAATACCATGTCATGTGAAAGGGGAGCTACAACCCACCAATCATGAACCCTACTATATAAATACCACCTCCACTCTAGGCACCATCGAGCCCACAATCAACTCAAGGATAGAGAACTTAAAACCATAAATGATATATGTTTGCCTCATTCCAGGCACCATCTTATTATTCTCCAATAGTGGTATCATATAGCCAATTTTTATTAATAAAGGGGTAAAATTTTTATTCAAAAGTTTTTGGTAGCAACAATCAGGAGATAAAAATACAAGATAGAGAAACCCAACACAGACACTGCCCTAGATAAAACCATAGTGGTGCCTTCAGAATAACCTATCCCCTTGAAGAATATATTGTAATTTTAGAGATGAATCCAAGGACAACTAATCCCAAAGTTCCAAACCTCCCAGTCTCCCTGCTACTCAGAAGCCCACTTTGCCATGTAGTTTACTACTCCATTCCATTCCTGAGGGATATAGGCAAAGGAAATAGCCTCAAAAGAATTGTACAACTGAATAATTTGTCTACCCACCACTACCAATTTCCAATGAATCCCCTCCAAATTTTTCTTGTTCAAAACATTAATCACAATATAAGAATCTGCCTCAAATATAATCTTCCTCCATCCTAACTCACAAGCCTTTTCAAGAGCCACCAGGATAGCCTAGGCCTCCATGAGGTTGTTCATCTCTCACCCCATATATTTGGAGAAGAAAAATACAGCCTCACTTAAGCTATCCCTCCCAACACCTCTAATTACAACATGCCTTGGATTCCCTTTAGATGACCCATTTGTATTAATCTTGAGGGTTCCAATTGGAGGAGGCTCCCAATTTCCATCTCTCAAGACCTTTTTTCTAGAGTTATGCCTCAAATTGGTCACATAAATCCCATAAGTTAAGTCCCCAATGCCCAAACCCCGAGCTACAACGAGATCCTCTTGTTCCAAATTATCTTCCAAATTACATTTAACCAATAAAGCCTCTTGGATCATGTAAACAATCCTATGCCAAATTTGAATAGCCCTAAAATTACTAACTTGAAAATCTCTTATGTTATGCTCCAACCATATGTTCCAAGTAATACAAGATGGTCCAATCTCCCACGTAACTTGGAGAAAGAAAACCTTGGTAGGCATTCATCCCATTCTATTCCCAAAATCCACTAAAGAAGTGGCATGGACACATCCCTTATGCCATAAGGCCCACCAAAGGTTCCAAATATCCTTAGCATAAGGGTATCAGAAAAATAGATGAGGGGTGTCTTCCACACATTCTAGCATAGGGCACATATGGAGGGCTCCTGAAAGCCCCTTTTCTAAATATTCTCCCAAGTGATGAAACTATTCCTTACCAGCAACCAAAGAAAGAAGTTACATTTCAACCAGGAAAATTTACTCCAATTTTTATTCCACCAAGGTTTCAGGTCACCTCCCTCCTGGTGGTCCAATAGTTGGTATCCCAAGGCTACTAAATATGTTCCCTTTGATTCCAAGCCCCACGAAAGAGCATCCTAGTTGCCTAAGGAATTACATTTCCTCTTAGCAAGAAAAGACCATAATATATTCCACTCTTCAAACAATCCCTCCTTGGACCAATCTTAGGGATCTTTCCAACAAGCCACCACCCCCTGACCCACATGATGGAAAGACTTAAAATCGGTCACATCCCGTCATTCAACAACTATGAACTTGTCACAAAGAACCTACAACTATGGATTAGAGGAAAAAATAGGGGGATGTCCATCCTAAGAGTCATGCCAAAAAGAGCCTCATACCCCCTTTGACAAATCCAAAACAATCTTGGTTTAAGTTAGCCCCTTTCTTGATGGTGCCCTAGATAATGAATCTTTTTCCTAAGAGCGTCACTCTAGGGATATCATCTTTAGGGATATCTCCTAGATATTTAGAGGTAAGCATCTTCGTTGAGACCTGCTCAGGATTTATGCACCATATCTAATAAAGTTTGGCAATAAGAGCCTAATACTTCCACCTCGACAGAAAAAGGCCAAGCCCCCCATTCTACTTGGAACAACATACCACTTCCCAACATACCAAACTCCATTTAGAATTTTCCAAATTTCCAGCCCATAAAAATTGACAGGAGAGCATCAAATTCACAAATAAAATCAGAGGAGCTTCTAGTAAAAAACATTTATAAATAGGGAGAGTCTGAATGGCAAATTTTAGAAGATCCACTCACCTAACAGAAGAGAGCCACCTAAAATTCTAGTGACGAAATTTTTTGTATGGGGCTTATCTAGAATTGATTACCAATGTCCCCTAGCTAGGGGACTCACCAAAAGAGGAAAACCTAGGTACATAAGAGGGAGATAACCAGCCTAAAATATGAGAATCCTAACAATCTCTCTGTATTGAAGGTGGGGTGTTGAAGAAAATAATAGAGGACTTGTCCTCATTAATCTTTTTTCTAGAAGTAGCCAAGTAGATATCCAAGACTTTCCTCATATGCAATGCCTCCTCAACTTTAACCATTCCAAGTAAAGTCATATCATCAACAAATTAAAGATGAGAGAATGGAGAAATAAAATGAGCCTAGGTCTAGCCATGAATCTTACATTGTTTGACATGTGATTTCATAAGGTGCCCCAAACCCTCAACCAAAAAAATGAAGAGATACAGAGATAGAGGGTCTCCATGACAAAGACCTCGAGAGGCCCTGAATAAAGGAGATGAAGTCCCATTGATGATAACTGAAAAGGAAGAAGAGGTTCGATGCAACTTGTAACTAATTCCACCCATTGGAGACCAAAACCAAAGGCAAGCATGATCCTCTAGAGAAATTACCACCTAACCCTATCATAAGCTTTGGAAATATCCATCTTGATAAGAATATATTTTTCCTTTGAGGTCCCCATAGAATGGATAGCCTCCCTTGCCACCACAACCCCATCCAAAATTTGTCTACCTGCACAACAAACCCTCCTTGCTCCTCTGATATTAAGGTACCTAGGCACTTCTCGAGTCTCTTAGCCATTAACTTAGTAATAATATTATACACCACATAACATAAGGCAATGGGCCTAAAATGATTAAAAGATTAAGCCTCCCCCTTTTTAGGAATAAGAACAAGGTGAGTAGAATTCAGGGCCCAAAACATCTTTTGTTGTCATGAAATTCACGAACAAGCTCCAACAAATCAAACTTGAGAATTTCCCAATTTTTTTGGAAAAACTCAATTTGAAACTCATTAGATCTAGGAGCTTTCCCTTTCTTCATTTGAAATACAACCCTTTTTAGCTCCTCAAGAGTAATAGGTAAAAAAAGTGCCTCATTCATTTCTTGTGAGCCAACTTAGGGATACCGACAAGGGCCATATCTTCCTTTTCCACCTCATGGGGAGAATCTTCCATAAGAAGAAAATTAAAGAACCACATGCATTCATTATAGATAGCTTAAGAAGAAGAGAGAAGATTCCCATTAGCCGACTGGATAGAGGGGACAAAATTTCGTTGCCTTCTATCCTTAAAAGAGTTGAAAAATAAAGAATTTTTTTTGTCACCCTCCAAGAGCCAATCATTTTTGGACTTCTATTTCCTATAGATTTCCTCTCGATGTTCCCATTAAGAAAATTCCCCGAGAAGGATAGACTCCCTCTTTCTGATGAAAGACCCAACTCCTTGATCTGATAGGTAACTTCATCTAGCTGAAATTAAGCTACTTCCTTAGCTCATAAAAGGTTTCCAAAACACTATTCCATCTCTTAAGTTGATATTTCACAAAATATAGTTTCTTAACAAAATAGTACATAGACGTGCCAAATGATGGTTTGCCCCTCTGCCACCAAACTGGCATGAGATCCTATAGGGAGTCCTCATGAAGCCACATGAGTTGGAACCCGAAAGATGGTTTCTTTAAAGCTTCCGATGAAGAAATACTTAGCTTGATAGGCCAATGATTTGAATCTCACCAATCAAGAATCTCTAAAGTAGAGACCATCAATTACTCAACCAGTAGCTGGGAACCAAAAACCTGTCCAATTGCTTTGAGATAGAGTCACTACCACATCTTTTGTTGGTTGAAGTAAATTGACCATTATTTGGTTGGATATCCAACAAGTGCAAAGAAGCAATACTTTATTGAAGTAAAAGTGAAATAGAATCAAGCCTAGCCACACCACCTCTTTTTTCTTCTAAGTACATAATAGAATTGAATTTTCCCGCCAAAATCCATAAATGTAACAGGAACATGGATCTTACAAATTTTATGTGAGCCCATAGTGTCACCTTACCAAGAAAGAGTTAGGGGGGCATAAATGTGTGTGAAAATGACAAATTCACCAAATTCCATGCTAGACACAACCAATGAGATTGAAAACCTGCTTGCAAGACACCATGAGGGGGTAATATTATAAGGATCCCACAAACAAGCTAGTCCTCTGACACTACCCTGAGCTCCAACATACTGGCTCAAGCCTCTCCTCCAAAATCAAAAATTATTACTAAGAAAATCATCCACAAATATTTTTGTCTCTTGTAAAAAACTATATCTAGAAAAAAATTTCAGATTAAACCTTGAACAACCTTTTGTCTACGGATGTTGTTGAACCCCTATGCATTCCATGAGAAAATTGTCATTTCTGATAGTGGGAATCAATGGATTTAACTAAACCTGATTCCACCAAATAATCCCCCATCAACTTCATCTTTTCTAGATCCTTCTTGTGGCCAATCTTCCTAGTTTTATCTATTGATCCTTTCTTAATAGGCTTTTGTTAGATACTGCGCTAAAGCTGACTATTTTTTTGATGCCCCTCAACCACATCTATTTCCATTTTCAAAGAAGGATAAAGAGCACAAGGAGGATCACAAGGAAAGGTCTCTTGTACTAGAAGATCAAGGTTCCCAACTTCTAGCAAAAACTAATTAGTTTCCATCCTACCTGAGGACACCCCCTCCTGGGTAATATCTTGGAACACAGTCTCATTAGGCTTAGTCTGAATTTTACCTACATGCACTAGCTTAGACTACTGGAGATTCCCACCAACCTCTTGTTCCACATTAGAATCTAAAACTTCAAATCTATTAAAAATCCCATCTATTTTACTTTCTTTGAACATCCTCTTCGAACCCCTCCCTCTATTGTGGCGCTTTATTGGAATAAATTCATCCTCATTCCTATTCCAATAAAAAGTTGAAGCTTTCCCTTTATCATCCCAAGGAGGAGGAGGAGGGTTGCTTGCAGGAGTGGATAGGAAAGCCTTAGGAAATCTTATCTGTAGTTTCCCATATTCATGACAGAGACAACATCGAAAAGGAAGGGCTTCATAGTCCAAATGTTGGATCCAAGAAAGTGACCCAAGTCTTATTTCTATGGAATCTGGGAGGGGATTATTCAGGTCCTTTTTCAACACACAAGTGGGCGAATGAAACCACCTTCCAATCTAACATTTGTTGGGAAGGACCAAGTGGCTTATGAAGGAGTAAAGCAATCATATGGAATACATCATGCCTCCATAATCCGAAAGGAAGCCAAGGTAATCACACCCAAATAGGTTTTTTTGAAGGAATCTCTTATGTTAGATTGAACCCCACATGTCAAGGTTTGATGAATATACCCATCTAATTGTTGAAGTATGGTTCCCCTTCAAAGGCAATATTCTTGTCAACCAATCTTGAAAACACCACAAAGAAATAATTATTAATTGTTGAAGTATGGTTCCCCTTCAAAGGCAATATTCTTGTCAACCAATCTTGAAAACACCACAAAGAAATAATTATTCTCTGTCATAATCACCTCCATATCACCCTCTAAATTCCATGTCCTTCGAGCCCATGAATCAAGAAAGGGGACAAAAACCCTAATTCTCATAAATTTATAGATGAGGCATGATCTACAAGATATAAAACCTCGTCTACAATCAACTCTGGCTAGATAATTAAAATAGGACATTCTTTGCATTTCTTTAGACAACCATTGGATCGCTAGCACAATCTAGCACCCTGAGAAGATTTAGGCTCTTCCATTGTATATAGAAAAAAATCAATTGCATGAACATGATTAAATGAGGTCAGATCATCCCTATTCAAAATAAATTTGAAGGAAGGGGTTATGGGGTCCCTTGAACCCCCTACGACTGTCATGTAGATAACACTCCAAAAAAACACCACAACAATTGTCAAAAACCTCAACAAACAAAGAAAATGAGGGGAAAAACTCTCACCACACACCAACAAGCAATGGCTAAATGGGAGAGGAAAGAGAAGACCAAGGGGGACAACACCTTGCCCACGCAACCGTGTGTCCCACCAACAGATCAAGAGGGTGACTCATGCCATGCATACTCCCATCACGTGCCTCTTTGCCAAGCCAACCGAAAAACCTAATCTATCATATAAATAATTGTTAACTCTATAAAACCTTTATTTTGAGACACTACCTTGTGTTTTATCAATTGTTGTAGGTCCTCATAAAATACCTCTAAGTTATGGGTTTCTAATATTAGTCTTTGACCATTATATCAACAACACATAATTCCAATTTCAGAACTTCATCATTACCATCTATCTAAGTGGGGATTTCCCTCTTTTGTCTCTACCAAATATGGTAAAATAATAATTTTTACATCACAGGTATCCTATAATACTACCACTAGTCACAAGGAGAGATTGAACTTGGTGGTTATCTCCTTTTGATCTAGCTTTTAGATTATGAATTTTTGGCATTAAAAATTGTATATTCTATCTTCGAAATTCTTATTATCTTTCAAATAAATATTTTCCTTGAACTATAAGAGTGTCTTGAACATATTTGATTTCTACACCTTGGCCATGCATAATCACTTCCTTGATAAAACTAGAAAAACTATAGAAATAAATATTCATGAATAGTTTGATAAATATTATTACAAAATTTATAAATTCTTTTATTAATTAGTCTATAAGTATCATACATGTGCATTCCATTCTAAAAAAATGCAACTCATCTACAAGAGGTTCCAGGTAAACATCCATGTTTTTCATACATTTTTTCCAAAAACTATTAGAGACAAAAAAAATCTCTCTTTATATAAGCCAAAAAGGAATATTATATTCAATTAAAACATGGTCTATATTAAATCATTGTTGACAAGTGAGATATTATGGATTTATTCTATTCACTAAAATTTTTACTCATGTAGTCCTTGCATTGTGTTTGAATCTCTTAAGTGAGTTCTTAATATTTTTCATTCCTTGAAATCACCCCAGTACCAACATCATCAAATTTGTGCTAATATCATTGGAACTCCTTGCCTTAATCTTTATAATTGAGTTGTAGTGGATTTAATATGTTTAAGTACCTCAATCAACAATTTTTTTTATAGAACCTTCCCTAGACTCTAACACCTATTGATGCTAGCATTTTAGCATTAAAGTTATATTCCTTGCACTTAGGATTGGGTTAGAATGTTTCATTTTGGTATTCTTTCTTGAAGAAGCTACAATATTCAAACATGTATCTTATCTATTATAAGAAATACCTAGAGAGGACAATATACATGTTTCCCTATGTGATGCAAGAAATGTGTTTTCTTTATATAAAATTGCATCTTTGTAATAATATGCAAATACATGGTAATTCAGGTTAGCGATGGCCTTGAAGTTTTTATGATCACATAAATGGTAGTCAAATTAAAGAACTTGAAGCTTTCATTACACCAACTAAATGGATATACTATATATTTGCACCCCTAGGAAATAAAAGGTTTATATAATAAATAAAGTGGATTATAAATTGACCATACACCAATACCTTTTTAAAATTTTGGAAGATGCATGGAATATTGATCATATGCAACTTAGTCTAAATTAGTCTTATCTTTGGTCAAATTATAAAATTATTTCTCAAAAAATTTAATTGATGGTTGTTCTAGGAGATGTTTATAACATTATTATTTCCATAAGTTAATTAATGATCATTATAGGCCACTAACACTTTCTGACATATGATACATATATATGATCACATAGATATATGATGCCTATCTATACACATTGATACATCTCGGGACCACATGTGCTTATTTTCTTTGGTTTTATCATTTATGTCATGTTTCATGCATATTTATTGTGTTATCATTCTTGGACCCTAATACAAACTCCTAATAGAGGATGATAATATTTATGGATGCTTTCATGATTATCTATGGACATGATTACACTATATCAATCGTTGCATGATGCTTAAATTCACCCATTTGGAGTGATCTTGTTTCATCATTATATTGATTATATGCCCACATTAATACATATTTTAACTTACGTAAAGAGGTATCATGCCTTTCCCTTTTACATATGACACCATCCTTGCAATATCTCTATATTTGGGGGGCTGAATTTTTTTCCCTCATCATGCATATTTATGCCTTATTACATTATATTATTTGTATCGAGATTGTTACTCAATAGAGTATTCCACACTTATATCTTGCATTGTTATGTTCATGTGATTCATTCACATCCTAGGTTGCTATTATTCCACATTGGAATGCATCAATAATTGTACCTCCCTAATCACATTATGTGCCCACATAGCTTAACCATGTTCTAAGGGTTATATCGGGGCCTTCCCTACCATCAATAGTAAGGATTTACTTATATAAACCAATGTTTGTTCATTCTCTTGGATGCCATAGTTGGGGGATATGTTGCTTTAGTGTCTTACATACTTATATAGGTGTTCTTAGTCATTGAGTTTCATATCACCATTGTTATTCCTTGATACCATCTCCAAATCTCCATACCTTGTATTACTTAGCATTTGGGACATTTACGTAGTCATTATACAATGCATTCTTTGCATTCATTTCTATATATACTTACATTCTTAGACTACATTTAATTTTTCATGTACTATTTTCCCCCTCTCCTACAATTCATTGTATTCTATGGATGCACAACTAATTGTAGGATCATATCCTATGGATGAAACTCATGTGCTTAAGTTCTGCTAATAGTTAAAGGTGCTTAAATAGAGATTCATTATTACTTCCTTGATAGAATACATGATGAAAGGAAAACTTACACAATGACATCTTGTAGGATTCATTACTTTATATGGACACCTTGTAGAAATTAAAACAACATGACATATCATTCACCTATATTACACATGATTATGATCTTGACCCTCTTAATATGCTTGCAAAATCCCATTCTTCTTATGATGTTCATGATATTTTTATTCCTACTTTTATGTGTATTATGACTAAAAATCTCGTCCTTCCCTTTTACAATCCTTCACCTAAGACCATTGTAAAACTTCCTCTCGTGTCTATCATTTTCACCAATATCCTACTTCACTCTTTGAGTATTATACATATGGTTCTCCTTCTTGTATGACATTCAATGAACCTCTAGTTGATGACTATTTCACTTCTATTATTGGTTGGTCTCACTTTGAATTTGGTATCTTTTTCTCGTACCTACACTTTTATGATGATCTATATGTTGTACTTTATTTTATTGTCCCACAATTCATCTATGGGAATTTCCTAATTCTCACATGACTATCTTTATCATGTAGCACTTAATGTGTTTGTACGATTAGTTTCCTTTAGTTGTGCATCCTCTTTCATGTGATATCTACATTATGTTATCAGGGGATGATTCAAATTATTGAGGCTTCTTCCACCTTCTTCATGTTGATCCACATATTTCATACATATTTCCACCTTATATACTGGTTCCCAAATCTTTAAGCCTACCTTTTCCCTTTTATTGTTGTTTTATTCCTATTGGGGATGATGACATACTTTATTGATAATCATGGTGCCTCACCACCCATAAAATTTTCCTAACCTAGTGAACATATATCCATTAGTGTTGTGCTTATTCCTATATAAATTCATCTATCCTAAGTTCTAGTTTACAATACATTATGCTTACAGTCCTATTATACTCGCTATCTTGTATATCATTTTCCAGTTCCTATTTTTTCCTTCTCCATGGGAAAACATAATGCTAATATTGTGAGGGATAATACCTTAGTTCACTCTCACTATCCTATGATCATACACATCTATCCTACCACACTTTCACTTATGTTGATCTTCTACCTTTCTACTTTATTTTCCCTATCTTTGTACTTCCTATTATACCATTAACATGTATTGATTACTTATACATGTATTCATCCATCTTTTCATGCATCATAGAATGATCTATTCCTTTCTCAACTATCTTTCCCTTCCTTTAGGGTTGTATTCTATTAGCACCTATAAATTTGATGAATTTCTAGTACTTATTTGTTTTCAGATTGGCAATAAAACTATGTTCCCGAGCCTTATGGTGACAAGATTAGTTAAAACTTCTAGCATTGAAATCTCTTAATCTAGATATCATCATGAAATTTCCTTTGGAATAATGTTTTTATTGCTTGCTAAGAGTATGCAAACTCAATTTCATGGAATTCATATGAGTTTCGAGGCAAAATTTTAATATGTTGCCATTTTGGAGCAAGTCTCGTAAAAAAGTTTCATATGGATCAATTTTGGTGACAACCCATTTGTCAATTTGTCCTCAATAGCCTATATCTCTATTTTCATGGTGGTCGAAGATGTTTCAAGGTTTGAACTAATTTTTTTTATCTTGCTAGCCCAATTTACAAAGGACGTCTTGAAAATTTGAAGCTGTGCAATTTTTGATGACATCACAATGATCTAAATAATTAATAATGGCTTTGTGCAAGTTTTCATGAATCTCAAAGGTCATGTGATTTCGTTGTCTGGCCTACGAATAAACTAAAAGTTGTCTACATCACATATTTTTGTTATGCAATTTTAAAAATCATTTTCAATGTTTTAATTGTGTTTTGGGAAGGCATAATTAGGTTTTCCGTTATTATTTTTCCCTTAAAATTCAAAGGCCCATGAGAGACTTTTCTAAAACAAATATTTTAGTATTTGTTTTAAGTTTTTAACATTAGAGTCTAAGGTTCATAAAAGACAACAACTTAAATATGTGGAAGGGGGGGAACTTAAATACTTCTCTTCATGTTCATTTTAAAACACAAGGGAAAGCTTTCCGCAGTGCTGCTCAAGGTTCAACAACATTCTGCTATTCTATATGGGTCAGGGCCTTCCCTTTAGTCAAGCTTGCAAGGATGGAGGGACATGACTTGCTGCTAGTGCATGCCATTTTGGGTGCCATTTCTCCCCTCTAAGCCTGCAACTTACCCCAAATCAGTTCTGAAGTAAAATGATTCACATGCAAATGCTTTGAGGACAGTTTTTGAGCCATTTAATGAATGGGAATTGCTATTTTAACTTCCAAAAAATTTCCTAAAGCATTTCTCATGCCCCTGTAGCATTTTTGGCACAGTTTGAACCATTTTTAACTGCCCCCATTAGCAAAAATGATCCAGCAATAGTAAAAACGCCCAGACAACAATTATTTATGTGTTTAGAATATGTTTTAGTTGCCTCTGGTACCAAGAATGCCCTTCCTCAACTGAAAACATCCCAACACTCATTTCCTATGCATATGCATCAATTTTGGTGATGTTCTCAACATGTTTCAAATACCAGTAATGGTAAAAATGACCTGCACATACTAAAAGTTCCTTGCAATCATTTGTAACAGTTTATAGAATGATAGAACACAAGGAAAGAAGAGTGCATGTAAACTATTTGACAAAATTCCTGTGTTTGATTCAGTTGGAGTGCATTCTTAAAATCAGATTTATGATGGATTTGGGTTTTAGTGACTACTGCAACAATACGCTCCACAATCCATTCTCACTTTTAAAAGGCTAAAATGGAGGAAGACATGATGTAAAATAATACAGAGATTTGAATATGTGGCAAAGCTAAAAGCTGAATGTGAGGGCAAGAGGTCATTGGCAAATTGTTTGACAAGGAAATGAAAGATCTAGGGATTAAAATGCATTATTTCATTGTCAGTAAGATGGGTTTTTACCTAGGTGAGACTTTTTTTCACATAAACGTGAAAATGTAATACTAGTTAAAGTGTTTTTACACACAGGTAAAGGGTTTGCACGAGAATGCAAACAAACAAAATGATAAAACAAATTTCATTTACAAATAAGAGACGAAGTGAAGATAGGGATGAAATGACATATTCTCATATGCCAAATTGTTGCAAATTTGGGGGATCACATTGAGCTAAGTGTCATATTCAGAGTTAATCTAGGTTACCTCCTAGTATTTATAATGTAATCTCATTCTTTTATAAGGGTTTTGAATTTTGGCCAAGGAAGAAGGCTCTGCACAAAAATTGTTGAATGCCAAAGGTGAAGGTCAATGTGAGTTAGTCATTGCATTGACAATGCTCCTGTAGTTTGAAACTGTGGCTAATATGCATATACACTATTACTACAATTGTCTCCAACTGTGAATGATAATATTCTTTTAAGTTGAGTAATCAAGGGTTATATCAACTTTTCAAACACATTTACTGTCTAGAATTAGTTTAGTGGTTTACTGTCTGTTCAAAGGATAAAGTAAATTCTTACCATAAATTAATAGGAATGTTGTTGTTTCTGATGGACTACTAAGTATGGTTGCATAGTAGGCTTGTGTAGGTCATATTATAAGAAAGTGATAATATATCAGATGATCATCAAAATATGTTTTGATCCTGTCATATACAATGCATAACATATGACTTTGTAGCCCAAGGAAGACATGGGTCTTGCTTTGTTTTCCTCCCCCATTCTAAGAAAAAAATCTTAAATCCATTAATCATATTCTTTAGTTTTTTGTGTTGTATTAGTGTTTAGGTTACATACTTCATACCCGAGTTTAAAGAAGATAAGGAATTATACAACTAAGCTTGTATTTAACAACTTTTATCCATTTGTATGAAGTCATCTATCTGCTAGGTGCTACAATATAACCTTATTATAGATCCATGTTCAACACCATATAGGGAAACCCACCTAGGTTTTGCAAAACTTGAAGTGCAAAGAGAACATATCTTAAAGGTGGTTCTCTATTCGTTGGCCACAACCTGGAGTCTTTGATGATAGAGTTTGACAAACACTTAGAAGATTTCAGGCCATTAGTTGAAAGACCCAACTGATTGGCAACCTTGCTAGGGATAATTCAGATGCATATATCTATTTGGGAGAGTCAGATGATTTGAAGACCTTCACAACTGGAGGAATAATTTGTTGCAGCATATTTAAAGAATTTAAAAAGTTACTCTACTGCTGGAATGAATCCATAATGAAATTGATATTTGAGGAGCTTCCAACTGCTTGAAAAATATTATCCTCTTTGGAGAGGTGGTGACTATAAATAAACCCAATAAGTGTTGAAGAAGAGCTTAGGATTATAAAGATTCCAATTAGAGAAAGAATATTTGTACAACTGCAATACACCTCCAGGTATTTTATATGTTTCTTTCTTCAAGAAGAAAAGTTGTGTAAGAAGTTCAGAAGTCCAAGAAAAACTTTTTTTCCCTTATGAACAATGAGTGTTAGCACTAAGAGAAAGGGAGTTGAGAAAGCCTAATATTTTGTTAGAAAAAAGAGGGAATTAAAAGCAAATGGTTGTATGGGAAGTGATTTTTTTATTAAAAAGCATATGCAAGTATGTATGGTTATTTTGGTTTCTCTCCTACAAGCCCTAGCGTCATGATGCAAGAATCAAAACAACAGTCACATCCTTAGAGAAGGCTTTTTTCTGCAGAGATATATAAACCACTTGGTTTTAGTGGTATTCAAGGGTATCCAAACCCATGCCCTCTTAAATTTAAAGGATATTTGCCAAATTTTTGAAAAGATTATGAAGAGTCGGCACCCAAACATTTGCAAGGTTTCATTAGCTTGATAATGGACTGTCAAATAGAAGAAGATGATCTTACTATGAAGTTGTTTTTAAGGTCTTTAGAAAATGATGCTAAAGATTGGTTTTCTAGTTTACCAATGCATTACATATTTTCATGGTAAGAGTTTAAGATACTATTCGGTTGATCAGTTTGAAGGAATTAACAATGAATTCTCATTTGATAATAAACATCTGTACACTCAAGAAGATTTTGATGAGGAATTTGAACCTAGGGTTGATGATATATCACTTTTTGATACATTGCTTGATATAAGAAGGTATAGGGGAGAATACCCATATGACTTTCATGCAAGATTTAGGAAGGCTTTATTTGCTTCACCTTATAGACCTGATGATTCAATGTGCATTGATTTATTTTGTGAAGCCTTTGAGCTAGGTTTGAGCACTATATCAAAGAAGTTGAAGCCTCTTAGATTCAACTAGATATATGATTACATTTCTATTCTTGAGGATAGCAGACAAGAATAAGCAAAAAAATCAGGTCAGTTGATGTTTATAGTTACATTTTCTTGCATGAGCATAATAATGATGTGTCACATAAGGATGAAGAGTAAATGATAGAAAAGAGTACCTCTTGCTGGTAAGGATGAATGTTTTGATCATCTTGTTGATGAAATGGATGTCGATAGTAATTGTTATCATAATAGTCAAATCACAATTTGCAGTGAGAAAGATGCTCATAAGATTATGCCTAGTAATAGCCCTTTCAATGAGGAAATAAAAATATACTTAGGTGTTTCAGGTAGAAACTCAACTGGCAAAGATGATGAATATGATGAAGATAATGGTGTTGTAGATGCACGTTTGCAGCTAACTGATGAATTTGTTTACCCTATTGATCTAGGTGACTATAATTTTGGTTGCAGACATTTTGATTGTGAATACTCTCAAGAAGAGGAGATAGAAGTTTATTCCTTAGATGAGGAATGTATTGATGCAAAGGCTAATGAAGACACATGCCTACTCGTTGGTGAACACGAACTATGCTATGATGAATATTTTGAATGTGGATCTGATGCATCACTATCAATTGGCAATGCACATAAAAGCATTCTTTCATCTGAATTTATTTTTACTGACCATAAATTTTTTGAAAGTGTTGATATTGAAAATGATTCCGATATTCATGTTAATAAGAAGCAATGTTGATTGTGATACTCATTGCAGTAGTGAATATGTTATGAATAGTCACCATGAGAAATCTGGCTCAGGATTAAATTCTGAATCATCTGAGCCTTCTTTTGAAACATTTCACATGGAGTTGTATGATGATTTCAAAAATGGATTAAATCTTGTTTTCGAACCTAAGATGGAGAGATTTGTCAACATCTGGAATGATGATAAAGCTGAAGAAAATATTGATGTTGATAAGTCTTGTTTGCAGATTATTGAATCACAGTGAAATCACTGAGTTGCAGTGCCCAGATAAATGTGAACGTCAATATGATACAACTTAGTTTGAGCATATGGCTATGTATAAACACTTTTCATCCATCACATTGTTGGACTAATCGCCAACGTCTCCCTTTGGATTTGGGACATGGACTAACCGCACCTCGTGGATCTGTTTATCTCTGGCATTTGTATTGGACATTAACAAGTCAATCTTTTGGTGCAACGACATACATGTTCCAACAAATGATATCAGAGCCGGGTCACAGGTTCAAATCCCCTCGGGTAATGCTAAGGGGGGATTGTTGGACTAATCACCAACATCTCCATTCGGATTTGGGACATGGACTAACTGCTTCCCATGGATCCATTTATCTCTGGCATTTGTATCAGACGTTAAAGGTCGATCTTTTGAAGCAACAACAAACATGTTCCAACACACACAAAATGAGTGCCTATTAAATATGGGACAAATTTCAAAAGATGACTCCATGGTTTTATTTGAGTCTTTTATTCAATCCGATTTCTTAGACTTGAAGCTAAAATGTGACTTAAGTAAATCATAGCATATATTTGTTGATGGGATTATTGAGCAAAGTGCTTATAAGAGCTTCAAGTTTGATGTGAAAACCAAGTATGATGTTAACTATTTGATGAAATATAAATGTTTTAAATTTTCAATTTAGCTAGGTAGCTATATAATGGAACATGCCAATAAATTTGATAAGACATTGATTGTAAGCTTTTTTTATTTGGTGAGTGTGATATATGCATGTCAGAAGATATATTTTAGTTAGCACGTTTACAAAGTGCAGATTGACAGAGATAACACTGACAATGATGAATACAGTGACATGGTGAAAAATGCCAGTGATAGGGTTAGTTTGCAGGCATTTTGTGATAATGTTTGCAGATTGGGCATGGGTCAATCAATGGAGAACATAGTGTTTGATAGAGGTAAGTACTGGTTCTTCATTTTTGGGGGCTTAGGGTCACCAAATGAAGTTTGAAATAAGAGAAATCAATACATATTAGTCATTAGAGTAGTAGCATAGCCCAATGGATTTGGCACATGGTCTACACCTCAGAGACATTTGGAATCTCGCCATGTTTTACTAAAGCATGCATCCCTGAATTAGAGCTATTGTTGGCACCTATAAATTTGATGAATTTCTAGTGCTTATTTGTTCTCAGATTGGTGACAAAACCCCGTTCTCGAGCCTGTGGAAACAAGATTGGTTAAAACATATGGCATTGAAATATCCTAATCTAGAGTTCGTAATAAAATTTCCTTTGGCAGAATGCTTTTATATCTTTCCAAGAGTATGCAAATTCAATTTTGTGGAATTTAGATGAGTTTTGAGGCAAATTTTAATGTGTCACCATTTTGCAATAGGTCTGGAGGGTCCCATAAAAAGTTTCAATTGGCTCAATTCTGGTAATAACCCAGTTGTTATTTTGTCCTCAATAGCCTATATCTCTATTTTCATGGTAGTTAGAGATGTTTCAGGGTCTGAACAAAAAATAAAAATGTCTTGTTGAAGGGCCTAGTTTACAAAGGATGTCTCAAAAATCTATTTGATGTGCAATTTTCAGCGACATCACAATGATCTAGATAATTAATAATGGATTTGTGCAAATTTTCATGGATCTCAGAGATCGTGTGCTCCCATGGCATTGATTCCGTCGGGCCTACAGATTATTAAAAGTTGTTTATATCACAGATTTTGATTATGCAATTTAAAAAAAACATTTTTAATGTTTTAATTATGTTTTGGGAAGGCATAATCATGTTTCCATTTTTATTTGTCCCCTAAAATTCAAAGGCCCACGAGAGAATTCTTTAAAATAAATATTTTAGTATTTGTTTTAAATTTTTAAAATTAAAGCCTAAGGTTCATAAAATACAATATGAACTTAAATATGGGGGTAGGGAACTTAAAGATTTCTCTTTATGTGCACTCTCTCTCTTTTTCTTGCATATGATCATGATGATGGATCATGGAGTATGATCCGAAACATTGATATAAAAAATTGACACAGTTTCAATCTAGAAATAACTCACTTGATATTTATCATGGACTGTGAAAACTTGATGCTTTTAATAAGAGAAAACTTTATGGATGGTCAAGGTTCAACAACATTCCTCTATTTTGCATGGTGAAGGACCTTCCATTTAGTCAAGCTCGTGGGGATGCAAGGACATGACTTGCTGCTAATGCATGCTATTTTGAGTGTCATTTCTTCTCTCTAAGCTTGCAACTTACCTCAGACCAGTGCTGAAGTAAAACGATTCGCGTGCAAATGCTTTAAGGGCAATTTTTGGGCCGTTTAATGAATGAAAATTATTGTTTTAACTTCTAAAAAAATTCTTGAAGCATTTCTAATGCCCCTGCAACATTCTTGGCACTATTTGAACCATTTTTAACTACCCTCCATTAGCAAAAATGACCCCGCAATAGTAAAAACACCCAAACAATAGTTCTTTATGTGTTTTGAACTTTTTTAATTGTCTATGATACCAAGAACGCCCTTACTTTTGGTGAGGTTCTCAATATGTTTAAAATACCAATAATGGTAATTTTTAAACGACCTACACATACTAAAAATGCCTTGCAACCATTTTCAACAGTTTGTATAATGACAACATATTAGGAAAGAAGAGTGCAAGTAAACTATTTGATAAAATTTCTTTGTTTAATTCAGTTGTAGTGCATTCTTAAAATCAGATTTATGATGGATTTGGTTTTCAGTGACTGCTAAAATAATGTGCTCCACAATCCATTCTCACTTTTAAAAGGCTAAAATAGAGGAAGAACATGATGGATTATTTTATATAATACGCAGATTTGAATATGTGGCAAAGCTAAAAGATGAATGTGACGGAAAGGGTTCATTGGAAAATAGTTTGACAAAGTGTCAAGCTAACTGTAAATGGAAGCTTTGGGATTAAAATGCATAGTAAAATGTATTATTTCACTGCTAGTAAGATGGGTTTTTACCTAGGTGTGATTTTTTTTCACATAAAAGTGAAAATGCAACAATTAATGTGTTTTAAATAGGTAAAAGGTTTGCATGAGAAATCAAACAAACAAATTTTAATTGCAAATGAGAGGCAAAGTGAAGATAGGGATGGAATGGCATATTCTCATATGCCAGTTTGTTGCAGATATGAGGGATTAGATTGAGCCATGTGTCACATTCAAAGTTAATCTAGGTTACCTCCTAGTCTTTATAATGTAATATCTCATTCTTTCATAAGGGTTCTAAATTTTGGCCAAGGAAAAAGACCCTATACATAAATTATTGAATGCCAAAGGTGAAGGTCTATGTTAGTTAGTCATCACATTGACAGGGTCCTTGTATTTTGATAGTACCCTTGTATTTTTTGGCCAACAACTTGGAGTCTTAGATGATAGAGCTTGGAAAACGCTTAGAAGATTTCAGGCCATCAGTTAGAAGAACCAACATATTTGTTTGCTTGAACTTTGGGGGACATCACCTTATCTTATGTGACTTCCCCTCTTGTGACCACTATATCTTTTATTGTCTAATATTGATATCCTCTTGTTATTATATATTTTTTGATACCTATTTTGAGAACTACTTGTTTTCCCATCTCTTGGGGGAAGCATTTTGTGATATCTACTAGAGACATCTCTTATTATATCCCTCTTTTGTTATCTAATTTTGATCTCATACTTAGGTATTTTCCCTTTCTCTAATTATCTTGTCTCCCTAAATTGATCGATTCTTCTCCTTATACCAATCAATTTAGGGGGTGTATATCCCCCATATTATGTGTTGATCATTCTAGCACTTTATTTAGCCTAGTTTGACCTTTATTATTTTTAATATGATAGCCGCATCTTCATTATTACTTTTGGATCTAGTATGACCCTCTTCCCCTAAATGGTAATCGCCTTCCCATTTTTTGGGGTCAAGTCTAGCCTCTTTGTTTGATGGGAATACCATTGAAAATATCCTTCCTATATAGCTTAGTGGGTACAACATAACCAAAAACTTTTTCCAAGGTGCCTCTCACTCTACATCCTATTTTATAGCTCATTCCTAGCATTTTGTATCCTACTACTTATGCAATCCTTCATGGATCCTCTCTCTCTCTTTCACACATACACACTATTGTGGTAGATGCTAGAATAATTAAACATGTATATTTTTTATTATGGACTTCTTGTTTCCATTTATTTTAGAATAATTCCTCTTGTTGTATAGTAACTACTTCTTTACTTTATTGGGTTAATTAAAGGATTAGAGCATATACATGAAGTGAAGAAAAAATGAAGACAAAGAGCATGAACTCTTATATATCCTTTTTCTAGTATCCCTTATTTTTTTCAACTTATTCAATGTAGTATACTATAGTTTACCATGCTTCTTCACTTAATTTCATCAATCCGCTAAAGTGGGGTAAAAGGGTAAGATGAAAAATTGCTTACTTTGTAATACTTATCTTACAATTTTGCATCTATTTTATCATCCATTCCCCTAGCAATGTTAAGGCATCATTCAACCCATTTTCTATACATTATACCCATCACATATGTGAAAAATTAGATAAAATCATTGGGACCTCATCCCCTTCTTAGCCCTACAAGTTGGGCACTTGATTCTATCAAGATACTAGCATCTTAGGTACTCATAATCAAACACCAACACATTGGGAACTTGTGTCTAAACACCAACACCCTTGGGTGATTTTTTTTGTGTTTAAATTTTAGTTTTTAACCCCCAACAACTTATATAACCCTAAATCTTAATAATTTCCAACAACCACTTCTCCTAGAGTTACCTATAAACCTAATCTTGAGCTCACTTGCTAGGGTTCCTCTCATAAGTTCTCTCACATGCTATCACATTTGGATTCTTACAAAATTTTCAAGGTGAAGACTCCATTATATATAAGGAAGCATTATATCCATATGGAGACTAAAGTTTGAAGCACTCATTGTGTTCAAGCTATAGTTCTCCTTTTGGTTTCTTCTCATCTCATCACTCCATCCCAATAGATCTCCCCACCCTTGCCTTGGAGCCATAATTTTTGTTCATTTCCCTTCTCTATTATGCCATATCCCAAAAACCATTCCCATTACCAATATGTTGTTTAAATAAAATTTCTCATTATCATTTCTTTCTTCTCTTTGCATATCTTTGATTTCCATCTCATATTTTCCCTCCATAATAACAAACTACATTAGTGTAGAAATCCATCAAAGGCTTGATTTCTTAAGCACTATAATTTTGCACACACCACCATTTTCACCACACTAGGGATATATATGCACACTCCCAACTTTTTCAAAGTGCTATTATAGAGGCCAAAATAATCAAAATAGGGGATTGAATAAGGTAGCTTATCATGCAACACAAACCATTTTTTCTATCCCAAAATTTAGCTATAGAAATCTCCTCTATAGTGTCTAGGTGAGGATTCTACAAGAACAAAGGTGGTAAGAAAAATAGGTGAGTATCTTTAGAAATGTTGAGATGGGAGAACTTGGATTTTTAATTCTTAGATCTAGATAAAAATTTATTGAGACATGACTTGAAACCTCTTGATTCTATTTCTAGCATCCATTTTCCAACTGGACATGTTTTATGTTCCCTACTCTCATTTAATTTATGTATCTTATATCTCTTTCAATTTTTTGTCCTATCTAAGTGGTCTATATTTAGATCATATTATAATAACTTTTTTTCTAAATATTTGTTAAATTTGATTTATTTATATAAAACACACATAAAAAGAGTACTTTATGTTCTCTTAATACAAAATTAGGTCAATAGGTTAAATTTTATCTTTGTACATAAAATTTGTGCTCTCTATTGGCTATTGATCAATATAATCTCACCATTATGGGTGTGCATGGTTCAATTTTGTTCTTGTTGATAAATTGGAAGGAGAAGCATTCTTTGATTTTACCATTTATGTCATGTATCATGCATAGTTATGGCATTATCATTCTTGGACCCTAGGAAAAAAAAAACTTAGCAAAGGATTATACAATTTCACATATGCTTTCATGCTTACTGCAATGTCCCCCTTTGAGACCAAAGATAATCAAGTGCACCAAAACCTATTGTTTTATTTTTTTGTAGGCTTATGGGTAAGGTGAGGTAAATATTTAAAAAAAAAAAAACTTTAATTTGTCCTGGTTACTCTATGTTATAACATTTTAAAGTACAACATAAGTTTTTTTAATAAAATGTGTTGTTAAGAAAGTGGACCTAGGGGTATTCCTAGACTATAAGTTAGTCCTAACATCATAGTTATGGAAGGAGAAGCATCCTTTGATTTTACCATTTATGTCATGTATCATGCATAGTTATGGAATTATCATTCTTGGATACTAGGAAAAAAAAACTTAGCAAAGGATTATACAATTTCACACATGCTTACTGCCATGTCCCCTTTTGAGACCAAAGATAATCAAGTGCACCAAAACCTATTGTTTTATTTTTTTGTAGGCTTATGGGTAAAGTGAGGTAAATAATTAAAAAAAAAAAATTAATTTGTCCTAGTTACTCTATGTTATAACATTTTAAAGTACAACATAAGTTTTTTTAATAAAACGTGTTGTTAAGAAAGTGGACCTAGGGGTATTCCTAGACTATAAGTTAGTCCTAACATTATTTGAAAATCATTGTAAGGGACAACGTTAAATATTTTATTTTTATGGACCACCTTAATGGGACACAATAAAGCCATTTGTAACTCACAAGAATATTTAATTATTTTCTATTCTTTTGGGATGTGAATTATAATCTAAAATGAAGAGAGGAGTTATAAACTTTAAAATAAAGTAGTGGAAGGGAAAATTGAAAATAACTAATTAATATTCTTCTATTCCCTCATTGAACCTATAAAAGAAGAGAAAATATCAAAAGAGAATTATGCAAATTTGATATTATCAACTTTTCTCATTTTCAAAGCACTTGTGTTCAAAAACCAATCTAAGGATGAAAACTCTTAATATATTATTAGAATTTCAGAATAAAACTTCTAGGTTCTTAGTGGGCAATTCTAGTACAAGAATTACATTGGGATTCAAATTTATTGTGTTATAGTTGGTTTGAGGCTTCATTTTCAGTGTGTTTGAGAAATTTTTATTATTTTTTGTATTGAGACAATGCCCATATTTTATATTGCATTTTTAATCAAGTGATGCTAATTTTAATCAATATTATTAAGTTTGCAAGATACACGTTTCAATTCTATGAATTGTTGTTGCTAAATTTGATAAGTTCCACACCACTTTTAGGTACCAAAAGAATTGTTAATAATAATATGTTTGATATTATCAACAATATTATTGTCCAATCACTACTATTGTTGTATCATAGCTAATGTTTTGTGACCACAACACTATTTGATGATTTTGAATCATTAAATATTGAATATTATATAAAGTCACAACACTTGTAGATCAAAACTCTTACAAGTGATTTTAACTTGCTTCATATCAATTGGAAGGAGGTCATACTTTTTACACCTATAAGTTATTTGTTAGCCATAGTATTGCATATGATGGTCGTACCATCTCCAAATTATATCACAATCAATTTGGGGGTTGATTTTATAAGTCTTGGGCAATTGTACCACTCCCACTATCATTTGTAATTCTTATTAGGTGTATTCCTTGTTGATTGGGTAGGTCATATCATGTGAAAAGGAGTTGTACAACCCAAAAAATTGGGTTGTATAATATCTTTATTGGATAGGTGGTTATTTTATTTGCTCCAACAATTGTGATTCATGTTTGGTTGCTTTTTTTAATTTGGTCTTCATCCTTTTACATTTGTACCTTTACTTAAGCTATTCATGTACAATTTTGAGCAACTTTGATCATTATTTTCAATCTTCTAATTAGTCATATAGTTTGGGACTAGCAATATTTAGTAATATTATTTTATTAGCATTGGTATATTTGCTGATATTAATATTTTTAGAGGAGTTTGCTACTATTATTGACTAGTGATTTTAGTTTTTTTTTTTTTAAATTATATGGGTTTTCATTAGTTTAGAATAAATCTAGAAGTTTGGATGGCTTTACCACCAAGAAAATAATTATAAAACTGCATTTCTAGTTATTAAATTCATTTAGATTGTGCAGATTGTCGCTAATTAGTGACCCAAATAGTGTATGCTCTCAGCTTGCCCACATTGGGATATTGGTGATAAAAAGTGTGAGGGTTATAAATTTCATCAAATATTTGTTAATTTTTTTTAAAAATAGTTTGGGGACATTATAGTGGTATTAAAGCAATAATTTTTCCATCATGCAAGGAAAGCTAACTTCACTTACATGTCAATATGGAAGGTATAAAAAAGAAAAATATTCAAGAATGCATATCAAACATAATGCAAACTTTGCAAGAATAGTAGAAAAATCTAGAGGTGTTGATACAAAAGAACAAAATACTCTATAAACTTGATGCCTCCAAGTTTTGTGATCATTATCAAGAATTAACTAATGAATTCAAAGAACAAGATTCCTTTGGTGAGAAAGGAGGAAAAATTAGAGCCAAAGCCTTACGAAGTTGCTAAGAATTGGGAGTAAGAAAATTGTTCCTAAAGGAGAAAAAAATCTTGTCACAAAAAGGAGGATAGTGTAAGAAATGAATTTTGAACAAATAAATTTTTATCTTATGCAAATAATCTTGAGAACCAAGCCACCAATGTTGGAGCTATGAGGAGATGATGTCAAACAAATAGTAAAAAAAAATAGATAAAGCACTGAAAAAGATGGTGGAACCAAAACTTGCTTGGATGCAAACAAGATAAAGCCACTAGGAGAGGTCAAGGAAGAAATGGTAGAGCATAAGTCAAAGAATGAATAAAAATTAAACCTTCGAAAAATCCTAAGGAAGAAGATCATAAAGGAATTCACCATATAGGTGGAAGGTAATGATCTTATTTCAAAAAAGGATATTTCATTGACTTCAAAAATTCAATGCCAACATTTAAAGGTTTATTTTAATGTAGTCAAGGGGACACAAACATTACTTGTTGATGAAAAATACATTCCTATTCAAGATGCACCTATCAATCTTATGAAAAATGAGTTTGTTCCATATAAGGGTGATTTGCAAAATAGTTGTAAAACTATTTTGAATCACCAAGATGGTGTTGATTTCTCAAAAGCATCAACAAAGGAAAATATACACTTTAAGAATTCTTGTGATTTTAATTGGAAAATGAAAATAATGTTTTGATTCAAGAAACATATGAGGTTGAGTGTGAAGATGACTTTCTTGAAAGGCATAGGAATGCATATGAGAAGAATGTCTCAGTAGGTACAATGTTGGTTTTGAGTCCATTAATTTTTTTCAAATCAACTAATTATAAGCAATTTGACAGTATACCATGGTTATAACTCAAGGAATGAAAGTACCAATGCTAACAAAGATTTGATATCATTACAATCCTTCCATACCATACAAATTTGTATTCATCATGGGAAGCATTTTAAGGAAGAAGATAGAGTGAAGGACACAAATTGTTACATATGCCACAATTGTTTGTACATAATATTATGGGTTTTGGATGAGTCTTTGAAACACTTGATATTCGTTTGAAGTATAACAAGCAACATGTTTTCACATAATACAACACCTTATTGGTTCATTGTTTATTCATGGTATAGGGTAAGTGCAAGAAGTTGAGTCCACTTCTAGTGGAAGTGTCATTTTTCAGCATTAAAATAGGTACCCATTCATTTTTTACAATAAGTACCAATTTTAAAGTGGGTACTCATTAAAAAAGGTTTGAAAATCACAATGTATGTTTCTTATTTATATTTACGCTTAGACAAGGCATGGAAACCCAACCCTTAGCCTTAGACCTACAAGTACAAGGTCATGACCATATCGAGAGAAAAACTGACCATGTCAATATGGCTAATAGGTTTTTCTTCATAATTATTTTATGAAATTAAAACCCATTTTAGATGAGATTGTGTAGATTCTAACTATGTAATTTTTTTACCAATTGGATTATTTTTTCTATTTTTCAAATAATTTTTGATGAAATTGGTCCATAAACCTAAAATATCAAGATTTTTCACTATTTTAATAACTCTTTATTAAAATATTTTTTTAGAAAACAAATTATACATGAACGATATTCTAAAAATTCCTTTTAATTTGATAAAACTAAAACTCAAAAAATGATAATTTTAGGTCATCTTATGCATGACATACACATGGGATTTTCAAAACAACAATTACAACCAATAAAAAATTAACAAAAAAATATATATTCAAGAAAAAATTACAAAAAAATATCATAAACATTCTTCAATGTGTTAGAGATTATTTTCCAAAAAGATTCAGAAATATACAATTATTTAGGTCAAGATATGGATGACGTACACGTTCACCGTATGGTAAAAAAAAGTGACTTTTAAATAGTGGTTTTTAGACATGCCTATTGAAAATTAATTTGTGTCATCTGGGTATTAAAATAAATTGCATATTTGGAAACTAGACACTGAGTACTACATTCCATATTACTGATTTTTTTAAAGATTTAGTCTTTACGTGCTTCAAAATTTTAGGTCAACTTTGACTAATTCTGAAAATGAGGTAAAAAACTTCCACATTTTGGCCAAAAAGTGGACTCAACTTCTTGCACACACCCTATAACTATTACAACCAATCAAGGCATCAATAATGACCTAGATCTTGTTTGATCTTTCAAGAATATGAAAGATAATATTTTAAGGGAGGTAGTTGATGGCTGAATATATGAGGCTTGGGAAGCAGTGAAATCCCATGTATTGCAAGCTCTTGTGGAAGCATATCAAAGGCTAGTGATTCAGGACTTTCCTAGGATGACACTTTAATGGATTAGTTGATGTTGTACATATATTATTCATGACAAAGTTTCCAACTCTCAATTATATCAAAGGGGCACAGAAAAACAAGATAGAGCAAAGAAAATATTTACAAAGTTTTCAAAATATTGTTGAACAACTAGTAAGGCAATTTGAGGATGTTATATTTGAAAATGTCTTTCATCCTAGTATATTGATAGATGGATGCACAAACCTCCAAGTTTAATTTGGGATCCTAAAAGTATAGTGCTTTTCATCGAGGATAAATTAGAAGGGTTTAGTCTACATTGCTTGAGGACAAGTGATTTTAGGAAGGGTTAGCTTTCATCTCTGCTTGGACCAAAGATAATCAAATGTGTCAAAGCCTAGTTTTATTTTTTCCATAGGTTTATGGATAAGGAGAAAGTAATCATTTTAAAAATAATTTTAGTTTACATTTGAGTTACTTTATGTTAGACCAAATTTTAAAGGAAAACATATAAGTTATTTTAATGAAATGTGTTATAAGGAAAGTGGACCTAGGGCTATTCCTAGACTTTAAGTTAGTCCAAATATTATATAAAAATTATTGTAAGGGACAACTTAAATATTTTACTTTTTATGGGCTACCTAAATGCAACACAATAAGGCTATTTGTAACCCCTAAGAATATTGTATTATTTCTCTTTTGGGGTGGAAATTATAATCTAAAATTAGGAGGGGAGTTACAAACTTTTAAATAAAGTAGTGGAGGGGTAATAGAAAATAAATAATTACTATTCAACTATTCCCTCAACAAATCTATAAAAGAGGGGGAAAACTTACAAGAAATTATAGAAATTTGATATTATCAACTTCTCTCATCTTCAAAGCACTTGTGTTCAAAAACCAATATGAGTATGAAACCCCTTGAGGTTACATGATCTAAGGATGAAAAATCTTGAGATTGCAAGATCCAAGGATGAAAAACCTTGAGTTCTTATTGGAATTTGGGAATGAAAACTTTTAGATTATCAGTGGGTGATTCCAATACATGAATCACATTAGGCTTCAAATTCATAGTATGTTATAGTTGGTTTGTGGTTTGGATTTTAGTGTAGTTGAGGAATTTTTTAAATTAGTTTTTATTGGAGCAATGGTCATTATTTATATTAGTTTTTTAATCAAGTGATGTTGATTTAAATCACATCTTGCTAAGTTTATAAAAATACTTGTTTCATTAGGATTTGTAGCTGAGACCCATTCATGCATCCATCATTGCATTCTTCATCAAGTTTTTTAGCTTCTCCATTAGTTGATCTTAAGGGGGGTGTTGGATTAATTAGGACATCACTTGATAATTAATTAATTATTAGGTCCTTTGTTACTTTATTCACTTAAGCTAAACATAGGAGCATTTTTAATTATTAGATTGGGCTATTTATAGGTCAAGTTGTCTCATTGCATGAGATAAGGGAACTTGTCACAATCTAATCAAATCCTCATCTAGGGTTTTCTTTTTGATTTTATAAGCATTCATTTGTAATTTGTAATAAATCCATTCAATTCAATTAAAATTACATGTTAATCTCAATATAGATGCTTGTGTGATACTTGTGTGAACTTAATCTCTTTCTCTCTTGGTTGAATAGCAAATCAATTGCTTTGATCTCTCATTTGTGATAGGCTTTTTGGTTGCATGTAATTTCTAGGAGTTGTGGGGTTTAATATCAAATCCAACATGGTATCAAAGCACCAAATATGTGACTTCCTCTCCAAATTCTGAGAAATTTGGCCTTGAGGAAAAAATTGACTCATCCTAGGACAAAATCCTAAGATCACTTGTTGTTTCACCAAATTTGGAGTAGTTGCAAAAAGTGTATTTTTTTTGCAGCAAGGACCTCCATACAAAATTCCATACAAGCAAATATTCCAAGGCATCTCACTTTTATCAATAATTATGTTTTTTCCCAACCAAGGGAATATTCTAGCAAATATCTGCTAACATCAATGTGACATCATTGTATGGGCAGGTCATTTGCTCCCCTCCTAGCCCCCATTTACTCTAAAGGAACCATTTTTTTTCTTTTTGGAATAACTTGAGCACATGGTGTTGAAATCAAGCAAATGAGATATTGTCATAAAGTTGGTTTTGTAGCAATTTCCAATGGTGTACAATTCTCATCATCAGATTTTTCTTCTAGTTTATTTATACTCAGTCAAAGTCAAATCTTTATTTTCTGATTTCAAGGCCATAATTTTTTTCCTGTATCTTCTATTTTTATGATTCCAATAGTGTTAAAAAGGTATTTCAAAGCTCTTTAGATCCACTCATGCACTTTTTCTAGAATCTGCCCCAAGTACTTTTTATTCATTTTTTGTGATTTCACATTTTTGTCAATTACTTAGACGACTTGGCACCTAGAAATGATTTGTTTGCATAAGATGACATCATCTAATTTGCTTTACATGCACTAAGGTTATTAGTCTTTGATTTTTTCATTTGAGAAAATATCATGGGTTTGTTTGTTCATCCTTTTGTGGTTATCCTAGAAAAGGATAAGTATGAGTCTTGGTGAAACAACATCCTGACACAACTCAGGTGGCTTGATCTTTTGCCTTACCTTTATGGACTCATACCTACACCAAACACACTAGGGAGTTACTCAAAATGGGGTATTATCATTGCTCATTTTGTAGAAGTGATTTGTTCTAATGTTGATCATAACACTATGTGTACTATATGATACATTGATTGTCCCCACAAACTTTGGACTCACCTTTGGGAGATTCTTGGAGACCCTCACATCTCTCCATACCCAAAGGATCTTTCTGCAAATTTTCCCATTCCTAGATTTCAAATATAGATTGTATACATTTTGATGACAATACTTTAGAGGAGCTTGAGTATATTACAAGTCTTGCAAGTTTTGATGGTTCAAATACTTTATTTATTTATTTTACCACTCTTTAGATCAAGACTACATCACCATCTTCTATTGTTCTTGACCAACTTGGCATTGTCACATCCTTGGCCCCTATTGGTTCAATGCAACAGGACATTCATCTTCTTCCAAACACAATTACTTGGGATTCATATTTTGCAGACATAATAACCTTGTTTGTAGAGTCTTAGATTGCATATTTGGAGGATTATTTTTAGGTCATTCATCTCCTCTTTGTTGTCAACCACATCATCATTCTTGGCCCATCATGTTCATCGATTTTGTAACTTGTTCTACACCAGTCTTCACAGGATCTTGGATCATCATCTATTTCTGACATGTGGAAGGCACACATCATTTGGATTTGGAGTCTTGATTCTTCCATCTTTTTGGACTGGCTTCTCCAATCACCAATGGATCAGTTTCTTCCTAAGGGGAGAAATTTTGTTTGCAAGCAATAGATCATATTATGTCTTCAGGTGTCCATCATTGGCATAGATGCTCTTTCTTTATGGGGGGATTCATATCCTCATTTTCTCTCTCCTATCATGGGGACATCTATTATACTTGGGTGACAAGTAGTTCTTTGGGGGTCACATTGAGTCATCCAATCCTTCTTTCACTAGTGCAGTCATTTTATTCTCTTTTGGAGAGGAGTTTTTTCCCATGTGGTTTTCTCCTTTTCTTTGGTTATAAGAGATTTCATTTGTTTTCACATGGGTACCTCATCAGGCCTTGAAGCTGCGACCCATCCATGCATCCATCATTGCATTTATTCATCATGTTGTTTAGTTTCTCTCTAAGTTGATCTTAAGGGGGGTGTTGGAGTAATTAGGACACCACTTGATAATTAATTAATTATTAGGTCCCTTATTACTTTATTCACTTAAGCTAAACTTAGGAGTACTTTTTTATTAATAGATTGGGCAATTTATAGATTAAGTTCTCATTGCATGAGAAAAGGACACTTGTCATTATGTAATAATTTATCCTCATATAGGGTTTTATTTTTTCTTTTATAAGCATTAATTTGTACTTTGTAATAATTCCATTCAATTCAATTATAATTAGAGGTTAATTTCAATATCAGATGCTTGTGTGATACTTGTTTGGATTCAATCTCTTTCTCCCTTGGTTGCATAGCAAATCAATTGCTTCGGTATCTTGTTTGTGATAGGTTTTTGGGTGCAGGTGATTTCTAGGAGTTATATACATGTTTCAATTCTTATAATTGTTGTTTCTAACTTTGATAACTTCTATACCCTTTATGGGTACAAAAAAAATTGTTTTTGATTAAGGAACAAGTAGGTTTTGAAGGGACCCCGAAACCCTTAACAATTTACAAGAGAAAGATATAGCATCGAAAGGTTCATGACAAAAAATAAATAGTTTCCATCAAAGAAGATAACAAGGAACCATCCCAAGGCAACACAACAAAAAGCCAACAAAAATCCAACAAAAGTCCAGCCACTAGGCCAGATTCCTGAGGATATCCGCTGCCTCCTGCTCGAGTTTGTTCATATTTAAAGCAACTTTCTTAATCTCTTGAATGTTAACAAGAACTTGGTCAGCCTTCCTCTTCAGGTTTGCTCTAGTTCTTTTACTCAGTCCCACGCCTTCCACCTGGCTTTCCTCTTTCTCAACATCCACATACACAACAGTCCTGACTTGATAGGCATTTTCCAGATTATCAACCATCGTATTCATGGTCTTTGTGGTAGATTTTAAAATTTTGTGGCTCATTTCCAAAACCTTGTGGATAGAATCTTTTATGTTCATCTTTTCCTCCATACCAGAAAGCTTTCCATCATGGTTACTCTTAAATTGTTGCAAATCCTCATTTGTTTTCTTGAGGCAATCCACCATGTATTTCTTTTCTTCCTCGGTCCATAAGTCGGTGGCCTTTTATCTATCTCTGTTATTATTGTCATTCTTTTTAGCCTTTTCCAGTTTATTGTTCATAGCCCTATGATTCAAATTAATTTCCTTAATCTCAAAAACCACCCATCTAACTAATCGGAAGAAATCCACAGGACCATACGAGCAATAGCAAGAATGTCATTAGGAAATTCACGTTCAACTTTAAAGTAATTGTCATCCGCCTTGAGTTCACTGGGATAACGGGGCCTATCCTCTCTGTTAGTGGCAGGGTAGCTGGAGTATTTCAATGAGGGGGTTGACTGCGAATCATCCTGATTAGTATCATAAGAGGGATCCTCTAAGACCTTTCTCTTACCCTTCTCTTGGGGAGAGACACTAGAATTACCTTTCCCCTTAATTGCAACCCTTTCCCTGGAAGAAGGGGTCTAGTGGGACAGAGCCGACATAGCTTTGAAATGTTCATAGATTAAAACAAGCAAACCCTCATGGAGAATAGAATGCCTAATTGGATTCTAACTATAGTTTTGAAGACTAGCATTCAAAGAGGTAGGAAGATGGAAAGGGAAAGAAACCCTAACCTAATGCCAGAAATGGTTGAGCACAAAATGGTACCCAAAAAGCCTATTGTAATGACCATCTTGGGTAATGTACTCCATAAGCACTTTCAACACCTTCCTCCAATGCGAGACAATCTTCATTGAATCATAACTACTTTTGGTAGTCCTTCACAAATCCTCCTTTTCCTTCTCTGTCTTCAAAATTTTTTGCATAGCCTGGTCAAAGAGTTTCTTGTCCTTGTTAAACTTGATGCCCTCAATGGAAAGCCCCGTAACCTCAACAATTAACTACTCATCAATAAGAAACCTTTCTCCCAAACAAATTAATCTCGCCATCCTTCCATTCCTTGGAAAAAAAACCTAGTGACGCCTGGGTCCCAACCATGGATTTTTTTGATATAATTGGTTATCACGCCCTTCTCTAGCAACTCCCGAGCCTTAGTGTTACTTCTTAGCTCCTCACAATCCATCAGTTCCACCCTGCGACACTCACCACCCATGTTGGTAGAATTGAAAACCTGTTCAGAAGACTCTAGAAACCAATTAAGCTAGTAATCAAAATACCCATAAAGCATGCAAAGCATAAAAAATCATAATAGTAATTAATATTGTTGTGCTTCAGCCAACGATGAAGAATTATTGAACAACAGTCTTGAGGCTGCAAGACAAGACACTCAACACCCATAATCATACGTTGGTAGGGGGAATTTGAACCTTCTCATGAATTCGATCATACATTAATAAGGCAGGGACATCAGCCTCTAGCTCATCACTCCTTTGCCACATCACCTTGTCCTTCGCCTGAACCCCCTTATTGGCAAAAAAGTTTGCCACCGTTTTAATTTCCCTATATGCATGGGAAATAAAGCATTTATCAAAGTTACTAATAATCCCCTTGGATAGATTAATCCAATTCTCTATAGTCCATGAGGCTTTTTGAAGGCCCTTAATACATTGTATGATATTGTTGAGTCCCCTTCAAGCCACACATTTTTAAAGTTCAACTGACGAGCAAGATTCAAGACTTGAAATGCCCCTATGGCTTCAACAATGTGGTTGGTCTGGGTACCCAAGGGGAGAGCCACTGTTGCAATAAAAAATCCATTCTCATCCCTTATCACTCCCCTACACCCAGCTGGCCTAGGTTACCCTTGGCCACCCCATCAAAGTTGATTTTTACCCAACCAGGAGGAGGAAGGTTCCAATGGATTCCATCTCTAGACCCCTTAGTGGGTTTAAGAGGAGAATAAATATCAGCATTAATCTTCCAAGCATCAACAACTTTGAGGTCATAATCTTGGTATCTGACCTTTCCATTAGCCTTGATTTTTCTATTGAGCAAATTAAAATTCTCTCTCACAACTCTGATAATTTTACTAAAAACAATTTCCTCTAAAAGACCCAAATCCCAGAAGATTATATTGTTACGCTCTTTCCAAATGCCCCATGTGAGGTGAGGAAAAATGTATCTCCAAAGTAGATTCAACACTTGATTCCTAGAAGGAGCCTTCCACTAGCTATAAAATTCCAAGATAGACCTAGGAAAAACCCAACTGAGATCCCACAATTGCAAAATCCTACACTAGATGTCATAGGAAAAAGGACAGAGGAGAAAGAGATGTGAAGCTATCTCAGCCTCCGCACAACAAAGATAACATCTGTTAGGAAAAGAGAAGCCACACTTACAGAGATTGTCATTAGTTAACAATTTATTCTGAAGAAGGATCCATGCAAAGATGTTGACTTTAGGTATAAGGTTGTGCACCCATGCCTTCACCCACACATGAGAAGGGGAGGAATGATAACATGAGGCCACCGTTGGTACAAAATGAATTGTTAATGATGATATTTTTGATATATATCTACAATCTTATTGTAACATGTCCATTGTTCTACCTAGTAATTTTTCTATGATTTACCCACAAGTGAATAGTTTATGCATCAAATCTAATGATCAATAATTTCTTTTCTTTTCTTTTCCATAATATATGCACCATTTGAAACATGACCTATCCAAAAATTTCCATTGCATATTCAAAGAATCTTTTCAATAATATAAGTATGATTTCACTTTACATAAATATATTCAAGATAACATTTCTCATTTGCAATTTCCATATAGATGGATACATGATTATATGCATAGCTTCAACAAGCTGAAATGAACTAGAAATACAAACTATTATATGTTATGCCTTGGATAACCACCCCATTTTTTTTTTTGGTCAAAATGGGTCCCCCTTGTGTTTGTTTGTCTTTGGTGTTCTTGTTTGGGTCTTAGTTGTTCTTTTTCCTCCTAAGTCCTTGTTTCTTTTTTTTTGCGGGCTTGGGTCACGAGCAAGAACATACACTTGTTCTTTTTCATAGGGTTTTGGGCCTTGTTCCCACCCCGCTCCTGGTCCCTTCTCTTGCCTTGTTCTTTTTCTACACTCTTTCGGGTTCAGGTTGCGTGTTGGCACTAACACTTGTTACTTTTGCAGGGTGCTAGTTTTTGTTCTTGCCCCGATCTCGTTTTCCTTTTTTCCTTGTGCGTTTTGTTTCTGTCGAAGTAGAGTTTCAGGCCAGAAATGGAACCAAGAACTTTGCAAAGTTCTTGTTCCCATTTCTAACCCGATCTCGAGGTTTGACCTCTTTTTGTGTCTTTGTTCGCTGCAGGATCGGGTCTCGGAACGTGACTTGAACTTTGCATATTTTGAAAGTTTTGGTTCCTTTTCCCTTTCTTGCCCTGATCTTGGTTTTCATTTTGTTCTTTCAAGATTGGACTTCGGGTTGTGACTAAACTTTGAACTCTTCAAAGTTCTCATTCCTTCCAGAGTCCCGATCCCAATCCCCATATTGTTTCATTTATTTTTTGGGTTCGGGTCGTAGGCTTTTGATTGAACTTTGCACCTATTGAGGGTTCGGTCTCAGTCCATGTCTCGGTCCTGATTTCCACTTACCTTCTTTCCCGCACCTCATATTTATGAATTTGCTTGAATTCTAAGACCCAACCAACCCTCCATTAATGCCATAATCACTTGCATGCGTGAATGGGTTTTTAAACCTCATTGTTCCTCGATTTCTGTCCATTATGCTTTCAGGAGTTTGGAGACGAGAATGAGAGCGACAAAGAGCTAGGGTTTCAGGAGTTCACCGCAATTTGTCAACGTGCTACCAAAATTCTTGGGTGCATTTAAAGGTAGGTGTTCTTTTGTCTGTTTGGTCCTCATTTTCTTGTTTTTCTTTTCATTTTGGTTGCTTTTTCTTTCCCTCGTTCTTATTTTCTTTCCCTTGTTTTTATTTGTTTTCTTCATTCAGTTTCGTTTCTTTTGCTTCTCTGTGTTTTCATCTGCACCTTTTTTTGGTGTGTTTTCCCTCGCATTTGAATCGATGTTTGGTTCATTGTGCGTTCTTTTGTGTTTTGGTGTTGTTGTCATGTCTTTTGGTCGCAGGATAGTTCATCTCGTTGTGCCCTTGTTTTCTAGGGTTTCTCTCTACTTTTACGTTGGGCTGGTTTTTAAATTGTCAATTTTGAATTCTAGACCGTTTTAATCCAAAGTTTTTGATCCACAACACAACCTGGTCCCGAAGGCATATTCTTGGAAACTGTCATATTTGATATCACCTTCACTATCCATCACCTTCTCATGTCGGGGTTGGGAATCAAGCAAACACTTATGTTTGTCTACTCCTTGGTATCTATTCTTTCACTTGTCTGATCCCTGCATTACTATCGAGATGGGGGTTGAACTGACACTGTGAGTTTGGTTTAAATTTATTGATGAAGTGTTCTCCAAAGTCTTGCGCCCGAATCCCGCTTTACCATCGGGGTCAGGCGTTGTTTCAAGATCGAACCTTTAGCTCGCCATTGGTACATGGACCTAACAATACCCTGATCCTGATTCCTGAAGTATTGTTGGGATTGGGACTTAAACTTGATGCACTCCCATTATGCATTTTGGGACTTGACTTGATGATGACTCGGTCCCGACACCTGATATTTGACCGGGTTCAGAACTTAGGAATTTACTTACATTTCTCCATTTTGGATAGGTCTGGTGCTTGGCCAAAACCCAGTCCCGACTCCTGATCACATTGCAGGATCAGACCATGGGTTGATCCCCCACTTGTTTATTATCAATTGTCTAAGTGTCGAGCCAAGACCTAAACTCAGTCCTGATTCTTGAACATTGCGGGGTTAGACTCAGAGATGACCCTGAACTTCTTTAAATGAAGGTCTGGTTCTGAATGATGACCCGATCTTGACCCTCGATCACATTTGTGGGTTCAGACTGTGGTTCAATACTTAACTCATTTTCCATCATATGTCTAGGTGCTAATCCACGACTCAAACGCAGTCCTGATCCCTGAACATTACGAGGTCAAATTAAGGAATGGTATTGAACTTCCTTTCATAAACATAGGTCTGGTGCCTGTCCATGACCTGGTCCTGACTCTCGACATAACTCAGTTCATGCATAAAATTGACTCAGTCCTTAATACTGTTTTGAGCCCAAAGCTCGAAAATGATCAAATTAACTTATTAAATTGAATTCTTTCTGACTTGATGTTGATTTATGGTGAAGGATGGTGTTATGATGTTATTTGTATGCTTCCTTTTGTATATAATGATGGTGAGTAGTGTAGGATATTTAACTAATGTCTGACATCGAGGAAGAGATACCTACTGAGGGACTGCTAGCTGAGGGGAACATCTAAGGAAACATCAAAGAGGGCTAGAGCCAAGAGATTGAAACTAGAACAATTTCCCTACACAATGAAGTATAAATATCAAGGGAATCCAGTTTCATCCAAGTTTGATTCTCAAGTTGTAGAAATTACTGACACATTGGTGGGACATATGGATTTGGATTAGTTCATCAAAGATACATTTTCAGAGGATGTTTCTTTGAGAGAAAAAAGGATTGTAGAGTCAGGACTAGCTCATGTAGCTTGCTTTCCTATCGTAGTGCAATGCCCTAAGTTCGTCCTAACAGTTGGATAGGCATATAATCCTACTTAGAGACAATGTATTGATGCTTAGGGAAATGTTATTATACATTTAACTCCAGCCATGATCAGACTTTTCTTTGACCTCCCCCTTACCCTGATGTGAAGATGATGACTGAGGATAAGGCACTTGAGCTATGGAATAAATATGTGGAGGGAAATAAGCAGCTCATTACCAAGCGATGGTTGAAAAAGGAGAAAAAGTCAGTAAAGAAGTTGCCACCCAATCCTAAGAGGTCAGATTTCTCTCAAGACATAGGAGATATTATCACACTGTTGGCCAGAGCATTTGGCAAGTCAAACTCTCAAATTTTTTAACACTGGATGTTTCCTTTTATCTAGTTGATTCTAGAGGGAAAGTAGCATTTAGATTGGGGGAAAATCATCTCAGATAATATTCATTCCCAACTTCTCCAGGTAGCATAGACCAAGACATTTTACATGTCTTCTTATGTTATATATTGTGTAGCAAGGATTGGAAGGTTTCCTGGGCTGAATACTATAGGGTAAATGGAAGAAGGCCCATATAAAAATAAGGTTTGGGAAAACTATGACCAATTGGAGTTAAGGAATCAAAAAAGCACTTCAAAAGAGTAAATGATGCTTTTATGTATTTCATTATTAATTAGCTCACAGGGGACATAGGTTTCAGATTGTCCCGGGAAGCTATGGAATTCATTCAGGAATGGGGGTGTTGGTTCATTCAATACCCCAGGTCAACTTATTTCAGATTGTTTGGTTTTGATGGTCATCCATTTAAATTTCTGAGGTGTTGAGGCAATAGGTGGGTTTTAATGGAATTTGCCAGGAAAGTTGCAAAAGTGAATGCAATTTTCTCTTCACAACATAGGACTGTTGCACATTCTTTTCCCTTGGAAATGGGATTTTATTCTTCTTCTTCATCAATCATGGCTAAAACAACAACCGAGGAATTCCAGTCTTTAAATTTCCAACATCATACTTCTAGATATAATTTTGATCCTAAGAAGAAAATGCATGCACTTTACTCTTCTCACTTTATTCATCATCTTCCTCTTCTTGAGGATTTTTGGGCTAACCTTCAAGATCAATTTGAGGTAAGGAGAAGAGGTTACGAGAGGTTAACAATTCCCCATATGAGGAATTTTGATATCAAAACTGATATTCCTGACGACACTATAGATGATGGGATCATCCTTGATCCCTGGTATGATATTGATCATGTGGCTACAAAAACCCTACCACCTATCAATTGGGCAGAGAAAGAAGAGAGTAAGATCAGAAAAGTGTCATGGGTAGTGATAAACATGAGCTTGAAGTGGATAGAACTCCGGTTGAAACAACCAGGGGGTAGGGTGACAAAGAAGAGAAGTTTTAGTAGTGAACCCACTTCTTCTACATAAACCAAACAGTATAAAAGATTAAAGAAAGGTGTTGCAACGGTAGAGGTAGCCACTGAAGAGCCTCCACAAAAAAAAGAAGAAATTTCCTTACTGAAGCTTGATGATGCTTTGTGTAAAGAAAAGGTTACTTATGAGGCAGGTGTCACTTCAGGTTTTGCTGTTGTACCTTTGGCTATTGTTCACCCTGGTGAGAAGAGTTATGTGGAGAGACTGGTTGTTGTTCCTCCACAAGTTGAGGGAAGTGCTCCTACCGTACCGTTAACTTTAGGAGCACCAATTATTGCAGAAGAGGGACAAGTTGAGGTTAATGTTCAGGACATCTCATCAAATTTTGAAAGAACTCCATCCCAGGAGGGAGAAGCACCTGAATGGGAGGAGTATTTGAACAAGGTTGAAGAAGAACCAAGAGAAGAAGGAGCTGAATTTGAAGTTGGAAGTCTACATAGTGTAGAAATGGAATTGAATGATGTACTGACGAAGAAAGAACAACAAGAATTGATGGAAGGTGCTCAAAAGCTAGTGGATGAACGAGTTTCCCAAGAAGAAGAGGAACAAAAAATGAAAGCTGAGGAGTTAGCTCGTGAAATGGAAGAAGCTGAAACATGGAAGAAGGCAAAGGATGAGGCCTTGGAATTGGAAAGGAAAGCTGCACAAGTAAAGGCTACAAAGGAGGAGCTCCAAACTAAGGAATTAGAGCAGCAAAGGCTGAAAGATGGAGAAGAGGCTTCCAAGCGAGAGGAAGAAATGAGGAGGATAGAAGAGATAAACGCTAAGAATGAAAGGAAGGAACAAGAAAGATTACAAAAGGAGCAAGAAGAGCTTCAGAAAGTTGCTTCTCAACAATTGGAGTTATTTCTTCTGCACCTCCATCCACTACACCTCCTAATGTTCAACAAGTAGCCACTCAGCCAGCTACACCCACTTGCCTGAAATTGAATCTAGAGAAGAGGCAACAAGTACATGCCCAACCAGTAATGTGGGATGATATGAGGGCAAAAATTGACAAAGTAAAGGAAAAGAAGAAGGCTCGTGCAGTGCATTCAACCAAACTCACAAATGAAGGAGATCTAGTAGCTGAAATTGCCACTCCAATTGTTGACAAGGATGACAGAGAATTGCAGCCAAAAGATTATTAGATAAGTATTGTTAATCTAGGAAGGCACACTAGAAAGCAACAAATAAATTTAATTGATATTTTTACTACTACTACCAAGTCCAGGTTAATTAGAGATAAGCAGGCTAAGGATGAGCTTAAGGCTCAAGTTGTTAAAATGAAATATTTCTTGAAGGATTTAATGCCATCTACTCCTAAGCATCCTGCACCATTAGAGATCCCGTTTTCATGAGCAAAAAAGAGGTAGATGGTTTGATTGAAATGAAAAAGAAAGCCACATGGGTTGATAATTGGCTTAATACCTTTAAAGCTGATATGGATAAGTTTTTAGAGGATGGTTTTAAATATTATTACAGGGGGCTGAAATTAGTCAAAACCATGTAAGCAGTTATGAAGAAATGGTGGGAAGAAGAGGAAAAGCTCAGAGAATATTTGGGAAAGCTTAGGGAAATTGACAAGATTTCTAATAAGGAGTTGGTCCAGTTCCAGATTTTGGGTGATGAAAATTCTAGATACGTTGCAAAGGCCATTCATATATATGCTTTTAAGTCACAAACTCTTATTGAACATAGGGTAATTTTGCTAGAAAATGTTCATGAGATATTTGAGCATAATGGTATATTTGAAGAAATTGTTTCAAGGTTCATTGATAAAGATTTACCTCCAAATCAGAGACTTGAATCATTGGGAGATATCAAGGATGCATGGGAGGAATAAATGAATGGAATGCTAATAGAAGGAGATACGGTTGAGTCACCACTCATGGATAGATTCTTGGAACTTAGAGGTGACCTGCGGTGGGCAGCCAAGGACGTTTGTCAAGTGAAGGTAACCATGGATACAATAGATAAGAAATTTGAATAATTAGAATTCAAGGTTGACTGGGTTCATGAACTAGATGATGATACAGTGAAACAAATTCTTGCTAATTACGATGAATACTGTGGGGCCTAGCATGAAGGTGACAAATAAAATTAATTTTTTTTATTATCTTTCGAACAACAATGCCTTTTTGGACGAGTTTGGAGTAAAGGGACGAGTAGGGGGTAGAGCTGGCAAGTCAAGAATGATTCTTGTTAGTGGCCAACGATCTAGGTAAAGAATTTGAGTTCAGATTTTGGTTGAAGGAGCAGCTGGCGCACTTGTTCAAATCAACAATTAAAATAGAGACAAATATTGGGGTCCCTACAATTGTGGATCTAAAGCCCCAAATTGTGGATCTTAGTTTTTAATGAGAGGAATTAGTGCTGAAACTGTCTATATGTAGAATTTCTCTCCATTTTGTAAAGGTCAACTGATTGAAGTCAAGATTGGCTGCCTAAGAGAGATTTAGGATAGTATTTACAACTTTTTTAGGATTTTTTTACAGCTTTTATGCAAAGATACTCATATTTACTTTTTACTGTTTTAATGCAGTTTTTTTTTTTAGAAGTTTGTTAATTTGTTGATAATATTGATGAACAATAGTTATTTATATGTCAATGAGTTTTGCTATGCATAAATGTCTCTTATTTGATGAACATCAATAGAAGATTCTAAATCTGAAACTATTTCGTTAAATTATCTGTGAATGAGATCTCTTTATATCTGTTGATCTATGAATTTTAGCAATGAGTTGGTGATGTTTCCTTATTTAAAATAAAGTTTAAAAAAAAGTTATGATGAATGGTTGTACGTATTGAATTTGCACTGCTGATGAATGCAATGGTATAGATTATTCTACGGATTGTGTCATTTCATGGTTCTAGTTAGTTGAAGAAATGTTCATTACAAATTTTATGTCTAGATTAAAGGAAATATGCATTTATGCTTTTCTGTCCTAAGCCTTGTTCTATCTTTTGTTGTTTATTTACACCCCCCAAACTTTAGTTTAGTTCGTATTATGCAGTTTGTATTCTTTACCAATAGGCCCCTCGAACATACCGAGACCTTGGAAGATAGATAGTTTTAGATTAAATGTCTTTTTCAGGAGAAGTAGAGTAGCAATATTCTATTTTAGTGTTACTATGTTATTTTTGACCATCAACAGAACTAGGGCTAGAAGGAGGGCCTAAAGGAACAAACTGACTCGAATCGGGTCCTTTTCACCATAAAGGTTTGAAAGAGTTCTCAAATCTGCTGCAAATCCAGAACCGTTAGTTGAGCTCCAAACCCTTGTTAGGCCCAGAGCCCATAGGTTTTGATCCGACCACCATTAACACCACCACTTACTCCACTCGAGTTTCCACCAATACCACAGTCGCCACAACCAAATCCACCACCACCTGTGGCATTCTTTGCCAATAATCCTTCTCCACTAGGAGTCATTCCTAGTGGCATACACCAAATGCCTAAGAATCTGGAGAAATTATGCCTTAGGTATGCTCATGGAGAGTCACGAAGTGCTGAAGAGAACATATAGGAATTTAAAGATGCATGTACCTACACTCAAATTGCTCACCATGATGTTGCATGTAGATTGTTTCCCTACTCATTGGGAGCTATGGCTTACAATTGGTATTTGAGTCTGCCCACCGGATCAATCTTGAGTTGGACGAACTTAGAAGATGCATTCATTAACCAATTTCAGGTTTATGTCAATCTTGCAATATTATATCATCAATTTGCCACTATTAGGAAGGAGCCACATGAACTGTTACCCCTGTTTAATACACAATTTCAGAGGATGTATAGGAGGTTACAAGATCCGTATTTGGTGGTTGAAAATATCGCTATCCAAGCTTACCTAAAGGCCATAGACCCCTTGACTGGCTTGTTTTTGCAAAGAACATACCTCGCAAATGACATTGATTCTTTGTCCAAGGTATATCGCCTAGCTATTAAACTGCAACAACAAATTAGTTCACAATCAGGAGGTCTAAGAGGGGTTTTCCGTCCTCTAGGATATTCTCAAGTGCCTAATCCTACCCCGTTGTTTAATACAGTCCCGGGGATGTCTCACTCTGCATATGGACCTTTAGCCAAGCTACAGGCTCCATCTCAACAATTATTCTATAGTGGCCCAACTCCCGACTCTTCACGGAAAGCTCAAAATTCCCATAATCAGGCTGGAGGGTCCAACCCCGTGACACATACATCAACTGTAACCACTGTAGAAAGTGAACGTACTACTCACTTGACAACAGAGTTGGAGACTCTTAAGAAAACATTGTCTCAGGTAACTAATGAGATGGTACAACTCAAGTACAACCCCCCTCAAAATAAAAATAAAAATCCAAATTACCAAAATTAGGGAGGGTATTCCAATCAGGGTAACTATTCCAACCAGAATGCCAATCAAAATTACTAGAACCAAAATAGGGGATACAACCAGAGATCCAATAACAACAGGCAATGGAACACTGGACCAAACAATGGGGGAGTTCCCCATAACTATCAAGCCAGTGAGGATAAACCACACACTGCAAATGTTGCAGATCTTAATTTCATGACAAACTGGTGTAGGCTACATGACACTACAACACATTATGAGGTTAACTGTCTCGAGATGGAGAAAATGGTTAAGATTGCACAAGTTGATGCTCCACTACTAGGTGCTCCTAACAAGAATGGTGGATCCATAGATACAACCATGGCTTATGAACTCTTTGACGAAGGATTTCCTTTCCCCGGACAAGAGGAAAATGAGCTAGAGGAGGATGTATATGACACTCAAGCCTTCCAATCCAAAGGGGGTCATTTCCAAAGGAATCAAAGTAAAGGCCCGTTCACCACATCTGCCCCTCCAAACACTATGGTTCCACCTAACCAGAATGTTGACAACAACCCGCCTCCACCAAAAGGCCCACCTGAATTTCAAAATAAAGGTAACTCATCTTTTGTTCCTAAATATCAGATGAAAAATGACACAAAATTTGATTTTATTTCAGAAATGTAGAAATAAAAGACCTCATTGTCATTCTTTGACATCTTGAAGTGGTGCCCTGCCCAATGCGACATCGTATTAAGAGCACTGGAAGAGGCAGATCAGTCAAAAGGAAAGAATAAGGCAACTCCAACTAATGAAATGAATGCGGTCCTGTACAAAGGTAAGATAGGAACCCCTCCATTCCTTTTAAGCTTGAGAATTTTTGGGAAGAATCTACATAGTTGTCTTTTGGATTTTGGGGCCTTGGGTAACGTTATGCCTTTCTCAATTTGCAAAAATTTAGGTCTGAATCCACTTCAGACTCATAAGAAAGTAATACAATTGGAAAAAACTGAGGTTAATGTGGTAGGAGAACTAAAAAACATACATGTACAGATTGGATTAGACCCGCAGATCCAGACTTATATGGATATCTAGGTAGCTGACATCCCTGAGACATATGGCATGCTTTTAAGCTGGGACTTGATGAAAAGCATTGGGGGTTATCTATCTTTAGGCTTTTCACACATGTGGTTTCCATGGAAAGGGGTAGCAACCTAAATTAGGATTGAAAGTGATCCTCGTCTCAAACATATGATCACTAAGTATGATTTCCCTAACGAGGTAGCCTACTTTGAGACCAAGATAGGAGTATATAGAAGAGAGGAAATCATGACCTTTTCAATGTTCAATCCTAATGGCCTACAACCTATAGAGCACAGTGACCCAATGACCACTGTCAACCAACAGGTTTTGATTAGAAAGTTGCAACAAGATAGGTTGATCTATGGAGTCCGCTACTCCCTAACTTGTGCAGAATCCATTACTAGTCATTCAAATTGACATGTCAACCTTGTGTAGACATTTTGAACCATGTCTGTTAGTCAGTGAAAACCTGTGAGCGCCACCCCAAAACACCTCCCAATCAATTTTCCTTTGAGGCTAGAGATGCTACTATGTTGACATGGAACAACAATACATAGGAAGAAGTCCTTTCCCCAATCAAACAGACTCAGGTTTCATGTTCTACCTTGGGAAATGAGATTGTAGAGTCTCAGGAATTGTCTAACACACCTGCCCTTGCCAACCTTCCAATTCCAAAGGGGTTGTTGAAACCAATAACCAACTGTAAAATCATTGATCAAGATCATATCCAAAAAGAAGTGTTTGCACATGTTCTAAATTTGAGTGAAATTTTTGACGACCATTATTCAGACCACTCCCCATGTCTAGAAGTCCTAAACCAGTCCAAGTTGCCACCTATTTCTTATGAATAATTACCTTTGGCTCACCCTAAGAAAGAAGTCCCAATCCAAGATCAATTGTGGGTCCTCAAATTCGATGGTTCCAAGTCTAAAACAAGGAGTGGGGCTGGAGTTGAATTAAAAAACCCGAAAGGGAAAACATACTTTGCTTCTTATAGATTGCAGTTTGGTTGTACAAATAATGTGGCAGAGTATGAAGAATTGGCTAAAGGATTGATGTTTGGGCATCAGAAGAAGGTTACAACTCTGACAGTCATGGGGGATTCTGAGGTCATCATCAAGCAGGTTTGTAGTCAATACACATGCCATAACAAGAGGCTAGTTGCATACAGAAACAAGATATGGAACTTGATAGAATATTTTGATGCTTTCGGGATCAAATTGATTCTCAGAGAAGATAACCACATTGCAGATGCACTTGTTGTTGCTGCTAGTACCTTGGAACCCATGCAAGATTCTAAGTTGAAAATATTCTCAGTGGAGCTAGTCCTGATCCTAGCCATTCTAGACAACATCAGGAATTTACAAGTCTTTGATGATGACCAACATATACTGGCCTTCTTAGCGAGCTCAGATGTCTTTGAAGGATAGATTATCAATGAATCAGACAGAGATCAAGGAGATTGGGATCTAGAAAAATGTGATGCAGAAGGGATAATGAACTTGGAAACAAACAACATTCCTAAGGGAATGGTAGTGTTAGAGAGGATCTTCGACTCTGATCTTCGAGCCCGTGAAAAACTACCTACTAATACTAATGGAGGAAATTACAAGTCAATTAACTTGGTAGATTTAGGCCCTGAGAGAAATGCATTTATTGGTAAAACTTGCCACAAACACATTCAAGATAAAATCCTGACAGTGTTGAAAGTAAACATAGCAGCAATTGCTTGGGGTACGAAGACTTGAAAACCTTCGATACTTTGGTAATAACGCACACTATCCCCTTGAAACCTGAAGCAAAGCCTTTTCGTCAAAAGTAGTGCCCAGTGAATGCCCTGATTGAGCCCTTAATTCATAAGGAAGTTCAAAAGTTTCTATCAACGAGAATAATTTTTCTAGTGAGGCATTCAACTTGGGTTGCTAATCTAGTCCCTATTCATAAAAAGAGTGGAGAAATTAGGTTATGCGTTGACTTTAGAAACCTTAACAAAGCTTCTGATAAAGACAATTACCCTCTTCCTTCCCTTGATGAGGTGTTGCGAATAGTGAATGGATCGCAAATGATGTCATTCCTGGATGGATATTCAGAGTACAATCAAGTGATGGTTAACTACGAGGATAGGATGAAGACCGCCTTCACTACCAAGTTGGGGACATTTGCTTACTGAAGGATGCCATTTGGTCTTATTAACACTGGAGCCACTTTTTCAGTGCATGATGGATGTGGAATTTAAGGACTTGGTAGGTAAGTGTATTATCATCATATATATGGATGATTTGACTATGTTTTCCAAGAACAAAGAAGACCATGCTACAGATCTGTCAAAGGTCCTTAGAAAGTGCATAAGCTATGGTGTCTCCCTTAATCTGAAGAAGTGTGTGTTCAGAGTTTCAGAAGAGAAATTATTGGGCCACATAATATCAAAGAGGGGAATTTCAATTGACCCAGACAGAGTGGAATCCATTCTAAAATTGACCATGCCCGATAGCAAAAAGGAGATGAGGTCCTTTTTTGAGAAGATAAACTTTGTGCGGAAATTCATAACTGGGTTTATGGAGATCATCAAACCACTCAATGAAATGATGAAGAAGGATGCTAAGATTGAGTGGAGTAATGAGGCTAAATCTGCATTCTCGTAGATTAAACAGTCTATTTTAGAGGCACTAGTTCTAACTAGCCCTGATTATCTGAAGCCTTTTTATATATATTCTTTTGCATCTGATCATTCTTGTGTTGTTGTATTGACACAACGGAAAGGTGAAGGGGATGAAAGGCCAATTGCTTTTATGAGTTCTTCATTCAAAAATGCTAAAGTTAGATATCCACCTCTGGAGAAATAGGCTTTTGCACTGGTACGAGTAGTCAAGAAGTTCTGAAACTATATCCTCCGCAGTCAAATCACTGCCATAGTTCCTGACCCTACTGTAAAGTCCCTTCTTATGCTTGAAGTGAACTGGGAGAGAGATGAGGAAAGTAGATGGAAATCTTACAAGAATTTGACCTTGAAATCCATTTGATGAAGCTAGTCAAAGGACAAGGATTATCCAAAGCTATGGTAGACGTTGATACCAAAATTACTTGTCAACAATACACTATGCAATCATTTACAGGTGATCCTTGGTATGCAGATTGATCTTTTTGTTGCTAAATAAAAAGTGCCCAAATGGAATGAATGCCACTCAGAGGAGAGCACTGAGGATGAATATTTCTCATTACATGCTTAAAGGGGGAGCTTTGTATCGAAGAAACTTTGAGGGCATCTATCTACGTAGCCTTGATCAATAGCAAGCGAAACAAGCCATAGTGAAATTTCATGCCAGACATGGTATTGGACATGGTTCTGCTAATTCCATGGCACACCAAATTATGAGATCGGGTTACAATTGGCCCCATGTGTTCCATGATGCTCACCAACATGTGAGGACATGTCATACATGTCAAACTTCCACATCCAGGGAATGCAACCCGACAATTCCCCTACAACCGGTATATGAGGTAAGACCATTTGCCCAATGGGCATTAGATTTTTTCAGGGTAATTCATCTAAATTCATTTGCAGGTCACAAATTTATTTTGATGGAAACCGATTATTGTACATGTTGGACTAAGGCTCAACCTTGTAAGAATATAACCACCGAGGTTGTCATCAAATTCCTTAACGAATGCCTCGTTACCAGGTTTAGAGTATTGTTTTCCCTGGTATGTGATAATGGCCCTGCTTTTTCTTCTGCGGAATTTATTCAATGGGCATATGAGCATAAAATTGTATTAAAATATTCTTTTAATTACTACCCATAGGGGAATGGAGTAGTTGAGTCTACTAATAAAAATCTATTGGAAGTAATTAAGAAGCTGTTAGAAAGTAATCCTAGGGATTGGCACACTCAGCTGAGATTTGCCTTATGGGCAGATAGAACTTGAATTAAGGTCGCCTTAGGAAACTTTCCATTTAAATTAGTCTATGGCCAAGACCCAATCTTTCCTATCCATCTACAGATACCTGTTCTTAGGTTTATGCAAGAGTTTTACTCAAATGATGATAGGATAGAAGTTAGACTAACCAGTTTACTGAATCTGGAGGAACAAAGAGATGTTGCTTTACAACAATTTTCCAAACATCAAGTTGTTGTCAAACATTGGTTTGACAAAAGAGAAAAAATCAAAGCTTTTAGAATATTGAACCTTGTGCTATTGTGGGATACGGCCAGGTAAAAGAAAGGGGACCACCAAAAGTTTGACCGACTTTGGTTGGGACCATATCAGATCGTTGAAATCCTGGACGAGAATGCCTTTCAGTTGAACTTACTTTAAAGGGAGAACCTGTTCTATTACCTGTCAATGGGTAGTTTCTAAAACATTATTTTGGCCCATGATGGTATGCTGCTCTATTTGGTTGTATATATGTAATTAGTTATTTTCTAGTTTGTTTGTTTGTTTTGTTTTGTTGTTGTTTGTGTTTCCGTTCTCTTATTTTTGGGTGACCTCCATTTTGCTCCATTTTGGAATTTGGAATGGTTATTCAATGTATACAGAGGGTACCAAGAGAGAAATTGGTTTAGGTATTTTCAGGTATGTCTACAAAAAAATTTCATTTCAAGACCTGTGTCTTTGTTATTTTTAATAATAGCCTAAAGGTTAAGAACAAACAGGTATATTGTAAGTAATCTCATAAACCACGACTGAATTTTTCATGAAATAGATAGAAACATTTGTTTACATGAAGGCCTATTTGTCTTAGGGTAATTGTATTCTAGATTTGGGTGAAAAATCCAAGTCCTGACATTGTTATGAGGTCCATTGTAGTTCTCAACCCAAATTTTAGGATGATATATCTGAGTATTGAGAAAAAGATGAAAAATAATTTATTCAAATAAGCCTATATAAAAGGAAAGAAAAGAGAACCATTAAATGATGGAAAAAATCAATATGAGAAGGGTAATTCAATTATCTCTATTGGGGCTATGGATGCCTGGCTGGCAGTAGAGCAATGCTTTGAGAGAATTAGAGGTATCTCCGTCAGGTCTATAGATGCCTGGGTGGCAGCGGAGCAATACCCAGGATATCATTGCATGATAGTCAGAAGGATTCAACTCACGTAGCCTGAATCTTAAATATAGTTATTCAGGGGTAGGAAGAACCTTTACGGAAAGGGATGCAACATACATGCACACACTCAAATTCAAAGTGATTATTGCTGACTTATGTTTGAGATTCCAACTCAACCTTGTATTCCATAACTAATCATACTCAAGTTAAAATGTTCATGAATTAGAGGTTCTGGGTGACCGAATTCTTCAATATCTTGAAAATGGGTAAACCATTTTCCTAGCCGAGTCGCCAATTGTTATTCCTTAGATAACCACCCCATTTTTTTAGGTCAAAATTGGTCCCCCTTGTGTTTGTGTGTCCTTGGTGTTCTTGTTCAGGTCTTAGGATTTGTTCTTTTTACTCCTAAGTCCTTGTTTCTTTTGTTTTGTGGGCTTGGGTCACGGGCAGGAACATACACTTATTCCTTTTCATAAGGTTTCAAGCCTTCTTCCTGCCCCGCTCCCGATCCCTTCTCTTGCCTTGTTCTTTTTTGTGCGCTCTTTCAGGTTCAGGTCACATGTTGGCACTAACACTTGTTGCTTTTGTGGGGTGCTTGTTTCTGTTCGTGCCTTGATCTCGGTTTCCTTTTTGCCTTGTGTGTTTTGTTCCTATTGGAGTCAGGTTACAGGCTAGAAACAAAACCAAGAACTTTGCAAACTTCTTATTCCTGTTTCTAACCCGATCCCAGGGTCTGACCTCTTTTCGTGTATTTGTTCGCTGTAGGATCGGGTCTCGAAACGTGACTTAAAATTTGCATCTTTTGAAAGTTTTGGTTCCTTTTCCTACCCTGATCCCGGTTTTTGTTTTGTTCTTTCAGGATCGGACTTTGGGTTGTGACTAAACTTTGAACTCTTCAAAGTTCTCATTCCTTTTGGAGTCTTGATCTTGGTCCTCGTGTTGTTTTGTTTGTTTGTCAAGTTCGGGTCGCAAGCTTTTGATTGAACTTTGCACCTATTGAGGGTTCAGTCTTGGTCCATGTCCGAGTCCTGATTTCCACTTACCTTCTTTCCCACGTCTGGTATTTATGAATCTGCTCGAATTCTCATGAGACTTGACCAACCTGCCATTAATTCCATAACTGCTCGCATGCGTGAACGCGTTTTTAAACCTCGTTGTTCCTCAATTTTTGTCCATTCTACTTTCAGGAGTTTGGAGATGAGAACAAGAGAGATGAAGAGCTAGGGTTTCAGGAGTTCACCGCAATTTTTCAATGTGTTGCCAGAATTATTGGGTTCATTTGAAGGTAGGTGTTCTTTTGTCTATTTTTTCCTCATTTTCTTGTTTTTCTTTCCGTTTTGGTTGCTTGTTCTTTCCCTCATTATTGTTTTCTTTCCCTTGTTTTCGTTTGTTTTCTTCATTTGGTTTCGTTTCTTTTTCTTCTCTATGTTTTCGTCTCTACCTTTTTCTGGTACATTTTCCCTCACATCTGAACCCATGTTGGGTTCATTATGTTTTCTTTTGTGTTTTGGTGTCGTCGTCGTGTCTTTTGGTCACGGGATAGTTCATTTCGATGTGCCCTAGTTTTCTAGGGTTTCACTCTATTTTAGGGTCAGGCTAGTTTTTAAATTATCAATTTTGAATTCCCGACCGTTTTAATCCAAAGTTTTTTATCCACAACACAACCCAGTCTTGAAGGCATATTCTTGGAAACTGTCATATTTGATATCGCCTTCACTATCCATCACCTTCTCATGTTGGGGTCGAGAATCAAGCAAACACTTAGGTTTGTGTACTCGTTGGTATCAGTCCTTTCACTTGTCTGATCCCCGTATTACTATCGGGATTAGGGGTTGAACCAACTTCGTGAGTCTAGTTTAAATTTATTGATGAAGTGTTATCCAAAGTCTCATGCCTAACCCACACTTTACCATCGGGGTTGGGAGTTGTTTCGAGATCAAACCTTTAGCTCACCAATTCGTACATGGACCTAACAATATCTCGATCTTGATTCTCAAAGTATTGTCAGGATCAATACTTAAACTTGACACACTCCCATTATGCATTTTGGGACTTGACCTGACGATGACCCGGTCTCGACCTGATATCTGACCAGGTTTGAAACTTAGGAATTTACTTACACTTCTCCCTTTTGGATAGGTCTAGTGCTTGAGCACGACTCGGTCCCAACTTCTGGTCACATTGCGGGATCAGACTATGGGTTGATCCCCCACTTGTTTACTATCAATTGTCTAAGTGTCAAGCCAAGACCTAAAATCGATCACGATTCTTGAACACTACGGGGTGAAACTATAAGATGACACTAAAATTCTTTGAATGAAGGTCAGGTTCAGAATGATGACCCGATCTTGACCCTCTATCACATTTGCGAGATAAGAATGTGGGTCAATACTTAACTTGTTTTCCATCATATGTCTAGGTGTTGATCCACAACCCAAACCCGGTCCCGATTCTTGAACATTACAGGGTCGGATTAAGGAATGGTATTGAAGTTCCTTTCATAAACATAGGTCAGGTGCATGTCCATGACCTGGTCCCGACTCCCGACAGAACTCAATTCATGCATAAAATTGACTAAGTCCTTGGTACTATTCTGAGCCCGAAGCCAAAAAATGATCTAATTAACTTATTAAATTGAATTATTCTTGACTTGATGTTGATTTATGGTGAAGGCCGGTGTTATGATGTTATTTGTATGTTTCCTTTTGTATCTAATGATGGTCAGTAGTGCAAGATATTTAACCAATGTATGACTTTGAGGAAGAGATACCTACTAAGGGACTACCAGCTAAGGGAACATCTGAGGCAACATCAAAGAGGGGCCTAAGCCAAGAGATTGAAACCAGAACAATTTCCCTACACAATGAAGTATAAATATCAAGGGAATCCAGTTCCATCCAAGTTTGATTCTCAAGTTGCATAAATAACTGACACATTGGTGGGACATGGATTTGGATCAGTTCATCAAATATACATTTTCAAAGGATGTTGCTCTGAGAGCAAAAAGGATTGCAGAGTCAGGACTAGCTCATGTAGCTTGCTTTCCTATCACGGTGCAATGCCCTGAGTTCATCCTAACAACTGCACGGTCATATAACCCTACTTAGAGACAATGTATTGATGCTTAGGGCAATGTTATTATAGATTTAACTCCAGCTTTGATTAGACTTGTCTTTGACCTCCCCCTTACCCTAATGTGAAGATGATGACTGAGGATAAGGCACTTGAGCTATGAAACATAGATGTGGAGGGAAATAAGCATCTCATCAACAACCGGTGGTTAAAAAAGGAGAAAAATTCAGTAAAGAAGTTGCCACCCAATCCTAAGAGGTCAAATTTCTCTCAAGACATAGGAGATATTATCACACTGCTGGCCAAAGCATTTGGCAAGTCAAAATATCGTATTTTTTAACACTGGATGTTTCCTTTTATCTAGTTGATTCTAGAGGGAAAACAACATTTGGATTGGAGGACAATCATATCGGATAATATTCATGCCCAGCTTCTCTAGGTAAAACAAAACAAGACATTTTATATGTCTTCTTATGTTATATATTGTGCAGCAAGGATTGGAAGGTTTCTTGGGCTAAATATTGTAGGGTCAATGGAAGAGGGCACATATCAAAAGAAGGTTTGGGAACACTATGAAAAATTGGAGATTAAGGAATCAGAAAAGCACTTCAAAAGAGTAAATGATTCTTTTTTGTATATCATTATAAATTAGCTCATAGGGGACATAGGTTTCAGATTGTCCCGGGAAGCTATGGAATTCATTCAGGAATGGGGGTGTTGGTTCATTCAATACCCCAGGTGAACATATTTCAGATTGTTTGGTTTTGATGGCCATCTATTTAAATTGCCGAGGTGTTGTGGCAATAGGTGGGTTTTAATGGAATTTTCCAGGCAAGCTGCAGAAGTGAATGCAATTTTCTCTTCACAACACAAGACTAGTGCACATTCTTTTCCCTTGGAAATGGGATTTTATTCTTGTTCTTCATCAATCATGGCTAAAACAACAATTGAGGAATTCCAGTCTTTAAATTTCCAACAAAATATTTCTAGAAAGAATTTTGATCCTAAGAAGAAAATGCATCCACTTTACTCTTCTCATTTTACTCATCATGTTCCTCTTCTTGAGGATTTTTGGGCTAACCTTCAGGATTAGTTTGAGGTATGGAGAAGAGGTTATGAGAGGTTAACAATTCCCCAAATGAGGGATTGTGATATCAAACCTGATATTCTCGATGACACTATAGATGATGGGATCACCCTTGATCCCTGGTATGATATTGATTAAGTGGCTACAAAAACCCTACCGCTTATCAATTGGGTAGAGAAAGAAGAGACTAAGATCGGAAAAGTGTCATGGGTAGTGATAAACAAGAGCTTGAAGTGGATAGAACTCTAGTTGAAACAAACAAGGGGTAGGGTGACAAAGAAAAGAAGTTCAGCAATGAACCCACTTCTTCTACAAAAACCAAACAGTATAAAAGATTAAATAAAGATGTTGCAATGGTAGAGGTAGCCACTAAAGAGCCTCCTAAAACAAAAGAAGAAATTTCCTTACAGAAGCTTGATGATGCTTTGCATAAAGAAAAGGTTACTTATGAGGTAGTTGTTGCGGGTGTTTCTTCAGGCTTTGTTGTTGTACCTTTGGCTGTTGTTCACCCTAGTGAGGAGAGTTTTGTGGAGAGACCGACTGTTGTTCCTCCACAAGCTGAGGGAAGTGCTCCTATTGTACCATTAACTTCAGGAGCACCAATAATTGCAGAAGAGGGACATGTTGAGGTTAATGATCAAGATATCTCCTCAGATTCTGAAAGAACTCCATCCCAAGAGGGAGAAACACCTGAATGGGAGGAGTATTCGAAAAAGGTTGAAGAAGAACCAAGAGAAGAAGGAGCTGAATTTGAAGTTGCAATCTACATAGTGCAAAAATGGAATTGAATGACATACTGACGGAGAAAGAACAACAAGAATTGATGGAAGGTGCTCAAAAGCTAGCGGATGAACGAGCTTCCCAAGAAGAAGAGGAACAAAAAAGGAAAGTTGAGGAGTTAGCTCGTGAAATGGAAGAAGTTGAATCACAGAAGAAGGTAGAGGACGAGACCTTGGAACTGGAAAGGAAAGTTGCACAAGAAAAGGCTGCAGAGGAGGAGCTCTGAACTAAGGAATTAGAGTAGCAAAGGCTGAAAGATGAATAAAAGGCTGCCAAAAGAGAGGAAGAAATGAGGAGGATAGAAGAGATAAAAGCTGAGAATGAAAGGAAGGAGTAGGAAAGATTGGAAAAGGAGCAAGAAGAGCTTCAAAAATTTGCTTCTCAACAAACAATTGGATATATTTATTCTGCACCTCCATCTAGTACGCCTCCTAGATTTCAATAAGTAGCCACTCAGCCAACTACACCCACTTGGATGAAATTGAATCTAGAGAAGAGGCAACAAGTACAGGTCCAACCAATAATGTGGGATGATATGAGGGTAGAAATTGACAAAGTAAAGTAAAAGAAGAAGGCCCATGCAGTGCATTCAACCAAACTTACAGATAAAGGAGATCTGGTAGCTAAAATTTCCACTCCAATTGTTGACAAGGATTACATAGAATTGCAGCCAGAAGATTATCATATAAGTATTGTTAATCTGGGAAGGCACACTAGAAATCAACAAATAAATTTAATTGATATTTTTACTACTACTACTACCATGTCTAGGTTAATTAAAGATAAGCAGGCTAAGGATGAGCTTAAAGCTCAAGTTCTTAAAATGAAATATTTCTTGAAGGAGTTAATGTCTTCTACTCCTGAGCAGCTTGCACCATTGAAGATCCCTATTTTAATGAGTAGAAAAGAGGTAGATGGTTTGACTGAAATGAAAAATAAATCCACATGGATTGATAATTGGCTTAATACCTTTAAAGATGATATGGATAAGTTTTTAGAGGATGGTTTTAAGTATTATTATAGGGGGCTGAAATTAGTCAAAACTATAGAAGCAGTTATGAAGAAATGGTGGGAAGAAGAGGAAAAGCTTAGAGAATATTTGGGAAAGCTTAGGGAAATTGACAAGATTTCTGATAAGGAGCTGGTCTAGTCCCATATTTTGGGTGATGAAAATTTTGGATACTATGCAAAGACTATTCATATATCTACTTTTCAGTCACAAACTCTTATTGAACATAGGGTAATTATGCTCAAGAATTTTCACGAGATATTTGAGCATAATGGTATATTTGAAGAAATTGTTTCAAGGTTCATTGATAAAGATTTACCTCCAAATCAGAGACTCGAATCATTGGGAGATATCAAGGTTGCATGGGAGGAACAAATGAATGGAATGCTAACAAAAGGAGATATGGCTGAGTCACCACTCATGGACAGATTGCTGGAACTTAGAGGTGACCTGCAGTGGGAAGCCAAGGATGTTGGTCAAATGAAGGTAACCGTGGATACAACGGAGAAGAAATTTGAAGAATCGGAATTCAAGGTTGGCTGTGTCGATGGACCAGATGATGATACAGTGAAATAAATTCTTGCTAATTATGATGAATACCGTGGGGGCCAGCATGAAGGTGACAAATAAAATTAATTGTTTTTATTATCTTTCGAACAACAGTGCCTTTTTGGACGAGTTTGGAGTAAAGGGACAACTAGGGGTTAGAGCTGTCAAGTAAAAAATGATTCCTAGTGGTGGGCAACGATCTAAGTAAAGACTTTGAGTTCAGATTTTGGTTGAAGGAGCAGCTAGCGCACTTGTTCAACTTTGACAATTATAGCAGAGACAAATACTAGAGTCCCTACAATTGTGGATCTAAAGCCCCAAATTGTGGATCTTAGTTTTTAATGAGAGGAATTAGTGTTGAAAATGTCTATATGTAGAATTTCTCTCCATTTTCTAAAGGTCAGATGATTGAAGTCAAGATTGGCTGCCTCAGAGAGATTTAGGATAGTATTTACAACTTTTTAAGGATTTTTTACAGCTTTTATGCAAAGATACTTAGAAACACTTTTTACAGTTTTAATGCAGTTTATGTTATTTTCAAAAGTTTGTTAATTTAATGATAATGTTGATGAACAATAGTTATTCGTATGCCAGTGAGTTTTGTTGTGCATAAATGTCTCTTATTTGATGAAAACCAATAGAATATTCTGAATCTAAAACTATTTCATTAAGTTATCTGTGAATGAGATCTTTTTATATCTGTTGATCTATGAATTTTAGCAATGAGCTAGTGATGTTTCCTTATTTAAAATGAAGTTTAATTTTTTTTTTATGATGAATGGTTGTACGTCTTGAATTTGCACTGTTGATGAATGCAATGGTATAGATTATTCTATCGATTGTGTCATTTTATGGTTCTAGTTATTTGAAGAAATGCTTATTACAAAGTTTATATGTCTGGATTAAAGGAAATTTGCATTTATGCTTTGTTTTCCTAAGCCCTATTCTATCTTTTGTTGTTTATTTACACCCCCCAAATGTTAGATTAGTTCATATTATGTAGTTTGTATTCTTTACTAGCAGGCCCCTTGAACATTACAATTGCATAGGCCACTGAATGACAATAGTACAGTTGAGAACCAACTACCAAGACCTTGGAAGATAGATAGTTTTAGATTATTTGTCTTTTTTAGGAGAAGTATAGTAGCAATATTCTATTTTAACATTGTTGTGTTATTTTTGACCATCAACATTACAGATGTCCGAGCATTGGTGCAGACATTCTAAATGTCCCCTTTCCTTGGTGCATACCTTCTAGTTGTTCCCAATACTGGCGCATACATCTTCAATTATTGAATTAGAAATACCAATGGTCTAGAATGTCCTCCTTCCAAATCTTGGCCGCCAACTGCATGAGGAGAAGCATCCCTCAAGCACTTTTCTACCAACCATGGACTTACTGTAGTTCCACACATCTACCAAACTTGGTAAGATGGCTCTCCCTTCGACAAAGAGAGTGGTTTGGTAACCTCATCCTTCATGTAGCCTTTCCTGAGCATAGTGATGTGTCTTACATATCTAGAGCTTACCATAAATTCCACCTCTATTTCTATGATATTCTCAGCCTAGTATGTACTTCGATCATAGTGAATTGATAGTGTAGACAATGGCTACCTACACTCCTTTGGCCAAAGATTCAACACCTATTACTTCGAGTGAGGGTCATCTATATTCACGACTACAATTGTTCGATTTGTATTGACCATTAGTATTCTATTCTAAGGTTATCCCCTTTCTCGTGGATTATCCTAACCCTAGGAATAACCTTCCCATTGAATCATATTAAATTGACATTGTTACTAAGTATCTCAAAGCAACTCTATCTTACCAATTAACCGTACAGATAATCATAACGTCACAACATTTAGTGATTCTATTTCAAAATTACAATATCAACAATAAAAGTCTCCATTCAAGAGTGTAATCTCAACAATAAATGACTCCCATCAAAAAGTATAATCTCATCAATAAATGACCTCAATCAAAAGTATATCCTTCAACAATAAATGACTTCTATCAAAAGTATAACCTTTAACAATAAATGACTTCAATCAAAGATAAAATCAACAACCAAATGATCAATCCAATTATATAGGTTAATCACAACCTATGCTTTAATCAATAATCAAGTAAACATCCCAACCAAGTAGGTTATTCTCAACCTAGGGTTTCATTTGAAAGTAAAGTAATGATCAAGTGATCAATCAAGTATAGATTATCAATATGGTTTGAGTGACGCCACTTCCTATCGACGACGATATATTTATCATACCATCATTACCATTGTATTGAAAAACTCATTATTCACAAGGGTTTACCTAGCATAATAAGCTAACAAATACAAGTTACCTCAAGACATCGATGTAAACCACATTTCACCTTTCATTCTACATACGCATAGTATAGAATGACTACGTATAGTCTAAATAGAAACTCCATCATCTAACTTCCCATATAGGGTATATAAAAGGATTAAACCAATAGATAGGTTCCACCAAAGCAAGAAACAACCAAGGAAATGCAAGCATAACGAAGCATCACAACATACTCAAAACCATTCCTTTCCAACATAGTAATCAAAGCTATTTAACCTTTCCAACATAAAAGACAAAGGTATAGAAACTAGCATGCCTATATAAAAGCTCCAATTGATTAAACTCCCTTCCTAGCTCAATTCCTCAAGCCCACTTGACACTTCCTCCAAGATCAACTTAATTCCTTCTTCTAACCTCTCACCAAATCTCTCGACAATAAAAAATGCAAAATAGTGAAGCAACTCCCTAACTCTCAAGCTCTCAACTCACTAGCATAGAAATTGTAGCGGAATAACAATAGAGTAAACATAATGAGAAATGTAGCAAATGGTAGAATGAACACCTCTATATATATACTAAAGTGTGAGCAACTAAAGGCTACAAAAAATCTCATACTATTGCCACCTTTCTAACCACATGCAACAACTCATCAAACTAACTTACATGTATGCAAAAATAATAGTCCTCACCATTCAAATGGCAGAGTTGATTTGTTTCAAGAGACAACAAGACTCTTTTACTGATTCAAATGAACAAAAAGATCAATAGGAAGTTTCCTATTTGATTTGCATAACAAATTCCTTCTTATATTTCTGCCAACACTACATGGATTGAGTCGACATACCTAATGGTTTAGAAGACTTATATTAACTTATACTCACCCTTATAGCGTTGCATTTAAACTCTTCTTTATATGCTTATGCACTTTGTGATAGAATTCTTCTGGTTTTCTATTAAGGAACTACACTCTACACACCTTTATACTTGTGCGTGAGTTTATCTATCTGCAACAAATAGACTTCTACTTGAATTCTGCCTCTATTTTTATTCACTTAGCAAAGTTTTACAAGCTTATACGCAACGTTCAAGTTCATTGAATTTGCATTTATAGTGCTTATGCACTTTGCTTACTATCCTTCTTATAAGCGCTATATATGCGCAACATTCTTTTTCACTCACGTGCTTTATTCTTATGCAGCATTAACTCATTTCATCACTAGTATTAAGCTCTTTTACCATCCTTTGATATTGCATTCATCATTCTCCTTTAATTTCATTTACTAGACAATACATATTGTACTTATGTGTTGTGCATAAGCTTTTCTTCTTATGCGCTATTTATAAGCGCAACCTTTCATTTTTAATAAGTTGGCTTCTATCTAAACCATCGGCCTTTGCAAGGCCCGCGCTATGTTTCAACACAAGGAACTTTCAATATTATATAGAATGGCTTTAACAAGCCTTATCTAACTCACAACCCATGCTAGATATGAGTGCTATATTTACCTTGGCAAATATTTTAAAATACAATTCATATATATATATATATATTATTCATAAAGTCATGGTTCAATATTTAAATATATCTTCATGATTATAAAATGTGTTGATTATCAATCGATACATATGTGTATATATAACATATGTTAAAATAATCATATATATATATACATATATACATATATATACATATATACATATATCTATATATACATTACGTTAACATAACAGTATACACATACATTAATATAATTATATATATAATATTATTTTATCATCCATACTTAAGCACATATACTCATATATTCATCAATCGATGTACATAGATGAAGTGTATACACTTCATCGATTAGCATATAAATATGTACACACAAAGAAGAACTTTCACTTGACATAAAGACTCAACCACATTTTCCTAGTCAAGGACATCCAAAGACCAAGACTACATACCAATAGAAAATATACTCAAACCCTGATAGAAGGTTACTTACCATTTCCTAAGCTAACTCTACTTGATCAACTACGGTGTGAGTGTGTGTATGCTCACTTGGGTTGAATTAAAGGTTACTAGACCAAGTTCTTGTCCTAAGTGATACTTCCCCTCTTTCAGAGGTTTGAACATGTTCTCACATTCAACTTAGTACATCATAACAGTAGTTAGCCGTTCATATGGAATCCATTAGTATCATAAATCATTTGCATTGTCAAAGCATTTACGTATTCACATTGTTGATAAATATTCATTCATTGCAAATTTTCCATCAATATAAAACATAATTATTCCTTCAAAAGCAATAACATCACAATACATATTCCAATATTTCATTCTCCTATTGAACATATTAAAGTTCTGATAAACATTTATCATCATATTTACTTACAAGGTAAAAGTAACCTGGTAACTAAGAGACGGGGTGTAACATACTTCCCCCCTTGTGAATCAACATCCCTGATGATTTAAAGCACTAAACATATAGATAAAGTTAAATAAAGGTTTTACTTTCCATTTTCCAATTCATGCAGGAAATAAGTATATTTCCAACTAATCTTCCCTCATAGCACGACCCCTTGCATTCTTGTCATTCCTGGACCTTGCACTGAGTGATTGTGCTAATGTGCGGGGAGAACTTGTGTGCTTCATGAATACCTTCCCTTTAAAGAACTATACATCATAATTATATTAATTCATATGTACATCACAAGTACAATAGTAACTGTATTCTATATGACACCTATACCATAGTGACTAGAAAATAAACTAGTTCTTGTTGGCTAATACAATTATCCTTAGTGTAACCCAAGTGGAAAAGGAATGTCGGTGTATTGCACACTACACCATGGGTCCCATCCTTCCCTTTGGTCTTTACAACATTGGAAAACTCATAAGCTGAGACTGTCCATCAATGACACAACTATTTACCTTAAGCATAATAATACTGCTTCATAACTCAAGCTTTGTATCAACAATGTTTTCCTTGATCCCTTTGATCTACTATTCCATTATGACAACATTTTTGGTCTAAGGTAAATCCTATTTCCTAGCTTCTGCTAGCTTTTAGGAATTCAACCCTTCTTCCCGTATTAAATTTCAATGATAGGAGTTATCATAAAAGTACTCCACAAATCCTTCAAGATTCGGTTTATCCCTTTTGCCTAATTGGATAACTTAAAGTAATAAATTGAGCATTCATTCAATTGAATTTTTCATAAGATGATCATGGTTTACATAAAACCTTAACATTACTTGCTTGTTCCCATCTGAGATAACCTTCTCATGAATATTAAGAAGTTGCTTTACACAATTTTTTGTTTAGGACTAATATCCTATAATTCAAATTTTCCAATCAAAATTGGTTACCTTGGTGAGTCTATCCACCATAACATTATGTCAGTTCTATTGAAATACAAAAGATCAAAACTATTCTTATGATCTACCACTTCCTTTCTGCAATTCCTTGAGAGTATACTAGTCCTTCCATTGATGACATCTTGTCTTCATCCTCTAGCATACTGGACAACTACTTGCTACATATCTTGCAACATCTTACTCTATCCCCTTCTAGATTATAGTGGTTCCTCATCCAAAAAATATTTTTTTCATTCCCGTGTCTCTTGAATATGACATCAATTTACCTCATTTCATTACTTAATCTCCCAAATTTTGGTACATAGGTTCTTCCTCTGATGCATAGTAGCCCATCCTGACTTAGTGAAAATTTCTTCCATGGACTTATGCTCATTCGATCCTTGAAATATAATAATTGGATATTTTTGCAGAGATAAAACTCCTTCATTCGATGACATCCATAACTTGAATTTCTTTCATCCTTAAAGCATTCCCAAAGTTGTAATATGATTTTCAACTCAATCTATCTCTTTCGATGAGCATTTTATACTAGTTGAGTAATATTTCTCATTAAATCATGTGGGTTGATAGTATCTTCCAAAAGATATCAACAATTAATGTATACATAGTTACCAAGCATGATCATTTTTTGATAACTCAAAATCATGAGTTCATAAATCTTCCCTTTTCAATTGCATAGGCGATAATCTTTCCTTCCATGATTTAGCATACTGCCTATCTTTTCCAAATTTATCGATTGATGTATAAAATTGCATTGTAAATATTTCTTTCTCTTTGGTCATAAGCCTTGAACTTTCCATTACCTTTCTCCAATAATTCCAATACCTTAACCTCTTTACTTTACCAACCTTGTTGTGGTCATTGAGTTCAAGACTTTGGTTAAAAATTCTCTCCTACTGGAGATGCAACAGTAAACCTCATTGGAAAGGGTACTTATGTAAGTACATATACTCTCCCTCTTTCCCCCTTAGTGTTTCCAAGACATTAGATCATCTAAAGTTGGACTCTTAACAATCATCCACTCTCTCCAAATTGAGTTAATTTATCATTCTTGTTGTTGGTTTTTGAATGAATTTTGCTTTCCTTTCTTACCCTCCATGGTATACCTTGAATATACTTTTCCATTTCCAAAATTGGATTTATCATCGCCTTCCCATCTCCCAGAATCATCAATTGGATCCACTGTAACAAAATCTAATGGATAATCAACAACTTACAAGCTAAGAAATACTCAATATTTCATTTCAATTCACTTTTCCATGTATACTAATAGCCTTTTTAACCATATTCATTGGAACATTTAAACATAAGTTTACTTTTGTTAACAAGTTGGTAAGTTCCTTTTGAACTTCAACCAAACTATGTTCTAACCGAGCCCTTGTCGGACTAGTCTGATTTACTTTTTTAAAGTTTCTAACTTGCAATCATCTTTCCAAGTGATTTTGTCCCAATTCTCGGTAATTTCATTTTCTCATAACCTTAGACACTCTAAAGTTGTTCGGTTTCTTTCCCTTGTTTTTAATTAGAACTCCAAATTGACCTTACCTATCTTGGTTTGTGGAATCATGTCAACTTTTATTCTTCATAGGTTGCTTCTTTTTCTGACCATTTTGGTCTCTACCCTTATTTTAAGGTATCAATTTTCACTCTTGAATTTGATTATCATTGCAAGATTTCAACCTTGTACTGAATCAGGTCTATCAAGGGTTATCTTGCCTCCTGATACCTCTCTTGTTGATTTTATTTCACAAAATATTGTCTTTCTACTTCAACTAAGTTTCCAATTTATGCTATCAATTAGTTCCTTTTCATAAAGCATACTTATAGCTTCACAATATCCTTAATCCCAAAATCCTTGACTCTTCGCATCTACAAGTTACTATCAATAAGGGGAATTACTTCAATTCTTTCTATCCCTCTGAGTCATTTAAACTATCTCATAGGGTGAAGGTACTCATTAGTAATCCTCCATACCCTTCCTATCGAACCTGGTTGCATAATCTTCTGCAATCTAAAGGAGTATCTTAATGAGTTGTTGGTTTAGGAGTTTTCAACTCTAGGGACAACTCTATCCTAGTCCCATACTTAAACAAGTTTTCAAGAATCTTAACTTCCCTTTTTGTTTCCACTTTGTTCTTTTCCTCTTGCCATCTTGGCATAAGAACCTTTCATCCATTAACTTCAAATAAGGTTTACGTATCACTAACATAATGAGCTCATAGGTTTCAAAGCTGAACTTGGTAGCTCTGATACCATGTGTAACATGTCCATTGTTCTACCTAGTATTTTTTCTATGATTTACCCATAAGTGAATAGTTTATGCATCAAATCTAATGAGCGGTAATTTTTTTTCTTTTATTTTCCATAATATATGCACCATTTGAAACATAACCTATCCAAAAATTTCCATTGCATATTCAAAGAATCTTTTCAATAATATAAGTATGATTTCACTTTACATAAATATATTCAAGATAACATTTCTCATTTACAATTTCCATATAGATGGATACATGATTATATGTGTAGCTTCAACAAGCTAACATGAACTAGAAATGAAAACTATTACAAATGTCCCAACATTGGTGCATACATTCTAGATGTCCCCTTTCCTTGGTGCATACCTTCTAGTTGTCCCCAATACTAGTGTGTACATCTTCAATTCTTGAATTAGAAATAACAATGGTCCAAAATGTCCTCCTTCCAAATCTTGGCCACTAACTGCATGAGGAGAAGCATCACTCAAGCACTTTTCTGCCAACCATGCACTTACTGTGATCCCCCGCACATCTATCAAACTTGGTAAGATGGCCCTCCCTTCGATGAAGAGATTGGTTTGGTAACCTCATCCTTCATGTAGCCTTTCCTGAGTATAGTGATATGTCCTACATATCTAGAGCTTACATAAATTCTACCTCTATTTCTATGATATTCTTAGCCTAGTATGTACTTGGATCACAATGAATTGATAGTGTAGACAGTGGCTACCTACACTACTTTGGCCAAAGATTCAACACCTAGTACTTCGAGTGAGGGTCATCTATATTCACCACTAAAATTGCTCGATTTGTATTGACCATTGGTATTCTATTCTAAGGTTATCCCCTTTCCCGCGGATTATCCTAACCCCAGGAATAACCTTCCCAATGACTCATTAAACTGAAATTGTTGCTAAGTATCTCAATGCAACTCTATCTTACCTATTAACCATATAGATAATCATAACATCACAACATTTCATGATTCTATTTCAAAAGTACGATTTCAACAATAAAAATTTCCATTCAAGAGTGTAATCTCAACAATAAATTACTCCCATCAAAAAGTATAATCTCATCAATAAATGACCTCAATCAAAGTTATATCCTTCAACAATAAATGACTTCTATCAAAAGTATAACCTTCAACAATAAATGACTTCAATCAAAGATAAAATCAATAATCAAATGATCAATCCGATTATATAGGTTAATCCCAACCTATGTGCTTTAATCAATAATCAAGCAAACATCCCAACCAAGTAGGTTATTCTCGACCTAGGGTTTCATTCGAACGTAAAGTAATGATCAAGTGATCAATCAAGTATAGATTATCAATATGGTTTGCATGATGTCACTTCCTATCAATGACGATATGTCTATCATACCATCATTATTGTTGTATTGTTAACCTCATTATTCACAAGGGAAATACCTAGCATAATAAGCTAACAAATACAAGTTACCTCAAGACATCAAAGTAAACCACATTTCATCTTTCATTCTACATATTTATAGTATAGACTAACTACGTAAAGTCTAAATAGAAATTCCATCACCTAAATTCCCATATAGGGTATATAAAAGTATTAACCCGATAGATAGGTTCCACCAAAGCAAGAAACAACCAAGGACATGCAAGCATAAAAAAGCATCACAACATACTCAAAACCATTCCTTTCCAACATAGTAATCAAAACTATTTAACCTTTCCAACATAAAAGACAAAAGGTATAGAAACTAGCATGCCAGTATAAAAGCTCCAATTGATTAAACTCCCTTCCTAGCTCAATTACTCAAGCCTGCTTGATACTTCCTCCAAGATCAACTTAATTCATTATTCTAACCTCTCACCAAATAGCTCAACAATAAAAAATGCAAAATAGCAAAGCAACTCCCTAACTCTCAAGCTCTCAACTCACTAGAACAAAAATTGCAGCAAAATAACAATGGAGTAAACATAATGAGAAGTGTAGCAAATGGTAGAATGAGCACCTCTATATGTATACTAAAGTGTGAGCAACCAAAGGCTACAAGCAAGCTAATACTCTTGCCACCTTTCTAACCACATGCAACGACTCATCAAACTAACTTACAGGTTTGCAACACAATAGTCCTCACAATTCAAATAGTTGAGTCGACTTGTTTCAAGGGACAACAAGACTCTTTTACTGAGTCAAATGAATAGCAAGTTTCCTATTTGGTTTGCACAACAAATTCCTTCTTATATTTCTGCCAACACTAGATTGACTGAGTCAGCATACCTAATGGTTTAGAAGACTTCTATTAACATATACTCACCCTTCTAGCGTTGCATTTAAACTCTCCTTTATATGCTGATGCAGTTTGTGATATACTTCTACTGGTTTCCTATTAAGGCGTTGCACCCCACAAGCCTTTATACTTGTGCATGAGTTTATCTATTTCCAACAAATAGACTTCTACTTGAATTCTGCCTCTATTTTAATTCACTTAGCAAAGCTTTACAAGTTTATATGTTGCATTCAAGTTCATTTAATTTGCATTTATAATGCTTATGCACTTTGCTTACTATCCTTCTTATAAGTGCTATATATGCACAACATTCTTTTCAGCTCACTCATGTGCTTTATTCTTGTGTAGCATTAACTCATTTCATCGCTGGTATTAAGCGCTTTACCATCCTTTCATATTGCATTCACATCATTCTCCTTTAATTGCATTTACTAGACAATACATATTGTACTTATGCATTGTGCATAAGCTTTTCTTCTCATGTGCTATATATAAGCACAACCTTACATTTTTAATAAGCTAGCTTCTATCTAAACCATCGACCTTTGCAAGGCCCACACTATGTTTTAACACAAGGCACTTTCAATATTATATTGAATGGATTTAACAAGCCTTATATACCTCACAACCTGCCCTAGATATGAGAGCTATATTTGCCTTTGTGAATATTTTAAAATACAATTCATATTATATTATTCATAGTCATGATTCGATATTTAAATATATCTTCATGATTATAAAATGTGCCAGTTGTCAATCTATATATATATATATATATATATATATAACATATGTTAAAATAATCATACATAAATATACATATATACATATATTTGTATATACGTTACATTAACGTAACAATATACACATACATTAAAATATACAATATTATTTTATCATCCATACTTAAGCACATATACTCATATTTATCAATTGATGTGTATACACGAAGTGTATACACTTCATCGATTAACATATAAATATGTACACACAAAGAATAAATTTCACTTGACATAAAGACTCAACCCCATTTTCCCAATCAAGGACATCCACAGACCAAGGCCACATACCAATACAAAACATACTCAAACCTTGACAAAAGGTCACTTACCATTTCCTGAGCTAACTCGACACTACTTGACCAACTAAAATGTGTGTGTGTATGTGCAATTAGGTTGAATTAAAGGTTACAAGACCAAGTTCTTCTCTTGAGTGATACTTCCCCTCTCTTCTAGAGGTTTGAACCTATTCTTGCATTCAGCTTAGTACATCATAACAATAGTTATCTGTTCATATGAAATCCATTATTATCATAAATCATTTGCATCATCAAAGCATTTACGTATTCATATTGCAATACATATTCATTCATTGCATTTTCCTTCAATATAAAACATAATCATTCCTTCAAAAGCAATAATACCATAATACATATTCCAGTATTTCATTCTCCTATTGAACCTGTTAAAGTTCTGATAAACATTTATCATCATATTTACTTACAAGGTAAAAGTAACACGGTAACTAAGAGATGAGGCATAACACTTATTTTCTAGCCGCTATTGTTGTTAAATTGTAACCAATATTTTGTGATTGCAATTCACTATTTGATAATTTTGAATCATTAAACATTAAGTATTATATAGAGCTATAACACTTGCAAATCATAACTCTTACAGGTGATTTTAACTAGATTTAGATCAATTGGGAGGAGGCCGTACTATTCAGACCTACTATATGTTTATTTGTTGGTCATACTTTTGCATATGTTAGTTGTACCATCTCTAGGTTATATCACAACAAATCTGGGGCTCAATTTTCTTAGTCTTGGGTAAACTACCACTCCCACTATCATTTGCAACTCTCTTTGGGTGTATTCCTTACTGAAAAGGAGTTATATAGTCTAGAAAATCAAGCTATACAATCTCTTCATCAGCTAGGTGGTTATTTTATTTGTTGCATTAGTTGTGATTCATGTTTGGTTATTTTTTTCAATGTGGTCTTCATACTTATGATTTCATATCTTTACTTAAGTTGGCAATATAGTTTTGAATAACTTTAATCCGTAATTTCAATTTTTTGTCTAGTCATACAAATTAGAACTAGTAATATTCATTAATATTGTTTCACTATCATTGATATATTTGTTGATATTAATGTTTTTAGAGGATTTTGCTACTATTATTAATAGGCGATTTTAGTATTCAAAACATTTGCAAAATTGGATAATTTTCCATTAGTTTGGAATTAATCTATAAGTTTGGATGGCTATGCTACCAAGACAAAAATTATAGATTTTTGTTTCCAATTATTGCATTTATTTAGATTATGTGGCTTTTCACCAATTATTTACCCAACCATCGTATGATCTCACCTTGCGACATCAAGACCTTGCTGATAAAAAAGTGAGGGTTATATATTTCATCAAATATTTGTAGAAATTTAAAAAAATCAATTTGAGGAAATGACAATTACATCTTATTCATTCACACTTCATGCTTATCTATGGACATGATTACACTATATTAATTATCACATTATGCTTATTCAACCATTTGGGGCTATCTTGTTTCATCATTATACATCAACTATGAGCCTACATCCATATATCTTTTGAGTTATATTGTGTGGCATCATGCCTTTCCCTTTTACATATTGTAATACCATTGCCATATCTTTAGATTTGGAGGGTGGGGGTTAGGGGTGTAACACTTCCCACATTATACACATTTCCACCTTATTGCATTATCTTGCCCATATGGGGAATGTTCTTCAATACAAGCTTCCAGGCTTACATCTTACATTTTTTAGGCTCATGTAATTCATTCACATCTTAAATAGCCACTATTCCACATTGGGGGCAATGGGAGTTATGCCTTCCCAATCACATTGTGTCCTTGCCTAACTTAACCATTTTCTAGGGGTTACATTATTGGTTTCCCATATTTATCTACTAAATAACATACATTTCCATTTTTCATCACCACTAGGGACTTATCACTTACCTAAACCGATGTGTACATATGGTCTTGGATGCCACAATGGGGGCATATGTTGCTCTAATATCTTCCATACGTACACAAGTGTTCCTAGCCACCAAAACCACATCAACATTCTTTGCCCATGCTAAGGACAACATTGTTATTCTTTGATACCATCTCCATCTCATGTACTGACCATGCTTATCACTTGAGATGCTTACATGAAGCATTTTTTATATTCATTGTTCTATACACTTATGTGCTTCAATGACATTTACTTTTTCATGTCCCAGTGTTCCCCCCTCTTACAATTCCTTGTAAGCTATGATTGCAACCAATTTTATGGGCATATCTTGTAAGTTACACTCATGCTTTAGTTTTGCAAATAGTAACAAGTGCTTAATAGATTCATCCTTAATTCTTATTGAGAATACACGACAAAAGTCAAACTTACACAATAGTGACACCTTGTAGGGTCCATTCTTTATATGGACCCCCAAGGATATCCTTTAATGTTTGAATAGTTGCTTTGCATGCACACTTTTAAATGCATAACTATTCTAGGATTCATATGTACCTCAAAGTGGGGGTAAAATATAATGGCAAAATTTGTATACCATGTCATTTCCCATTTCATTGTGTGCTCGTTTGGTGGGTAGTATCTTGATACATTAACATATTGACAAATTAAATAATTTTGTGCAAAGTTGGGTCCCTTGCCTTATGCCACTTTCTTACCCACTCCACACATCCATATGCATTTTATACCCTACCTTGTAGGCCCTATACATGCACATTCTGATATCTTCACCTCATTTATACATATATTAGGCTCATGTATGCACATATTTTCATATGATTGATATCTACACTTATTTGACCCCCCTCTTTTTTTAGTCCCGGGTCAAGTCCACAATTGTGAGGTCAACTCAAAACCCCTAGACTTGACCATTTCAAATTGAATATGCAAAATTTAAACTTTACGAGTTCCCAACAAATTGTTTCCCTTCAAGACAATGAAACACTATTTTGTGAGATTAACTATTATGTTCTCTAGCCTTTTTAGATAATTTAGTAAATGAATCATAGCCGATGCCTCCACAAGTAAGGCCCCAGCCTCAAGAGAACAATCTCATAGGGAAGAGACGATTTTCTTCAAGTTGTTACTACGGCACACTTCCTCACTTTGTTGAGAGTTTACATTGCATTAATTAGCAGTACGTCATGCTAACACAATTTTTATAAAGTCCGCTGTCACTCAAAGCTTTATACTTGAGCCTCGTTAGCTTGCACGAATCCACATGTACAACCTTTTATATCATCTGGTCGCTTAGTAGACTCTACTACAATTGTGAGGGTTATTTATGCATCTGAATGGCCGAAAAAACTATTTTTGTAAGTTTGTTTAGATTCAAGATTAGTAGTTCGTCATAGAGTTGCCCTAAGGCGTTTTAGCAATATAAGTTTTCTTTTCAAATATTTTTATAGCTTAATCATTTTTCTTTTCTTTATAAGTACTACGAATGGACAGTTTCTTGTTACTTCAAGAAAAGAGAATAGAGGAGATTTCGTGTTAAAAAGGATATGCGACACGGTAAGTCTGACCAATTTGTAACCAATAACTTTTAAAACTTTACAGAATTGCTTTGGATGGATTCAAGATGCTTAGGAACAAAAGCTTGACATGCATAAACTATAAACTAAGAAAGTGTTCAAACCTTATTGAGTTACTCCTCACTTCTTAAGGAACTCAGTTAAGGAGTAAAAAGGTCACTGTAGTCAAAAGTATGCAATTGCAGTCATTTACAATTGCACATGATTCCTAAAATGTTGATCAATTTATAATCACGTGTTTTGTGCAATTAGACTGGTGCGTTTAATTCTGCAAATTCTGGGGCTAAACCATAGAACAAATATGGATTTAGAGAAGATGAGCTCCACAGAAAATATAGTCACCACCACAGATTTTCCAACAGCTAACATGTAATTTGTGGGTTGGTAACATTTCTTCAAATGCAAAGTATACTTGCATTACGTATCTTGAGCTCTGAGAAATATGTATTGCCAAAGGGGTAATGAAATTTTCAAATGTGAACCTTGATGTACAATGAAAGAAAAGAATGACTCCCCCCAACATGAAGTAGACTCAACATGTGCCATTCTCCAATGGCTTCTTGTTCATATTGAACAGGTAAAGGGTAGCTTGTTTCAAAAGAAAACATCTAGCTGACCCATTTGTAAGGCGTGCATATGGAAAGAAATTGATATGCAATCAAATTTGGCTTGACCCATAACCTAATTACCCTCTCAAGTAACCTCAAGAACACAAGAACAACAAAATGCTTGGTAGAGAGCATTATTGCTTTAAATTTTACCAAAGATAAACATCGACCAAAAATCCATTTTCAATTAACAGGAACATCCAGAGAGGTTTGGCCAAATATGTCAACACAACCGTCCCATTTACCTTGCTCTCTTGCTTCCCAATATCCACCAATAAACTTATATGTGTCTTGGCCCTTCTCTTTCCGAAACCATCGTGGTTGCCACCCCCTTTCTTGTAATTTCCTTGACTGCAATGATAGGATCCAATATAAGATTCCCTTAAGGCTTAGCTTGTTTATGCGTGTATATTACCAAACAACATACCTGTCGCTGCCTCTGTTCCAACCTCAATTTATCTGCATCAGCCAGTTCATACTCGCCATTTTCCAGATGCCGCTGATCAGGTCTCAGCCTTGAATCAGTTGGTGGTAACTTTTCCTTTTATATGTCAATACACGTTCAAACATTAGAAGATTCAAGACGAAAACCAGAGAATAATTCAAAACAAAATTTTGACAAACTCATGTTTGAAATTAGAAGTTACCTCTAGTCCTGGAGTTAGTTCGTTAAGAGTTATTGCAAAAGATGTCAAATTGTATCTGGTGGGGTTTTTCGCAGGTTTACTTCTTTTCCATAATAAGCAAGCCTCAGACATTGGATCATATCCCTTGGGCTTGGTGGTAATATCACCAAGAATATAATACATGCTCTCATCCCACTTACCTAATAATGTTGCTACTTTATTTCCATCCCTATCTTGCACAAACCCTTGTACCTACAGAATAATATCACAAAAAAAAATTCAAAAATGATTTTATTAAAATCAAATTTACATTTTGCCAAATATTTCAGACATGTCATGTGTACTAACTAGTATTGAAGATTTGTTAAAAAGAGGACCTGTATGCCAAAAACCTCTTATGCCTAACGAGGTAAATGTCCAAATTAGAATAGAGACATCCTGGGATCCAAAAAATCACCTGATGAGGGTTACGGTCAATTATGGATTGTTCCTTGAACTTTAACTTGCAAGAATATTCACTATTGCCCTGTATGCGCATTGTCCCATAGTGATCACAGTATAGCTTTCCCAAGATGAGATTATAGATAGATGTGGTGACCTGCACCCAGTTGAATCTCAGGTTTAGTTGTAAAATGTATAATATATTATATATATAATAGAGTAATATATTATGCTCATGATAAGTACCTTACTCCACTGAAACACCTCACCATCATCAAACTCTAGTGTAAGAATCCCTACAGGATCAACTTGAATGGACCGGCCCCAAAATTTGCTCTTTAGGTTACTATCTCCCCAAAACTTCCATCCTCTACCTTCACAATGGCATGCAATAAGCATAGGGTGATGGCTGACCTGCATAACAGCAAGTACACAGCTTTTAAAGGTGAGATAAATTCATTAAACACAATGGCACAAAACACAACACGAATGCACAAGAAAATTCTTCTTTGCAATCTAAATATGTGCAAAAAATTAATGGTGATACAGTTTATAATGCCTATCTTGTCAAATGCATAAAATTTTCTTAAGGTGAATGGTTAATGTGTAAAATGTCTGAACATAATCAAGTTTTAAAATGGCATAATGATAAAACCAGTGATCTAAGCATATCCTTGTCCCTTGGAACAATGTAAAGAGAATAAGAATATTATCATATATCTATCAGCCACCAGTCAATTAAAATATTGAAATAAGACAAACATTAAATTAAAAAACATGCACATTAATTTTCTTTGCTTGCTTATGAAGTGGTCCCATGCAAAGCGCTTTAGGATCTGTAATCATGGAGAGACTCCCATGAGATGAGAAAAAAAACTTCCACAAGATAAATTAGCCTTATCCTAGAAAATAGGATTCTCTACTTTTTAGCTCTCAGAATTTCAGCAACAGCCTGTGGGGTGGGGCTGGTAATTTCCCAACAGTTTAGGGGTCTTTATCACTACACATAGTGTCATTAGAAGGCATCTCAATTTTTTTGGATTCTTAATTAAATTTTTAGCATTAGCTGGTGCTATAAAATCCATAAGGCCACCAGTTTCCTAAAAATTCTCAACTAAATTTTTTAACATTTGTTGTAGCTATAAAATCTATGGGACCACCTGATTCTAAAAGGTTCCTGAATGTCTTCAGCAGCATCCCCTGAGAAACTTTAGGTAGCCCCGCTTTATGGGACCATACACTTAGAGTATGCATGTCCATATAGCATAAGAAAAGATCTCTGATTTGAATCCCAAGAAAAGGAATTGTATCTTAAGATTTAAGTGAAAAGACCCCCTAGTTGAGAATGGACCAATAAGTGAGAAAGGAAATGCTGATATTAGAACCAATTTCTTTTTAATAAGAGTGACTAAAAGTAGTATTAAAAGTCTTCCGTATTATAGTACAATTTGTACTCAATAATAGAATATAAGAGCTAATCATAATAGTACATAAGTGTATTTAAAGAAATGCTTAAGTAAAAGAAATGTTAAATACAAACCTTCTCAGCGAAAAAACGGAGGCCTTTATCTGGATAATCAGCTTCATATGTTTCCCCTAAAAGAGGATTAAAAGGCTTACAATATCGACCTTCTGAAGAAGCATATCCAGAAACTGCAAATGCTGCTACATACAATATACGCATCAAATTGTTTCCCTGAAGTACAACACCAAAAGCCACATGTTAATCAGCAAACAAATTGCTTTGGCTCAACAGCCTACATCTGGAAATGACTGGACTATTTGCAACTCTCCATTTTGCCAGTTACTCTTTCACAATAAATACATAGAAGGTAAGTACAACTCCCCTTTATAATAAGACATTATTAAGTACCATAAAAAGGAAACTATTGAAGTATTATTAATTGCCAACTCATATGAAAGTCACAATGAAAGGAAATACAAAAAAAAGGACTTATGGAAGACACCTATAAAGATAAAATTAAGCTCCACAATCATATTAGCTATATATTAACTAAATATATAGTTATCGTATACCCCTGAAGATAACAAACTTGATGAAAGATTATATTTAAACTTAATATATGATCATATTACCTAAAAATATATTCTAGTAAAGATACAAATTAAAGGGGTAAAAACATAGTATAAGTCATATGAACCAATTTGGCACCAAAAGGAAATTTTGGCAGCTTAATTTCTTGTCAGTAATATTCCATTCAACTATAAAAATCTGGAGCAGCTATATCTTAAAATAAGGAAGAATGCATACTGGTCACCAATTTCTGAAATAATGATATACTATATCTTCAAGAGCTTTTGTTACTTTGTATAAACATAAAATATTTGGGGCATAAGAAATCAAGAATACCTAATGATTAACAAGATGAGCAACTAGAGTAGTTCTCTAGTAGTTATTAAATGCTCTGCCATGGCCACTTCATTTTCACGTAAGGAAAAACAATATGTCCTAGACTGTTGCTGCTGCAGATTTATGTTATTGTGACATAAAGTCAAAGCCACTGCTTTGCTGTGGCTTCTTTCTGGAGTATGCATCGGCCTGAGACCTACGTTGGGTTGAACATGAATGGGTTTGAAGTCTTGCTATGATGGAGTTCTGTATATCCAATTCAGATTTTTCAATAAAATCAAAACTCAAATAGGAGTGGAATAAAATCATGTCTGTACACATCCATGGAAGAATTTTTTGATACCAGAATTCTAGATGAAAATTCATTTTCCACCACATGTTTCACAATGAAATTCTGGAGTGGAATTAGGAATACCCAAGAAGAACTCTAATGGACTTCTCAAATTTGATATCATGCCAAATAAGAAGTCTTTCCAGATACTCTGTCAAGGTAGGAGTAGTTGATGACACCCCATGCAGCAAACACACAATTCTTTGTTTAGAAGTTCCATTTTTCATCCACACTAGCATTGCTAGGCATTCCAATTTCCAACCAAGGATGAATTCCCCCAGTTTGAAAAATTAATTACTCAAATGGAGGTTTAAAATGGACCAGAACAATCACAGACAAAACTTGCAAGCAATCTCTCAATCTTCTTGTTCACAAACATGTAGCCTGTGAATTTACAGCTGGACAACATACAGAGAATTCATGCTAATGATAAAAAGAATTCTCCACCAGTATTATGATCAATACTATATCCACAAACTGGGCACTCTCAAAAGATACGCTGCCTCAAGGGTTTTATTGATCAAGCATTGCTAACAATAGAATGCTTTCACAAAACCTGTGAGTTCTTTTAGTGCTCCAATAGTTGGGATATTAAGGTATGCAAGAGGAAATAAAAGAATTAAAAAACAAAACTAAAGATCCATTCCGTTGTTTCAACAGAGATGGTTCTACTCATTCCCATCGCATTACTACAAGCAAGACCCAGAATATGCCAACTTAAGAAGGGGTATATGATACAGGTATTCCCAAGATAATGAAAAATATCATCCATGATAAAATAAGTTACCAAGAAATAAACATATTCACAAAACATACAACCAAAAAGGTATAAAGAGACAGAATGCATCCGTTTCCTCCTTAATACCATGCTAAGCAACTTCAGTTTCTTCTCTCAATCCATTGTATCTCAACTATTGGGATTGCGGAATTTTGCAGTGTGAATTTGGTATCTTGAGACTGTGTTCCTGGTAAGAGTTGCCCTCCTAAACAACCCATGTGTTGTTTGAGCTCGGGAAGGAGCTACGAGTTTCTTCCTTAAACTATCTTGTTGCCTTTTCAACTCCCCTTGAAGAGGAGTTAAATATATCTCAATTTATTCAAAGGTGTGTTTGTCATAGAAAATGGAAAGAGTAAATCAGTATTTGCAGTCTCCATTTCTTGTAATTTATCATGTAGACCAAATGCTCTTTGTGCATGAAATGAATATACTTCCTTCTTTGCCTCTTTAATATGTTGTAAAATTGCTTTGCTTATTCATTGTGGACTTGTGGAGATCTTAGAATATCAGTGAATGTTTTCCCCACTTGAGGATGGAATGGAATAAGAATAGTAGAGAACTTAGAATAGAACAAGAAAGTAATCTTTACTTCATTGTTTTCCATTCACTACTATTTCAGATCTCATGAGTCCTGCCAATCTTATGGTTTCATGGAGCATTGGCAGCAACTTGGAGGATGTAAGACAGCTTTCTGTTCCAAACAACACCCTTGCACCTGGATGCCCACTTGCCATGGAGCTATTGTACTCTTACATGACCCCCCTGATGGAAGACCATGGGTGCACCTTAGTCTTGTGTTGGTGTTGGACCTTATCAATCAAAATACCTTCTTTTCTGATGCTGAACCATTTATGGATCTCATGATGATCATCTATCTTGAGATTGTCCATTTATGTTGATCCCATTATCATGTAGCTCACATGTATGTGTATCATCTAGCTAGTTTATAGTCTACATGAGACTAAGAGTCATTGTGAATATTGCTGCCCCTTGAGCACCATTCTTGTTGATGTATATCTGATGTATTGACTTTTCCTTATAACATAGTAACAGCATTGATGTAGCCACTCCTTGAAATATACTCTCATGTATTTAGTAGCACTTGGATATGTTGGTAGGAATGAGGATATGCGCGTGGTGTAGGATTTATGTGTTATGTATCTCATTACACCATTTCCTTGGAGGCCACTTATTAATACATTCAGTTATAAGAGAAAACTCTAGTATAGTTCTTTGAATGCCCATAGTTGAGGGATTTGTACTATTTTTGGTCTTAGGATATTTAATATAATTACTTTATATGTCCACAGGGTGTCAATATGTTTCTTGAGAGCATAATTACCATTCATTACCTTGTACACTTGCTGACTTTATCACAGCAGTTTCTATTTCTCTCTTGGATAAGGCTTATGGATCTTAGGAGAACTATAGGTAGATCAATATCGTATTGTGTACTCTGGGGATGAAGCATGACTCACCCTGTAGCTTTAGTTTATCTTTAATAGAATAAAGACATCCAAGTGCATATTTTTATGTCTGGTTGCATGCTCTTATTTAAAGGATGTTATGTTACATGTTAATGAGTGGTTAGGAGCCTAAGAAATAGGATTAATGAACACTTAATTTATCCTTGTCAATGTGTATGTGTGATGATAATCCTACTTCTATAAGTTGTGATGGTCGAACATAGGGATGGAATGTCATGTATTTAAAATTGTGCATCCTATAAAAGTAAGAGAAATAAAGACAACTTGTAAATGTTGATCCCCTTAGAAGGAATTTCATTAACAAGTCAAGGATGCAAAGTAATCCTTGGAATGAGACGATTTTAAATTAGATCACCATGAACTAAGAATGTATGTATGAAACTTTCTAGTTTGATATCATTGTACAAGTTGGCTGCCATATTATTTGAGGCATGCCTTGAATCTCATGGGTTTTAGTGGACAATAGGGAAACGATCATTGTTATTTACAATTTACAAATCTTTCTAGTTCTTTAAGATGTGGAGAAAAAAGAAGAATTGCCATGAAGCCTTAAGTTGAGTATAGAAAAGAGAAGCACAGCTCTAAAACCTAAACACTGATACTAGGTTCATATTTAAAATGTCAAACTTAAGCACAGCATAACTCATTTATACAAAAACAAAAATGGAAACATGCACAACGATCATATTTGAGATGTAGAACTTGAAAATGCATTAGTTTTTATCAAAACTTAGCATAATATTTTTTTGGCGAAGCTCTTAAGCAGGGTAAGTGTTTTTTGGGTATTTTCTATCTCTGTAACTGGTATTGATAGTCACCATTTCTTCCCTTTGTTTGTTTTCTTTACCTCTACAGCCACAAAGTTAATGGATGAAGTATCTGGGAATCCAGATTATAGACCATAAAGACAACAAATATTCCAAGAAAGATTTTGCTATTGGATGATTTGATGACGTGTAACTTGAATTGAAGATGTCTTTGGGTTCCAAATGTCATAGCATTAACATCTTTTGTTGCTCATAACATTACTAACTCTATCTGTGTGTCATGAGTTATTAATAGGAACACCACAAGACAATCTTTCCCAGTATGCAGCATGCACTGAAAGAACTTTTCTTTTTAACACAATAATACTATTGCTTCTATATGTTGTTCAATACAAATTGCACATATATATATGAGTTGTATTTCCTATATTATAGGAAGGTTCCTCTAACAACTCCTTTATTATGGGATAACAAATAAACAAACTCCTAAATATATGAGTTGTTTTAACAACTCATAATACCAACAGACAATCTACAACCACTAATGAATAATTATAATATGACACACTAACAACCTATGGGAATGATGCAATATTCCCAACACTCATAATAACTATGTGAGTTATTACTTTAACTCACTTTGCCTCACACATTCTAACACATGTGAACACTAACATGAATTCCTAACATGCACACTATATCATTTATTAATATTCTTGAGGTACAGTCAAAAACTTAAGTAATACTGTGAATAATACAACAAATAAAATATTCATTAATACATAAGAAACAAGCTTTCTGATTGAAGGAAACCTAAGCGATGCATAATTATTTCTTTCTTATGCTAGAGTGAAACTTTTCTGAGTCACCAAGGAATCACTTACTTTTCTTCCCCATTCAGATGCCAGATCAATAAGGTAGGAATATTCCATATCTTCAAAGCATTTTTGCAGAGAAGAAAGTGGCTCATTAAAGTAGACAGGAAGACAAACTCGCGTAAGATCCTTTCCGATATTATCTTTAATCATAGACCACAGGCTGACTCCTTTCTCTTTTTCCTTTGGCTCAGGTAAGCTCTTTCGTCTTTCCACAAAAGGATAGTCAAAACTAACAAGTTCCATATCAGCATCAACCTCGTTTGTACCATTTAAAAATTCTTCACTGTCAAGAAATCCATCATCAGAAGCTGTTGATGTTCGCCTGAACCCAGAGCTAGAGCTTCTTAAAGAGTCTGACAGAGAATCTTTAGTGTCAAAGAATATCTCATCATCTTCATCAGTTTCTACCTCTGCACCATCTTGTCTTTCATTGTCTGCTTCAGATTCTGTTGCACTGCCTTCAGAAAAGAGAGTTTTGTCAAAAGTAATACAATGTCCCATAAAGTTAACAAAGTACATATATATTAAGTAATAAAAGTAATGGCATAATGTCAGATGAGATGAGCAAGTGATGAATCATTAGGTGTTTCATAATGGAGATGTGTTTAAATCCCTAGGAGATAAGTTACATGCTTAAACAGCACAAAAGTTAAATGTTGAATTGGGTAAACGACCACATCCAATTCTGGTCGTGGCATACCCCAACAAACAAGGAGACATGTGACATGCTTAAAATTTATAAATGTCATATGTTGAATTGCGAACCACCACATCCAATTTTGGGTGTGGTGTACCCCAACAGATGAGACCAGGTGCAAGTCCTGGGGGAACTTGATGAAAGGGCAACCCCTAGGTCATGTCATTCAAGCCGAAGGTTACCCCCTTTGGGAATACTAAACCTATCCAAAAAAAAGTTAACAGATTGATAACTTCTTATTTGACTGTTTGGATGCAATGTACCCCATGAAATACAAGGTTTGGGTTATAACTTTATCTTTTCTCACATGATGTTATTTTCGTAATTGCTAATTAATATCAGTGAAATTAAAAATGACACTTCCCTAGAAGATGCAATCATGCTCTCACTACACAAATGAAAATTTAAAGCCAAGGGAGGATCCAAAATATTTAAATGTGTGCTATCAGTTTTTATTATTGTTGCTGTTTTGAAGAAAATAAGACATGTTTGCTTAGCAGTATTTACATGATTTAGATTAAAACGATTTTCTTAGATGTCTTGTTATAGTATTGTGATCTTCACACCAAACAAGTCTACAACACCAACTAATTACTCTTTCACCATGTATACGATCTGTTATTTGTAGGGAGAAAGACTGACAGATAGTGCTGCTCCTGTTGTGACCAATATATGTCATGTCCCCGAAATTGCAACACTAAAGCCTTGAAATACAAATAAATAAATAAAATAAATGAAAATATAAATATAAAAATCAACAATTTAATATTATAATAAGTATTAAAAAATATATATAATTAATTAATATAAAAATAAATATTCAATTTATAAATATTAAAACTATAATTAAGAGTCCCAAAAGGGACATCGATCAGATTTAAACAGCAGCGTCAGGTATTAAAGGCAGCACTAAAAGGCAGATCATTATATTAAAAAACCATCGATATGCAAAAATAAAAGGAGAGAGTAATTAAAGTTAAGGCAGCAATTAATAAATAAATAAATACTTAAAGTGCAGCGATCAAGGAAATAAGAGAGTCATGCCTTTTCCAAGAAGTACCTCTTTGCTAAAGAGACGCACCATTTCCCTTAAGACAAGAAGATATATAAGGAAAAAACCAAACCATTTGGAGGAGATCATAGAAAGAAATATATACATCAACAGGTCTAAAAAGCAGAAATAAGAATAGAAAATGGGGACAGAAATATAATGAGTATTTCTGAGTATAGCAGCAATTATATTAATATATGCTCATAGCAAGTGCTTATTGGGAGATTGAAATTAATTAGAAATAATTATATAATATATATATTTATGAAAGAGATATATATTATGTACGATTATGCAATAATAATGCTTGCAATAATTATTGAGCCTTATAAGTAATTATGACTCCTTTAATATAAAAATGAATAGATTATATATATTTATGTATATACTTATCCTATGATCAATCAAATGTAAGGTTGAAGGAAGCAAGTTAGGAGGACGCAATCTACAGGCTCCCCCATGCTAAGTAGCCCACCTCAAGGGTGGAATAGTCTTGGTTTGGATGTTCCTACCGCTTGGGGCCAAGGGATGGATAGTCTTGGTCGTATGCTCGTGCTCTTGGGGTTAGATGGGTTGAGTAGTTTACAAACACCCCTTTCAAGGCTTTCCTATCAAGCCCAACTATGGTTGGTTGTTAGGATGGATTCAAGGAATGGCAATCATAAAAGGGATGGACAAGACAGCATGGACAGGGAAAGCAGGTACAAGTGTATCCACTAAGTAGCCCAACCCAAGGGTGGAATAGTCTTGGTCTGGACATCCTTGCCACTTGGGGCTAAGGGATGGGTAGTCTTGGTCGGACGCTTGTGCTCTTGGACTTAGATGGATAGCTTCGGGCGGACTTATCATGCTCCTCATCCAAGTCCTGTTATGATTGAGACTTCCACTATGCATCATGGACATTGGTAGTCTAGATAGTCTTGAAATAGTTATGTTTATTATGTTTTTGATCATATGAATCATATTTCCAATATTATCTAACATGATTGCAGGACCTAAACCAAGATTTATCTTGCTTGAAGCAGTTTAAGTGGTAAGTTATAACCCTAACTACATTAAGCTTGTGCTTCTAGGGCAAGATTTAGGGTAATCCCAAAAGGGGACATTACAATATACTCACGCTGCCTTTAAAACCTGACGCTGCTGTTTATATTGTAATGTCACAGTTGAGTTGGTGCTCACTTTTGTAATCGAAGATTTGTGTCTTCTGTAAATTTGGTGCCTACTTATTAATAAAAGCAAATATTTTGCTGTGGTTTTTTCCTGAAAGGGTTTTCCATGTAAAGTTGGTGTTCATTTTGCTTATGGTTCATTTGCACTATCAAGTTTTGATTAGAAAGCACAAAAGAAGGGAAAAAATAGGTAGAAAAACTGAAAATGTCAACTAAGGAGAATATTGTGTCTTGTTCACCCTACCATGGAATCTTTTGTGTCAAGGCAGAGTGGGAAGTGCCCTCCACAAGGATCAAGAAGAACCTCTAGTGGAATGTTAAGAGGCATCAAAGCCCCTACCAAAAGGATGTTTGTAAGATGTCAACTCATTATATAATCTAGAAATAATTCTAATCCAAGAAACAAAGCTCTTAACAACTAAATTGCAAGATTTAATGTAAAAGAGGTGGGTGTGGTGCTCAAGCATAGCATCTACTTCCCTAGGGGTGTTTGAAGGCTTATGTATCCTATGATATACTAGGATAGTTAATTGTTATTTGACAGCCAAAGGTAAGAATTGGATTTTGTGCAATCCCAACTTTTTTTAGGTGCATATTAGTGGGATTATTTGCAACACTTATGGTTTGAATAATCTGATCAAGAAGAGAACTTGAAACAGAATATCCCTTTAGATTGATAGATTGTGTATCTAGAATATTCTAATTACAAAGGATTTTAATGCCATCACAGGTGCTCAAGAGTAGTGAGGAGAGAGGACAAATTTCATATCTTGGAATGCTTTGAAGGATATTGAGCCTACAATTGGGAAGTACTCTTGATTGAATATGAGAAAATGTTTTTGTAATATTGTCTAATGTTTGGATAAAGCCACCATAATGGTGGAATAATGAATGGGCAAAAAAATATTCCATTTTAGACATATTTGGCTTAGACCATGACTCTATCTAGCTAGTGGTCAATTTGGATGTGGCACCCCAAAGAAGTCCTTTCAAATTTGAAATGATGTGGCCAATGAATGAAATTTTGAGCTACAAAATGGAAAGGTTGTGCAATGGTGCCCTTATATCTATGGATCAAATATGTAATACTTTTCCTAGAAGATAAAAATACATTAAGAATTTCCTTTAGAGTGTGGATTAAGACTTAGTTTAGGAATATCTTCCTTGAGAAGGAAAAACTAGTTGACTCAAGAGATGAGCCTGATAGATTAGATCTTGCTAGAAGAGGTCAATTTGTAGGGTAAATTAGATAAGTGTTATTCCAAAGAAGATTTTTTTGTGAGTAAAAATTCCCTACATTGTGAATCAATCATGGGGATAAAAACACAAAAAAACACTAGTTGATAGTAACTGGGAGAAATTTCAATAGTAACTGGGAGAAATTTCAATAGTTTTAGCTTGATCAAGAGCTCAAAAGAAGTATTGTTGATTGAACTTGAGGATATAAAAAAAGTGGTAGTGGTCTCCTTTGACAATTTGTTACAATTAAGAGAAGAGGGTTCTCTACAAGATATTGCAAACCTTGTGGTGAAGATTACTTTCATAATATGTGAGACCTATAATGAAGATTTGATGAAGCCTTTTAGTTCAAAGGAGGTTAGGTCAACTCTTTTTTGCTAAGGTGAGATAAAGCATCTAGGCTTGATGGGTTTCAAGTTGGATTTTTCTAGGCTTCTTGGGAAATTTTGTGCAATGACATTAGTTAGGTGGTTAATAAGTCTACAAGATGAAGGAAAGTACTAAAAGGTTCAAAACACACCTTTATCATGCTTATCCCAAAAAAAGAGAATCCATAGTCCTTTGTAGATTTTAGGCTGACCTCTCCATGTAATGCTATCAATAAAGTTATTTAAAAAGTTGTTGTAGAAAGATTAAAAGTCCTAGAAATTATCTCATAGAAGCAGAGGGGGATTTCTCATAAAAGGTAAAGGGATAATTCTTAAGTTGGCTATTGCAAAGCATAAAATTAATAAATTGGTTATTTTGAAGCAAGTCTTGATGGTGTTTTGCTTCTTTGTTGATTGAGTAGAATTGGCTTTGAATCTTATCATCAAGGATATTTCTCTATATATCTTAATGAAAGCTTCAAATGAAAGCTTCATTAATATTTTCAAAAACTTGAGGAAGATTAGATAGGAAATCCTTAATTGCATTACCTTTTAATTATAATGGTGTACGTGTTTGGGAGGTCCTTGGATGCCTCTACAAGAGAATGAAGTATCAAGGGTATTTTGGTGGCACCAAGGTGTGACATATTGTCCCACGTTTAGTTTGTGGATGACACCATTTTATTTGGGAAATTGATGTATAAAAAATCAAGTATTCTCTTCTTTAATTCACAAGGGAGGATGCAAGGTAAAATTCAATAGGTTTTGGGCTTTCATTAGGGAAAGTTGCCTAGTGAATATTTGGAAGTTCCATTGTTTATAGGGCAAGGAAGAGTTGCTTGTTTGAAGGAAACCATGGACAAGTTGAGCTCTAAATTGGAAGCTTAGAATAGGGGATGGTTTATTTAGGTTGGGAGATTGTGACTAATTAAAGCGAACCTCTATGTTATTCCAATCTATATGTTCTTTGTCCTCCAGATTTTGAAGGAAGTAGTAGAGAAGATCAACAAAATCTATAAATATCTATTTTGACAAGGAACCACAAATGATAGGAAATTCCCTCAATTTTTCCAAGAAAAATTGTGCAAAAGCAAAGAGTTGGTGGCAATGACTATCGTGAAGGACCTTTCTCTCCAAAAAAAAGTTGGGGTGGATAGCTACTATAGAGGGCCTTTCTCCTCAAAACAGAGCTCTTGGGGCTAAATTGGCTTGGAGAATGATTATGGAAAGGATAGGCTTTGGTTTAAGTTGCTAAGACGTAAGTACTTTGTTGATGAAGTAGTTGATTTGCTTGGGGAGAATGGTAACAACCTAATCAGATCTGTGTTGCAATATCCCTTTTAAAGATTTTTGATGAATAGGAAAATTTATAATTTTATTAAGATAATGGTAGGGTCAAATAAGCCTTCTGCAAATCCCAAGTCCTATCTTTATTTGCAGCACTACTGACACATGGTAGTGGTCTCAAATTCCTAGACCCGTCTAGTCACAAGTTTAGCGACACACCATAAAGGTCCTCCTCATCATAAACTATTAGATGTGGGCGAAAGGTGAAGTTTAACCTTCTAAAAATTTCAGTTGATATTTGTCCCACCCTATTCTTTTCGCTACTTGTGCCAATCAAATTCTTGCAAGGTTATTTTTAATGGTTCTTAGCTCCTTTTGACAAGAGTTGTTTTGTTTGACTAGACCTAAGCTCACTCCTAGTACCAATTATCCCCTACATATAGATGGACAACAAAAATAATAATTAAGTGGGTTGAAAAATATTTAAAAAACTGTCACAAACTAGTAGACAACATGGGTCTAGTGGTTTGCTCCTCAAAAAATATTGCTATAATACCACCCATCACATGTTTGATGGTATGAATCCTTTTATGGCTTTGTATGCATATGATGCACTAACCTTCGTAGATTTGGTCTTCACTACCAACAAGGTACCAATAGCTAGTGCCTTGGTAGGGCACATCCATGATATTTTGAGGTCACTCAAAGATCACCTACAATGGGCTCAAAGTCAATAGAAGTTTTATGTAGACAAACATCACATTGAGAGGTCATTTAAGGCTAAAGACATGGCTTACACCTATAGCCTTATAGGTAGTCTTCCATTAAGCAATGTGTGGTTGGAAAGCTCAAACCTTGCTTTTATGGACCTTACAGAGTTGTGAGAAGGGTTGGTGAAGTTGCTTATGAATTGGAATTGCCAACAAACAACATAATTCTCAATTTTTTCCATGTGTATTGCCTCAAAAGGGCACTTGGACAACATATTACACCATTAGTTTATTTGCCACCCTTGGATGATGAAGGGAAGCCTATTTTGGTGTTAGATGTCATTGTTGATATACAAGTGAAGTTGAGGAGCATAATACTCATAGAATATTTGGTTCATAGGAGGAACCTACTTGCAAAAGACAATACAGGAAAGGGATCAAAGATTCATAAGCACCGAACTTTGCATTGCTTATGGGAAAGCAATTTTTGGAAGGGAAAACTTGCAATATACCTTTTAATTAACTATCTTATGTGGGCCCTATCCTTATTTTCTTGATAAGGATATAAAAATATTTTAACAAAGGGGCCATGGTTTTGGGAAATAGAAAGTACAAATAGAATAATAGCTTTTGGGGTCATGGATTTCTAGAGAGGGATATTATAACCCTCAAGATGCTTGGCAACTTCTTCACGACAAATTTTACGACAACTCTTTAATGAGGAGTTACAAGTTGGTATTCATGACAAAATGGGGGCTCTTTTGAAGAAATAATCTCATAATATTTTAATTGCTACTTTTAAGAGGAAGAAAGAGGCATTGGAATTTGTGCCCTACTAGTGCTTTATATTGAGTTGCTTGGTTGCCTTTTGAGAGGAATAACATTTTTTCATATGATTTTGTCATAGCTTGAGCCTTATGTTCAATTATCAATTCAATTATGAAAAACCTTGGATTTGAAGATCAAAGGACGAAACCACTTATAGGTAACTTGAGGGCAATATCATTTAGAGGTTGCAAAAGTGCTAAAAGCTTTTGTTTTATTTTCCAACAAGTATTTGTATTTGGAGTAGCAAAATATTACAATAGCAAATTTGATTCATTTTTATATGTTGTCTATTCAATGATTTTCCAAAATAATTGAATATATTTATTCAGCTCCCACATACTTGTATTGTCCATTCAATCTATTGTTGCATCTTTCGGGCGTTATTTATATATCTTACAATTTGTTGAGGTCATTGCATGTGGTTTGGAAGTTTAAAAAGTAGTCGATGATCTTATGTCTTGGAAAAGTGTAAATGGGAATAAGGAATTTTTTTGAAATGATTCCTAGAATGGTGTATCCCACTATTAGTCAAAATAAGAGCTTCATTGACTCACGACATTTGTTTGAAAGTTTGTGGGGATCAAAAGTCAAGGATTACTGAGTTGAATGGGAGGAGTATGGATGTCACAAAAGGTGGTGGAAAATGGTTAAGGAAATATACAAAGACAATGAAAAAACACCTCTAGATAACAAAGTCACAAAAGGAGACATTAAAACCAAAAATACGTTAAAGTGTGCAGAGAAGACCTTTGAATATTTATGTAATCATATGGCACAAATGGACACAAAAAATGGGATAATAAAGCCCTATAGATTTAATAAAAGCTCTATTGGTCCATTAAATGTCCTCTAGTTGGCCTTGGAATTTATATTGGTATCTTGGTCTTTCTATTAGCTTTCTTAACTCCCAAATGGCACCATTTTCTCTACTAGAACTGCCATGTGTCATTTAAATCATAATGTCAAGACTCTATAGTGTTCACAGAGTCCCAAGACAAGTTGGAGTCTGCAAGTTTTCCAGTCTCAACTTGGCTGATTTGGACTTTTCCAAAACTGTCTAATCTTGGCACAATTGCATTGGACTGGGGCCCAGTAAAACACCTTAAAATTCTATATAAAAAGCTTCATAAAAAATTTAATTTCAATCCACCTATTTTCAGCCACTGCCGCTCAACCCTGTTACAGTAGCAGGGAACAACTGAGCTCTGTTACAGCTCAATAAATCAATTGCTCTAGCCTTAAGGTTGTGTTGTTTCTAATATAAAATTACAGATTTCTTTCCTTTTAAATATTCCATCGTATTATAGGACATTAACAAAAGTCTCACATTTATTAATTTTCATCTTATTTTTCTGATCTTGAATTTATGTTACACTTTACTTGAACTAAATGGCACACTCAATGAGCAAGGGCATCAGCTTGTGCCACAATAAATTTATAACAAATACCTCAAGCCTCCATGGATATATTGATTTTATGTTGCATCATTGCAATCAGCAATGCTCATATTAGCGAAGTAGTTTTGTTTTGAAGCATAAATTTATAGGTTAAAATTATATGGCATAAGATCTTTTATCTGCAAATGGTTGACTCTGTAGAGGCTCAAATAGTCAGCAAACAGTAGTGCTAATGTTTTGAAAGAAGCAACAAAGATTAGTAATGATGTTTCCATAAGAGCACCAAACAGTAGCACCATTGTTTTGAGGAACAGCAGCAGAGAGTAGCGTTAATGTTTCCACAAGGAGAAAATAAATTGGCAATGATATTCTTATAATCAGCAAAAAAATTTAACGGAGAACCACACCTAATCTGGATCCCTATGGAAGTGTCAGATACTATTTTGATTCTTTAAATAACCTTGTTAGGGTTGGAGTGTGCATATAGGATCTTAACATCTAAGTTATTAATTAAAAATTTCATTCAAAATTTTATTCCTGTGTGCATGTTGCTGAAAATTACTCTTTGTATCGTTGAAATGTACGGTTTTGTAATTTGTCAACTTATGCTGATTTTATTTGTAAAGTCCAAGTTTGAGTATGAAATGTTGTCCGCAAGTCCTAGTCAAGCATGAGTCTCAATACTATGATTTCAATATGAACAAAGCCACATATGAACCAACATCATATATTATTTTCCTTTTTTATATCCGTAACAACAAGTGACTTGGAAAATAAAAACCCTCATGTTAGCAGCAATATCTAAACATATCCTAATTGTTGAAATATTGGTTGAAGAGGTGGCAAAATAATCAATATAAGAATTTACATGAACATCAAATTTATAATTCACCCAGACCCTCATCATTGAACTATAATCATCAAATTTTCTCACTCTCTCACTTGTTTCAGGAAATCAAACTCATTTTCTACTTAATTTGGAAAACTACCATTTGCAATGAGGGAAAGTTTCGTCAAGGAATGGTACATTGGTCTTTGGATAACTTCCATGGCTTTCACGACTCAAGATCATTAGAAAAACTTATTTGCTGTTGGAACTAAAAGTTTTCTGCACAAGCACTAGGCTTGAAGCCATGTTCTAATAGATTTGTAGTGTTATCATTCTAGAAATATAAAACATTTTAACAGGTTTTGTGTTTAATGGGTTTCTATCAATAATATTTGAATCAAAGTAACCATAATTATGCTTGGAACTTCAGTGTGATATTCAAATTTATGCATGGTATATGCAAATATTAGAGGAGGAAGCACTAATTCTGAGATAAACAATCCTTTTGTAATCTTTCTGCAAGTGGTTGACATTTATATATAGTATATGCATTCATAGATACTTAAACTCATTCAAATACAAAATGCAATCCTAATTGATTACAATGATGATGAAAAATTTATTTCCTCTTTGGTTGGTCCCAAGCACAATGAAATCACCTACCAAACCTTTCATGATAGTATTCTTAGGAGGAGCAAAACAACTACTCACCAAGTCCTTCCATGATTAGTGGCAGTTACATATCATTGGCACTCCAAGGAGTGGCTCAGGTTGTGTCATGAGGCACACAATGAATCAACAAGTTCATAATCCAACAATGGTTCACCAATCTTGGAAGCCACCTTAATAACCCTCCAAAATAGTGTGATTCTTTAGCTTGTCAATTGCTAACCTTGTAAACAAGTTTTTTAGTGTTTTACTTGTTCAATCTAAAATAAATATCCGATTTATATAAAAGAGAATAATTTTGGGCCAACAAAATTAAGTATATTTTCGATCAAGGTCTTCCTTAAACTGTTTAATGTAAAACGAATGTTTCCAAAGGTGTGAACCAGTTGAAAAATCCATTTTTGCTGAAATTGTAATTTGATATGGTTTACCTTCAGTTGTCTAAGAAAAGTGCATGGATGGATTTCAATACTTATTGAGTCTTGGATATGATTCGGACTATTGTTATGTTAGAATGTACATTTTTAAATTTTATGTGGCATTGGTTATGGTAGCGTTTTCTGCCTACACATGGTTACCGTATTCATCATTTTGACTAATAATAATTGCAACTAATTTAGGCATGGGCGTTTGATAAGTAATCAAGTATCTGAAGCATAGACATTGGAGGGGTCGTTGAATATACCAAATATGAATCATACAGGTTCTGCTAGAGTTAAATCACATAGGGCATCAACAGATATTCTAAGATTCTAGGCAAGGAATACTCCTAACTAAAATGTCAAATGTAAAAAAAATAAAAGTTGATGAGTTCAAAGAACCCATCTTTCATGACCATGAATGTTCCACTTGGCACTCATTAGATCTAGGTAATGCTCATAGGAGCTTGCACCTTTTGGACATCAATCATTTCAACCAAATAATCCACATGGGTGGAACTCTCTTTTGCACTTTTCACATTGAGTATATTGTCATAGATATATTATGTATCCTTCGAGTATTTTGGACAATTGATTTATTGGCCATTTCTCCTTATATAAAGCTAGAGACGTGCTTTGTTTTTGAGCTGTGTTCTTATTCCGAAAAGTTTACATATTATTTCTTTAGCAACTAGGGAGGTGCAAACATCAGTTTGGTATTGATATTTTGAAATAAAACCTCCAAAGACATGTTTATACAAATTTAAAACCTTCAAGGAAGTTTAGTTTCAGCTCTTTCCAAAACAACTTCCTCTTTAACTTTCCTTGCTGCAATCTAGGTGTAGAGGTCAAGATGATGAATGAATCAATCCAAACATGTTTCTCATGAATTATAATTTTCAACTACCAGTTTAGCAATATATTGTAAAAGCTAGCAATCATTTTTATCAATTTTGAAAAATTCTTATCCTCGGTTTCAGTTCATCCTTCTCCTAAGTACACAACAATAGTAATTATATAGGTTGACCAGGGATCACCTAAGTAAAGATTGGAAGCAATTAGATGAGGAATTTCCTTTCACACTTGTGCCATTCATCTCTTCAAGTTTAAGACTTTTCTGCACCATGGTTCAAAATGGACTAATTATCTTAATTATTTCCAAATTTGTTTGCATATTAAATAAATTGCATTAATAGCCTTATACATTCTTTTTCAGGATCTTTGTGGCTTCACATTTGGAGCAAAGTCCATGCAATAATTGTGTAAAGTAGTAATCCCTATTTGTCAATATGAGAGCTTGAGTCCTATTTGAGTTTCTTAATTACTAATATTTTGTACTTTAATGAAACATCTTAATACCAATTGAAAAAGAAACACCTTAAGAGGCATTTGTAATAAAACTAATTTAATAAAATGAAATAAAATGGAACAAGAATGCAACAAAAGAAGATGATATCAAATTAATGATGCAAATTGCAAACTACAAGAATTTCCCAATTTCTTGTACAATATTTATATAGTTATGAGATAAAGAAATAGTTTATAGAATTGTAAAAGATTGAATTTGCAGACAAGAACCTACCACTATATTTTCCATGTTCATATTCACCTATATCTCGCTCTTTTGAATGACACTGACTTGCATCAACAACTGTGGTCTCCAGGTCCACTTTTTCAGCCTACAAAATCAGATATGGGACACACTTTCTCCAATAATCAGCTATTACTACACCATCCTTTTAAGATGCATGAAAATATAAGAAAATGTGCCATTCTATGCTCAATAGTGTTCAAAAAATGCCTCAAATACAATGTGAGTGAAATGCATTCATTGAAAACAAAAAAATACTAGTGGTGGAATTTTTGTTATAAGACTAATAATGAATAAGGATAAACTGGTACCAAAAGAGCATCCTATTGGAAGGAAAAATCATACTTAAACAATGTAGAAATGTTAAAGAAAAAAAAAAATAAAAAAAAATCCATTAAGTAGATGAGAATGTTTAATGATTTTGTTGGGGACTTTGAACGAACATTTAAAATTTAGATAACTATTAACTTCATCCTATTCTAGTTCTAATCAGAATTTATAAAGTATAGGAAAGCAATATGTAGACATTAAAGACTTCAAGGTTACTCAGTCCATAATGTTAACATCCGGCTTCCATATAAATTACATAGTTGGTTTATCAAATTATCACAACATTTATGAAGTCAAGGATTTCAAGTCTCCTTTTGAGGGGCACAATTTTCTTTTCTGGCCTCCATCTCTCTTTGTTAATCAGAAGCTAGAATATTTTGTGCAATTAGAGGCATTTTGAATAATTGAAAATATATAGAAAATCTTCCATAACAACCATGTTTTTATTATATGTAGGTGAAATCATGTGTTGATAGTTTACCCATAAATAGGAAATATGCTGATGAATTACTTATAGATAATATGAGTCAAGTATTATGAGTCAAGCATTAAATTGAAGATATACATCTAGCTAGTAACTGCCTCCATGGATATATAACGAGTCTATTATTTGAGTCATGAGGTACTTGACATCCAAGAATGTGTATGCAATAAATTGTCAAAAATTCATTCTATCTAACGAAATTCACCCAATATGGTTTGTTAAATATAGTTTGTAACTTTGTATGATATTGTTATATTGTTTCACTTGCAATGTTGGGTATTTTAGACCTCAAGTAGATGATTACATTTTATTTGGAAATCAAGAAGGTATCTATTAGAGTGAATGATCACACATACCTTGTATATGTTATATAGTTTTTTTTATATGCTATGTTCCACAACATTTCTGGGACAGGGATGGCAGGGGATGGTGGAATGCATTTCAAGACAGCAGTCCAAGGGGTCATTTTTGGGGGAGAGCGGGATATATGTATTCTCAAGTATTTACATGTTTAGCTATACATGACATCAAAATTCAAGTTTAGACATTCATATAACATATGAAATTTGATATGCAATGCTCAATATTCATTTATTCAATGAATAGCAGCAGTAAAATATATAAATATCATCGTTTTCATTATAATTTATGACAAAAAGCTTCATTATAATTTATGATAAAAGGCCCTAAGGCTACAAAATCATAAATGACAGAGTACCCAACAATAGGCATAGCAATAAGATTATGAATATAAAAGAATGTAGTACTGAGTACAACTATGTCTCAATTGGTCTATCAATATCAAAATCTACTTCTAGCTCTAAGTCACTTTCTATATCAAGTTGTGACTCATCCAATGAGGCCCCATCTAATATTTGTTCTACAAAATTTATAAAATTGAATCCAAAATTGAGAACATGGATGGTATTTGCAAATGCAATGTTAATTGTTAAATCATAAATACTAAAGAAAAATAAAAATGCTTTATATCATAGTAGCAGTACTCCAAACCAGGATTGACTCAACACACCAAAAGTATAAATGGAATTCAAGTACTCAAGAATTAATTAAAAACTCATGACAAAAATGTTGCTTTTCCCTCAAGCGCAGCCCAAAACAAAATTTGCTTTTACTTTTCTTAACCAAAGTGAGGGTCTAAAGTCCCTTTCAACAAACCCAAACTAAGGTTTTAGAAGCCACAAGGACATTCATGGTGCATACCATTTTTCATAATTTTACAGCTTCAAAACAAGTTCCAAATTCTTCAAAAAATTCTTAATGCTTTGATTAGTTTTTCATAAGGGGCATGAGAAGGCTTGTTGGTCTGCCACAACTTTTTTTTAAAAGGTTTTTTTAGGTAATTTTTTTTATTATAAATATTTGGGGATGTTTGACCATTCCTAGGATAGCTAGGGGATTCCGCCATCATCTTGAGTATGGTCAAAATTCCCTAGACCCCAAACCCCAATGACTAGAATTTTTGGGACATGTCCTTAGTTTCCTTATGGATAGGGACAACCAGTTGACATCCCCTACCATCCTAATGTATTGAGGACATTGGGGGAGGACAAGAACACTAAGGGCACTGGGATGTAGGGTGGATGGGTAGGGATGCATCTTCGAGTAACAAAATTTATATGTTGTGTACCTCATCCTAGAGTGAACCATTATAATGTATAAAGGGAACCATAAGATAACTATTAGAAAGATTAAGATGATTGTAACTTTTGTTTAATGGTTGCAATATGAGTGTTGAAGTATAATGGCTTTGTAATTCCAGTTATACATGCTCCTTGAACGGGCAATTCTAGAGCCATAAATAATGGTAACCTAGGCATCATTTTAAATCATGATTTCTATTTGTGACATCTTGATTGATTTTATTTATGTTTATTTTATATGGTAATAAATCCAAGTTACAGGAAACTCTACAAGGGGTTGCCATTTTGCAGTTTTCAAAAGGGTAACGAGACTAGACTAGAAACATTTCAGAAACACCCAACCACATCTAGAAAATATGTCCCTTTTGGGGAATTTATGGTTGTTGCCTCACATTTCCAAGATGTTTCAGAGATCCTTCAATCTTTTTGTGTATAAGAATTAAAAAATAAGAGTATTTCCTTCTCTATATACATAGACATTATTTTACACTTTTGATGAAAATTTCCAAGTTTATTTTCCAAGGGTTCTTTAGAAAACAGCATTCCATTCCTCTTTTCATTTCTCTATATCTTAGTATTAGGGTATCACACCATGTTAAACCTTAAACCTCTTGGTAATTTGTGAAGCTGTCTTGATAATCTGTTATCAATTTTTGGAAAATGATAAAGGCTTTGACTGGAGATATCCCCAATGCATTCTTAAAGATACAATATTTTTTCTGTGGAGAAACTCTACTATTGAAGCTGCCAAGAGACATTTTTGATGAGGAAGCAACCTCAATTATTGATGATCAAGTTCACATTGAAATTTAGGAAACGATGGTTGAAAAATTTTAGTTCCCAAAACTTTCAATGTAAAATAACAAGCTAAAATAGTTACTCCACATGTTTTTGGATATGAGGTTAGAAGGATTTCCATGGCTAGATGAAGGATAGAAGACAGGATTTGCTAAAAAAAAAACTTGATTTTCTGAGCACTGACTTGGCACTAGCGGGTGTGATCGCGGGTGTGATCACTTATGAGCCCAAGATATTTGAAGAAGCCAAGAAGAAAATATTTGAAAAGAAGAACACAGGTCAGATATCATGATCAAGAATGATGTATTGGTACTATGAAGTTGCAAAATAGATACAATGCTTCTTGCAAAAATTCAAAGTAAATAGCTCTATCGAAAAACTTGATTCTAGGCTTCTAATAGAGGTGTGTGCTAAAAAGGAAGGATCCAACAACAAGGATAAATGTACATTATGGAAAATCCTACTTGATCTAGACAATGCAAAATAATTTGGTTGGAGGGTTTGCTAAATTGAAGTCAAGAATGTGTGCTTGAAAGATGATTTACAAAAAGAAATGTACATGGAGAAGCAAATAATTTTTTCATGAAACGAGAAAAAGATATTGTTTGCAGATTGGATAAACCTTTCTATGGCTTAAAGAAAACACCAAAAAAAATTTAAACCAAGATCGACAGGCATATCACAAATAGACTTTCAAGTTCATCTAATCTAAGCTTCCTTATCACATGCATGGAGAATATACTGTGATTATAATTTCCTATGTTAATGTTCTCATCTTCAAAGGATTTCAAGAAAAATTAATTAGCAAGGTCAAAGAAAAACTTGATGAATCACGTGAGATGATTGATTTTGGAAACAAACTCAACAAAATACTCCAAAACTAAAAAAACATAAAATATCAGACATTTCACAAAGAAAAGGTTTCTCCTTTTCAACCAACAATTTTTTACTTCAATAGAATTCAAATATAGTCCTCCTCATGGTAAATCTGTTTATGTCAAAATGCAATTCAATTACACAACTTCACATGAAGTAGCATACATTCGATGTAAACTAAGGTTTAAAACATAGAGTATATAGTCCAAAATGCAAGGGTTATGCAATTAATGGCATTAATAAAAATGACACAATATCAACATGCCAAGGAGAAGCTAGTAGGCCCAACACCACTCAGCCCAAGCTTTTAGACCTCAACTACATCCAAGGAGTAGACATAGGTGCACTAGGTTATTGTTGCATGTGCCTCTACCTTTTCACATGCACTGCCATTACCTCTACCTCCACATGTGCTACAACAAATATCTCAATGTCCTTTGTAAATGTGGGCTCTATAGAATGAGTAATCCAATATGATGGTCATGGTGGTTCCATCTCATGTGCATGAGAACTATTCCCCTCTAATTATTTGTTGTGGATTCAAATAAACATAGCAAACAAAAAGCAAGTCATTCATTCACTTCTGGGAAAACCTTTTGCATTTCTTGGATGGGACATTTTCAAGCATGCTCCAATTGCATAAGGATCCAAATGAATTACATAGTTGACTCAAAATTCATTTTGCAATATTCTAAATTTCGGGACACCCAACTCAATGACCCTCTAAACATACACCTAGAAATATAAATTGTAATTAGTGAGTTTATTAGTAAAATATATTTAAAAATTTAAAAAACAATGAAAAAGCAATCCTTCAATGAAATTGAAACTTTGAAATTTATAAATTTACCTAGTAAACTTATCCTTTGATTGATATTTCATATCCAAGAGGCGACATGGCATCTTATATATATGCATTTACATTTTGATATTGTTTCACATCTCCTCTTCTAGCTCCATCTTCTCTATGCAGCTGCAAAATTCTTCAAAGAAATCTTCATAAACATAAAGAGTATTATGGGTTCTTCCTTTATATGCTCTTCATATAGATATTATGGTTTTGAACAACATCAAACTGGAATGGAGAGGCCTACAAAATGTTATTGCTACCTATTGTTAGTGATGGCCCACTAAGGACAATATTGATCTCCTTTTGTGACATGGAACTATAATGGCCTCACTATCACAAATGATGTCCTCATAAATGTAGCCCATGGAAGCTTACTCCCATCCACTAGAGGGAGAACCTTAAGCAAAAGCTCAAATGAATCTATCACCTCATTAATTGTACTACAAAATCTCATCAAATACATATAGAAAACATCATTGTTGCATGTCTTCATGCCATAGGGAGAAATTGTATTCTTTTTAGATTTTCCTTAAGCTCATAAAGAGCCTGCAAGAAAATGAAATTTGTTGTAAATTGCATGACAGCAAAAATAAATCAAGATTCATTATGTTTGTGTGCCTCCTCGTCAATTTGAGAACCCATGGATGGTTTTAGATGTATCTACTATGGGTTTCACCTCTTTTGCAAACAACTTATTCCTATATTGGAGGTTCAGGGTTTGGGTTCAGCAGTTTACTGATTTTTTTTTCCTGGGTTCAGTATGACTGGGTTTGGCCATACAATATATTCAATTTATATATATGTATATATAAACCATACTGATAATGAAAACAATAAACCTGACCTGTAAGAAAAACGTTAAAAAATGGGATAAACTTACATACCAACTGAAGTTTGGGTATGACCAGGCATATGGGCATACCAGGTAACATTGTTAGAACCAAATGCAGTAGGATTATCAGCTGTTTAGTTGTGTTGTTTTTTATATTTTTAGCATTTAAAAATTTCATCCTTTTTTTCCTTGTAATATAATATCCTACGTACCTGGACTTGCAATATTTTTTGTCATGTTTTGTTATGGCAGTCAGGTACCTTAATTAACAGAACCCATGAGGTACCTGAAGTAGTACCTGTACAGGTATGGGGGTATACCAAGGGCAGAACCTGGTAACATAGGTTATTCCAGTTAAGTTTTTCGAAGTCCTCCAACATCAAATCTATGGATTGTGATGCACAAGGAGAACAAAAAAATTGTGCAATATTTTCCATAAGAAGTATTCCTCCAACTAGACGGTTTTCAAGATTTATTGTAATTAGTTGGAAAACATTTTCCACATCCGACTCAAACACAACCTAACTCAATGATTTTTATCTTAATTGAAGCTACAATTGATTCCAAACATATAATTCCACCAATGGAATTTTTATTTTATTTTTACAAGTGTTCAATCCATTAGACATTATTGTGCAGCCCCTTTTCCAGACTGCAAGTCAATTGTCAATTAAATTTCCCATAAGTCCAAAATTCATCTAGAATTCTCTCAAACAAATCAACATATAATTTTCTCTGAAAATGCATCTTGCTTAATCAAAAAGTTCACATTGTACAAAGATTGTTGTTTTCTAAATGACTATTTTACACAAGGTTCAAGTTGCTGCAAAACCAAAAAAAATTGGATATGTTACAATGATGGTAAAGGAAAAATATGAAACTTAAAAAGAAATGCAGAAAAGATAGGATGTGACATGAGGGGTACTGAGCAATACCTGTTTTCCATGATTACCAAATAAAATTCCTAAAATTGTGGATTAGTTCAACCCCTTTGTAAAATCACCTACAATCAATTTTTGGATCTAAAGATGACCACACGACTAAGTTTTCCATTATAGATCATGATATGGTATTTCAATACAAATATTTATTATTTATCTTAAGAACGTTTTTGGATAAATTATAAAACTGTGTTTAATTTTTTGTTCCAATGTTTCAAATTTCCTTCGAGGCCCTTCTTAAAATGTTACATACGAGAATCTCAAATCAGTCATGGACATTTATGATTATTATAATTACAACATGTGACAATAATAAATCTAAAAAAGGAAATATTCATGCCTAATTATAAAGCAAACTTGAGATTACCAATATTTTTTGCTTACTGTATAAAGCATTTTGAGTTTTAACACTTTGATAAATATTGTCATCTAATGATTAATCTACAAGGGATTCAAGATATGAATTTCTCATCTTTCTAGTGTTATACAAATGGAAGGAAATTATCAATGAGATAAAATCATTGTACTGGTTAACATTTGATGGAGTATGAACTCGGAGTGAACCTTCACAGGAAATTCTCCACAAGAGATATGGATATTGTACAGCATGTCCCTAGCCATATTTCTCTCCATGCTAAGAAAACCAAATGATAGTCTTGATACTTTAAAATATCCATAGTGCTGGAATGTATGTTTTCAAACATGCTAAGTCTTATGACTTTCTATCTTATTCGCCTTCCTGTATTTCAAATCTGGTAGGTAAAACTCTGCTTCTGTTGATTATTAAAATATGTTGTCAAACCTTAATTTCATTGAAAGGGTAGATTTCTTAATGGTAGAGTGTAATGGGCATGAGGTAGGTGATGATTCATCAGTTTTTTAGATGAGAGAAATCTTGGAGAATTGAAAAATCATAGGCCAAGTTAATTACTAGGCTTTAATGCATCTATGTAAACTCAAAGGTGGGAAGGTTATCTATGTCTTTCTGCAGAACGCCTTTGCTTCCCATTCCATCATATCTTATTGACCCTTTCATAATTCTTATTTCTACAGTTACTAATAGTTACTTTTAAGAAAAACTGGAAAGATTTAGATTCTGAAATTGAGCTTGTGACTCCATTTAAGAGCAGGACTGATTTCCCCTCTGCAACATTAAAGTTGTGTACAAAAATTGTTGGTATGTTGAAAAAAATTGTGACTAGAAAAGATGTAAAGTTGGTAGGACAAGGAAGAAGGCATAGCAGTCTGGTCAAGGCATCTGCTAATTAGATCAAAGGCATAGAAAATGATAAGTTATATGGAAGTGCACAAAGGACAAGTTGCCGCACTAAAATCACACAAAAGTCCATGAAGAATGTGATTCACCAATTGTTTAGGTGACTGATGTGAGCAACAGGTCAAATCGCAAATTCTTTTCAATCAAGGGTATTATACATTCATAGTGTTAATAGACCATTGGTCTCTTGTAATTCATTGCTTGTAAAGGTAGAATACTTTGTCCAAAGGTAAGAGTCATTGCCCAAGGCTTATAGTAACCTTCTCCGTTATGTGAAAATGGGAAGAATTACTATGTTGAAGCATATTTCAATAGATACCTGATATGATCATAAGCATTTAAAATAAGTATGTAGTAAGAAGAGATCATGATGTTTGACTTGTCGTCAAGAGGTGTTCTAGAAAGGGCATTAAAACATTCAAAGGTTCCCAATATATTTTAGTCTAGACATGTGGAAGTATGATATAGAAAAAGGGAGAAGGGTATAAGTCCAGTCACAAAGTTCTGGATGTTATCTAGATTGCTTAACACAACCTTATGAAGGCTAAGTGTTTTAATCAGTTCTACATTGAGAAAACAAATCTGGATAGGAAAATTGTAGTCTATTAAGAAATTAGAACTTGCTTACAATATAAGTGAAGCAGCATGATTTGAAATACACTTCAAATTTGTGAAGAGAGTAATAAATGTAGACAGAGAAACTGTAGAGCTTCAAATTTGAAGTTTCCAAACTAATGGACTTCAATCATTTGAAATATCATATATCAATATGGAACAAGAACTTCCAAATGTATTGAAGTAAACAAGTATGATCTTAAATCGACTAACTAAATAATATTGAAAACAATCAATCAACTTTACATGTGTCCGTCCAAAAAATAAATAAAATTACTCTTTATGTAACTCACCTCTAATTGCCTTAGAGTGTCAAGAAGATTGAATCGCTTTTGCTCAAGAAACTTTAGCTGACTTTGTAACTCAGAAAATTCTGATAACATGATGTCTTCGCAGTCCCGTATTATTTCATCATTCAATCCTTCTGCTTGTAAGCGGCATCTGAGCTTCTCAGTTGAAACAACAATCTCCTCCACAGGCATAAGAAAATTGCTGCTGATTGACCTAGAAGGAAAAAGATCTTTGGCAGCCACTAAAGAGTCAATCCATGTTGAACGATCCTCTCTAGAATCAGTTCTCAGATGGAGTGTCTTAGTGCCAGTGAAAAGGGAGAACCTTTTGTCATCCGATCTACTCTCTCGGACAGAGGATACCTGATGTTGAAAGTTGTCATTTATCACAAATAATATTTTTCAACATAGCAATATTAGACTAGCCAAAATGTGCATTCAAGTTCTATGTCTGGCAAATGGTCTATGTTAGTTCGAAAAAATAAGTGCTTCAGTACATTGTCACAAAGTTCTCCAATCCACTAAAAAATCAATGCAAAATTTAAAAAACAAAATAAGTATAACTACATAAAATGACATCTATTAATAATATGCCTATGTAAGAACATCCAATAATAAAGTAAAAATGGAATTAGTTAAGCTAGACAATGATTACTCCCTTAAATATAGTTTAAAATTGAAATGATTGGTAGTTGATTAAGACGCCTTGCAGGATGTTTTGAAAATTGTATCAAACAAATATCATTTTTCAACAGGGAGTACAAGACAATTCAAGAGTGTCATACTAGTTGGTTATGACTTGCTTCTTATATTTTCAAAGAATTTTTTTCAACAAGATCTTTTGAATAGAAAATAACCAACTAGAACCTTGAAAAGCTCCATCTTTAAAATACGATAGATTCCCTACAGCCAAATCAAATAACTTTTATCAATATGGCTGATCTTTTCAATGTAGTTGATAGGACACACTAGGATATTTATAACCCTGACCATTGGCTACAATTTTCCATCTAAACAACAGCATACTCCAAGAGTGAATATTTGGTGGCTGATAGATGACATGAATATGAAAATAGTCTCACTGGTTAGTAGTTTCAATCCTAGATGCCTTTAAGGGGTCACACGGCCATGAAAAACCAAAAGAAAGCTATAAGACATAATGCCTAGATCAATTACTAGATTTGGGGATAAGATGCATGAGAAAGGGCATATTACCCACTAAGAGACATCCCATAAATCTACTTCTTTGAATTGCACAAAGCTAGACTAAGTTTGTACCTATTTTTGTCTGATTCAAAGGCAATGGAACGCATTAAGGACAACAAATAAAACCTATTGCCACCAAGGTGATAAGGCATATGTCATATCAAACTCAAAATGCGCATTCATCAATAGGGCAAATATGATTATACACAGAAAGTATTGGCAATGCATAAATAATTAAGAGGGACCCTCTATATGCAAAGGTCGGAAACAAATTGTAGTAAATTCTGCCTAAAATCTGAGCATCCAAGATGGCATAGAGAGGAAACTCCAAAAATGAGGATTGGTTGTTACTACTAGCATCAATTAGTTAGCATTTTGGAGAAAAATCAGTGAGGGCTTCCATAGACAGAAGTGAAGTATTACCTTATAATTTGATCAATCCTTGGTTGGCAAAGTCACAAACCCTAACATTGTAAAACCAATGTAGATTCAGATAGGAGGTATTTTTCACTAAAATTTATACACTAGTATACCCAGTAATAAATAAGGAGCAATGTAAAATGAAATTTTATATAAGCACAGTTGAAACAAAAAGTAAGGAAAAGAAAAAGGAATTATCTGCTACTTTAAATAATCTACACTCTATTGTATTAAATGTTTAAATGATACAAAGATACAAAAAAAATTTTACACAAAAGGAAGCTTCTATGAGAAGAAAGTGAAAAGGAAACTTTTAAGAGACAAAAGAAACAGGAAGGTAACTACATAGAGATTTATAAAAATAACAATAATATATAATTAGAATACAATACAACCCTTGTGACTGTCTCATCATTTCCTTCCTTCTTAGAGGAATCTTTGCACAATTTCTGGTATAAAAGTGGTAAATGTTGCTCACATGATGATCAATATATCCATTTAGCTTGAGTTGGCAAAGACCCTTTGCGGTCAACTATTTCATATGGACTGGTATGTGGACATCAAGAAAAGTCTCTTCATGCAAAGGCGATGAAAAACATAGAATGTTATCCTTAGGATGAGGTATAAAAAACTCTTACTCCAAATGTGGTGGCTCATAAAGATTGAGTTGGCTCAAATTCACAATTGCATGTATTCCAAGCTTAGAATGAAGATCCAACTTGAAATCGTTTTCTCCATTCTGCTGCAAAATATTATAATGTTCATACTATTACTGAATAGGTTTCAGCTTGTAATAATACTGAGATCTTACCTTTTTTATAACTGAGATAGAGTAAAACTGTCACCAACCTGAAATTTTTTCTCAATAATTAAGCTCTTTGTATTTTTCTTGAGTTGCTAGCAAAGTATCATGAAACTGTTGATTGATTTTATCAAGAAGCTAATCAAGACAATATGCTTTATCTTAGTCCATCTGTTGATGAGATGAAACTGTGGGAAGAGCTACTAGACTCTCATAAGAAACAACATGTTAATACCCATAGGAGACCTCAAAGGTGAATGCGCCTTTGTCTTCCTCCATTTGTTGATGAGATGAACCTATGGGAAAACCTACTAAAATGTCATAGGATGCAAGGTGCAAGGTGTTCATACCCATGGCAGACCTCAACTGGATAATGTGTCTTATCTTGCTCCATTTATTCATGAGATAAACCTATTAGAAGAGCTACTAGAATCTCATAGGGAGTAAGGTGTTCATACCCATAGCAGACCTCAAATGGAAAAAGTGTCTTATCTTGGTCCATTTGTTCATGAGATGAACCCTACTAGAATCTCGTAGAGAGCAAGGTGATCTCATACACATAGCAGACCTCAAATGGAGAATTTCCTATAGATACATGGATAGCTCTAATCTAGGTAGTTTGAATGTATGGAGATATGTGTCCCAATGCTTATTTAATTCACTATAGATGAGAAGAGGATGAAACAGGAAGAGATTAACTACTTCAGTTTGACCATTAGTTTGCCAATGAAAGGATGTAAAACATCTCAGCTAACAACCTAAAGGATTCTACAAAGTTTTCCAAAATTGAAAGAAATTAGGAGACACAATTAGAAACAATTGTGATTTTTAAGCCAAAGTAACATCATATATGCTGGAAAAAAAACATAGTAGTTTTAGACGCATCAATAATTTTGTTTCATGGAATAAAATAGACATCTTAGAAAGATGATATACAACAACAAAAATAAATCATTCTTAAAGAAGTAATGATGGGCAGTCCACTAATAAAGTCTATGGCAATAGATTGGAAAGAAATAAGATATTGAGATTGGAAAAGCATTCCAGGATAATTTAAAAACTTTTGTGATCTGTAAAGTACAATGGACATTCCATATGATAGTCATCAACAAAAAAAATTTAACTTGAGAGAGCCATAAGATTGGTTTTATTTTAGCAAGAAAAAAAACAATGAGATGTAGGAAAACAGAGAGAAACGATGCCATCAAAGAGCAACACCAATATATTCTAGAGAAACCCACTTGTAGGTAAAAACTCTAGCAAATGTGAGCACCTAATCTCTTAGAATCCTTCAAATGGCACTTACAACTGTTCTAAGCCTCTTAGGCATGCATTGACAATACAAACCAACTATAGTCTATCCTCTATGATCTCTCAAATTTCTCAAAACCCCGCAGCCCTGCTAAAAAACTTGAATCAATCACTAGGAACTTTGGAAGCTTGCAAATTGCCACTCTAAATTCCTTCAAAATGCTCTCCTTTCATGGGAAATTCAAGCTTACAATGACCATATAAAGTATTACAATACTTTAGGAAGCTGAAAAGATTGAAGAAAACCATCAAAATTCAAATGAATAATCATCCAAAATGGGGATGTCATGTAACACCAATCTCACACAAAGCAAATTCACCACTTTCTATAAGCTTGTAATTTTTTTTACCATGATATTTTTCAAATTGCTGCAGTGAATTCACTTCCATCACCTATTGCAACCAATAAAATCACCACAAAGACCAAAATAAATCCTTTTTTGAAGCTTCTCTCTTTTGCACACTTTAGTGTCCAAGAGCCTATCTCCTATTCGAAAATACCTCTTCAAATATGCCATGGAGAACAAAAATGAATCCTTTTATAGATCACAAATCCCCAAAATAGAGGATTTTATCCTCAAAAGCTATAGACAGTCAATGCACGAAAGACAATGAATCTCTCAATAGATTGCACAACTGCCAACTTGCCTTGTACCACAAGGCAAATATTAGCCATAATCTAGAACATCTTTGTCTCTAGTTATCCATGTGATGAGATGATAAAGTGTTTGACCATGGAGTAACTTGATCAACATTAGTTTTCTTTGAGGAGGATGATTCTTGTGTTTCAACTTAACATCTTCTCACGAAGATTTAGGACCTCACTAATGTTGATTATTGTGTTTTAACTTAACTTCTCTTTCTTACCTCTATAAGCATTAAAATGAAGCTTATTCCACTCTTCATGAGATTCTAGTTGCTTTCCCTTCTATAGAACATTGTTTCTCAATCATACACGCAGAAATTGCCGAAAACAACACCATAGACAGACAAAGGAGCAACATCTACCACTTCTTCATCAACAAATTTGGCAATTAATAACTTCATTCTACATTGCTTACTAACTAGTACACTGGAACCTTCTTTGATCCGGCCCAAAGCATATGGTTTGGGGTGTTGATAATCTTTTAGGCCAATTTTATCAAGCAAATCTTGGGAAATCAAGTTAGCTTGTGAACATGAATCTTGACATTAAGCAATGCTTCTTGAGCCAACAAACCAACTTTCTTTGTAATGCAAGTAATGCTAGAACCCAGCTTAGAAGTACATCCAATTTCTTTACTTGTATGAATCACTACACTATTTTCATGTATAGTGGGTAGGTTTTTCTTATTCTTCTTACCTTGTTTATGAATGTTCTTTTCCGAATGCAACTTCCAACATGAGGATGTTTCACAATCATCTTTGTTACAATAATCACAATGTACAAATTTCTTCTTGCTTCTTGTGAAATTTACCATCTTTGTCTTGGCTTTAGCTCCACTTATCCTAGGAGAGATCTACTCCAAGATAATGAGCATAAGCACATGCCTCATCTATGTCCACTAATTTGGAAAGCAACATGGGCCTTTGAAGATGGCTACAAAGGCCTCCAACATATTTCGTTAAGACCTCCTCATCTTGAGGTTCTTTCTCAATTTGATCATCCTTGCAATGAAATTAACTAGTGTATTCTTGTACATTTTGTCCATCTTTATGTTTTGAAATTTGCCATTGCATACACTTTTCCTCCTTATGACAAACAAGATAAATTTATTCCATAATCAATTGCTTAAATTGATCCCATAAACTAAATGGAGATCGATTTCTCAATGTTATAGAACACAAGAGACTCTCAAACCAATTTAAAGCATGCTTTGCTAAACTCAACCTAGTAGAGGAAATATTCTATTGTAAAAAGAAATAATGCATGCTAAAGTAGATCTCCAATCATGCCAACCATTGACCAAGTTTCTTTGTAGCTCCATTTTGAATAGATATTTGCTTGAAATTTTTTTTTCACTCTTTGAAGATTCCCCTTCTTCATTGGAGTTGGCCTTTCCTTTGTTCAACCTCTCCATGAGTGCCTCCCTCAAGCTTCCCATGGTCTCCATTAATTGAGAAAGGCTTATTATGTCAATCTCCATCTTGAGGAACCTTGCTTTAGCATCAATCTCTTCTTCCATTGCAATGCTTATCAATTGAGTTCGACTACAAGAATGAATCTCTTTGTAAAGGTAGGATACTTTATCACTTGACCTTGTTGTGGGCATGAACATGCAAAACACACAAAACAAGTTCCCAAAGGAACTCTAATACCACTTGATCCATAACTATAAGGGATATTCCATATGATAGTCATCAACAAATGAATTTTAACTTAAATGGAACTATAAGATTGACTTTATTTTAACAACAAAAGAACCAAGGAAATGTTGGAAGTTCGAGAAAAAAATCATTAAAGAGCAACACTGATACATCCTAGAGAAACCCAATTGTAAGAGGAAACTCTAGTACTGAGCATTGTCTCTATAAGAATCCTCCAAATGGCACTTACAATTGGTCTAAGCCTCTTGGCTTATATCAATAGTATAAGCCAACTCTAGTCTATCCTCTATGACCTCTTTGATCTCTCCCACCCCCATAAACCAGTTATAAATCTTGCAATTGTCAAGTCTTACAATGCTTCAAGAGGCTGAAAAGATAGAAGAAAATTGCCAAAAATGAAGTCATTAAAAACTAGAACAATATGAGGCACCAATTTCACACAGAATGAATTTGCTTCTTCAAAATTGCCACAACAAATTTTCTTCCACTACCTATCGCAGCTAGCAAATTCACTACAAAGACCAAGAATACTCCTTTTCAAAGCTTTTACCTTTTGCCAAAGCTTGTAAGTCAATGTCCATATCCTTTGATGCACACTTTAGAGTCCAAGAGCTTGTCCCCTATCCCAAAACCTCTTCAAACATGCCATGAAGAGCAAGAATGAATCCTTTTACAGATCATTTTTGATGTAACAGGGTGGGAAGGACTCTTATCATTTTATTGGCCTTTTGACAAAACATGAGAAGGGCAAAGCAATGCAAAGTTACATTTTGATAATATTGCCTAATTTAATTTGAGAGTAACAACCACTCCTTCGCAAGACAAGTTATGAAGGAGGAAACTCATAGGGAGACAAGCCACCAAAGCCAAACAGCTTCCCAAATTTCTTATATCATCTAAATTTTAGCATTGTAGAGGAGGGGTTGACAACAATTGTGGAGAAACCAAAAGCTTCATGCAAGGTCTTGAAGGCTCCAAATACTACAATTTTCACTCTTATTCCCAAGAGAAAAGATGCTACGGCTTGATAATTTCAGACCTTCACGTGTAAAATTCTATTCCTAAGAGAAAGATGCTAAGAGGGCCATACCTAGAATCCTCTATTTATGGGAAAGACAAAGAACACATTTTGGGAGAAAGAGATGCAAAACATAAAGAATAAGATTATCATTGGACAGAAATATAGCTATATACATTAGGAAGAATGACACTTCTAAAATCGATTGCATAATCTATTCTAAACTACTAGCTTTTCAATGTTAAGAATCCCAAAGAGAATCGTCAAAGATATATCTAGGATAGTGTCATTTAATCAAACACAAAAAAAAGAGCATAAAATTCTAATCAGCCTAGCGAAGAGTTTTATCTCCCATGGAAGTGGGTGGGGTAAGAGTTTGCAATTATGAAAAAACCTAGTTCTAAGCACAAAGCTGATCTAGAGAAATTGCAAGGAAAAAATGTCAATTGGAGTTCTCTAATTAGGATAAACCATTTGGACTGCAAGGAATTGAATAAGATCTTTACAACAACATTCCTTCATAAAGAATGGATTATTTAGAATATCATATGTTTCCTCAAGAGTCTCATCTAGAAAGATTTGTTTTGAAAATAGCAATCATGAGAAAATTCAATTTTGGGAAGAATTTACGATTAAAGATGATTTTTTGTGCATTAAAGGAGTTGCAAAGGTTATCCATTCAAATTCATGAAATGGAAAAAAGATTAGTAGCATATTATGGAGAATGGATGATTGAAAGGTAGGACTAGGAAGGATTTTGCCTAGTGGTTTGTATCCAGCGACCTAGTTTTTATCAAGCTCCACAACTGTCAATTGAGTTTCAAAATTCTATGGAATAACCAAAAGAATGTCCTCCTTTGCAACCACATAGGAACTAGAGATTATACAGTGTTTGGGGGCTATTACATTTTATAGAGATGGCTCCTTTGACTTGTCAAAAAGATATTTGGATAAAGATCTAGCATTCACAATTGTGGCGTAAAGTAAAGGTTTTGTTGTGGATAGCAACGTAAAGCAATTGGTTTTCTTATGGATACTAGCTCAAATCAAGACTTAAATAAATGCACACTTCCAAAAAAGATAATTTCAAGGGACATCAAGGTGTTATATCCTACTATTGCAGAGTATGTCAAATGCATTCTCTTGAACTATATTTTCACAAAAGTGGATTGGCAAGGAGTGCTTAATAGGTTCAATATAGCTTGATCTTTTCAAATATTTTCCCAAATCATCTTCTTAGATGGGATTCTGCTACCAAACTGGATTCACAGAAAACTCTTTGGGAAACAATACCCATCATGGTTTGTTGGATTTTATAGGTTGAATGCAATTGACAAACAAAACTGAATTTGTCAATTTCAGCTCAAGCAGTTTAAAGAGAAGAGGAAAGATTCTATAAATGAAGTGATAAGAATTATATGTCATTGGAAGGAGTTGGCACCAAGAGATCATCAAGTAGTTCAATATTAGCCAGTGGTTAAAGCATGTTTAGACACAATTCCTACAAGATGCAAAGGGTGGGGAATTAATGTCAAAGGAATCCTCCTCAAGATGTTGTGTCAAGTTGAATATTTACAGGACATCAAAAGGGAAATCAAGCTTATCAGTTCCACATTGATTCTTTGAAACACAATGGAAAGAGTGATTGTATATGAATCTAAACAACACCAGAGAAAAAAAAAAAAAGAACAATATTGAAAAAGGTTTGGTGGTATATCTTCATTTGACTCTAAGTAGAGGTATATGGAAAATCCTTGTAGAAGTCAATTAAAAAAAATCTCATAAATGCAATTAGCAAAGGTACCATGAGAACTAGAGACACAAAAATTTAATTGAAGAGTCTATGTCAGTGATGTGTTAGCCAATGTTAGAGGCAGTTTCTAGGAAACGTTGTAACAGAGATAAAAATGTAAAAAGTATAGAAGTACTGATAGAATTCTTCAACAAGAATCCTATGTTAACAAGGAAAAATAACCATCTAATGATTGAATAAAAAATTAAAACATTGTACAGATAGTCCATATGAAGAGTGTAGTTGTTTTAGTTAGAAAAGCAGATAGGTGGTGACAGTTGGATTTCAGGAAATCAAGAATAGCAATAGATTTAAGGAAACTAGCTTAGTCAAGTTAAATCAATGGAATTGGTCATCTGAGACAAAACAATACATTTAGAAGAGGAATAAATTTAAAATATTGAATAAATAGAAATTAAAAAGGAAGAGAACTTGAAATAAATTACAAGCAAGTTAAAGCAAGTTTGTAATCATCCCTGTTCCAAGAGATTACAAGCTTGGTTACTTGGGCTTATTTTTAAACATAAACACAGGATGTCACCTAACACTTAAAAGTGAAGACAGTAAAACATCTGAAATTTACGGCCTACAAGGGTTGCATCCAAATTCTGTCACCTTGCATAGAAGCAGGATACACTAAGTATCTTAAATCTCTGAGACTAGTGCACTGCTGAGGGAATATCTTGTAGAGGCCAAGATTAACAGCTAAATCAACTGCGTCTTATACCTTTGGAATGTCACATGCATTTAAAACCCATTAAAATAAGAATACACACATATCTACATCTAGATACATCATGAACATTGCTGGTATGATTTATAGCATAAGACCCTGAATACAAGAGTGTCATACTAATACAAACCTGTTTACTATGACTACAAAGAAATTTGGAAGCATTTAGTAGAAAAAAATTCCTGACTGAGAGAGAGTCCAGTAACATCCATAAAGGCAGGGAAGAAGACCACTATGTAATGGAAAGGCACTGGTGATAGTGCAGAAACAGTTGAAAAAACAAGCCGACTCTTCTGAAAAAGCAGAACTTTCAAGAGCAAAACTTTGCATTAGAAGTTACAAGGCAAGTGACCATGTCTGTGGAAATTTCCCCAAATAAAAGGGATTGGAAATTATGGACGAGGGCAATAAGGGCACTGGAGAAGTGCAAAACAAAGAAAAACTACAATTTGCTATATCTCTAACGTGTAGCAGCCTCTGGGAAGTTTTCATTGCTAAACCATCTGTTTATAACCAAGAAAATATTTTCTCTAGTTGTTTTCAAATCATGTTCCCACAATAACTGCTAATGTTTTCAAAGGCTGCCATTTCATAAATTTTTGAAATTCAGGGGACCCAGGAGAACTTTATATTATCTCAGCGTCACCTCTGAAAACACGCTGGAACAACTTGTCCATGTGACCACTAGATCACACAGCTGATATTTTATTTGACAATAAACACAGTCCAAGTCGGGTTTCTAGTAAAATCAGAAAGACAAAATATGCAACGAAAGATACATAATCAGAGACAAAGAATAAAGGACATCTTGAAAATTTGAAACAACTGAAGACAAAACATTTTGCAATTTAAGAATCAAAGCAAGAATACTACCTTCAAGTGTACTGCTCCAACCGTCTTTCGCTCATTTTTCTGAACACCGTGAGCAAATGAGCTTTTAGGATTTCTCATAAGCTTTAAAGATTCCTCACCAATAACCTTTCGACCTTTCTCTGTCTCGTGGTTTACAGCAATTTTATCTGGGCCATGGATCTTGTAATATGAAAGAACTCCATCCTCGAGAACAAACCACCGAGATTTCCATCCTTTGCCATAATTCACCCATTTATGCAGTATTCCAGCAACATTAGTGCTGCTCAGCTGTTGTTGCAAATCGATCCCGCACTCCTGGGACCCGCCAGAAGCTCTAAACGAACCGTCTGGAGTCTTCAACCGCACACAAACGCCATTGGAGGGAGACTTTGTGAAACCATTGATATCTCCGCGGACAATTTCATTGTAGCGCTCACTGCTAAAGGAATTCTTCACGTTGCTACAATTGCCATGATTAAATGAACCTCTATATTGGCCTCCTCCCGGATTCTTGGACGCCTTCGGAGATAAAGGATGAGTTTCCATGGGAACAGGCATTTCCTATTTCCCTTCTCAACGCTTCTTCTCGTGCTAATACAGCGAAATGCGCAATTTTGATAACTTAAATAGCCAAAGTCAGTGAACGCCTTGAAATTTTCCACTGAACAAGCCTCAAGATCGATCCAGGCGCCATGAAAACAATGAAATCTCTATCAGAAAGGCCTCCTTACACTGAAGAAAAACAAAATAATGACAAGTAACTCTACATAATATAATTTTCACAAAACTCACCAGAGTTTTTGGAATTACGAACTGATCAAAGTCGCCGGCGGCCATCACCTTACCTTCATTTTATATTCTCAACCGCCGCCTTAACAACACGGGATTGGTTAGAAAAGTTCAAACCATGTGCCAGTGCAAGCTTTTAAATATTCTCAATGTTTTAAATGTCACACCACGTTCTCTTTTCTTGAAGTTCTGAAAAAAATTGTAAGTGAAAATTAACAAGTTTTAAGAATGCAAGGAACCGTAAATATCGCTGTAAGCCGCAGAAGCGCAAAATTTACAGAGTTACATTATTACACATCAAAGCGCAGAGCCAGAAACGACAAATATCACCGCAAACCACAAAAAATATGACAGGACTACAAGATTTACTGAAAATTCTTCAGACAAAGACAGACAATCTAAGCAAAACAATTGACTGGACCGCAAATTTTACTGAAAATTCTTCAGAAAAAGGTAGATAATCTATGAAAAACATTTAACAGGACCATAAATTGTACAGAAAAATCTTCAGAAAAAGGCAGAAAATCTATGTAAATGTAAACAATCACCAACTCAGCAGATTATAAATGTAAAATCCCACACCCAAAGCGGCTCAGGAACTGCTCAATTGCAGAACTTACCAGGGATCTCACCGCAAACGGCAAATGCGAAAAAGAAAAAACACACGCGAGCCGTAAAATTCACTTTATTAGCTAACCACTGAAAAAAAAGAGCAAAAAATTCCCCGAATCCTTAAATCTCTAGAATATTATTACTCACAAATTACCTCAAGAAATCGTCACAACCACCACGATTGGGAACTCAGCTGTGATCCGCGGGCGGCATGCCGAAAATAAAATTTCCTCGACATTCGGGGCAACTTTCCACTACCAAACACGATTATTTTGCGGAAAAACAGATCTACAAATCGCGACTTCCATGGCGGATGGCATACCACGATGCACACGTCGATCCATTAAAAAAAAAATCGTTCATTCGCAAACTAACTCTTCAAGTCCATTAGTCTCCGAAAACTCGATCTTTCGATCCCCTCACAATTCCACAACCTTGGCATATTCGATCTCCATTGCCAGAAAAACTCAAGCAGACTCCACTTCCAGAGAGTCATAGTTAAGAAATTAAAGATTTTTTTTGCTATTGCAAATGGTATTTAATCTCTTAAATAATCCCACTCACCCTTTTCAACTTCGGAGCAAATATCGAGGAAACATAAATTACTTTATTTTTATTGGCTGTTTCCTTTTGTAGTTGTTTTATCGTCCTGTCGCGCTGAAAAAAGTAAGTATAAAATCTAACGTGATTTAAGGACGGTAAATTTTTGCGAATGATTGTATTTTCGTGGTAAGCACATGAGGACCACTGCCGGTTTGGTCAACGGCGGTGTTAGTGCCGTCAAAGTATATTTACCGGCGACATTAACGGCATTTTGCAGAACCTGCCGGACGCATCACAGGGTATTTTTTATTTTATGTGCCAGCTGGACATGCAGCTTTTCACGGGTGACGTGTAATTCAGCCGCTGACTGTACCTTTCTTTAACATGCCTATTGAAGGTGGAGGACCAGACATAAATAATAATATTCTTTTAATATCACTGAATATTCTGATAAACAGCATTGCATGATTCCCAATGTCTTTTAATTGATTTTTCTCTTTTAATTAAATAAATTAGTTTACAGAACTTTTTTTAAATAGTACAACCAAATACGTTAAGAGGACTTTAAGAGTACAAGCAGACCTTGAATTTGATAGTTTCTCTTGTTTTTCTTGATATGTTAGGCCATATTTTATAATTTCAATTTTTTTAAGGTTATTGTAAGGGAATAAAATCCCGCCAGCCCATTTAAATAAACAACTAATCTAAATTTATTAAGAATTTGAATAAATAATTGTAATAAAATTAGGGGAAAGTATTCAATAGTTGAACATGTTTCAATAGTTGTGATACCATTTATTGATTTAATGTTTAATATTTAATGTTCGATATTTTTAATAATATATATTAATAGTTGTGACTTTAAATTTGTTAGTGTTGATCATGAGCACTCATAATTGAATGAAATGTATTCCTTATATCTAAAAAGCAACAAATCATGTGATGTCACATCAATGCACCAATAAAACATGGCTTAATCCCCAACTATTAGTCTTTAACTTTTTTTGACACCTCAAACGCTCAACCAAAAGCACATTGTTGAGGTTGAGGCATCATATTTGATGATGTGCATGCAAGCCTTAGTTATTTATAAGCAAGGGACTTTTCTAGTAAGTTGCTCTAAAAAATTGGGAGTGATTTAAAATTGTCATGTAGGATTTTGAGAGGTGCGAAGTTAAGGTGCCCGTCCTCTCCCCTATATAAACTAATATGTATATTTTAAACATTTATTTAAAAATGTTAAAAATAATTCCGAGTTATTTATTTACCTAATAGTTATTTTAAATATTTATATAATTCACCCTCACAAAAAAATGTAAATGTCCCAATTTAATGGAAGTTTCAAAATGTGTGTAGATTCAAAAATATGTCATCTAATTTGAAGTCTACCGAGACAAACTCAAGCATCACATACTTGATTTATCTAGTAGGATCAACCTATGACATGTGGGAATGAACTATCAAAGTATTGACCTAAAACTATGTTTGCTTCCATAGTTCATGATATTTGAATTTGTTAAGATTTACAAACACCTTTAGAAGATTGTTGACTTAATAGGTGAAATGGGTCTCCTAGGTCAACCCCTTGATAGGTCAAATTAATGGTGATGGTGATATCAAATATAACATACTCAACCATACATGTGGCCTATATGATGACTAAGCAATTTTTTTCCCCCTTCAAGATTGAAGAGTTCTATAATAACTTTCTCCTTGTAATCAAATATGTCTCTCTTCTTTCTATATTCTAAATGAATGAATTGCATATTGCTTTTCCTTAAATAAAATTTCTAATAACATGTCACATAAACATGTGCCAATTCAATGATCTTCTAAAGGTGTTTGAAAACACAATGGTTTCAAGTCCCTTCAAAACCTGTTTTTCATGTTAATCAAGAACATGTGCCAAGTAAACTCATAACAAGTTGTAAAAGAGGGCATAAGTTTTACAATTTTAATTTAAGAATTTCAATTTTGGGGTCATTATTGTGCACCTCAAGATTGAACCAAGTTAATCTCTATCCACTTGAAAATGGACCTTAAGGTTGAACAGGTAATTTTGAGGCAAGAAGAGAATCCATGGGAGTATGTTTGCATGATGGCTTCAAAATGGTGAGTAAAATGGCAAAATGAGTGGAAATTGTTGAAAAAGGGAACACAATGGATGTGGATATAAATGGGGTTATGAACCAAAACCTAGCACAAGAGTTTGATACTTGTTGATAGGTTATTACATTAAAGCATTCCACCAAGGTGGGCATAAAACTAAAAATGGAACTAAGAATGGATATGCAAATTTGACTAGTACATTTTTCCCCCAATTTGAATGTGAATCAAATCATAAGCATGCATTTCAAAGCATATGGACATTCTCTTGATGAGCACAAAAAGTAACACTCATTAAAGAATAGTGTCTTTAAAAAAGGATAAAATGAATATACTTGCATCCTCCTTAGTATGAGTACTCTATGGAAACATGCAAAAAACAAAAAAAAAATGCATTGAGTAAATTTGGTCAAAAAATCAAAATAAGCATAATCAATGACTTCCCTTTGTGAGAACCTTTTTGAGTATTTGAGATTACTCATTATGTTGTAGCACAAGAGCTATATCTTGAATTGAGTAGATAGAGTACATGCATGTATTGAGTGAGACATGCTTCCAAAGGTAGTAAGTTAACATTTTCCTCTATTTTTTTTGTAAATTTTTCAACCTTTTAAAAATGATTTAAAAATTTGTAGTAATAGTAGGGGAAACATTTTTATTAATTTCAATGACCTAAAAGATAGAACTTTTGTATGCAAGATCATCTTGTGGGATGACTATGTATGCAAGATCAAAGCATGGGAATGTCCATGTATGTGGGATCAACCCTTGAGATTGAACCCCAAATACATATTGCCATTTTTGTTTTTTAATTTTATCCATTTATGATGATTTTCACTAGAGGTCGACTAACAATGATCTTTGTGTTTCTTATGAATGTAAAATTAATTAGAGATTTGTGAGTGGCCGTAAAATTACAGATGGAGAGCATGAGATCACTATCGTGCCCACATATTCCAATTCAACATTACTAGAAGCCAGCAAGATCAAATAATTGGTTCAATTCTAATCCTATTATATGATACTTGCATGCTTGCCACACACCAAGAGGTGGGATTTTGATACAAACACCTTTCATCTTCCCATAAATGAGATGATGATTACCTTGAAGGATGTTTAGCACATTATATGACTTCTAGTGAGAGGGATATGAGTACAAATTGTGTACACCGCAATCTAATGAGATAGGTAGTTCAATGGTATATAACTTAGGTAGGACATGAGAGGGGCATTTTATCATACTCTAATATTATGGTTGGTTAGGTGTCTCGAGGGTGTAAGTTTTTTACTTATGATCATTGATATTATAATACAAGGTCAAATAATAAATGTTCAAACATTCCTTATGGTTTTATCCAACTTACATATGAGGTTGAGGATCACTTGAGATTATATGTATTGATTCACCATGTGTTGGCTCATTTATATGATGATTTACATAAATTTATGGATGGTAGAGGTACATGGACTTGGTTGGCCTCTCTTTTGCATGCTTGAGTGTATGAGAATATACATATTCCACAATACATAGGATTGTTGTTGTTATAGAGGCCATTAGGCCCTCAATTTTTAGATGAGATACCAATCACATTGGTCAATTGTGTGAAGACACAACAATGTGAGGTTAGTGACATAAATTGTATTGCTTGACATCATAAGATATCACATATCAATCATATAGGGGATGACCAATGATGAATGTAAAATATTAGAGCTTGGAGGATTAGGTCACAATGGTTTGTTGGGAAACAACCCATTATGATGGGGGCATTTTAATTTGAGCATATTTTGGATTTAGTCTAGGTCATTCCCTAAGCACTAATTTTGTATCAAAGGTGCAAGAGATCACCATTTAGACTAAGGGAGGTGGATCAATCATCAATTAATGATGAGGAATTGACAAATTACAATGAGGACAATCAAACCATTAAGCTAGTAGAGGGGATTGATGTGAGAGTTATGAAGCAATATTGCCCATGGTGAGATATGAAGAGACCACCTCCATTTTGTAATTAGATCACATTTTTTTTAGTGGTGAATTTTCACCAATTGACATATAGTTGAAATTAACACCTTAAAAAGTAGTCAATAGAACAAGCCATAAAGGGGACTAAATTGCCTATTTTTTACAAAAAAATAATTTAGTGTTGGTTAAATTGTCAAAGCATTATTTTATTAAAATTTTAAATTGAATTATTTCACCCTAGAAAATGATGCATGATTGGACACATTTTCTAGTAGTTTATAGTATAATTACAAGTATTAATAATACTTTTCATTAATATTATATATTTTGTGTTTATTTTTGGGGCCATATTGCCATTACTATTAGATTCCTACTGGCTTTTGGGGTCATATTTACTTTGAAATTAACATTTGATAGGATTTACCTAATTGAAAATGACTCTTTCTCTTCTTCAATACTATGTATTCTAACACATATGTCATATAAGGCCTCAAATCTAATGATTATGAAGAATACATGTAGCATAGAGTATCAATTCTAATATTATTTTTAAAGTTTGTATGGATAATAATTTAAGATCTTATATGTAATCTATGATAGGTATTTACTTTGGAAATGACTCTTTTGTATGGCAATGTCCACCCTAAATGACTATTATCTTAACATTTATCTCTTATTTTGTACAAATAGAAAGTAAGAGCATCTAAAGCTCATGCAAAAAATGTGATGGTTTTGATTTTATTCCCCACCTTGATTTCTAATGTAAACTAGTGGTTATGATTTTATTCCAAAATTTTATGCACATGTCATGAAAAATATTTACCCAACCTATAATTTAGTTTGGGTTGTGTGATTACATATTGATTGGACGGTTGATATTTCATTTTGTAGAGTTATAAGTACTTGTGTTTTAAAATTTCTAGAACAACACAACATTTCTTTTGGATCGTGTGATCACATATTGATCAAATGGTTGATATTTCATTCCATAGAGTTCTAAGTACTTGTCTTTTAAAATGTCTCCTTAGCCAAAATTTCTTTTGGACTATGTAATTAAACATTAAGCAACAACTCAAAAGAAAAGAAAAATGAACTAAATTGTAAACCAAGGGTTTATAAAAAGGAGAAAGAAACAAATAGAGATTGAGAACCTAATAGAAACCAATTGTAAAAAAAAAGGAAAATAAAATTATTGATAAATCTCTTGGTACAAATAAACCATTTATCATTCAAATCCCCCATGGGCCCACCATAACTTTTGGTTTAATTTCTCATTTTAGTTGACAAGAGCTAATAACATTTTATTATCCCATCCCACCTCCTTTTATAAATGCAAATGATTTAAACATTTAGAAGCACATGAAATCCCTTTGATTTTAGAAAAGGCCTATTGCCATGTCATGATCCTTGTGACCAATTGTGCAACTTTAAAACCAAAATTTACTAACAACATCTATACTTCTTCCTAAATGTTGATTTGGTCGTAGAGACCAAGTGTTTGAGATTGGGTTTGGAGTAGTTGTGGGCCCTCCCTGACGCATTAATTGGTATGGCACCAATGGCACAACAAATATCAAATAATATCTCTACTATTTTTTTGAGATGCACCATTTATTGGATGGTAAATGAGATGGAGATTTGAAAATGAGGCATTTTAAAAGAAAAATGAATAGAACTTTGTAGAATGGAATGTTAACTATTTGATCATAGGGTAATATAAGGTATATAGTCATTCACACCATATTTTAGATTTTTATTCATTTCATGATAATTAAAAAGTATCCATTTCTTATGTGTTATGATGCTTTCAATAGTGTATTTAATCATATTGGGGTCACTATCCTCAAACCTCGCAAGGGGATTCTACCCCTTGATCTTGTAGATGGTTGCGCCGTGAGCACCTACTTTAGATTTAAGAAAAAAAAAATTATAGAGGGATTGCACTAACAAAAACCATTTTATTCAAGGAAGGATTTACCATGATAATCAATTTCATAACTAGTTTTTTCTAATATTCACTAATATTTTTTATAAATTTTGAGTGATGTGCATAAATTGACCAATAAAATTAATATTTTTTCAAAAAAGGGAAGATTTTCCAATAAAAAATCAAAATTTTTTTAGAAAAAAAGAAAATTTTCTAGGATTTTATAATACTTTTTAGGGGCTTTTTCTTAAAGTTATCATTGCATTAGATTCCCTCGAGGATGCACCACAATCAATAATAGATAAACCCATGGCTAGGGGAGAAGAGGCTTAGGGAGGAGGTGATGATCATGCCCCATGGATTATAACTATGTTGTGGTAGTTGCTACTTGACAAGGAGTGGCAAGAGGGTGATCTAGGTATATTGATTATTCATATTATATGACATAGATTTTAAAGTATTTCATGGTATAGACATATAAGGAATCTGTCATAACCTAAAGTTGTAAACTAGATAGTTATTGATATTTTTACCTTATATATATTGTGAAATTTAACTCATTAATTAAGCTAAGGACACTTAGCCTATTATTTACATTTATCACAATGAAATTATAGTTCACTATATTTACATGAGTTATGAAGTACGGTTCAAAATATTTCAATGAAGGAAAATAAATTCTTTAAACTTTAAAGAGTATAATAACTTAGTGATTTACATAGCCATACTTTTAAAATTAAAAGATCAATTCCATTATAGTGTACATCATTCAAATTTGAATATTAAATTCAACAAAAAATAAACAATAAGATCTTTATAAATAAGTATTCAGATACTTATTTACCTTCAAGTATCTACTAAATCATAATTACACAATAATAATACATAAATAAATAAATTAGTGACAAAATTTATTTATCTTAACCATGCAAGAGTTTTATAGATTACTTAAATAAATCAAATTAGATTACCATTATAATTCAAAATTTAAAGGATTAGACCATGTCATAATAATAAGACACATGTAAAACCATAGAATTATCATTTTTATAGTTATGTACCAAGATCACATTCTCATAGACACATTTATGGAATTTGTAGTCATACCATCTATTTTAACTCTTTGTATTCATAAAATTCAATAAATTACACTATTAGAAGGTATGATTATAATCCCATATATGTACATATACTATAATAAATCTTTTCATCTACTTATCCAATGCATTTAGATTTCATTATACAACAATATAATACTATCAAATAAACTTCTTTTCACTCATCATAGAATAATGTTGGGAAAATAACCTACAAATCATGACTTAGGTTAAGCAAGTACTTACAAATAATTTAAAATGTTAAGGAATTAATACAAATATACCAATGATTATTATCCTTTTTTTATATTATATAAATTACATGAAACATACTAAATGTTAAGTTGAACAAAGAGTGCATCATGGGTATGCTTTAACAACAACCACAAAGATGCATTTCTCCTATACTCTACTCCAAAAAGTGTTACCCTATCATTCATAGATGGAGTCACAATGGTGTACCACATATGAATATACCATAACATGTGTATTTGACTACTATGATTTAATCACAAAATAAAATATTTTCACAAACACTAATCCCTTAGTTAAGAAATTTCAAAATCATGACCAAACTTGTCTCATCACAAGATCAATAATATTTTCTATATTTTTTCATATAGATCACTAGTCTTGCCATTAACTCCTCATGGACAAATTATATGTATCATATAATACTACCAATAGGGCCACCAAGTCTATTTAAAATGTCACATGGTACCATCAATGTTCATAATATTTCCTATGTAATAACTCTTGGATTTTATTTTCCACCTCGTTTAGAGTGTGAGAGAATTCAAAAATATTGATTGAGGTCCCCAAAGTACCCACCACTTATTGTAATTAACCCACAATTGAACCAAGATAATAAAATAAATTGACAATCACTCTCCTTCTACACAAAATTGTTCTACCAATTGAATAAATTGGCAAAGGCCCCCATAAGCCCCTCGTAAGCTCCTTTGCTTTATTTGATTACCTAAATAATTCACCCTAAAGATAAACAAAGTGATTTTTGAAAGATTTCAATCACATTAATTACACAACTTTCTAGCCAATGAAATATCTCTTTGTAAATAAATTATAAACTTGAAAATAGTTAGAAATACTAGTGTGAAAAGAGGTATTACCAAACTAGTTGGATTTTAGCCCAATTAGTAGAGTCATATTCAAACTACATACACTTAATCTCACTTAAAGGTTATTTAGACTTTTGTCTGACCAAATGTAGACCCACCAAGTGTCACAACACTTGTCCATAGAGTCATATCGTTTCATACCTAAAGGGGTAGTTAGAGTTTGACTCCTACCTTCTCACCTCTTCATCCTTGCCTTTATAAGAAAGGCTCATTTGTACATAACAACATAACACATCACATGCTTATGATATTTTCTCATTTTGCATTATACACATTTGTGGATTGTTTTGAGTTTGCAAGCAGATCTTGGTTGCTCCAACTTGGTATCAAAGCAATATTGCAACTCCAATCCGTTTCTCTTGAATGTGTGAGGGTCATGGGAATCAATTTTCAAACAGTGCATTCTAGAACAAAACCGACACCATGGTTGTCCTCAGAAGATCCAAGAGATTATTTTTGATAGATAACACTTGGGTGTTCTAATATTTTTTTAAGTTTTTGGAGGCCCAACGATGAAGGGTTGTACAAAAATTCATATAGTCTGTATGGGGTCTGTACATCTACATAGTTCAACGTACCATCTTGCATCATCATACCTATCTCTATCATTCATCTTGATTTGTGTGCTACCTCAACCTCTATGAAACAACTTTTTTTATTTTTTTATTTTTTCATAAATTTTTAATCATTAAAATTACCTTTTTTTGGCAACTGGTATAACTACAAGTGTCAAAGAATATTATATTATTTCTAAGCATATTCCATCAACCAACTTGAGATGAAATCATCAATTTCTTTCCCAAGTTTTCCCCTTCATCGTTAGCCTATTTCGATTTTTGGCTCAACTTCAAGAGCCTCATTCTTGAGGATACAAATGTCTTTTTGAGTGATTTTTTTCATTTTGTGTATTTTTTCGTCCTCTATCCAGTGATCTAATTTTTTTGTGGTATAATGAATGATTTTTTTTTAAATTCAGATTCTCAAATGACACCTTGTATAGTTTCCATTTTTGGAACTTTAGATGGCTCGTTTGGTCTCATACAGACTCCTTTTTTAGTCCCTTTTTGCAAACTTGCATGATTTTTTGAGCTCTACATAGTGGTGATGTAATTTCTTATTACTATATTCCAAAATTTCAAATTCTAAGTATTCCTCTTTTGATATTTTGTACATCAAATCAACTTTGTGGAAATTGTAATGCACTAAAATAAAATGTCATGTCACTATATCATTTTAGGGGGATCATGCTTTGAATAATTGGGGTTTTATTTTTTTATCATTTTCTTGAGGTTTGAAAGGCGTGCTTGATATATGTCTTTATTTTCCACCTCATGATATAAATTTATAAAAAATCAACAATCAAATAAGTCTATAAATGCACTCATATAAAGTTCTAACAATTGAATGTGTGTTCCTTAAGGAGGGAATTTTATACTTACAATGAATTATAAAGTGTAATGAGGGGTTGTGTAGTGCCTTGATTTTCCATCACAATAATGGATCCTCATGATTCTCACCTCATGTGTGTGTGCCTCTATGAAAACCCTTTTTTAGTTGCTTATATATCTTATTGGACTTGATGTTAGGTCTACATTCTTGTACACACTTTTGTGCTCAATTTCAGTTGGTCTACCTATACCACTTCCTCGTCAACATTAAGGGGGGAATTATTATAGTCCTATGCTAATGCTTCCTTGGTTTCAATGGAGTAGTGGAACAACCTCAATGGATCCAAATGAACTTTTTTGTTATGTTCAAAAGGCTTGAGAAATGAAAAATTTGGAGGGTCACATATTTCATTTCATCAAATGGAAAATTTGGAGGGTCACATAGACCTATTTTTATCTCTCCTATGGGGGGAATATTTTAGTGGATCATACTTTTTGAGATTCTAGTACTTATGTAAAGCATCATGATGCTTATTTTAGTAGTGTACTACAAGTCACTCATGTATTATTGATCATATTCCAAAATAATAGTACTATATGCATATTTAACCCCTTAGAGTTTGATTGTCTCTGTGCCATCTGTTTATTCATGGTTGAGTAGTATTCTATATGTTCACTCATGTAGTATTTTATATCTCTTATCTTGATATATACATTTTTTGGAGGTTCATTAATTCCAACAAACACTAGTTCATCTTTAGTAGAGTTTACAACTTCGACATGCTTCAAGATTTTTTCATCATGTTCCTATCTTGGTACATCTTTTTAGGAGGTCTTATAGTTCTCTTTCTTTGTTTTGGAGAGGAATTTTTTTCTCATTGGGTTTTCTCATTTGTCTCCATTTATGAAAGATCATTATTGCACATGAATACCTTATCAGGCCATGTTGTTAGGACTCATATTTTCAATGTTTATCTTACTCCCTAAGTATTGTTTAAGGGGGAGTTTTAGTGTGAAAATAATTATTATCAATCAAGTTAGCATTTAGCCTAGAGTCATATTCAAACTACACTTAAGCTCACTCAGAGATTATTTAGATTGTGTCTCACCTCATGTAAACTCAGCAAGTGTCACAACACTTATCTATAGAGTCCTACACTTGTTTCATACTTAGAGGGGTAGTTAGAGTTTGAATCCTACCTTCTCAACTCTTCATCCTTACCTTTATAAGCAAGGCTCATTTGTACATAATAACACAACACATCACATGCTTGTGATATTTTCTCATTTTATAATACTCATTTATGGATTTTTGGAGTTTGCAAGCAGATCTTGGCTACTCCAACAATAAAAAGTGTCATAACTTGTATGTTAATATTTTGGAGAAAAATGAGCAAAAATAATAAAAAGTGTGAAGGTATAAATGAGTAAAGGAAGGACAATGGAAAGAGGTAGATTTCATGCTCCTAGTATTCATCCCCAATGGAAATTAAGAAGGACTGTTGGGCCATGGATAGTCTCAATGGAGAGGGAAATAGATCTAGACTCCCATAAACCAAACATGTAATTATAGGTGAAAATGGTAATAAAATCTTTATGGGGAACACTAATGTTGTAGTTGATAGTGAGGTTCCATGCATGTTCATGCCAGATAGGTTTCTAAGCTTAAAAGTACAAAAAATGAGGAACAATGCTACAATTGCTAAATTTATTGGTATTTGGCCATCAATGGAGAGAATTTAAGCCTTGATCAAATAAAGGTTGCATTTCACAATGTCAAAGGTTATTTTGTTGGCTCTAGGGTTTCTACAAATTATCTTCTAATCAAAATATGATCATAATTTCATCCTCAAAGAAGGTCCTTGGTTTATGGAGAATGTTAGTCTATATATTTAAACCTGGTCTCCTAGGTTTGATCCACATTCAAAGCTAATCTAGGATGACCCCCCTTGGATTGCAACATATAAGTTACCCCAAGAATTATGATTTGAAGAAATATTTAAACTAATTAGGGATTTCTTAGGGGAATATAGCTACTACACCAACGTGACATAGGGAAATAGTTAGTTACTATAGACACCTGAAAATATCCCAAGTATATCACACACCTAATTTCACTTACTAACATCATTTCTAGCACCATTCACCTAATTCCTCTATTTGATTAAATAATTTCCAATTATTTAGTTAAATTAATTCAATTCTCCTATTAATTAAATAACTAAAGTTATTCAATTAATTCATTATAATTCATCATTTTCTCCCATTTTGATTAAATAATTTCAAATTATTTAATTAAATGCTAACAATCCCACCTGATTAAATAATTCCAATTATTTGATTAAAACTCCTAATTCTTCCAACTTGCATAAGAATATTCAATTCTTCCCTCCAGCTTGAAATATCTTCAACTTCTTCTCCATGAATTAAGGGATCTTAGTGGAACTCTCAAGGATTGTGAGCCCTTGATCTAATCCTTGATTCACATCTCATTGATTATCAACCACTTGATCAATCCTTGATCCATGTCTTCATCTCTCATTTGATTTCATCCATTGATCCTCCAATTTGATCCTCACTGTTGATCATGATTTCTCAAATCTATAAATACTTTAGCATTTAACATAAATTCATCCACAATCCTTTAAGCAAAGTTACTCTCTCAAATTGATCACTTAGAGAAATTTGAGATCATCTATTGGATCATCATCAACAAAGCTTTTGCATATCAATTAATAATGCATAAACTAAGCAATCCACATCCACACCACTCATTATGCACCAATTCACAATGGGATTGAGAGGTTTGCATACTAGTTTAGATTCATTTTCTTTGAATTTCATGTTTATTGGTTTGAATTGAGTCTTTCTAGTATTTTAGATTGATTTTCATTGAATATGGCATTTGATTGATCATTTCATCTTGTTATTGTTTTAATTATTTAGTATTTGATCAATTAGGTTAACCATATGAACATTTGGCATGCCCGATGGGATCCACATCCCTATCTAATCAATTTTTCTTGAGCTTTGTTGAATTTGTAGGTTCTAGGGATAGTCCCACACTTTTGTTAAAGGTTCACACTTTCACAAATTCAAAGATCCACACTTTTGTGCAAATTTTTGCACTTTTGTGCAAAGTTTTGTCCTTCTATTTTCAAACTGGGGTGCTTTTGTTGGAAAAGGGGCACTTTTGTTAGCAACTGGGCGCTTCTATCAACAAAGGGGCACCTTGCAGTAAATTCATGCTTTTGTATTTTGCACAGAGGGGTGCCTTTGTAGTAAAGGGGAACTTTTGTCACTATTACCCTACTTTTGCACCCCATTTTTAAACAGCCATATCCCAGTCATACAGTGGTATTTTTTAGTGATTTTTTTTGAAATGGGGTAGAATTTCATGCTCTTCATAGTGGTACAAGTGGTTTTCAATTTTTGTAGAGTTAATCTAAGATTAATTTTCCCTTGGTGCACCAAAAGTTAACTCATGTTTCAATTTGGTGCATAAAATGAACCTACAACTCTCACACTTCAATTTGGTGCATTAAAATTTAACAACACAACTTGAGCACTTCACCTTGGTGCAATAAGATGAACCTACAACTCATTTTGGGTCTAGGTTGCATGATTTAGTCTGATTTTCATGCTTAATCTTTAGCTAACCCTAATCCTTTGTTGTTTCTTGTTTTCATGTAACTTTTCACAGCATGTGACATTTGGAAAAAAACATTTATTAATGCTTGTTTTGAGCATAATAATCTAGGAAATCTTTCAAATTTATTGTATAAAATGAACTCATATTTACTTTGGTGCACTAAAATAAACCCTACAATCTTCACTTTTCAATTTGGTGCTTAAATTTGAACCTACAAATCTCCACTTTTCAATGTGCTGCTTAAAATTGAACAACACAATCTTTATCTTTACTTTGGGCTTAAAAAAATTCAAACATTTACATCTTGGTGCACCTAAAATGAATGATTGTTTGTCGTGTATTCCATGCTTGGTAAGCGCTTCATGTGTATCCTCTCCCCTTGCACCTAGTGTGATCTTGGGTGAAGAGAAACATCCTAAACTTACACTTTATGTTCATTGTAACCCGAAGGTAGTTGCTATGTATCCTCTCCCCTTGCGCCTAGTGTGATCTTGGGTGAAGAGAAATAGTAACTGCTTCAAATCTATGCAGGATCATGGGGAGCCAAACAATGGTGATGCAACAAAAAAAACACGACATGAGGAAGTGAAAATCATGGAATTCATGTTTGACTTTTTGGTTGGGTTGGTAAAAAGTACATTTTGCTAAGGTATGGACCAAAGCAAAATGAATATCTAAATATTAATAGATATCTACTTTTTAAAAATTGGATATCTATTAATAACAGATATCGGTAATAATAGTAAAAAACAAATATTTGTTTTAAAATCTAAACGAATATTTGATAATAATAGTAAAAAATAGATATTTGTTACTTGACTTTAACAATGGATAGTCATTATATATATCAGATATTCGTTATTAGAAACTTACAATTAAGACCGTGTACATGTATATAATATAATAATATAATATATTATTATATTATTAATATTACTATATTAATATATTAATATTATATAATATATTATATTTATATATGTATAATATATATTAATATTATTAATAATGTCATATTAATATATAACATTAATATATATTGGGATAAAAATGTTTTTGATATGCAAGAACTAATACAGTGAGGATGTGTGAAGGTAGCCCTAGTGTGTGGTCAGATCATGGTGAAGACTGTCAGAAGGATGGAGTGACAGGGAAATCTCGATGGGGAGGGGAGCAAACCCAATGGGCGGCCAAAGGAAAGAAAAACGTTGGAATCAAATTGGGAGTTTGTAGCACTATGGATAGGGAAGGGCGAAAATGCTATGCCCTGCACTCTATTTCATCTCAAGAACCCTCAACATTGAGTTTTGATCCCCTAGGGGTGACGAAGAATGTTGGTGGCGATTCAACACCCCATGATTTGGATTTGTTGGCTTTCACTGAGTGCAAAAATAGATCGAACCCTTATCATGTTTGTTCTGTGTATTACTTGGAGCAGATCAAGAGCACTAATTCCTCCCCTCTGTGCCCTAACTCTCCACCTATTTAGCCTTCCTCCCCAATAGAGGAGCCTTCCCCTCTTTGTGGATCTAGTCTTTCTTTTGATGACACAGAGGTTCGCCTTTCAGGCAAACCTATAGATTTCAATCTCCCATATGGATGCATTGAAGATATCACAACTGATATTTATAGTTGCTCTCTCATTTTGAGGTGTTTGTACATGTGTCCTTCTATAGACTCCATCCTTGAATGGGCTAAAAATTTCTAGAACAATATGCCTTCTTCAAAGATTGAATTTTGGATTTTGGTTTTTTCTGCTCTCCTTTAGCTCTGTTGAAGACTGTAATTTCATGTTCCAGAATGGCACATGGTTTTTTAGGCATTTTGGCCTTTTCATTACTCCATGGTATCCATTATTCAACCTAGTTATTGCACCTAAGATAACAAATATTCTTGTCTGGACTAGGCTTTACAATCTACCTTTGGTGCTTTAGAAGGAGGATCTTATCCACAAACTGATCAACAATGTTGGTACTTTTGTTAAGATGGATTCTATTGCAGTGACTTCTGAATGCAGATTCTATAGGGTATGTTCTATGATAGATATTTCCAAACCTCTTCTGCACTCTATCTGGATCCTCTCTTCCCTTGCATTTGGACTCAATTTTTAAATTATGAAGGCTTACCCTTTCATTGTTTTTGTTGCAATTGGCTGGGACACAAAGTTTAGGCTTGTTCCCTTCCACACAAGGATGGGTCTCAGTTTGTCAGATTCAAAAAATGGGTTTAGAAGGTTGCTCACTAGATGTTGATTTCATATGGCGAAACCATGGCAAGTTCTAGGAGTCTCATCAAGTTTCGGGGATGGAACCGGTTCAACCTTCAGACCCCCCTCTTCTTGTTAGTGTTGTCTAAAATAATATGCTTGATACTTCTCCAAAGATGGATTCTAATGGTACCTTCTCTTTTATGGATGATTTGGATAACCCAAATAATGGAATTTTTGAGGATGACTTGGTCTTAGATTTGCCTCACAAACTTGGTATTTCTTAGACGGAAAGCGGTAAGCTAAAACCTGATTTTGGCTTGAGGAGGCAAAAGGGAAGGAAGACATATGTTGAGAAGCTTTGCATGGAGGGCTTGGAGGCTATTGAAGGGGGCACCCAATGGACCATGGATGATCTCTTTTCTTGCAATAGGAAAAAATCCTAATGGCTTGGTTTGAGATCCTTTGATCTTCTGCTTTTGTGATAGTGTTTTTATCATTTCTTGGTCTTTGGCAATTCTTCTATAATTGAAGTTTTGTTTCTTCTCTGTTGTTGGGATTCTTTATCCTATCTTGTTCTCCTAGATTCCTTCCACCCTCTTCTTGTTTGGAAGGCACTTTGTAATCCTCATTCTTTCGCTATATTTTAATAAAGGGTGTGGGCCCTTATCCCACGACTTACGTACCAAAAAAAAAAAAATATCATTAATATATATTAATATATTAATATATCAATATTAAAAATAATGTCATATTGTAAAGAAAATGTGCTCTTCAACACGAATATCCATTTTTCTGTGTATAAATAAAAAAGATAGTGTTTTATATAATATATTAATATTAAAAATAATGTCATATTAATATATAATTAATATATTAATATATCATTATATTAAAAATAATGTCATATTGTAAAGAAAATGTGCTCTCCAAAACATATATCTATTTTGGGGAGCTTAACAAAGCTCTCAAAAATATATATCCATTTTTCTATGTAAAAATTAAAAAGGCAACGTTTTATTATTTTAACATCAATGGTCCACGGGCAGAGAAGGGAAAAATAGATTTCCAAAATAACTGAGAAAGATGATACTTCTTCAACTTCAGATGAAACATCATCAAGAGATTTGTCCATCTCCGACCATGAATCTTCGTCAGATAATGAAGTTTTGGACTTCGACACTGTTTCAGTTGGTGATCCCAACGGTGTCTGGTTACTCGAATTTGATGGTAGCTGCTCCTTGACCGGCTCTGGAGCAGGAATGGTTTTCATCTCACCATCAGGAAAGTTTTTCCCTTTCTCCTTCAAGTTGTAGTTTGATAACACCAATAACACTGCCGAGTATGAAGCCTTGTTGTTGGGAATGCAAGTTGCGTTGAAGAAAGGTATAAAAAATCTTCATGCACAAGGTGATGCCGAGTTGATAGTATGTCAAGTAAGAAATTTCTATCAAACAAAGAATGAGAGACTTAGGCAATATCGTAATCTAGTATGGGATTCCATTGAGGAATTCAAAGCTTTTGATATCTCTGTTGTTCCCAGAGAATACAATACTAGAGTTGATTCCCTCGCAATCTCGGCCACGCTCTTGGTGCCACACAAAGACTTTCAAGGTTCTACTTACACCATAGAGTTGGTTTTCCGCCCAAGTGTACCTGACAAATCGGAGAACTGGCAGATTTTCAATGACGACCATCAAATTATCGCCTTTCTTGAGAAAGCGGACAATTTTGATGAGTTGTACTTTGAGGGCAGCGATTCTCCACTTCGAGAATCCGTATCCGATATGGATCCTGTTACAGGCGAGGAATATCTACAACTCAAAGGGAATAAGATCCCTAAAGGATTGGTATCATTGGAGAAGCTTTTTGATAAGCATGATTGCCACGTGAAGAAGCAACTCTCAGATTCTGACTCATCTAATGAGGTTGAACAGATAAATTTAGGAACTGAAGCCAATCCTAAGATGGTCAACATTGGCAAGTGTTGCACGGCCAAGGAAAAAAGACAGTTTGCTCAGCTACTGCAGGAGTACATTGACATCTTGGCATATTCATATGACGATCTAAAATCATTTTGGCCTAAGGAAGTGCAACATGACATTCCTCTCAAGGTTGGAGCTTTACCTTACAAACAAAAGCAGAGGCAGTACAATCCTAAGATCTTTGGAACTATTTTGGCGGAAGTTCAAAAGATGCTGAACGCACGGATAATATTCCCTATCCATCATTCGATGTGGATAGCCAATATCGTCCCTGTTCGTAAGAAGAATGGCGAAATCCGAATTTGTGTAGATTTCAGAAATCTTAATCAATTGTCTCTCAAAGACAATTACCCACTTCCAGTGATGGATCAAGTTCTACAAAATGTAACTGGATCTGAAATGCTCTCCATGCTAGACGGATTTTCTGGTTATAATCAAATTGAAGTGAATTCAAGTGACCAACACAAAACCGCTTTCACAACACCTTGGGGAACCTTTGCGTATCGTAGGATGTCGTTTGGTTTAATCAACGCTGGCGCTACATTCCAACGTGCCATGGATCTCGCTTTCCATGACGTGATGGGTAAGTTCATTGTGGTGTACCTTGATGATCTTACAGTATTCTCTAAGCAACGCCATGAGCATTTCTATCATTTGAGACAAACTCTAGAGAGATTCTGTTAGCACGACATTTCCCTCAATCCCAAAAAGTCAAATTTTGGGGTGACAGAAGGTAAACTTCTTCGTCACGTAGTATCTACTAAAGGAATCAAGATTGACTCAGAAAGAGTCAATGGAATCAAGTCCCTCGCTTTGCCGTCAAGCAAAAAATCCATTCATTCTTTCTTCGACAAGGTAAACTTCTTAAGGAGGTTTCTCCCAGATTTTGCTGAAAAGACTCGTCACATTGTGAATATGATGAAGGGTAATGCCACGTTTCACTGGACGGTGGAAGGAAAAGAAGCGTTCGATGACATCAAGGAGGCCATTGCTCATGTGCCTGTATTGGTTTTCCCTAACTACACCAAAGATTTTGTGATGTACAGTTATGCTTCCGAGCATACGCTATCAACAATTTTGGTGCAGGAAAATGATGAGGGTTTTGAATCCCCCATTGCATTCATGAGTTGCCCTCTAAAGAATTACGAGTTGAAATATTCTCAGATGGAAAAGCACGCTTTTGCAGTTGTAAAAGCTGTCAAGCATTTCCGGTTCTACATTCTAGGTAGTCATGTCAAAGTTCTTGTTCCAGATTCGACTGTCAAGTCTATCCTCACACAACAGGAATTTGGAACGAAAAGAGGAAAATGGATTGCCAAGATTCAGGAATATGATCTGGAGATAAAGCCTACTAAGCTGATACGTGGATGTGGTCTTTGTCATCTCATTGCAGAAAATAATCCAGATGAAGAAATTTCAGAGGATGAAGAAATCTCAGACAAAGAAGAGGTCGATCCTAGTACACTTCCAATGGTACTATTTGTTAGCACCACCGATGAATGGTATTCCAACATCACTCACTTCCTGACATACGGAGAATGTCCCAATCACTTGACTCCAAAAGAAAAAAGGACCGTCAAGTTGAAGTCAGCTAGTTTCATCTTGTGGGATAGCGGCTTGTATAAGCGTGCAATGGATGGGACATTTCTCGGGTGTGTTGATAAAGAACAACAGCATAAGTTGCTGAAATCTTATCATGATTTGGCATGTGGTGGACATTTCTCAGCGCCAGTAACCGCTCACAAAATCCTGAGAGCAAAGTATTACTGGCCTACACTTTTTCAGGACGCGTACTCTTGGGTGCGTAAGTGTGAATTGTGCCAATAGTTTGTCGGCCGTCCAAAATTGGCATCTTTGCTGTTAAAACCTGTCGTGATTGATGAACCTTTCCAGCAATGGGGCATTGATTTCATAGGTGCAGTTAATCCATCGTCAAGTGTTGGACATATCTATGTCTTAACTGCTACAGATTATTTCACCAAATGGGTGGAAGCAATACCTACCAAGCGTGCTACTTCAGAAGTAGTGTGCAATTTCTTAAAAGAAAATATTATTTCCAGGTTCAGTGTGCCGAACAAGATTGTTGTGGACAACGCTTCTGCTTTCTCATCAAGTGAAATCACGGAGTTTTGTTTCAAACATGGTATAACTTTGTCACATTCTTCTAACTATTATCCGTAGGGTAATGGTCAAGCGAAATCTAGTAACAAGAATCTGGTAACTATAATCCACAAGCTGGTGGACGAGAATCAACGTTTGTGGCACAAGGCTTTGTTTGATGCTTTGTGGGCAGACATAATAACTCCGAAGCGAGCAATCGACATGTCTCCTTTTCAACTCTTGTACGGGTTGAATGCCGAGATTCCTATAACCTTGGAACTACCAGCCCTCAAGTTGGCTAAGGCCATTGAGGATGAGACGTTTGACAATTCTGTCGACAAGCGCATCATGTATCTCTCTGAATTGGAAGAGAATCGGGTTCAGGTGGCTGACCGCATCGCGGAACACCAAGACCAAGTAAAGAAGCTGTTTGACAAAAAAGCTAAGTCTCGAGAATTTCAAATTGGTGACCTCGTTCTCCTGTGGGACAAACGAAGAGAGCCAAAGGGTATGCACGGGAAATTTGACTCACTGTGGATAGGACCTTTCCAAATACATCAGTTGCATGGTGAAAACAGTTTCTTGGTAGCATACGGAGATGGAACGCCATTTTCCCTTCCTCACAGTGGGCAACATCTCAAGCACTTTACGCAGTAAAGAAGTCGGCATTGGTATGTAAATACTTTTTATTTTTAAGTCCTTTTGAGTCTTTAC
>VDFB02000003.1:631505201-631550501 GCA_007258455.2 Sequoia sempervirens
GGGAATGAATTCTTAAAGTTGACGAGGGAACAAATATTTTCTAAGCACACCAAGTTGCTCAAAAAAGAGGATGGGATTGGTAGGAATGATAATACCCTCTTCTTACAAATCATGAATTATGTTTGGTCTATACCCAAGGCACATCATAGTGTAAGAGATGCACAATAAGATTATTTTATGTTTTGACAGATTTGAGATCTTTTTCTATTTTTGGATTCTTTAGTTATTTTGATGCAAAAAATTATGGTACCAAAGTTATGAAAAGAAAATATAAACTATGAAAAAAAATTATGCACAAGATTGTAATATTATATTGTTTTCTCTTGATAAGATGAATGCAACTAGGAAAACAAATATTTCCTAAATGACATTCCTTTTAAGGTTTTCACTAATACAAGTTCACTAATTTCCATGCTTTTAATAAGACAAGAAAATAAGATTCACAAATAGAAAAGTGAAAAAATTAGTTTGCAAGGAAATAATATAAAACTATGAAATTTATAAAACAAGGAAACTAAGAAAATATAGTTTGCAAGGAACATACATAGGTAGGTGCATACACATAATATTTGTTATTCTATGCATATTTTCATCATAATCATCATTAATTGTATACGTTCGACACACTTGATCATGATTACACAAACATGTGACATTTTTTAACATACACATGATATTCATAATCATCATAACACAACATACATTCTACCATCAATATAACCAATATTGCTCATATACCATATTTTTAATGTCCTCATGTACAAATACATCTCATATCATTTTGTAACCATCATAATTATCAATACAACGAATAATGCCATATAATTTTATTGATGTACTCATGTACAAATACATCGATGCATCTTGCTATCAAGGTATCATGGATACACAAATATTATGTGCCCTTGATATCATTGCTCTGTAACACACATCTCAAATCATTGCTACTCTCACAAACACCTGCATTGCAATATTACAAAAACTATTAAAACATAGAAAAAACACTATGTAAAAGTAATTGAACAATGAAAGCAACATGAACTCCAATGCTAGATGTATTGCCATCGAACCTCATGTCCTACTCAAAGCTTGTGTTGAGAAATGCCTTCATATAAATATCAGTAAATTATGGATTATAAACAACTTGAAAAATAAAATAAACTGGTCATTCTTTGAAATCAAATGAAAAATTATAAATCGGGAGATTAAAGTATATGAATAAGATACCTCCTTATGAATTACATTAAATGTTTCCTCAATGTTGAAGAAAAATGTTATAACTTTTGTTTTGAATCGCTTATTGACGCAATAGTATAGTACACAAAAATGACCTACATTTGTTAAGAATTGTTAAGAAAAATAAACTTGAATCTACTATTGACTCAACAATGGTTAAAATTAAACATGGATATTGGAAAAATAAAAAAATGTTAATTTTTTAGTAATTTTGATGAATGGGAAGTGTGGGAACATCGATGTGTATAGGTAAATACTAAGGAAGGTCTCTTTTCATTTCCCAATCCACTCAATCATTTTGGCGTGCTCTTTCTGGGGTAGTCTCTAAAGAGCCTTAAGAGCAAAAAATGCAAAAATCGTTAGTTTTTTAGTAATTTTGATGAATGGGAAGCATGGAAACATTAAGGTAGGTAGGTAAATTCTATGGAAGGTCTGAATTCATTGCCCAAGTCACCTGATTGTTCTAGGGTGTTCTTTTCGAGGTAGTCTCTTAAGTACCTTAACAACAAAAAATGCAAAAAATGTTAATTTTTTAATAATTTTAATGAATGGGAAATTTGGGAATGTCAAGGTAGGAAATTAAATACTAGGGAAGGTCTCTTTTCATTTCCCAAGTCACCTGATTGTTCTAGGGTGCTCTTTCCAAGGTAGTCTCTTAAGAGCCCTAAAAGCCAAAAATTGTCAAACTTTGACAAAGTCATTCTGGGAGCTCATGACATGTAGGAATGCTTTATCTAGACCTATAGGTGGATATAAAATCCCTTCAAACCAACCTCTCTCAATTTGGGTCAACTCAATATTGTTTGTGTGTTTCAGTGTCAAATGCATTCTTGAAAAAAATGTCAGTGGAAAGCAGTGCAAAAAATGGAAAGAAGCATTTTTTTTCTTTTGCACATAATGAGGTGAAACCAACTATACTAACACTTCAAGGTGGGAATTACAACACTACAAAATGCCTCATTTTTTTCCCAAGTCCCCCCATGATTCTAGAGTGCACTAATCCAAGGTAGTCTTAAAAGTGTCTTAAGAGCAAAAAATGCAAAATTGTTAAATTTTTAGTATTTTTGACAAATGGGCAGTGCAGACATGTCAAGATAAGTAGATAAATACTAGGGAAGGTCTCTTTTCATTTTCCAAGTCACCCGATCATTCTAGGGTGCTCTTTCTGGGGTAGTCTATAAAGTGCCTTACTAACAAAAAATTGCAAAAAATGTTAGTTTTTTTGTAATTTTGATGAATGGGAAGCATGGAAACGTTGAGGTAGGTAGGTAAATGCTATGAAAGGTCTATTTTTTTTCCCAAATCACCCGATCACTCTAGGGTGCTCTTTCTAGGGTAGTCGCTTAAGTGCCTTAAGAGTAAAAAATGCAAAAAATGTTAATTTTTTAGTAATTTTGATTAATGGGTAGCATGGGCATGTCGAGGTAGGTAGGAAAATACTAGGGAAGGTCTCTTTTTTTTCCCTAAATCACCCAATTGTTTTGGGGAAAACTCTTTCCAAGGTAATCTCTTAAGAGCCCTAAAATCCAAAAAATTTCAAGCATTGATGAAGTCGTTCTGGGAGCTCATGGCACATAGGAATGATTTTTATGGACCTACAAGTGGATATTGAATCCCTTCAAACCAATCTCTCTCAGTTTAGGTCAACTCAACACTATTTTTGTGTTCCAGTGTCAAATTCATTCTTGCAAAAATTATTGGAAAGTTGATGAGGGCCACACCACCCAAAACCCACACAAATCACCACAATAGATACCAACATAGAAGATGCGAGACAAAAAAAAACTCACTTTCAATTATTTTCTAGAAAATAAAATTATAGATTCAAAACTTACATGCTACAGCCTCATGGGCTTGATTCATTACTATAAGAATTGGCTATGAAGGTAGCCTCCCAAGATCTAGAGGCCTAATAGAAAGCACAAGCATAAGAGAGATAAAAACAATATGACAAGAATAGGTTGTATTCTATCAATGATGCAAATAGAATAGAATGTGCAAAAGTACATAGGAGACCCCTTGGTTATATAGCCAAGGTGAGAACATAGAAGGGCATAAGATTATGATAAGTGTCATAATCATATGACATGGGACAACTGTGAATAGCTATCACTCCACCTAAAGTGGAAAAGTGATAATGTGATAATCACCACAAATGGTGGAACACCCACAAAAGGTGGAGAGGTAATCACATGATGTGTCCACAAAAGGTGGATGTGATAAAGTAATAACATGATAAGTCCACCAAAAGTGGAAATTCTCCAACTACCTCCTATGTGGTCCCTAAGTAAACTTAACAAAGGTGTAATAATGACCTAGGAAAAGGTACAACACTTTTAATTACACCAACTCCCCCCCTTAAGTGAAAATTAGGGAGAATGTACACAAAAGAAAACAATGCAAGATGGGTCCCGACAACTAGGCCATGTTAGGTACCCATGTACAAATGCAATGCAATATCTCATAAAGCGGAGAAAAGGAGAAAACCACATGGGAAAAAAAACTCCCCCCAAAAGAGAGATGAAAAATACAACAAAAAATGCACTCAAAAAGATGAGAAGGGAAAAACCTCAAGTGAGGAAAAAGCTCCCCCAAAAGAGAGAATGAAGAATTCAAGTGACCTCCTTAGATGAAACATCTCACACCCCCAAGAGAGCTCACAAATGATGATATATACTCTCAGTGAAGGGTTTGGTGAAGATATCTACAACTTACTATGCTGCAGGACGATACTGCAAATCGATGACCTGCTCCTGTATCAACTCCCTAATGTAGTGTATATGTATCTTGATGCGTTTGGTCCTCTGATGGTGAACTGGATTCTTCAATATTTGGATGGCACTCTGATTGTCACAATGAATGACTGTAGGGAATGGAATAGTGAAGCCAAACTCAGTGAGAATATTCTAAAGCCAAATAGCCTTAGTAGTAGCATTAACAACCCCTCGATACTTAGCCTCAATCGAAGAAAGAGCAATAGCATGTCGCTTTTTACTCTGCCAACAAATGGGGCCAAAACCAAGATGAAATTTGTAGCCAAAAGTGGACTTACGATCATCAAGATCGCCAACCCAATTAGAATCTGTATATCCCACCAAGGTAAGTCCTGTACTTGTTGCATAGTGAATCCCATGATGATGTGCACCTTGTATGTAATGCAAGATGTGTTTGGCTACTTTCCAATGAAGCTCATGTGGTTCCTACATAAAGCATGAAACCATGCCAGTTGCAAAGGGGATATTAGGGTGTGTGTGAGTCAAGTAGACGAGACTCCCAACAAGCTGACGATACAAAGTGGCATCAACAAGTGGAGTAGAACACTTAGCCTCAAGCTTGACACCTGAAAGAAAGGGAGTCAGAGCAAGCTTACAATCAACCATGTGAAATTGAGCTAGAAGATCAAGAGCATAATTAGGCTGAGAAAGAGATATCCCAAAAGTTGACTGAGTGATCTCAATCCCAAGAAAATAGTGCAAAAGTCCCAAGTCAGTCATAGAAAATATGTCCTGCAAAGTAGATTTGACACTGCCAATGATGGATGAGGTACTCCCTGTAATGATCAAGTCATCAACATAGAGCACAAGTAGCAAATGAGAGTCATCCTATTGCAAAATGTAGACATTTGGATCTAAGTGACACCTGGTGAATTTTGCTAAGAGAAGAAATGAATTCATCTTGGCATACCAAGCCCTAGGGGCCTATTTGAGGCCATAGATAGACTTCCTCAATTTGCAATACAAAGAAGAATCATGTATGAATCCCTATCGATGCTCCATGTAAATATCATCATGAAGATCCCTATGAAGAAATGCACTCTTCACATCCATCTGATGTATAACCCAACCATGAGTTGCAACAATAGCAAGTGTTAAGCGAACGGGGTTCATCTTATCAATGGGTGCAAAGGTCTCTGTATAATCAACACCTGGAACCTGTGAGAAACCTTTTGCCACAAGATGAGCCTTATATTTATCCACACTTCCATCTGCTGCATACTTGGTCTGATAGATCCACCTACATCAAACCATCTTTCTCCCCTTAGGGAGTGGAACTAAATCCCATGTGTGGTTCCTCTTCAAGGAACTATACTCTTCCTCCATTGCTGAATCCCACTCTGGAACTCATGATGCTTCCTTGAAGGACTGTGGATCTGAAGCACTAGCAATAAAAGAATGTGGAAAATCTTGATGTTGTGACTGAGTCCTTCAAGTATCTAAAGGATCCCCAACAAGAGAACCTGCTGACTCAAGAGTCCGTCGAGCCCAATGAAGTCTAGTAGGAGATGAAGGACTAGGCTCCTCAACTACAAGTGGACCCTATGAAGGTGTGAGCCTGCGAGTTAGAGTTGAGGGAGAGTCATCATCTGAGTCACTATCATCACTTTCCACTATGGAGGAAGGAAGAGGAGGATTAGAGGCCAAGCTAGGAGAGCTTTCCTCAAAGTGAACACTCCTCTCAATGAATAGCTCATGTGTCTCTAGATCCAAAAGTCTATATGCCTTAACACCTTCAGGATATCCAACAAAGATGCAAGAACTACTTTGAGGTTCCAATGCCTTGTGCTTCTCTAGAGGTATGCATGCCCAAGCTAGAAAACCAAAAACTCTGAAGTGTCTCACAACCAATTTTCTACCACAACAAGTCTCAAAAGGAGCCATACCTTCAAAGCCTTATGGGGAACTAGATTTTGGATGTGTGTGGCACAATTGATAGCTTCTGCCCAAAATTTTGGACCAAGAGAATGAGCATGAATCATGCAACTAGCCATCTCCTTAAGGGTTCTATTCTTCCTTTTAGCAGCACCATTCTACTATGGAGTGTAGGCAACTGAATGCTAAAGATCAATTCCCTCAAGAGAACAAAATTCCTCAAGTCTATTGTTCACATATTCCCTTCCATTGTCAATGCAAAGAATCTTGACTTGCTTCCTTGATTTCTTCTCAACATGAGCCTTGAAGGCTAGAAATATGTCAAACACTTCACTCTTGTGAACAAGAAAATAGACCCATGTGAAGCGGGAGTAGTCATCAATGAAGGTGAGGACATAGCGAGCCTTGCTAAATGATGGCATTGGAAATGGACCTGCTACATCACTATGAACTAATTGAAGAACTTCCAAAGCTCTCCAAGACTTCCCTTTGTCAAACTTCTCTTCAAGATGTTTTCCCATGGAACAACCTGAACATACCCCTTCAGAAAAGTTGATTTGAGGGATTCTTGTAACCATATACTTGGAACTAAGCTACTGTAGATAACGGTAATTGAGATGTCCAAACCGTTCATGCCATAGCTTACTTTTTGAATTTGAATGAGTTAGAAAGGCTGTAGAAGGAGACTTAGGCACAAAGTGGGAGAATGAGTAAATTCATGTGTTGTGATTTGCTTGTCCCACTGCAACCAAGGCATCATCCTTAATTTATTTGACCACAACTAAATTTGGTAGAAACTCAACTTTCTTGCCATCTCCAAAGTGAGTGATTTGGTGGATTGAAAGAAGATTGGCGCTCAAGTTAGGAACATAGAGAACATTCTCAAATGTTCCATTATCCATGACAATCAAACCTTCGCCTTCAACTTCCACTTGAGTATCATCTCTTATGAAGATGTGAGGTACCTTAGATGGCTCCAAAGAAGAAAACTGCTCCCTTGTAGAACCCATGTGATGAGTGGCACCTGAGCCAAGTATCCATTGTTGTGAAGAACCTGAAGTAGCCACAAATGCTTTCCCTTTTCCTTTTGATTTTGAGGAAGTGGAAGGAGATGAATCCTTTTTATTGTAGGTGGATGGAAAATTGATGTTGTTCTTTTTGATGATGTTTGTCAACTCATCAGTTTTCTTAGTGTGGCAATGATGCTCATCATGACCAAACGTCTTGCAATATGAATAGGTTGGTCTCTCCTTCTTGCTTGAATTTCCCTTCTTGGGAGAAGATGAAGAATTTCGTTGTTGTGGAGAGGATGATTGTGCTTTATCTTGTCATTTCTTTGGCTTAGATTGCTTCTGCTTCTTGTTGGAACCCTTTCCTTGAGTCCCTTGATTCTCTTGATTAGCCACCAAAGCTTTGGACTTTGAAGACTTGAGAACCCCCATGCTTATCAACTTTGCTTGCTGTAGCATCAAAATTTTTGTAAATGCATCAAATGATGGCATAGTGAAAGAACTACCCACTACCAAGCGATGGGTTTGGAAGCTAGAAACAAATGCGGCATATTCTGATGGAAGCTTTCCCAACAAATTGTAGACCAACTGTGCATCCTTCTTATCAATGCTACAATCCTTAAGTTGTGCTCTTAGCTCATTTTCCTTAGTGGCATAGTCTTGGATTGTATCAAAATTCTTGGGATCTAACATTGTGAGATCATTGTCAAGCTGATAACTTCTAATCTCATCAACTTGGCCATACAATTGACCAAACTTTTCCCAAGCCTTTTTGATTGTTTTACACTTTTTAATTTGAAAGATTAGATCTTTTGATACATATTTCATTAAAGTTCCAAGAGCCATAGTATTTTTAGTGAGCCAATCCATATGAATAATAGGATTAGCTTTAGGATCAGATGGTGCAACAACAGTTCCATCAATATTATGAGTTAATCCTTTTTCTATTAACTTACTCCAAGCATCAATTTTCCAAGAAGCATAGTTATGTGTAGTTAACAAAGGAAATTTAGGAGAACCCATAGCAGCAAAATGAAAGAGAACAAGATAGAGAGAAAGGTACAATCACACAAGACACCCCCCCAAATTCACTCAATCAAAGAACCCCCCCAAAAAAAGATATTTTGGCACTTTATACTTAGTGCGTGTACAATGGCCATTTGCAAGCCAAGCAAAGTGGGCTTCTGATTTTCAATATTTTACAACATCCTTAAGTAGGCTACAATAGACTCAAATGACTGATACAAAAGACCAAACTAAGATCTTAGCTTTACAAATGCCAAAATAGGCCATATGCTAAAAGTACAATTTCTGATCACAATCACTACAAACTGATAGCATGACTATGAAGTTAAAAAAAAGCATGCACTTTCAAAAAAAATGACACCTGAAAAGGAGTTCGTATGAGCCTGAACGAAGCCCCGAAAGTTACAAAAATTGTGACAACTCAGCAACACCTGTGAAAAATCAAATTTTCTGAAAAAACCAAGCATCAAAACTAGAAACTGATTGTACCAACACATAGAGCATGAAAAATTAGCCCAAATAAAAAAAAAAATGCACCAAAAAAGGCCTCAAAATGACCAAGATATGAGCATTTGAAAATGAATTGCAAATTCAAAAACTCAAATGAGAAGGGGGGTCTGATTTTTCAAAAAGTGGGATGACATAGTGCTGATGTCATCAACATTCAAGCTTAAATTTGACATGCAGAAGGCCGTCACACGCATTATGGGGTTAAAATTAACGGCTAAATGCCTGTCACCGGTCGTCATGCTCATCTGCCAGAATATTCTCCTAGAAAATCTTGTCTGTCAAAATATTCTTCATCAGTTTAAAACGATGTCGCCTTTTTTTGTACCCGCCGTCAACTATCGACCGAAATTTTTTGAATGCCAACTGTCTGATTTTTGAAGTATGACAAATGGAGTGGTGGGGACCCATGATAGGTCAGCACCCTCTGTGCGATAGTTGTGTGGCTCCTATTCGTAGATAGGTACATGGGCCTAATAGGGTCTGCATAAGTAGTACCCTATAGGTACAACAGAAAAAAGACTTGACCTTTTTTATTTTTAAAAATAAAACCAAACTTTTTGATTTTTTTTCAGCTTTTTTAAAACTTTATACAATAAAATCATGAATACATGAATTTTTTTTTTTAAATTTTGCAGAAATATAATAATAATTTTTTTTTACAAAAAAAAAATCATACCGATGCAATAATGGCTGGGCCGTACGACTCGACCAATAAATTTTTTTTGCCTCGACGGACAACTTTGTCCAAATTCGATGATTTGACAGTCGATTTAGGGGTTTTTGGCCCTTCTAAACATAATGGTGATGTCCTTTTTGGCTGAAAATGCTTCGAAATGGTAGCTAGCTCCTAGATCTAGCAACCACCTCTGTCTTCAAACCCTTGTAGATTTGGCCTCCAATGTCCAACTGGGACCAAAAAAAAGAAGGAAAATATGACTATCTCAGACACTCCAGACACAATGGTGAGCTCAGATCTGATGAAACAAGCTCCCAAAATGCACCTGCAATACAAGGCCAAAAATGGAACCCTCTAAGAATCTCTCCAAAATGACAATCCAAAGGCACTCCAATAGCTCCGATACCATGTAAGAATTGGCTATGAAGGTAACCACCCAAGATCTAGAGGCCTAATATAAAGCACACACATAAGAGAGATAGAAACAATATGACAAGAATAGATTGTATTCTACCAATGATGCAAATAGAATAGAATGTGCAAAAGTACATAGGAGACCCCTTGGTTATATAGCCAAGGTGAGAACATAGAAGGGCATACAATTATGACAAGTGTCGTAATCTTATGACATGAGACAACTATGAAAATCTATCACTCCCCCTAAAGTGGAAAAGTGATAATGTGATAATCACCACAAATGGTGGATCACCCACAAAAGGTGAAGAGGTAATCACATGATGTGTCCACCACAAAAGGTGATAAAGTGGAAAAGTGATAATGTGATAATCACCACAAAAGGTGGATGTGATAAAGTAATAACATGATAAGTCCACCAAAAGTGGAAATTCTCCAACTACCTCCTATGTGGTCCCTGAGTAAACTTAACTAAGGTGTAATAATGACCTAGGACAAGGAACAACACTTTTAATTACACCAACAATTACAACAAAATCAACTCTCAAATCAAAATATTATTTGGAGCCACAATCTACACTAATGGAGCCACCTTCTACAAAACCCACTTAACACTTTATTTTTCCCCAATAACTTCCCTAAAATGTTCTAGAAAGTTCAATTTTCCCTTTTGTTTTGGTACCAAATGTCTCGCCCTTTGATTTTTGGCCTAGGAATAAATTTTAATGAAATTCACTTTTTAGAGGGGCAACTTTGCGGGGCCATAACTTTTGATCCAGGTGTCCAATTTGCTATTATTGCATATCATTGAAAATTTCTCAAAGAGATCTACAACATGTGAACCCACTATAGGTTGGTTTGTTAAATTTTCAAGCTATCTTGGGGGCTCTAAAGTCTTCATATATGAAATTGAAGTTGCATTAGAAAAATTTCCTAAGACATAAACTTTAGTATCTTGCAAACCATGCAAGGTATTGAGATGATTCTTTTGCGGCCAAATTTTTTTTTAGTTATGCTCCTTGGGGTAAATTTTCAGGTCCATACAAGCCCATTTAAGCCAACTTACTAAAAATAGTGACTTTTTTTGCTATTTTTGACTTCTAACTATCTTAAACCCTTTAAGTGCCATCATGGGACTCAAAATAACTAAAGAAAATAAGGAATTTTTTGTTTTGGGTGATGCAAGATTTCCCTACACCGCTGGATGCTCCTACATCAGACACCCAAGGTAATTTGAAAAGTGACCCTCTCACTTCTTAGGATTTAGAGGGAAACCAAGACAGTTAACCTTAGCCTCAAACAATTACAATGAATCTTCAATAGGCTTTCCTCTCCATTTCACCAAGTGCTCTATGTATTTCCTGTTTCTTGTGCTTCTACCCACATGACTATCCAAAATTTCTTCTATCTCCTTTTTTGAAGTAGGTGCTAGAATATTCCATTGTGCTTCTATTATTTTTTCATCAATTCCTCCTTCATGATATTTTGTTAAATCTAAAATTTTAAACACAAGTGAAATATGAATTTCATCAGGAAACTCTACCTGATATGCATTTCCTAAATCATGCTTCTTCAAGATCTTGCATGGTCCAAACTTCTTCATTTTTAACTTGTATGTACCAACTGGAAACCTTTCCTTTCACAAATGAACCATGACTTCATCTCCTACTTGGAACTCTTTATACCTCCTTTTCTGGTCTTCTTGAGCCTTATATTGTGAGTTCATCTTATTGATATGTTTCTTCACCTCTTTGTGCAAATTCTTCAGGTGCTCAAAAAAATCTTCAGCCTCAACACTACTCTTCTCCCCCTTATCCATCTTTCTCAGTTCAAAAGTAGTTCTTGGACTCCTCTCATACACAATTTGGAATGGTGATTTACCAGTACTCCTGTTGACAAAATTGTTGTATGAAAATTTAGCCTGTGGTATAATCAAATCCCATCCATTGGGCTTGTCTCCTACTAAGCATCTCAGCAGGTTACCCAAACTCCTATTCACCACCTCCAGTTTTCCATTAGTCTATGGATGGTGTGCAGAATTGAAATTCAAATATGTCTTCAACTTCTTCCATAATGTCCTCCAGAAATAACTAAAAAATTTGGTATCTCTGTCCGAAACTATACTCTTTGGTAGACCATGTAGTCTCACCACCTCTTTGAAAAAAAACTCTGCAATGTGAACAACATCACTGGTCTTATGACATGGAATGAAATGTGTCGTCTTTGAAAATCTATCCACCACCACAAATATGGAATTATGCCCTCTCTGCATCCTTGGCAAGCCAAGAATAAATCCATGCTAATATCCTCCCATGGCCTCTTAGGTACAGATGATGTCTAATACAATCTAGTATTCTAACTTGTTCCTTTCACCAGCTGACATACTCTACAACTTTGTACAAACTTCTTCACATCTTGTTGTAACTATGGGAAATAATAATTATCACTAACAAGTGCAATGGTCTTATCTTGACTGAATTGTCCAGCCAATCCACCCCTATGCTTCTCCTTGATTAGATTATCTCTCATAGAACTCCTTGGAATGCACAATTGGCTTCCTCTAAACAACATGCCATCTTGGATTAAGAAATCCAACGATCTTGTCCTATCCAATGTAACAGGTTCCAAACAAGCCTTCCAAGCTTCTGCGAAGTCTGGAACTTTAGGATACAAACTCTTGAGTTCATTGAACCCAACAACCTCTATATTCTTCTCTATCAAAAAAAATTCCTTCTACTCAAGGCATTTGCAACTCTGTTTGACCTTCCACTCTTGTGCTTCAAAAAAAAGGTATAACTCTGGAAAAAATCAACCCATTTTAAGTGCCTCTGATTTAACTTTCCTTGACTATTGAGATACTACAAAGCCTAGTGATCAGTATATAAAAAATAATCTTTTGGCAACAAATAGTGTCTCCATTTCTTCAAATCCTGCACTATAGCATAAAACTCCTGATCATAGACAAAATATTTCTTATTAGCATCATTTAAGTTCTCACTAAAATAGGAAACAAATTACCTTCTTGACTCAAAACAACTCCTATGGTAGTGCCACTAGCATCACAATCTACTTGAAAGACCTTATTGAAATCTAGAAGTGCCAAAACAGGTTGCTCTGTAACTTTCTTCTTCAACATATCAAAATTTTTGGCTGCTCCTATAGTCCCCTTAAACTCTTTTCTATCCCCTCTCATTGCTTCAGTTAGAGGTGCACAAATACTGCTGAAATTCTTAATGAAATTCCTATAAAAACTTGCTAGACTATGAAATGATCTTACCTCTGTAACATTCCTCATGGTAGGCCATTCAATGATAGATCTCACCTTCTTTGGATCCATTTTAAGACCCTTTGTTGAGACAACAAATCTTAGATACACCAAATCTCTCTTCACAAAACTACATTTCTTCAAATTAATCAACAACTTCTCCTCCCTTAGCTTCTCAAAAACTCTTCAGATATGCATCAAGTGCTCCTCCAATGTCTTACTGAAAATAAAAATATGATCCAAATAAACAATAAAAAAATTTCCTAAAAATTCTTTTAGTACCTCATTCATAGGCCGCATAAATATGCTCGGTGCTTTGGTTAGCCCAAAAGGCATGACTAACCACTCGTACAAGCCCTCAGTTTTAAAGGCTATCTTCCATTCATCTCCTTCTCTAATATGAATCTGGTGATATATGCTCTTCAAATCTATCTTTGTGAAGTACTCAACTCCACTCAAACAATCCATAATGTCATCCATTCTCAGCAAGGGAAATCTATACTTGATGGTGATCTTGTTGATGGCTCTAGAATTAGTACACATCCACCATTCCCCATCCTTCTTTGGTCCTAGTACTGCAGGTACTACATATGGACTCAAACTCTATTTGATCAAGCCCTTTCACAACAACTCTTGCACTTGTCTATTCAATTCTTCACTCTTTGCTGGAGTCATACGATGAGCTGCCTTATTTGGAAAACTGGCTCCAAGAATCAAGTCCATTTGACGACTAATCTTTCTTACTAGAGGAAAACCTTCAGGTACGTTATCAGAAATAATAGCTTGAAACTCATCAAGAAATATGAAACCTCTACAGGTACATCAGTAGTATCTTTTTTATCAATTCTAGGGATTAATGCAAAACACATATGCTCATGCCTCATACCTTCTAGGAACTTTCTTCCATCAACCAAACAGATTATTGCATTATTGTATACCTTTTCTTCTACCTCTTTCAAGGGCTTCAACTTATGACAAACCCCATCCCTTTTCAAAGAATAGGTGTTGGCATGTCCATCATGTATTGCTGGTTGATCAAACTGCCATGGTATGCCTAACATCATATGACAAACATCCATAGGAATAATATCACACAATACCTCATCACGGTAATTTCCAATCTTGAAATTTACCAACCATTGTTCATTTACCAAGGCTTTCTGGTCCTTCTGCAACCAAGCAATCCAGTATGGGTTCGGATGCCTTCTTCTCTCCAACTACAACTTACTAGCCATTTCCTTTGAAACAAGGTTATCAATACTGCCTCCATCAATAATAACATTGAAAAATTTACCTTCACACTTACATCTAGCGCAAAAAAAATTCTTCCTTTGAGTTGGTTCCTTCTCCTCATTCAATAAGGCTCTTCTAGAAACAAGAACCTCTCCTCTTTCTACATCTTCAGAATGTGAAGACTCAACATCTTCATCTACATGTGCAACTCATGCATTACCCTTAGGTCTTTTATTTTTCCTTCCTTGATGTTGAGGACACTCATAGGCTCTATGTCCTTCTTCTCTGCACTAGAAACAGGTTCCATGAAAGCTTCCTATTCCTGGTCCTCATCTATATCTTCCTCTTCCTCTTTGGTCTCCATTATTATGATCACAAGGATGGTAGGTGTTATCTCCTTTTTGGTTCTAGCTACTACTAGAGCCTTCACCCTTCTTTTGATCTTTATTTCGACCTCCATATGACTGTCCACCGGCCTTTCCTCCATGGCCTCCACCTCATTGTTTGTTCTCAAACCTCTTGTTTAGTCGTTCTTCAACCTTTAGAGAAAACTGATAAGCATCCTCAATGGTGGTCATTCTTACCAGTGCCAGTTCTTCCTATATGCTTGGCTTCAACCCATTAATATAATGAACAACTTTCTCTTTATTCACCTCAAAATGTCCTATCTGAATCATGACTTTATGAAATTCCTCTTTATATTCTTTCACCGTCCTTGTTCCTTGCCTCAAGCTCTGCATCTTCTTGAGAAAATCCAATTCGTAATCGACTGGAATAAATTGTTTCTTCAATTTTGACACCATTTTGTCCCATTTGGAAATTTTATCTTTCCCTTGTCTTCCTCGTTCTAACTGGACCTCTTTCCACCATATACTGGCATTACATTTCAATTTTGTCTTTGCAAATCTTACTCTGTGATAATCTTCAATCTCATCAAACTCAAAAAATTCCTCAATGTCATTGATTCAATCGATCAATTCTCTAGGATTAAGATTTCCACTAAAATTTGAAACCTTGATTTTAGATCTCTTCCCAATGCTTGAGATCACTCGCAACAATCTTCTTTCTCCAAGATCCATTGGATCTTGCTCTTCCTCTTCCATTTCATCTTCACTGTCATCTCTTTCTTGTTGCACATCTCTTCTTTGAACCTCTTGCTGCAAGGTTTCTAATTTCCTTCTAAGGGCTCTGATTTAATCTCTAGGTGGATCTCTTCCTCCAACACCTCGGCCTCTACCTCTACCATGTTGGGAAAATCTTGGAGGCATCTTGAACTCAACCCACACTCATAGGTCCTACTACAACTATCTCACATTCAACGCTCTATTATGGGCTCAGGAACTCTTGTTCTGATACCACTTGATGAGTGCCACACTACCCAAAACCCACACAAATCACCATAATAAATACCAACAAAAAAATATGGGAGACAGAAAAATAACTCACTTTCAATTATTTTCTAGAAAATGAAATTACAAATTCAAAACTTACATGCTACAACCTCATGGGCTTGATTCATTACAACAAAATCAACTCTGAAAACAAAATATATTATTTGGAGCAACAATCTACACTAATGGAGCCACCTTCTACAACTCCTACTTAACCCTTTTTATTTTTCCCCAATAACCACCCTAGAATGTTCTAGAAAGTTCAATTTTCTCTTTTGTTTTGGCACCAAAAGTCCTGTCGTTTGATTTATGGCCTAGGAAGAAATTTTAATAAAATTCACTTTTTAGAGAGGAAACTTCGTGAGGCCATAACTTTTGATCCGAGAGTCTGATTTTCTATTATTGCATATCATTGGAAAGTTCTCAAAGAGATCTACAACGCATGAACCCATTGTAGGTCGATTCGTCAACTTTTCGAGGTTTCAAGGCCTCTAAAGTCTTCATATATGAATTTGAAACTGCATTGGAGAAATTTCTCGAGACAAAAACTTTAATATCTCCTAAACCATGCAGGGTATTGAGACAATTCTTTCACGACTAGAAATGTTTTTTCAGTTATGCTCCTTGGGGTAAAATTTTCAAGTTCATACGAGCCCGTTTAGGCTAACTTACTAAAAATAGTAAGTGACTATTTTTCGCTATTTTTGACTTCTAACTTTCTTACACCCCTTAAGTTCCATCATGGGACTCAAAACAACTAAAGAAAATAAGGAAAAACATGTTTTTTGGGTGATGCAAGATTTCCCTACATTGTTGGATGCTCCTACATCAAAAGTAGTGCATAAAATGGAAAGAAGTGTTTTTTTGTTTTATGCATAATGAAGCAAAACCAACTATACTAACACATCAAGGTACATAGTCCAATGCTATGAAATTCCTCATCTTTTCCCCAAGTCCCCTCGTGATTCCGGAGTGCACTAATCTGAGGTAGTATTAATCTGTGTACATGTTAGGTCTTTACAAGTAAGTTCAATGAAAAATCTAATGACTCTTCTTTACATTTTGAAAACAAGGCCTCTTAAATGTGACACCCATAAGTAAATTTTTTGTTCTTATAGATGTAATATACAATGCAAGAATTTTAAGGGCAAAGAAAAGAGAAACAAAATAAAAAATTTGTAGTAAAGACGCACCTTCTCTTCAAAAGAACAAGTTGGATCTACTTTTTTGGCCACTATCTGCCTAAGATTTGTTTTGATATTAGTAATTTTTAATCCATGGAGATCATGTATATCTTGAATATATAAGACTTCTTTCAATGTATATATGTTGAGATGGAAATCAACTAGAATTTAGCATACTAAAAACTATCATTATTTCATCTTATTACAAAAGAATGGATCATTTCTACCATAAAAAATATAGTAGTATCAAACTCAAATGTACAATGCAACATAATTTAACAAATATGTACCTTCAAAATATATTGATAGACATGATCTACCGTGCATGTTTTGATTTGAATCGCTTGAAAATATACCTTTGTTCTCCAAAAAACCTACATTTTTACATATCAGTTAATGTGTATGCAAACTTTTAATGTAATTTTAATCCAACCCATATAAATAACATGAATCAAAATAAGATGAACAATATCATACTTGTCCCATACAACAAACAATCTGCTACTCAAGTGTGCCTAAAGGGCCATCTCTTACCTTTAGGGTATCGAGTAATGCTTCATGATCAACACTACTCATTTTTCATAGTTCCTTTGTTCTTGGTTTTGTATGATGTCTCAATAAATTAACATTTGTTGCTATAAAAAGGTGTGAATACATGAGAATGGTTTTGTGTTTCTCATAGTCTTCAAATTCAAGTATGCCATTCTTTCCAATCATATACGTTCACAACTAAGTCCTGACAACAACAACTGGACCTTATATAGGATACATGAACCCATCATCATCTATCATTAGTTGTTTTAGCTTCTTTCCTTGTACACATCATGCCAACCAATAGTCTGGTCCCTCTTCATTCCCTCATGGTGCAACAACTGCATATACATGTCCTAGCTATACAAGATCTGAAAGATGGTTGTAGTTAAGTGAAATTTTCATTTCATCTTCTAAAGAGGATTGTGCTATAGATAAAGGGATTAGATATTGTGGAATCCATGTATCTACCCACTCACTTGACTCACATTGATCCCAATCATACTAAATACAATTCTGACAAAAACAAGCCAACTCTTGTGTCCATATGGTCCATGCACTTGCATTTGAGCTTTAAAATGAATGAATATTTAAAGATTATTTGATTGTTAGACATTTTGATTTTTCTCCCACTATGCCCTCATCAACCAACCAAAAGAACCCACACACTTGTGAATCAAGTATCCCTCCTTGTGATAATGCATAACTACACCAATCAACAATAGAATGTGCTCTACTGAATGTTGCGCCACCTCTGATCTTCATTTGTTCCTTAGCCAGAGCTCTTTTCACACATGTACCTACACCATCATGCTTTCCTTTTCCATGTTCAACTTCAAAAAAACTCCAAATATGTGGTGCACCCCTCTCTACATACATCCTACTCAACCAATAAAACATACAAGCATTCTTGAATTGCCTCGTGCATTTATCTAACCAAATGAGACATCGACCCATTGCAATACCTTTTTTCTACAAGAACTCAAAAAAATTTCTCAAAACAATGTTACACAAACTCAAATGAATGAGATCTATCACCACTCATGTAAAAATTGTACTCCATGATTATCTTTATGTCCTCTTCTGTACTATCAGGGGCATGTCTATATGTTATGTGGACAAAAATAACAATTTGAATAGATTTGTAATATTGTGATTGTACTCATTTTGTGGTTGCAATGTGTAATTTTCAGAAAAATCAACCATGAATATAATAGTTCCAATTGGGAAAGAGTCCTTACACATCTTGAATTGTCGATCCAACCACTAAAACCTGTGGCTATTCCTTGCATACTTGTAGAAGATATCTTTCTTAAAATTAGAAATAAAATCAACAATACTTACCTCTCTTGTAAGTAACTCACATCTAGAACCTTCACCTCTACTCTTCAAACTATGTTTGACTATCTCAAACTTTTTTTCTCAACAATATTGTTAGAAAAATCATTTTCCCTACCCTCATGAAAACATGTTACAAACTTCGATAAACCACCACATTGCAAACACGTTTCATTTAAACAATCATTTCTATAAAAAAGACACCCATCACCTTTAACACATAAAAATGAATCTAACAAGTCCTTGGATGACTTGGAAAGTTGCATTGCATGAAACTCGTGCAACATTTTGTTAGTATGCATAGTAGAACAAATATAGCATAATAATTCATGATACATTGAAAACTCAACGTGGTATTTACAACATTTATTATGAATATTAATAGGTACACAATAAAATGGCTTACAAGACTCAAAAGCCCTTTGTAAGATTTGAAAATTTGGATGTGCTTCACAAAATGTTTTGTACAATATTGTTTTGTCACATTCCAAGAAATGTTTAGGATGTGGTGTGCGATCTCGATTACTAATTCTTAACTTTAAACATCAATTAAATTTAGTGATACTCTAGATTGAGAGTGTCAAAATTGTTCAACTTCATTCTTTATGTTATTAGTTAGCTTCTTATCAACACATGGAAATCTCCCACTAAAATCTCATGTATCATTTTGAAGAGGACTATCTAGTCTTCCTCTTCTTGAGAGTGCTCTAGAAAATGTTTTACGATTTAGATTTAAATCAATACAAGTCTGTCTCAAAAAATGAGCCTTTCTCAAATGACGGTTTACTAGTGAGGTTGTGATCACTCTACAAGCAACTCTTTTATTTTTTTCCTTACTAGTCCTTCCAATAGAAGTTAGAGCATTAAAAATATTTTTTACAATAATTTTTTTTTTTTTTTGAATTTTTGGTGACACAAATCTTCAATTTATTTAATAATGGTCTCATTTTTTAAGACTTTAGCAATTGCACAAAAGATTGACATTATTCAATTGATGTCTTACTAGAAAAGTATTGATTGAACATATTGGTAGCCCACAACAAAATCATTCGAGATGACCTTTTTCCATCAATATTATCTATTATGTTCTCATCTATTTCAAGTAAACATTTAGGGGTTCTTGAATGTTGAGAATTTTCATTGGATTCATTACAAATAGATGGATTTAGGAATTCATTTTCTTCTTCGCAAATATCCTCTCTTCTTGCATAATTAGGAGATACATTAACATTCATTGTTTCATTTTCACCTATTTCATGTTCAAAATTAATATTTTCAACTGAGTGTTCAACATTTCAAATTTTATTTTCATGCTCAACATTTTGCACCTCATTTTCATGTTGTAAATTTTCAATTTCAATTTTTTCTTCAATATTTTCAAATTCAATATCATGGTCACTTTGAATTTCACTTAAAGGTAAAGAGGAGCCTTCTCCTTGAAGAGAAATTGACGTACCTCTTCTTTCCAACCTCTTCCTTTCTCTTTCTCTCTACTTGCCTCAATTGCCTCCACTTGATAATTCCTCTTCCTTTTCGCTTTCCGATGACTATTGCTTCCCATTATTCCAACCCAAACAAGTACCAAATGATTGAAAGAATAATTTTTTTATGAAAAGGATTGCTCCAAAAGTGAATTCTTTCCTATAATGCGTAGAAATCATGATATTCTTGATAGAGTAGAGAATGTGGGGGCTCTTGGAACGGACAAAATTGACTTTTATCCATTTTGTCCACTCTGATGCAGGAGCATCCACGATTGACTGGAAATATTGCATCAACCAAAAATATTTAATTTAATTTAATTTAATTTAGTTTGGTCTTCAAATATTGTAGGTGAATAAATGTTTGTAATAAGGCCTAAAATATTTGACAAATATTTGGCCAAGTTGTTATGTTGCAATTTTATGGCAATTCAGGCTCATTTTGTGGCTTTTTCAAGGAAAAATCTTCAAATAGGCCTTCTTGGGCATGATATTAGGGGAGTTACAAGTTGTGACAACTAATTTAATGTTCCTAAACATTTTCATGAAGAATTTGGATGCCCAAGAGCAAGTGGTTTTGCTTTTTTCTATCCCAAGGCTCTTATTTGTGAGGAAGTGGCTGCTTTTCTTGGCCAATCATGGATGGAGATTACAAAATATTCCTTTTTAGAATTTAATGATTTTAAATACATTTTTGAAATCATATTTTCCATTTTCCAAGCATAGAAAATTTGGAGTTACAAGAAAGGTGTGGAGTTAATTTATATACTTTATTTTGGTCATTTTTGATGTTGCTACTGCCAGATTGAAGTTGATGCTTCCCAAGAATGGATTTTTGAAGCAAGAAGGTAGAAGCCATGATTCTTTAGGTCTGAGAGAGTGTTGATAGAAAAAATGGAAGATTAATTCCATGGTTGAAGGTGGATTCATCCACGAATTGAAGATTGCAAGTGCAGATTTTTGTTATTTGAAGTTTGCAGTGAAGGGAGAAAAGTTGCAACTATGTTTGCTTAGTAGTTTCATGTTTAAAATATGATTTTTTTTTTTTTTTACTTCTATATATCAGTCCTATTGACTTCAATATTTGATATAATTAAATATAGGGATTTTTGTATGTCATTTGTGCAAGTTTGAATTAACGAGAATTGATTCATAGTTGTTGTTTTGCATTAAAATATTTGTTATTTGTTGAATGGTTTTTAAGAGAGGATTTGATAGTGGGATTTAGAGACTATCCCATCTTGAGAGGTTGAGTTTCTACTTTATCAATGGTATCAAAGCTGGTTGTTTCTGGGTGTGCAGACAAAAGTGTTGATGTGAGGCAGTTTGCACCAAGACCTACGGGTAGAGAGTGAAGCAGTTGTAAAGAGGGTGTGGTAAAGTATTTGAAAAAATGTCTTGGAAGCCAGGAGAATGTTTTGTGATGAAGAAATAATTTCTAGAGCCACAAATAGAGAATCAAGAGCCCATCTAGAGGAGTCATTTATTTCAAACAAGGTGTAATATGAGTGGGAAATATTGCAAAGTCATTGTGGACAAAGATAGCACCAATAATATTGGATTCAAAGAGATGGTAGACAAGATGAAATTGAAAGGAATCAAGCATCCTAGCCCATACTAAATTTCTTTTTTGCAAGGAGATTTCCAGATATGGGTAAGTGAGCAATGTGTGGTTGATTTTCAAATTTGTAGATATAAGGATGTGATTGTATGTGATATAGTACCTATGGATATATGCCATGTTTTGTTGGGTAGTACTACATGATTGTAGGAAGATTACATATAGCATAATAAGGGACGAGGAAGAATATGTTTTGAATCCTTTGTAGGATAGGCAAGAGGAAGTGGCAAAAGAAGTTGTAGCAGATAATAAGCATAGAAAGGAAAATAAAATGGGAAGGGTTGAATCTTATTGTTCTTTTGGTACTAATATGTTTGCAAGTGAAACTTTATGTGTAGGGAAGAATGATGAAAAGGAAAATGTGGAAATCCTTGTTCAAAAGGATAAAGATGGAAAACAAGAGAAAAATGCAACAATGATTAAGAATGATGAGTTTCCTTTGAAGGATTTGAAAGTAATGGAAAATAAAAGTGTAGCTAAGAGTGAAGGTGAAGAAGATATGGCAACAGGAAGTGGTGAAGAAAAGGTTGAAGAGAAATAGGTAATGCATAATATGTTTCATTTTTATGATGAAGATGCGAGTGGATCTTGTGTAGATGAAAATATTTCAGTGATAGAAAAGGAATGGCAAGTTTTGACAGAAGGTGGAGTGAAGATTGTAGCAAAAGGTAATGAGGTGAAAGCAGATTTTGATGAATGCTTTGATGAGGTTGAAAATGATATTGCAGAAAGTAGTGAGGTGCTAAAACCTTTTATTTTTAATTATTTTCATGATAAGTTGGATGATTTAGTGAATTCAAATGAGATGGTTCAGTTAGAGATTGTTAGTGAAGTATGGAATGCAGTTTAAATTTGTTTGGTATTGCAAAGTTTAGTGCAGGTGCATTTTGGAGGAGATGGTTAGAATATGGTGGGTTGAATCCCACAATATTGGAAGATATTGTGAGTTGCATTTGGTGGGGGTGGTTGGTTTATGGTGGAGCTAATTCCACATTGAAAATGATGAGTGCAAAGAAGAATTGTTAGAGGAGAAGGATACTTGTTCTGGTTGGGTGTTGGAAGAGGAGAAGAAGAACAAATTAGAGGCATCAGTTTTAGTGATGGAGTTTGCTGAGGATTGTTTACAACCTAAAAGGATGGTTCTACCATTCAACTCCATTTTGTGAGACCAAACTCACAAATTTTTCTACCTTGGGTGTCTGATACAGGAGCATCCACGGTTGACTGACAATCTTGCATCAACCAAAAATATTTAATTTAATTTAATTTAATTTAGTTTGGTCTTCAAATATTGTGGGTGAATAAATGTTTGTAATAAGGCCTAAAATATTTGACAAATATTTGGCCAAGTTATTATGTTACAGTTTTATGGCAATTCAGACTCATTTTGTGGCTTTTTCAAGGAAAAATCTTCAAATATGCCTTCTTGGGCATGGGATTTGGGTAGTTACAAGTTGTGACAACTAATTTAATGTTCCTAAACTTTTGCATGAAGAATTTGGATGCCTAAGAGAAAGTGGTTTGGATTTTCTAGTTTGTGGCTCCTATTTGTGAGGAAGTGGTTGCTTTTCTTGGCCAATCATGGATGGAGGTTACAAAATATGCTTTTTCAGAATTTAATGATTTTAAATAAATTTTTGAAAGCATATTTTCCATTTTCCAAGCATAGAAAATTTGGTGTTACAGGAAAGGTGTGGAGTTAATTTATATACTTTATTATGGTCTTTTTTAGGATTGTTGTTGCCAGATTGAAGCTGATGCTTCCCAGGAATGAATTTTTGAAGCAATAAGGTAGAAGCCATGATTTTGTAGGTCTGAGAGAGTGTTGAGACAATAAATGGAATATTAATTCCATGGTTGAAGGTGGATTCATCCATAGATTGAAGATTTCAAGTGTAGATTTATGTTATTTGAAGTTTGCAGTGAAGGGAGAAAAGCTGCAACTATGTTTCCTTAGTATTTTCATGTTTAAAATCTGATTATGATTTGTTTTTACTTATGTATATTAGTCCTATTGACTGTAATATCTAATATAGTTAGATATATGGATGTTTGTATGTCATTTGTGCAAGTTTGAATTAATGAAAATTACATCATAGTTGTTTTGCATTAAGATCTCTGCTATTTGTTTAATGGTTTTTAAGAGAGGATTTGATAGTGGGATTTAGAGAGTATCCCCTCTTAAGAGGTTGAGTTTCTACTTCATCACACTCTCACAAAACGATATTTGTTCTACATATGTTCACACAAAGGCTTGCACAAAGTATGGGAGATGGTGTACAAAATAGATATCCATTATTTTAAGCTTGTTATAATAATAGAAAAAATATAATATAATTTATTCATATAATATATTAATATGATACTTATTATAATATTATATATTAATATACATAATATTAATATAATATTATAATATTATAATATTATATTATTTATATAATATATATAATATTATATATTATATATATTAATTTTAATATATAAAGCAAAAAAAATTACACAGGGGAAACGAGTACTTGTGTTCTCAATAATGGATTTTTGTTATGTACACATAACAAATATCCATTGTATGCACCTCAAAATAGACTGGGCTTGTCTCAAAAATATGGGGAAGTCGTTGTGCCCAAAATGGATACGGATTTCATAATAAAATGGATATTTGTTATATCAAACTTAAATAAAATATTATATAGTATAACTTATATATTATATTATATATTATGTATTATATCTATATTATATATATATTACATATTATTATTATTTTTCTAATATATATTATATATTATATTTATATATTAGTGTATTTTAATATATATTATATATTGTATTATAATTAAAAAATCAAGACAAAGAAATGGAGATAGGGAGAGAGAGGTAGAGAGAGTTAGGGAGGAAGGGAGGGGTAGGTGGAGTTAGAGGGAGGGAGAGAACATTGTAAACCCTCATCTTAAACCCTAAACCCTACACTCTCAACCCTTCACCCTATGCCTTAAATACCCTCAATCCCTCAACCCTCAACCCTATCTCCCTCCTTCCATAGATTTCTCTCCCTCCTACCCTCCCATCCCTATCTCCTTCTCTCTCTCACACTCTCTCACCTTATGAATCCCTATCCCCCTCATTCCCTATTTCTCTCCATCCACCTATCCCTCCCTGTCTCCCTCACAACCCCCTCTCTCTCCTTCCCACCTTACCAATCCATATCTCCCTCCTTCCCTCTTTCTCTCCCTCCCTCTATCCCTCCCACCCTACCACTCCCTATCTCTCTCCTTCCCTATTTCTATCCCTCCCTCTCTCCCTCCCACCCTACCACTCCCTATCTACCTCCTTCCATATTTCTCTCCCTCCACCTATCCCTCTCTCTCCCTCCCACCCTACCAATCTATATCTCCTCTCTCTCTCTCTCTCTCCATGCAACTCTACCAATCCCTATCTCCTCTCTCTCTCCTTCTTTCTCTCTATTCCTTCCTATCTCCCTCCTTCCCTCTATCTCCCCCTCTCTATCTCCCTCTCACCCTACCACTCCCTATCTCCCTCCCCTCTTTCTCTCCCTCCCATCCTACCAATCCATATCTCCTTCTCTCTCTCTCCCTCCCACTCTACCAATCCCTATCTCCTTGTCTCTCTCCCTCCCACCTTACCAATCTCTACATCCTTCTTTCTCTCTATTACTCCCACCCTACCACTCCCTATCTCTCTCTCCTCTCTCTCTCTCTCTCTCTCTCTCTCTCTCTCTCTCTCTCTCTCTCTCTCTCTCTCTCTCTCTCTCTCTCTCTCTCTCTCTCTCTCTCTCTCTCTCTCTCTCTCTCCCCCACCCTACCAATCTCTATCTCCTTCTTTCCCTCTATTCCTCCCACCCTAACACTCCTCCTCTCTCCCTCCCACCCTAACAATCCATATCTCCTCTCTCTCTCCCTCGCACCCTGCCACTCCATATCTCCTTCTCTCTCTCCCTCCCACCCTACCAATCCATCTCTCTCTCTCACTTTCCACCTCCCTCTCATATCTCCCTCTCTCTCTCTGTCTCTCCTTCCCACATTAAATAGATAATACTCTCTCTCTCCCTCTCTCTCCTCTCTCTCTCTCTCTCTCTCTCTCTCTCTCTCTCTCTCTCTCTCTCTCTCTCTCTCTCTCTCTCTCTCTCTCTCTCTCTCTCTCTCTCTCCTTCCCTCTCTCTCTCCTTCCCTCTCTCACCTTCTCACCTTATCAATCCCCATCTCCCTCCTTCCCTCTTTCTCTCCCTCCACTTATCCCTCCCTGTCTCCCTCACACCCTACCAATTCCTATCTCATTCTCTCTCTCCCTCCCACCTTACCAATCCTCCCCCTCCTTCCCTCTTTCTCCCCCTCCCACCCTACCACTCCCTCTCTCCCTCCTTCCCTCTTTCTCTCCCTCTACCTATCCCTCTCTCATCCTCCCCCTACCAATCCCCATCTCCTTGGACTATCCTTCCTCTTGCTATCTCGGGATCCTTCCCTCTTTTTGTCCCTTCCTCTCTCCCTCCCACCCTATCAATTCCTATCTCCATCCTTCCCTCTCTCTCCCTCCCACCTTACTAATCCCTATTTCTCTCCTTCCCTCTTTCTCTCCCTCCCTCTATTTCTCCCATCCTACCTCTCCTACCCCACCTCTCTCCACCTACCCCTCCATTCCTCCCTAACTCTCTCTACCTCTCTCTCCCTATCTCCATTTCTCTGTCTAGATTTTTAATAATAATACAATATATAATATATATTAAAAAATAATAATAATATGTCATATATATAGTATATCATATAATACATAATATATAATATATAATATATAATAGATTTCTTGAGTTTCATATAACAAATATCCATTTCTAGAAAATGGATATCTGTTTTGCACAACAAAGGCATGTCTATATTTTGAAGACATGGTGGGTTTTTTAGCCCCGCATAACAAATATCCATTATCTGTACATAATAGATATCCTTTATTGATAACATGGGTACTCGGTTCCTTCTCTGTAAATATTTATTAAATTTAATATATTAATATATACATAAATAATATAATATTATACATATTATATACTTAATATAATATAAATAATATAGTATTATAATATTATATAAAATATAATAATATAAATATTAATATTATATATTATATATGTTAATATATTATATATACTAAAAATATATTAATATTTCTAGTTTTAATAAACAAATATCCATTTCTTAGGTGTTAATAATGGATATTTGTTATGTAGCCTTAAGTAACAAATATTTGTTTACTATCAGATATCCATTTTACTTTGGTATTTGACTTGGGGGTGACCAACCTAAAAAATCAATATCCCCAACATGTTTACAGGGGTTGTAAGTTTTTCAAACTTCACCCTTTGTGTTGATGGATTTTTTTTCATCTGATTTTGATGAAACAAAAAGGGTTTGTTTAGCAAATTGACAAAATTCTATCGACATAAGACATGCTTTATTTTGAATTTACTAGGTAATTATTATTGATTTTCTACATGCACTATGTGTAAAGTCCCAATTGATAGGCTAATTGAAAAACATCTATAACTTTTAAATGGTTAAACATTTTTTGAATCTAAAAGATTCATCACATACTATGCTTCACAAATTTAGTCTAAAAAAAATTAAATTTCATAATTTTTTGACCAAGTTAGGGTGTCCAGACATATGGTTTTTAATATTTTTAAAAAATCCTACTAGAAAATTCATAACTAAATATTTACTTGCCAAAAAATTACAAAAAAATATGTATCACATTTGGGCATGTGTCCTCTTTATATTGAAAGATTCAGATTTTTTTTTTCTCCCCATTAGGCTGACCGGAAAAACACCTGCTTTTTTTTCTTGAAAATTTAGTACTACTACATTGAAATTTCAAATTTTCACTAAATAGATTTACCTTTTTCCAAAAAAGGACTAGTATCTTAGAAACTAGATTCAATTTGCTACAAACTCTGTTTTTACATATTTTTCAAATTATGTTAATAACCTATTCAAATTTTTATGTCAAGTTGCATAACTCTATTTTTCTAAATTTTCATTTCCACTTAGGGGCCTAGTTTGGACCCCCATGATCCTGCACTAACCCACTCTTGAAAGAGTAAGTTTCATCGTGTCAAGGAGACAGATAGGGACATTACTCGTTAGAAAGGAAATCATCATTTTGTATTTCATTTTTAACTTATAAGCCAATGTGGTCTAGGAGAGAAGAGATATCATGCCATGATATAACGTCTTTGCTTTAAGTACCAAAGTTGGCCACTAAATTAGTCGCACCATTACCCTCCCTATAAACAAGCTGAATTTGAAATTCATCAAAGTTAATGAGATTAACTTTAGTCTCTCCAATAACATCTTTGTAGGGCTAGCTAGGATTGGCTTTGGATCATGTCATTTCTATAAAAAATTTGGAGTCCCCTTTAATAATTTACATTTTAATACCTTTAATAACAACTAATAGGACACTATGGAGGGCAACAATAGATTTAAAAAAATTAGAGGATTGAACCCCCAAATTCATAGTATAGGTACCGATCATTTGGCCCTTGTCATTCCGTATAAGATCAACCCACCCACCTAACCTAGGTTACCCTTAGTTGATCCATTGAACTTGAGTTTGCACCAACTAGTATTAGGGGGACCAAGTTATAGTCTTGTGAGAGACCATTTTAGAAAGGTAAAAAATAGATGTGTTATTTGAAAGGATAAAATATAAAAATATAAAACTATATAGGGTTCAATTCAAAATAAAAATAATTAATACATTATTTTTTTCTAATACCAAATTCCTAATTTAGATTATGGCATGATAGTGAAGGACACTATTGTAATATTTTTATGATTGGTGGAATATCATTGAGGAATTCTCATTGTATATATGGAATGATTCTCAATACTAGGTAGTATTCATATCATCATAATAAAAATCTACCATCTTATATATAGTAACCTTTTTCTTCACTTAATTAGATCACTGTATTTAATTTGTGTGCACGAAATATTTGTTTATAATTGGTTGTTATCAATATCACATTCTTTGCAAAGTTTCCATCACCATTCCATTTGTTTGTAATTGGTGGTCATTACCATTCTGATTATATGCCATTGGTCTATTCTATGATTTAAATGTGCATTATTATTATATTCCTTATGTATGAGATGTGATTGGTATGAGTTATTGTCAAACTACCTTGTTATACATGCATTTTTATTAGACCATCTAGTTGATTATCTCCTAGTATAGAGGAATGGGCCTTAGGGTTGCACATAGTTGGTTAGTATTGATCATCATTAGGGGCCAATTGAGTTCTCAAAGATGCATATTGAAGAGTATGAAATGCATCTTAGAACATCTTAATAGTTATAGCTTTTCCTTTTTTAGTTTTGTGGAAAAGTTATATAAGAGGATCTTGTGATCGTTGGATAAAGTGACAAATTGTATATTAATTAAAATTAAACCATATAAATATGGGATGATAACCATTATATTGTAATATTTATATTTCATCATTCAAATTGATTTTGTATATTGAAACTTGTGGAGATTTATTATAACATGATAACTATTAATTTTAAATATTTGTAGGCTTAATTTGTATTATAATTTGAAATGATAATTTTTACTTATGTAATAATTCTATATTATGCAATGATTAATTTAGAATCATTAGTATGGTGTTGAAAAATTCCAATGGTTATGAGTTAATATTGCTCATGTTTGCTTTTACTATAGTAGAAGGAAGGGACACATGCTTGCTTATGAGTAGTATTATTTTTGGTTAAAATGAATTTATTGATTTCACAGATTTCAAAAAAGGATTTTAATATTATAATATTATTTTTCAAATTATTTTATAACAACACTTAAAATAAAGATACTACAACATATTTGATGTTCGATTTTGTTAAGCTTGCAGTGACTTAGCCATACACTAGCTTTATATGTAATTTTTTTAATGGTTGAAACATAATTATATGAATTCATTGTATTTTTAAAGATGTTTAAAATCTACTTTCATTCTTTCAGATTAATTTTGGATTGAAACAATATCGTGTTGGGTTTGTTTCTTCTTCCCCTATTTGGCTAAAAAGGGGCAATTGCTATCTACTATGGAGTGAATTATCCTATAATATAAGGTTAATTAAATATTAATTTAATTAAATATAATATACTAAAAGGGGTGATCACTGCTCAAAATGGGAAAATAAAATAGGAGGTATTAGACGATTTTTTCAAAAAATAATAATCCTAAAGCAAGGTTGACCCTTGGAGAATTCCTTGACTTCCTATCTACTTGGTTTGGTTGAGTTTTGTCTAATTTTTTAATTATTATCTTAAGAGGAAACAAAAAATCTCTACTATACCAAGTAAAATTAATGAATCTCCCACCATGTAACCTCTTAATTATAATTTCATTTGGTTTGGATATTATTTCACATAATATTGAGTGGACGGGTGACTTGGTTTTTTAGATGAAATAATTATTATTATTCTACCCATTCCTGAGAGATGGAGGTTATTGTTCTAGTATGTATCATAGTTGTTAGATGAAACTCTACCCTTTCATATGGATGTCATGATGAGGTCCAATTCTTAGTAATTTCAATTATTATTATTATTTTTATTATGAGGTGAGTTGGACTAAATAAGTTTTTGAAAGGATACTTTATCTCCACTATCTATCATTTCTTTTGTGTTACACATTATGGGTGTATTAAGTCTTATACTAATGTTGGTATGTGCTTTGTTCTTAAGACTTGAACTTGTCATGTGTTAGGTAGTGTTGCCTTGTGTGTTGTTTTTTATGTTTCCCATTTCATAATTTTGTAGTTGGTAAGAATGCATTTTTAACATGTATATACTATAATTTCTTCGCCAAAAATTTAATGATCCATTTTTTAACCATTAATTTCTTAGGAAAAATATTGGGTAATTATAATGTGTTAGGATACATGCTTGCATAATCCTTAATTGGATCATTGATGCAAGACTACATCAATTGGTATTAGAGAAAAGTTTTGAGTCCTAAATAATAGATTTGAATATATTTTCTAACATTGAGTTGTTTGGTAGAGTGTCTCCTAGTGAATTTATTTGAAAATAGTTCACCAAATTATGAGGTATTTTACGTCTTATTCAGGTTAGAATGCCTCTATAAATATTAGATAAATGTTCAGGTTTTTATCATTATAAAAATAATTTTAAAAAATTAATATGATAAATAATTTTTAGATATTTTTTGATACTATTGAAGAAGATATAAGAAGAGGTCATACACTAGAGATGATGAAACTAAAAGAAGAAATGGACATGTTGCATATCAATATGAATATGAAGAATAGCATGATCAAGAAAGGAATTTGTGGATATTGGTAAAAGATCTTAAATTAATCTGCCTTATTATACTAGTATTTTAAATCCTAAAGAGTTGATAGATTGGTTGATTGAAGTAGAAGAATATTTTTTAATTTGAAGAAATCCTAGGTTGTAAAACTATGAATTTTGTTAAGATACAGTTGAAAGGTTATGTTTCATTATGATGGAAAGAAGTACAATTATAAATAAATAGAATAGGAAAATAAAATATTGAAACATTTGATAGGATTGTGTCAAAATTGAAAAGATATGTTCATCATTGTAGATTATTAAGTACATCTAGTGAAAAAATTATAAAACCTAAGGTAGAAATATATGAATGTACAAGATTATACTAAATATTTTTTATAAGTTGAGAATTAGATCTAGTCATCATGAATTTTATAAAAATGAGTGATATATGAATATCTTAAGAGGTAGTATAAAAAAAAAAAAAAGTTTAATGATATTTCAATTACTTTAAGAAACATATTACTTTACCTTGAATGGAAAATATAATTTGAAGAAGAGAAACAATTTATATAAAGAAACAAAAATCAAGCTTAAAGTTATACTCTAAAGAGGAATAAATCCAAGTGGTAGTAGAGAACATAGTCATGAGGATGTAGATGAAAAGGAGAGTTATAATTCTTACTATAGTGAGAATTCTAATGGATATTAACAAGGAATAAGAATATTTGGAAGAGGAGTTGGTAGAGTTTTCCATGGTACTTGTTTTAACTATAGAGTTGAGGGACATTGATCATTCGAATGTTTTGAATCATAGGGAAGAAGAAAGAGAACACTTGAAGGAATCATAGGATCTATACATGTTTACGAAGGATATATTGGTTCACTAACTTGATTGAATGAACCCAAAAAATGCGAGTCTTTATTGATGAAATTTGTATTGTTGAAATCTACTAGGGAATATAGTGAAGAAATAGTAAAAATAAGGTATTTATGTAGAACAACTTGTAAGATTGAAGGTAAAATTTGCAAAGTCATAATTAATAGTGTAATTATTGATAATCTTGTATCAATTAAAATCATTGAAAAGCTAAAGTTGAGGAAAATAGTACACCTAAGCCCATACATGATCTCACGATTATAAAAGGATCATAAGGTATTGGTATTGTTTAGTAAAGTTGAAGTTGGGGTCATATTAGAATGAGGTAATATGTGATATTATGTCTATATATGTTTACATTTTACATTATGGAGACCATTCAATTATAATAAAAATGTTATTCATAATAGTAGAGAGAATACATATACATTATTTAAGGGAGATAAGGAACATATCCCTTACTCTATTGAAGATAAGGGAAATTAAATGATTTATTATGCTAGAATTTATTTATCTGATAGTAGGAAGGTTTTGAAAAGGTTTTAAGAATCAATATATGTATTTTTAATAGTTATTGAGGTATATGATAGCAATATTGATCTAGATTTGTAGATTGGTATTTTTGAGTTGCTAAAGGAGTACACTGACATTATGTTTGATAGCATGCTAGATGGATCAATGCAAATTAAGAGTATTATCCATCACATGGATTTGATCCTAAGAGTGATTTTATCTAATAAGGTTTCTTTTACAATAGTTTTAGAAAAAAATTATATTGACAAGTGAAAAATTTATAGAAAAGGTTTATTAGAGAAAGTTTAAGTCCCTTTATGGTGCAAACCATACTAGTACTAAAGAAAGGAGGATAACGGAGGATGTGTATATATTCTAGAACTATCGATATAATCACTATAAGATATGGATGCTACCAAGGATGGACTTAATGGATTATTTGAGTAGAGGAAAGTATTATATTAAGATATATATAAAAAATTATTATCATTATATTATAATAAGAGAAGAGGATGAATTGAAAAATATATTTAAAACTAATGAGGTTAAGTATAAGTGGCTGGTTATAATTCTTGTCTTAAATAATGCATTGAGTACATTTATGAGGTTGATGAATTAAGTGTTGAAACCTCATTTGGATAAGGTTATTTTGATTAAAGGGGGGAAAACAGGTTTTGAAGGGACTCAAAACCCTTTACATCAAAATAGTGCTACTACTACAAATGACATAGTCAATACAACAGCCAACCAACAACCAAAAACCAAAGAACTAATAGACCAAAGCTAAACACAAACAAAAGCAAGAAACTATTTCATATTTTTCAAGGTGTTGGCCACCTCCATCTCCTGATTGTAATGTAGGTTGACCATTGACAAAAATTTATTCTTTTCTTCTTCAAACATCTTCCTCATGTTTCCCTTGGTCTTGAAACTTGGATCCTTTTCCTCATCTTTCCATGACTTCTTACCCTTCTCTTTGGTGGATGCACCCTTCACCTGATGCTCAACATAAATATGATCCTCCTTGAGATCACCAAGATTTTCCATAAGAACTTTAAGGGAGTCTACACTATTCTTGATGGAGAAATGGCTAATTTGTAGTAGCCTCTTAATATCCTCATTAAGTTCTCTAACCTTATTTTCCACTTTGTGGAGGTGATTTTCACAATTTTCATTAAAATCAAAGATAGAGCTCTCCAAATCAACAAGCCTTTCAATGAGAAAACTAGAGTTTGTCCCCTTAGGTTGACTTGTAAAGTTTCCTTTAAGGATTTTGTTGAACTCATTCATTATCCACTTTGCAAGTTTTAAATTACAAGTGGCCCCATTCTTGGCCATGTCTAAGAGATACTATGTGTCTATATTTTCTTCATCTAGGTAAGAAAAATCATCTGATAGGAGATGAATATTACCTGAACTAAACTTAATCTTCCCCAATTTATTCCCCATTATTTAGCTACAATATTAGAGAGTCTTCTCTTACCTTTTCCCTTGCCTTCTATCTATTGAGAAACAATATGTTGCTAGGTACGAGCCCCCTCAAACACCATAGTGATACCTCTACTCTTTACACATTCTGGTTCCTTCACTTGCTAGGATAAAAGTTGACCATCCTCATCTTCTCTAATCTGGGAGCCACTCAACCATGAGTGTTTCTTTTTAGGATTCTTTTTGGGTGTGTTCTTTTTTAGACTACCTTTCTTCCTCTTTCACTAAGGTGAATCCGAAGGAGAGGAAGACAATACTTCTACCACCTCATACTTAGCCTCCTCATCCAGTTTCCACTCCTCATCTTCACTGTCATTAGTTCTCGTATCAGTTGTTGATAATCAACCACCTTAGGCTGGTCCTCAATAGCAAGTTTTTTACCCTTAACAACCTTGGGCGGAGAGTTCGCCTTAGTATACTCCATAATAAGAACTATAAGGCCCTCATGGAGAATCGAGGTACGAGGGTTTTTGAGATGAGCGTAGATAGAAGCCTCTAATGAGCATAAAAAAAAAAAAAGACACCAAAATCTTGTGCCTAAAATGATTAAGGAATGTGAAATAATAACCCATAGTTGCAGTGAACTTCCCATCTAGAGTCGCATACCTCATGACAACTTTTGCAATCTCTACCCAAGCAGGTTTGATTGATAATCTATCATGGCCCTAGGATGTCAACTTAACTAATTTTTCCTTCTCGTTGGCCTTGAAGAATTGATCCATTGCATCATCATTTCATTTCCTTTCTTTGAAGAACTTTTGCTCCTTTAATTGTAGCCTAGTATTTTGGGCTATAAATTCTTCTGTGATAGGGATATCCACACTATACACCTTAAAATTCCTATTTTTTCAACATTTGACAAAGAGATTGGAGGCTTCATGACCTAACCCATGAAGCCTTCCCATGTAGGGTGTAAGGCCACCCTCTTCTAGGAACTTCTAGACCTTTTAATTTTTCCTCCATTTATCATATGAGATAGGTTTCACCCTACTTCGGTCGCCCCCCATAGTCTCACTGTAATCCCTTCTCTACAAAATCCAAAGCCTACTACAATTTCTTCGCTTCAAAATCTAGAGCCTTCTATTTTTTAACATAGTAATGAGAATGGGTGTTAAGATACCCATAAAACATGTGAAGGGAGGGGAAATCATTACTCCCCAATCGTACCCCTCCTCATAATCTATTTTGGAAGTCATATAATATTAATGCTAGTGCCTTCTTGGGTACTGAAATGTACCCTTCCCATGACTTGCCACTCATTAGGCTTATACCTTCGTTAGCAAAAAAATCTGCAAGAGAGTTTCCTTCTCTAAAAACATGAGTAAACCTTACCTTCTTGAATGTACTAGCCAAAGCAAGGGAATCATTAATAAGATCGTCTATAGACCAACTCAGCTTGCTCAATTTTTGCAGAGATCTAATAATGTTGAGGGAATCTCCCTCGACCCACACCCTTTTATATCCCTTATCATAGTCTGTATTAATACCAATGTATGTTGCTTCAACTTCCACACGATGATTTTTTTGGGTTCCTGGATGAGCTTGTTATTGTTTATTTGGATGGTATTTTTTTATTTTTAGTAAGACTAATGAAGAACATTTTGAGCATACATAAATGTCATTATATAGATTGAGAGAAGAAAATTTATTGATTAGTCTCAAGAAGTTTATTTTTATGAATGATGAATTCATATATCTTGGATTTTTAATTTCAATAGATGGTTTGAAGATGGATCTAGATAAGGTAAATGTAATTATTATTTGGCATACATTGGAGAGTATTCATGAGGTAGAAAATCTTTATGGCTTGGAAAGTTTTGTAGGAATTTTATAACAAGTTGTAGAGGTATATGTACACCTATTGATAACAATATGAGAGAAGATAAGAGGGAGTTTTGGGGGACAATTTCTATGAATACATTTTTTTAATTTTTAAATAAACTTATAGAAAAAATAATGTTATCAATTTTTATAAGATATTTTAGGTTGATAGTGATACAAGTGATACAAAAGTTGGAACGATGTTAATTAAAGAAGAAAAAATTGTAGCATATTTTAATAAGAACGTAAATGAATCTACCAAGAGAAAATATTTATTATATAATAAAAATTCTATATCGTAGTTCAAGTGTTGAAGAAATGAAATTATTATTTTCTACCTACATATTTCCTCTATATCAATTGGCAAGTATTGTAGTGCACAAATAGTGAAGGTACATTAAATTAGAGATGTGAGATGGGTTGAGTTCAAGAAAAGTTAATCTTTTATTTTGAAGCGTAGTGGTAAATTAAGTAGAGCTACACATGTATTGAGTAGAGGACCAAATTTTTTAATAAAAATGAGAATTGAATTTGAAGCATAGTGGTAAATTAAGTAGAGTTGCACATGTATTGAGTAGAGGACCAAATTTGTTAATAAAAATGAGAATTGAATTTGTTGATTTTGAGGAAATATAAATTTTGTATGAGGATGACATTAATTTTGTTGAAGCATGGAAAATTTGCAAAAAAAAAACTAATAATAATGGATAAAATAATATGGGTTGATTATTTGTTTCAAAATGTTTTTTTGTTCAAGGGTAATCAATATGTATTCCTAGAAGTTCTATTAGGAAATTTTGATCAAGAAAAGTTATAGTGGTATATTAGTTTGTATTTTTTGAATTGATAAGATAATAGCATTGGTAAGTGATAATTAGTATTGGTTGCGGATATATAATGATGTAAAAAGGTATGTTCAAATTTTAATAGTTTTTCAATTAGATAAAGGTAGAAGTAAAAAAATTGGTTTAAATTACTTATTACCGATTCTAGAGAAGCCTTAGGATAACATAAGAATGAATTTTGTCTTATGTTAACAAAGAACATAAAAGGGTACAATTCATTTTGTTTTGTTGATAGATTTTAAATATGTTGCATTTCATATCATATAGAAAAAATAATGATAAATTACATATATTAAGAATTAATTCTCAAGGATATTATTAGATTGTATGGTTTTCCTAGAAGTATAGTTTCAAATAGAGATACCAAGTTTATTTATTATTTATAAAGGGTGTTGTGGAAAAAATGAAAATGGATTTTAACTTCAACATATCACCCTTAGACTAATGAATAGATAGAAGAAGTTTTAGAAACTTATTAAGGTGTTTGGTAGGTGGAAATATGGATAAGTAAGATATGGTGTTATCATAAGAAAAATTTATATACAATAATAAAATTAATAGGAGTATAGGAGAAAAATAATTTAATATGTATATGGCCATAATACATGAAGTGTATATAAGTTAAGGGAGATTGGAAATTAACAAAGTAATAGCGTTGAAGCATATGATCTTGCATATTGTAATGAAATGATTACATGAGGAAGTTATAAAAAAATGGAAAGGATGAAATACAAAGAAAATGATGATAAGAAAAGGAGAGATAAGGAATATGGAGTTGGAGATGACATCATGATATATATAGGGAAAATATATGTGTGAGGAAACTATAATAAGTTGAGGATGAGGAAGTTTGGTTTGAGTAAGATGGTGGTAAAATTTGGTTCAAGTAATGCATATAAATTTGAGTTGAAGGATTTATGATATCCCCAATATTTAATGTTGTATATTTTTATGAAAACATGAAAATGTGAAAAATGAAGAAATCATAAAAGGTGAATAGGATGAAGAAAATAACAAAAAAAAAAGATAATAAATTGAAGATGTTTAAATAGTAGAATTAAAATACTACACTTGGAGAAAGAATTATGAAGAATATTTTGTGATGTGGAAAGTTAAACCTTTGAGGATTTTACATGGATATCCATATATGAGGTAGATCATTATGGTTTTCCTTTAGCTAAAATACATGAATAAAATTGAAAGACTCACTTTTTAGTTACCTAGGTTGTATAATGTAAAAGAATCAATACAAGGTCGCCCTAGATATAAGAGAAATCGTACATCAACCAAAAATGTGTGTTTATTTGTTTAGGTTTGATTAGTTTCCATATGTTATTTTCTTGTTGTATATGCTTATTATTTTTATAATATTTATTTGAAGCATGTAGCCCAACAAATAATTATTCTACTATGTAAGACCATTGGTTTAAAACATAACACCTTCAAGTTGTAATTATATATTCTTAAGAACATAAAAAAATGTCCATATGTTTTCATCATTTTTTAATATAATATTAATGCAACATAAATTGTTACACATACATATGGAAGACCTATTTGAGTTGAGTGCCACATGTTTGAATCTCACATCAATTGATAATGTTAAGTCATTATTGGTCCCAAGGAGGTTCATAGTTAAGGCTACATTAAATTTTAAATATTATATCTTTTTGCCCCTATCATAGAGAGATAAGACATGTTTCACATAAGAGGTCCAATTCAAATATTAAATTATAGGATAAATCATTTAAAAATGATTCCATGATCCTTATCTCATGTGCATAGGGTAGTGTACTGATTAATTTTGTATTCTATCTTGGTTCATCATCTTCCTCTATAAAAACTTTTTATATTTTCCACATTAGGCTGGTCATTATTGAGGAGTGGTGCAGAGTGGCAGGGGAAGACAATCTCTTAAGAACTTCTCTCAAATACTCTTAGATAGACTCCTTAATACACCATACAACTAATGAGCAACTTAAGCACTATTTTAACTCCACACACCCAAATGAAATCAGGAGGCTTGCAAATGACTCAAAATATCTTAACATGGCTAAACTAAGCCAACAAATAAGACTTCTCACTAGGGAACACTCTTTCATCTATCACTGCCATATTAGGCCTTGTAGCCCTTGAGGCCCTATCTAATGGGACAGTCAACATAAAATCCTTCTAATGACTGAAACCAGACCAAACTCATTTGTTTTTGACACTTGATACTATCACCCACAAGCCCTCAAAACCACAAGTTTTGAATCCAATACAAAAGGCAACAAATGACCTGTTTTCTAACGCTACAAGGAGGCCTAAAAGACACTTTTCAATGCAAGTATGGTTACCTTGGCACACCCCAACACCCCTAAGCCAATGAATACCTTCCTATACCTTCAAAAAACTCATTCCAACCAATCCCAAGTGCCACAAAACAGAAAATTCACAAATCTTGCCTCAAATCAGATTTTTGCAGCAAATTTTGGCTTGTCACATAGAGATGCCAGGCCTAGGGCATCAATTTATTCTCACCAAACCCCATATTTCAGTCCAAAACCTTTTTCATCTTGAAATATACTACAATACCTTCCATTCGACCAAAAATCATATTTTTCCTACGGTGGAATGGAGAGAAACTTGCATTTTATTGATCAAACCCTAGTTGTGGAGGGTTTCAAACCCACTTGTAGTAAAATGAAGATATCTCCCTTGATTCTTAATGAAAATGAGTCAAAACACTGCTAAAAGAAAGTTAGTTCAATCATCTATCAATAAATTATGGTCTCCTTCCTATACAGTACGTAATATGGTCGTACCACACGTTTTAGCAGCAATTTTACACATAAAAAATGAAGAAAAATAGGGTTTCTTTTATTCAAACTTTCTCCAAACTTCACCATCAACATGCCTCGACCAAAAGAGACCTATTTCAACCTTTGAAACCTCTTTCCAACACCCTCCAACTTATTTTGGAATTAGTTGGATGTTGGAAAGAACTGATTTTTTTTTAAATATTCCAAACTAGACTCCTAATTGCCTAATTAAGGCAATTTATACTACTCCCAAGAAGCCCAATTACAAAAAACATTTAAAAGGTGTTAAAACACCACAAAAAACATCAAAACATCAAGGAGACTCCCCTCAAATACTTGGTTGCACCAAGGGATCTTAATTCCTTAACTTGCCTAGATGCACCAAGTGCACATGGTGAGGAAGGAGACCTTGTTATTACATCTAAACTTAATTCCAAATCTAAAAACCTATTACAAATCATTCAAGATGGTCCTTAGGACCTTTACTCAAAGACTCAACACATGACAACATAACTCATTTCCTATCAAATACTTCAAAAGACAAAGAGAATATGGGTGCTCCTGCACCAAGGAGTTAGGAAGTTGTCATTTATTTTCAAGTTGGTAATCCATAAGATCATAGATAACCAATAGAAAGTTATCTCTTATATCTAGTTTTTGAGAAGACATCACTTTTTTTTTCATGTTCATGTTTGTAATCAAAGGATAAATCCAAATTCTACTTGTAATCCCTAGCAAAAAATCTTTTGATTTAGTTTTATACCATAAACCAATAAATTATTATTCTACATATTTATTGTGATGTGAATATAGATTAAGAATTTGAAATCCAATGTATGAATCTGTGAGTGATTTATGTAAGGCTAAATGGTTGGATTATCCTTAATTAGATCCTTCATCCATGATTGCATCATTTTGGTGGGAGTAGTTTTTGATCAATTATTATAGTTTTTTAGTCTAGTGATTTTCTATTTTTGTCTTTCCCACTTAATGTTGTGGTTGAATTATAGTGTTCCTATTTTTAAGATATAAAAACTCACAAGTTTTGGTCATAAATGAATGGGAAGTAAAGTGGTCAGATAATCTTAAGTGGAGATAAACTTTATGATTACAGTTACATGTATGACCAATAAGATATGGCTAGTATGTTTGAGAAAAAAAACACATTATTTTTTACACCATGTTTAGGTAATGGTTGGTCAAAGGGATGCTAATTATATGATACTTCAACATGATTATATCAATTCTAGAGGAACAAGTTGATCAATGCTAGTTGTAAAATACCAAGACCAAGATTAATAATGTCATAAAATAATTATTAGAGGCTTCAAGGATAATCTGAAATATCTCCTTTTGGAAAAAGGGGTATTTTGGGTTATGAGGTCCCTATTATCTAAAAAAATATCATTGGTGATTTTATTGGGTGAGAACTATGGGTTCTTATGTGATTATTTTAATATGTTAGTATGTGTCATTTAAGAAGTTTTAAAAACACAATGCCATGGAATAAATGTTTGCAATGTTAATGGTTCATCTAATTTAATTTATTAATCTTAATACTCTATGTTTTAATGGTTAAGCACACACAAGAAGTCTCCCATATGGTAGTTAGGTAGTTGGACAAAAGCTTAATTTTAATTTAATCATTTTACTCCATAATTTTATTTTATGAATATAATTTTACTTCATGGTATAATTATTTTTCTCTTCCTATGCATTTTTAATCTTACAATAGCCAAGTATAACATTATAATACATTTTTCATTTGGCTTATGAAAACCCTTTTTCTAGCCACAAGGTTTTGGGCTTGAATTCATGTTGATAGAATACCTTCTCCACCACCTAAAAATTTATTTGAATGAATATAAATATCCATTGGATGGGTTTACTCCCCTTGTTCCATAGCTAGTAGAATTTGATGCTATTTTTGTTACTTATATAATAGTTAATTGATCTTCCTCTTGTTGAAAATATGTTTTTGGTGTTGTCATTGATTTCAACAGTTGGTCATTGATGTCAACAGTATGTAGATTATGTGTTGGAGTTGTTGGAAGGATGCTAGTATTGTCATAGTTGGGGAGATTGCCAACAGTATGGATATGTTGCAGTTTGATGTCTTATTGATGTCAACCATACTATGGAAATTATTGGTTTTGTTGGAAAGTGTTACAAATGTTGTAGATGTGTTGAAGAAGTATTTGTAATATTGTTGATGTAGTTGGTTCACTTGATTTCCAAGTCCTTTCTGAGAAAATTTAAATAAATGAGTGAGCAGTGTGGTAGATGTGTATTCAATGTTGTGCTCCAAATTTCTTCATGATTTAAGATATGATTGTGTGGTTTGGATGTGATTATCAAAGGTTTTCAAAGGTGGTATATCCAAAGTTTCAAGTTTTGGATCATTTTACAGTGAAATTTGTGTTTGACAATTTGTCTGTATGCGTAGAAGGTTGTCTGAGAGAAATAAGATTAATCCACATTTCTTCGCAGTAAGGTTTCTTATCTTATAGATTTGGGAACATGCTTACATTTCCTATATCTTCCTTCCCTTGAGGTTTCAGGTGCTGAGATGTTCTGCAACGTTGCTTAGTCAGTTGTGTTCTATGACAGGGTGTCTGCTTGCACATAATTATGATATTCTCAAGTGGTTGTGGCAGTGTTGTAGAATATTCTGATGATACTGGAATATTTTGAGATTTTTTTTGGATGTTTTGGAGTGTTGCTATGTGGTCTGTGTAACCTAAAGAAGCATGTATGTGGTTTCTTGTAGTGTTAGTTTAGGTTTGGTTGACCTAGTGTGCTAGCACTATTTGCGAAGGTATCTCATGGATTGTGGATGTGTTGTATAGCGTGGTGATGTAGATTTGGGTCCTAGTTAACCCTTTGTGTGTTCATCCTTCACTTCTTTCCACCATGGAGGTGTTTTTTTCCAACCTATTTTTGTGTTGTATATTTTAGGTACATACGTTTCATTAAGGCTGACCTAATTTAGATTATTTAGGTCATGGATGGTATAAATGTAAGGTGAATTTTTGCATATGTGTGTAGATCTATAAAAGGTGTGTGAAAGATGAAAATTTTATTATGTGTGGTGATATGAGTGTGAGCCTATTACCTATGACTCCAATGCAGTGAGTAAAAGGGTCTACATTTTTAGTGTGCTTGAAGTTGCTGGAGGCAATGAGCCAAAGGTTTCTATGGTGGATTTATCCTATTTCCTTGAGATGGCGAATCTCTTTGTAGTAGTATTCTTCTATATTATTTCTTCTTGGAAGTGAGCCACCCGATAGTGAGCCTTTCTTCTTTTTCTAGGTAGTGAGCCATCTTGTATTTAGTGTTGCAATTCATATATATGTAAGCTAATCCTCATCGTGGTTTTTCCATTCTTGGTCTTTCCACATAAATCTAGTGTTCTTATGTGTTTTGATGTGTTTACATTAGTGTTTCATATGTTTACATTTCACTAATGCATGATAAGGATTTAAGGGCTAAAAAAGGTTTGAATATTGATGAGGGATTGAATTTTTTATGTATAAAATTGATTCACCCCCTCTCAGTTTTCCTTTGCATCTAAGAATTGGTATCAAAGATGTGGTTCCTTAGAGAAAGCTTAATCACTTGAGGTAGATTCAGATGGTGCATAGGAAGGGTGTCAAAGCTCCTATTTTTGATGGAATGAATTATGCTTATTGGAAAGCTAGGATGGAGTCCTTTCTAGTCTCTCTTGGATTTGGTGTTTGGTAGTCAGTTGTAAAAGGATACACTATACTTGCTACTGGTCTAACAAGTTATGATGAAATCAAGGATTATGAAAACAGTGGCACAAGGAATGCTATTTTGAGTCATTTTCTGATTTTAAACTTGGAAAAGTGATAAGTCTAAAATCTGCTAAAGAGATTTGGACAAAGTTGGAGAGTATTTATGAAGGAGATGACAAAGTCAAACAAGCGAAAATGAATAATTACAAAACCAAATTTAAAACCTTAAGGATGTATGAAGATGAAGATATTACTGCCTACATGCTCAGAGTTGATGAAGTTGTCAATGTCATCAATGGTCCTAGTGGTAAGCTGAAAGAAAGCGAAGTTGTGAAAAAGGTACTAAGAACTCTTCCTAAAGCTTATAGTTCTAAAGTTTTTTCTATTGAGGAAGCTCAAAATTTGGATAATTATTCTAGAGATTAGATGAATGGTGCTTTAACTTCTTTTTAAATGAGAGAGTTTCGTCAAAATGCTAAAAGTAAAGAAACTACCTTTAAAGTCTACAAAGTAGAGAAGGATGATGAATTAGATTTGAATGATCTTGATGAGGTGGAAGAAAATTTTGAAAGGAGATTGAAAAAGGGCACTATAAAATATAGAGGTAAGTTACCCTTTAAATGTTTCAATTGTGGAAAGATAGGCCATTATTCATCTAAATGTCCAATCAAAATTTTAAATGATAAACCTAAGAATCATAAAGGAAAATTTGTAAAGAAGAGTTACTATGTGGAAAGGGACAATGGTGTTTGTGATGATGAGGAATCAAATTACCCTGATGAGAGAAGTGATGAATGATTGTTCATGGCTTTAAATGTTAGAACTAATTCTACTAATTCTGAAAGATGTGTGAAGGAAAGTGCTTCAATAATAAGTCACAACATTGAAGGAAATATGTTGATTGTTTTTCATGCAAGAGAAGAGAGAAATTATTGGATAATTGATAATGGATACTCATATCATATGAAAAGTGATAAGAGTAAGTTTGATAAGCTTGAAAATTATGATGGTGGTATTGTTAAGTTTGGTGATGATACATCTGCTAAGATTTGTGGAAAATTTTCAATTAGTTTTTATGGAAAGAATGAAATAGATGATGTTCTTTATTTCAAGGGTCTTTAGCATAATATTCTAAGTGTAGGAATAATGTATAGCAAAAGATACAATCTTGTGTTTTAGGATTGTGGCTTTGAAATCAAAAAAGGAAGCCTCGATACTCTAGTTGCTGCAGGAACAAGGACATAAGGTAATGTTTATCAACTTAAAGGTAGTGGTTCTAAATGCTTCATATCTCAAATCAATGAAAGTTGGCTATGAAATAGAAGAATGGGTTACATTAATTTTGATATCCTAGTGAAGATCAGTTCTACTAATGTTGTGAGAGATCTTCCAAATATTACAAATCCTATCAATGCAATATGCAAGGAATGTTAGTTTGGAAAGAAAAATAAGAAGAGGTTCAAGACTAAAGAATATTCTACCATGGGTCCTTTGGATTTGGTGTAGACAGACCTAAGTGGACCTACCAAAATAAGAAGCTCATGTGGTGACAAGTATTTCATCTTATTGATTGTGATTATTCTAGAATGAATTGGGTAACATTTCTTAAAAAAAGATTAGAAGCTCTAGATAATTTTAAAGCTTTTAAATCTATGGTAATGAATGAAATGGATTTAAAAATCAACTGCTTGAGACCTGATAGAGGTGGTGAGTTTACTTCAAATGAGTTTTAACAATTTTTGTGAAGATCGTGGAATAAAGAGGCATTTGTTAGCTCCTAGAACTCCTTAGCAAAATGGAGTTGTGGAGAGGAAGAATAAAACAGTTCAAGAAGCAACTAGGATAATGATGAAGGAAGCTAATCTACTGGATGTCTATTGGAGAGAAGTAATTCATAATATAGTCTACATTCTTAACAAAGGTCAAGCAAGAGTGAATAGTTCAAAGACTCCCTATGAGTTATGGTATGGTAAACCTCCTATAAAGTATTTCAGAGGTTTGGAAGCAAATGTTATTGTTGTCAATCAGATTGCACCCGAACGCTTGAACAATTAAATTCAGCAATCTGTTGAAACATTGGATCAAACTCAGGTTGTGGGTGACCTATAATGAGATTGAACCTCCAGATTCTAGGCTAGCTTCCTATATGATTCTTAATTAAAAACTGAGTAACTTGCTGGAAAAAAGGATAGAAGGACTATTGCTAAATGCATGCGAAACTGTAAATTGAAGGTGATGCACCTAATTGATGATAAACTTGTAGATTGGTTCACAACTTGTACCTTTAGGG
>VDFB02000003.1:631550601-631653013 GCA_007258455.2 Sequoia sempervirens
AATTAAGAAAATACATTAAATTCCCTAGCATTTTGAGTTTCAAGAGCGAAAAAGACTTAGACAGGGGTGTTGGACATCCTAGTCTCGGGAATTACATTTTAAAAAGTTGTAAACTCAAGTGTCAGCCTTTGGTGTCTTGAAAATGGTACCTTGTTGTCCTAAGTCCAAAAACTTCTTGGGATGTATATATAAAAAGTATTTCCCTCTCATTTGGACAATTATGAACTATTATGCACTAATTATCAACACACATGCAACATTTTTATGAGAATTCTTTATCTCTCTTCTATACATGCTTTCTACAACTCTCTATTTTGTTATAGAGACTAATCCTTGTAAGTATTGAAGGCAGCTCACTCCTTCATCAACTCCTTGTGGCAATTTGTGGTATGACATCACTCCAACAAGGGTTTTATACCTAACTTGTAACTCTATCTTATGCTATTTCATTTACTAGAGTTATTATTATTTACTTTGCCTCTTGTCCCAAGAGCACGTAATAGATACTATCATCATCATTTCTGTTGTGGAGGTGGGAACGCCAACATAGGGTTTGACTGAGGGAATATCCTATACAACACAACCATTTTACCTCTTTTTATGTGTGTAGATCCAAGTTTGGAACTTCCAAAAGTGACAAGTTGTAGAAGGATAGAGTAGACTGTGACTAAGTAACCTAACCTCAAAACAACCGAAAACCCTATGACTAGGGCACCCCACACCCCTATACCTCCAATTCGGGCTCTTCTTTCAATGACAAGTTCCCCTCTATTTGCATATTTTCAGATTTGTAGTTGTTTCTGTAATTTTCTATTTTTATTTGTGTAATCATTCATATTTTTAGATTAGGGCTTACATCAATTAGGTTAATTGCATCACACTTATAAAATCCACCTTCTTTGCAATAAAGGAAAAATACCTTGGCAATTTGGCTCTCCTTCGAGGTAGTTAGCCAATCATAAAACCCTCATTGGTTTGTGTTCCAATGTTAAGCAAATAAAAGTTAGATTCAAACTAATTTACTAGTTAGATCTAGAGTCCCTTTTCCAACATAACACTAATTATGGATGAGGATTGGAAATATTGATTGATTTTAGATAATTTGGATGATATGATTGTAAATTACATGATTGTAAATATTAGATAATAATATTTCACAATGATGTAATGCAACATTAATGGCACATGATTTTGGTGGAAAGAGGAGGGATGGATGATGGTAAATGGTAAAATTGGATGAAGGATAAATATTGTTAAATTAACTTCATGTGCAAAGAGAAACCTATGATTTTTTGTAGCATTGGCATTATGCACCATGATGGACCTTGATGACGATGCACCATATGTATATGGGCCAACACAAAATAAAGAAGCTAAAAATAACATAGTGATACAAGAGATGTGTTGTTGGTGCACACCATCATATGAAGGATCAAAACAATTGTAATAGTGTTATGGATGGAACACTAGGATTATATGCAATGATCCAAAAGAAGCTACAAATAGCATAATGATCCAAAAGACATGTTGATGAGGTATATAATCATGTGAAGGATGAAGGAAACCATGACTATAGTAAACAAAAAAACACAAAAAAAAAACACAAACATAGACACAAATAGATGCAAATGATAAATTGAGAACATGCAAAAAACATGAGGGGGTATCAAATGAGATGTTGAAGCCAAGGGTGTATGTGACAATAAGTGGTATGGAAGGATGGGGTAAGGAAGGGTGGGATGAGAAGGATTTCAAGAAAATATTAAATCATGGTGAGAGGAATGTGAAACATATGGAGGTGAAAAATTCGTGCCCCAATGGGGATATATGTGAACCATTCCATAGGAAACATTAGCAAGGGGATGCTCCCATTTGAGTACAAAATCAAGGAAATGGTGTGAAGCGAAAGATAAGTGGAAAAAATGGGATGAAAATGGATGGTTAGGGGTAGTGGGGAGGGATCAAAATAAGGTGAATTAATGGTTTTTGAGAAATTTGATGGAGGATGACACAAATAGGTAATACATTTGGATGCGATACTTGAAGGGATATGATGAAGTGTGTGAGGGTAATAAATGACGGGCAAGAACTTAAGAAAATAATTTGAAATAAGGGGGAAGATGGGATAGGTAGAATGTGATGGTTGAGATAATATGGAATTATGTAGACTCATAGTATGGAGTAGTTTCTTGCTACACATGATTCTTATTTTACAAGTTTCCATCATGGTAATTTTCCAAGGTACAATAAGAAGTGGTTTTCACTATTGGGTGAAGTTATTTTTCTTTACTAATTTTTTTTTGTTATTTTTTGGATTTTTGGATTTTTTTGAAAGAATGATGCTAATGAATTAAGAATATAAATTCTTGAGATGGACAATAATCATGGTCTCATCTAGTTCATTTAATTTAGGAGTATCTATCTTATATGCTCTAAATATGAACTTAATAGTGATGACATAGGGACCTAACCAATTGGTCTCAAACTTCCCTTTCCTCTCTCACATCTTGAGTGATATTCTTATGAACTTCCTTAAGGACAAGATCCTCACCTTAGCCTCTCTAGAGTAGATTTATTTTTTATAACCATGACACAACCTATGTTCATATTCTTTAATGTGATTGGGAGAAGTGAGATGGTACTCCTTAAGGATTTCTAGCTCATGTTATTGTGTCACCCAATAATCCTTATCTGAGATGAGGTTACATACAGAGACACAAAAAGAGGGTATCTTGACCCCTATTGGCAATATTTCTTTGGCACCATAAACAAGGGGATATGGAGTAGCACCTATGGGAGTGTGAAAGATGGTGCGATAGGCCCAAAAGATAGGATTGAGTTGAATGGGCCAATCATGGTCATCATCATTAAGGGTTAAGACTTTTATGATGGTTTTTTTGAATTTCCCAACTTGGCTATTTTTCGGCGGGTAATATGGGCTGGACCACTTATGTTTGCTATGGAAATTATCAGATAGGGATTTTATTTCATAGATTTTAAACTATTTTTTGTTGTCTATGATGATGGTGGATGAAAATAAAAAAATAAAAAATGAGGTGGTTAAGGATGAATTTGGATATTTGGAAGTTGGTGGTAAAAACGAGTGGAATTGCTTCAATCCAATTGCTGTAATACATGATACTAGGAATACTAAATTTGTGGCTATTGGAGGAGGTGCGATTATTCCCAATGAGATTAAGGCCCCAAATAGAGAAGGTTCATGGAGTGGTAATAAGTTGGAAAGCTTGCAAGGGTATATGAATAATTTCCCCATGTTTCTAACAAGAAACACATTGCTTTATATATTGAGAAGTATCTAATTCCACAAAAGGCCAATAATATCTTGTGTTTGCACCTAGTGATCCCACAATAGTGGTTTACACTTTTTGGGACATCTTATTTTTGTTGAAATCACATATTTTTAGAAAATATAATGATTTAAGCCTTGAAAAGTTCTATTTAAAGGATTCCAAGTGAAGAGGGTTTGATCAAACCACCTTTGATCAAACTCCCTTGGATAGAACCCCACTAGTTTTAAACCATACCTATAACAGAGTCTCCTTTACACCTATCAAAATGTTGATTAAAAACCACTTTTGATTTACCTTTTAGGGGATCAAATGAATTCATTTAAAATTTATTTTTTGTAATTAAGTAGTCCTTATTATAATCTTCTCAAAGAGTATAATTTTAAATATATTTAATTTTTTTATTATATTTATTTTTTTATTTTTTGTGAATGTAGGTTTTTCACCTAAAATCAAGCTCTTTATTCTACACAAGTGGAAAAATAGTAGATTATAATTTTTTTTTGAAAAATATCTATGAACTTGATATCGATGTCCTTGATCCAACAAAAAAAATAAAGAATTTTAATACATACAAAAAAAGTTGTGTTAGCAAGTAAACCTATGTCTAAATTCTAACTGGTTTGAATTCAAAACTTAATTAAGAAAAAAATAATTTAATAAAACACTATGAAACCAATTGCATGCAAAAGATATCGTAGTTACAAATCTAAATTCAATTTTTTTATAATTTTATCCTTTATAGAAAAAAAGTTATGTGTTAGCAAGTACATGTCACTCTTTAAAAATGGTGTTTATTGTTAAAAACTAGTTTTTGAAAGAGATGGAAAAATAAATGCAATTTGATTCCAAAAATTAAAAAAATATATATTTAGAATCTATAGAAAAAATGTCACAAACCACTAGTTTGCATTATCTTCAAATTCCTTAAAGGGTTTAGCAACTATAGGTGCCTGAAAGTGAAGATTTAGTTAAAAAAATTAAGTTCAATGTCAAGTTTGGCCAAAAAGTGTAAACCACTATTGTGGGATCACATAAGATCATGTCATTTGTATGAGCACCAAAAATTTCATTATGGAATTCCTAAAGTGTTGGGTTAAACTCATTTGAGTTGAGACATCTAAGAAACATTTCATTATTTCCCTACAATAGAGCATCCCACCAAGGCGAGTGTAATGAGAGGTGTGTTGAATAAGGTATTTGTGTTTGATGGATGACATGTTTGGGGGAATGGTCCAATTTTGGAGATAGGAATAGTAGTCACTGTATAAAGGAGTGTCAAGAAAAACAATATCATATATCATGTCAGAGTCTAGGAGATAATAAGAAAGTATGAGGAGTTTTTCTACAAGAAACTGACTCATGAGCTTCAATAGGCATGTCTAGAGGAGATCCAATAACGACCATTGAGTTAGCATCTTTTTTGTTGATATGAGAAATTTTCTCAAAATATATATCCAAGAAATACTATTTAAATTTATCCACCATGTGGTTATAATACACACGTTTGTCATCCCTAGTAAGGAACCCATCATTGACCTATTTGACCACTAACTATGAATCACCAAATACTTGTGAGTGTTGGATATTCCATTGTACTACTAGTTGTATTCCATATATGAATGCCTCATATTTCACTAAATTGTTTGTACAAGAGAAGCTAATGCAAACTACTTTTGGGATGAAATCACCTTGGGGGTGATGAAAAGGATACCGACACCTAATCCATGTGAGGTGAATGATCCGTTGAAGTATAATATCCATTATTCATATTTTTTAATGTGGGGGATATATTCATTTGGTAATTTTATGGTCAAAGGATAATAATCCTAAATAAGATCCTTTTTTAACTTATTTATTGTAACTTTCCTCTTGATTTCCTTTTGATTGATATAATTAATATCAAAATAACTAAGGACCATGACCTACTCTATCATTCAGTGAGTAAGGACTTCCTTGGATAACAAGTATTTCAATGGGTCAATTTTGGAAATAAGATGAGTGGTAGAATTAAGCAAGCAATGTTGAATCTTCTACATGGAAAACACTCTTACAAGGAAATGTTTGTCCATGAATGAGTAATTGAGTTCACATTTGACTAATGTCTTGTCAAGGCAATAGATGAAATTATTTCTTCTTTGATCATTATGCTAAGCTAAGAGGGATCCTAAGGAATGTTATGTAACCAATATGTAGAGAATTAGAGGCCTATCTTTTATAGGTACCACTCGCACTAGATGATCGAATATATATTCCTTAATCTAGTCAAATGCTTTTTAGCATGATTGATCCCACTCAAATATGACATTATTTTGAAGTAGATGTGAAAAAATATGGAACTTATCTACTAGCTAAGCAATGAAATACTTGATAGCGTAGAATTTTCCTTATAAGCTATGCATATATATAAGGATCCTTAGAGGCACAATCTTTGTTATTGCTTTTACCTTATCTAGATCTAATTCATTATCATATCTAGAAGCATTGAACCATAAGAGCTTTCTTGATGTGACCTCAAAGATGTATTTATTGGGATTTAGTTTGACCTTTTACTCTCTAAGCCTCCAAAAGATATGGTACAAGATTACGAGGTGATCTACTTTGATTTTTGATTTTCTTAGGATATTATCCACACAATGATCAAAAATATCATATAAAATATCATGGAATATGATAGTCATGTACTTATAATATGTGACACCAATTTTTTTAGGCCAAATTGCATGACTTTGTAATAGAATGTTCCCCAATGGGTGGTGAAGATACAAGTCTTATGCTAGTCTTTTGGCCCTATCTAAATGACAAAACCACAGTAGGAGGGTCCTCAAGGAGAACTATCCAGACCGTGCAACAATAGTAACACAACAAAAGCAACACATAATATGGAGGAAAATGTAGATGCAAATATTCTCATTAATAGAAATCTCAATTACATTCTGCCGACAACATCCAGGTTTACCGATTCGGCTCACAGGCCTGATATAACATGTTCATTATTACAACATTCCAATATGCTCTTATATGCGAGCTAAACTCTTACAATTCAAATCAATCTTAATCTACTTAATCAACTACTAACTCCACTCCCCTATTCTAATGATTGATTACAAGCTTTATACTATATCCGCGATTCTGGAAACATCTGTGTTGGCTAAAGATCATCACATTATCCAAGGAAAGAAAATGTAACGTGCACATGAATAGGTCAGCCTCAAATTTGAATTACTCTATCAACAGGTGCATAAAATGAAGTGTGAACCTATAAGGAAGGTTGAGAACACTCCACAGAACACTTAGAATCACACCATTGAGATCCACAAGTTATAGGGATGATCCACGAATGATCAAATTAACCGATAGGCTTGAAACTATTCCGGTACCCGTTCAAGAAATTTCCATGAAATTCTAGAAGCGATAACTTGCCGGAGAAAGATCCAATCATGCCCAAATATTGGAATAAGGAAAATGAACATGACCACGATGTACACAAAGATCCATAGGGTCTAGTGAGCAAAGATGATGAATCCACCAACATGAACTGAGCAAGAACAAAACTGAAAGAAAATATTTTTTGGTTGATGCAAGATTGCCAAGAACCAAGGATGCTCCTGCATCAGCCATCCGGGGTTAATGAAAAGTGAGTCCCTCACTTTGCTAGGGCTAAAGGAAAACCAAGTCAGTCTACCTCAACCTGAGAAATCCAAGAAGAATCCTCAACTGGTCTATCTTTCCATTTCACAAGGTATTCTTTGTACTATCTTCCACAAGTCTTCTTCCCATCTTTGACATCCAAAATCTCTCCAATCTCATCTAACTGCTGCGTAGGAAACTAGTTTTCCATTCTTACTTCACTGTTTTCTTTGCATTCTGCTTCATGGTACCAGTGTAGGTCTACAATGTTGAATATAGGTGATATACCCATGCCATTCAGTAACTCTACTTCATATGCATTTCCTGAATCAAATTTCCTTAAAATCCTAGAAGGTCCAAACTTCCTCATCTTCAGCTTACTATATGTTCCAACTGGAAATCTCTCCTTTCTCAAATACACCATCACCTCATCTCCAACTTCGAACTCCTTATGTCTTCTCTTGTCATCTGCTTTCTCCTTATAACTCTTGTTCATATCTTCCAACTGCTATTTCACTTGAGTATGCACTTTCTTCATATGTTCCACAAATTCATCTGCTTTTGCACTTTGTTTATCTTCCATACTGATATCTCTCAATTCTAATATACCTCTAGGATGAACTCCAGTAACAATCTCAAAAGGTGTCTTTCCTGTACTCCTGTTCACTGAATTATTGTAAGCAAATTCTGCTTTTGCAAGGACTAAATCCCAACTTTCGGTTTTCTCTCCAACCAAACATCTTAGCAAATTCCCTAAACTCCTATTCACTACCCTTATTTTTCCATCTGTCTGTGGGTGAAATGTAGAACTAAACTTCAAATCTATCTTCAGCTTCTTCCAAAGTGTCTTCCAAAAGTAACCAACAAATTTTGTATCCTTGTCTGAAACTATACTCTTGGGTAATCCATGCAATCTAATCACTTCTTTGAAAAAAAAATCTGCTACATGTACTGCATTTGTTGTCTTCTTACAAGGTAGGAAATATGCCATTTTAGAAAATCGATCAACCACCACAAATACTGAATCATTACCTCTTTGTGTCTTTGGAAAACCAAGTATGAAATCCATGTTGATATCCTCCCAGGGTCTCTCCAGAACTGTCAAAGGCATATACAACCCAACATTTTGACTACTCCCTTTTGCAACTTGAAAAAATCTGCAACTCTGTACAAATTTCCTAACATCCTTATGAATCTATGGCCAAAAGTAATTCTCACTTACCAATGCTACTGTCTTATCAACTCCAAAATGTCCTGACAATCCTCCATTATGCTTCTCCTTCACCAAGTTATCCCTCATTGAACTTTAGGGTATACATAACTGATCGCCTCTGAACAACATATCCTCCTGAATGAAATAATCCAACCACTGACTTCTATCCTTCGAAACTGGTTCTTTGCAAGCTTTCCAAGGTTCTACAAAATCTGGGTCTTCCTCATACAAGTTCTTCAATTCATCAAAGCCTAATACTTCCACTCTCATCTCCATTTGTAAATTCCTTCTCCTACTCAAAGCATCAACAACTCTATTTGACTTTCCACTCCTATGCTTCAAAACAAAAGTATAACTCTGCAGGAACTCCACCCATCTCATGTGTCTCTGATTCAACTTACCTTGACTATTCAAATATTGCAATGCTTGATGATTCGTAAACAATACAAACTCCTTAGGCAACAAATAATGTCTCCACTTCTTCAAGGGTTGGACTATGGCATAAAATTCCTGATCATACAATGAATATATTCTCCTAGCATTATTCAATTTCTCATTGAAATAAGCTACAGGTCTTCCTTCTTGACTCAACACTGCTCCAATTGCATTTCCACTTGCATCACAATCTACTTGAAATACCTTATTGAAATATGGTAAATCCAACACAGGTTGCTCAGTCACCTTCTGCTTCAACAATTCAAAACTTTGATCTGCTCCAAACGTCCACCTAAAATCCTTCATATCTCCTCTCATTGTTTCTGTCATAGGACTGCAAATAGAATTGGAATTCCTAATAAACTTCCGAAACTAGCCAATCCATGAAATAATATTACTTCTCCAATGCTATCTAGTGTAGGCCACTCAACAATTTCTCTTACCTTTTTAGGGTCCATCTTTAATCCTTCCACGGATATCACAAATCCTAGATATACCAACTCCTCCTTCATGAAACTACACTTCTTAATGTTTATTAGCAACTGCTCTTCTCTCAACCTCTGCAAAACTTGTCTGATATGCAACAAATGTTCTTCTCTACTCTTACTGAAAATCAAGATGTTATCCAAGTAATCAATCACAAACTTACCCAAGAATTTCTTCAATACCTCATTCATCAACCTCATGAAAGTACTCGGTGCATTTGTCAATCCAAAAGGCATCACCAACCACTCATACAATCCTTCATTTGTCTTGAATGTTGTTTTCCACTCATCTCCTTCTCTAATTCTAATTTGATGATATCCACTCTTCAAGTCTATCTTGGTAAAATATTTAGCTCCACTAAAGCAATCGATGATGTCATCCATCCGGGGAAAAGGAAATCTATACTTTACCATGATCTTATTTATGGCTCTAGAATCCATACACATCCTCCATTCTCCATCCTTCTTAGGTGCTAGCACAATAGGTACTGCACATGGACTTAAGCTTTCTTTGATCAAACCCTTCTTCAACAATTCTTGCACTTGTCTATTCAACTCTTCATTCTCTATCGGTGTCATCTAGTGTGCTACTTTATTAGGCAAACTAGCTCCAAGAATTAGATCCATGCAATGAATAATACTCCTCACAGGTGGTAATCCATCAACTACATTATCTGAAACTATCTCCCCATAATTCCTTTATCTCTTATGGTTGTTCTTCTACATGCTTCAAATCTTCAGTCTTCTTAGGTACCAAGGCATAACATATGTTCTCATGTCTCAACACGTCTAGGAATCTCCTCCATCAACCAAAAAAACTCTAGTACTCGTACAAACCTCAACTGTAGGGACATCTTCCAGAGGCAAAAAAATCTACTTCATCCCATTAGCAACAATAGTATATATATTCTTCTTTCCATCATGAATATCTTGTCTATCATATTGCCAAGGCCTTCCCAACAAAACATGGCATACATCCATAGGCATAATATCACACAAAACTTCATCATGATAATTTCCTATCTTTAATTTCACCAAACATTGTTCACTTACCAGTATCTTATGCTCATCCTGAATCCAATCTATCTGATAGGGATTCGGGTGTTTCAACTTTCCAACCCCAATTTAGTCACCATTTCTTCAGAAACTAGGTTCTTAGAACTTCCACTTTCAACAATCACTTTGCAACATTTACCAACTACCTTACATCTAGTCCGAAACAAATTCTTTCTTTGCAATCGTTCCTTTTCTACTTCACTTTGTAACAATACCCTCCTATTCACCAACACTTCTCCATCTTCCGGTTTATTAGATGATCCAACATGATCTTCCTCGGCAAAGGCTATTCTCCTATTGTTCTCTGTCTTTCTGCTTGTCTCTCCCTGATTACATTCAAATGCTCTATATTCTCCACCACACTTAAAGCAAGTGCCCCTAAATACTCTTTTCTCCTTATCATCCTTCCTATAACCTTCATTCTAGTAACCACCATATCCTCCTCTTCTATAAGAGTTTCCATCACCTTTATGATATGAATTATTATTCTTACTGACCTCCTTATCCTTATTTTGATATGCAAAAAGAGCCTCTTCCTCCTCCAGTAAAATTTCTTCCTCTTTGAAATCTTCCACCTCTTCCTCTATGTCTCTGCTCATGTCTTTTATTCAACTTCTCTTCTGCCTTTAGGGCACACTGATATGCCTCTTCCACACTTTGCAACTTAATCAAACTGATCTCATCCTGTATAGATGACCTCAAACCATTCATGTACCTAGCTACTTGCTAAATCTCATCCTCTAAATGTCCAGATCTAATATTCAACTTATAGAACTCCTTAGTATACTCTGTCACACTTGAATCTTTCTGATTCATATTTTGCAACTTTCGGAACAAACTGGTCTGATAGTCTACAGGCATAAACTTTGTCTTCAACTTATTCACCATCCGATCCCATGACTTTATCTTCTCTTTTCCTCTTCTTTTCCTATCTATTTGCAAATGTTCCCACCAAAGGGATGCATGTCCTCTCAACTTTGTACACGAAAACTTCACCTTCTTATCTTCAGTGGTACCTTCAAATTCAAAATACTTTTCCATATCTACAATCCAATCAAGCAATTCTTCTAAATCCAACTTACCATTATAATCCGGTGGATTGAAATGTGGTTTTGTATTTGCTTTGGTTAGGGCTCTTATGAACCTATCTTCTCCTTGATCAAGACCAGGTTGTTCTTCTCTTCCTCTTTCCTCCTGTACTTCTACCTCTTCATCACTCACATCATCAACTGGTCAACCTCTTCTCTAGGCCATTTCAACTGCATCTAATCTGGCAGCAATTCCTCTCAACATCTCCATTAAAGTAGGGTCTGCATTTGCACACGCTCCATTTCCTCTACCATTTCTTCTTCTCACCTTCTTTACACAAGTTCTCTGCAGCTGCAGGTTGAATCCTCAATTCGCCACCCTACAACAAATCTTCATCAGGACTCCACAAACTTTGACGATCTCGCAAGGAACCAATCTGGCTCTGATACCAATTTGATGCAACCATAGTAGGAGAGTCCTCAAGGAGAACTATTCAGAATGTGCAACAAGAGTAACACAATGAAAGCAACACATAATATGGAGGAAAATGCAGATGCAATTATTCTCATTAACAAAAGTCTCAATTACATTCAGTTGGAAACATCCAGGTTTACCAATTCAGCTCACAGGCCTGATATAACATGTTCATTATTACAACATTCCAATACGCTCTTATATGCGAGTTGAAATCTTACAATTCAAATCAATCTTAATCTACTTAATCAACTACTAACTCCACTCCCCTATTCTAATGATCGATTACAAGATTTATACTATATTTGTGATTCTGGAAACATCCGTGTCGGCCAAAGATCATCACATTATCCAAGGAAAGAAAATGTAACATGCACATGAATAGATTGGCCTCAAATTTGAATTACTCTATCAACATGTGCATAGAATGAAGTGTGGACCTATAAGGAAGGTCAGGGACACTCCATGGAACACTTAGAATCAAACCGTTGAGATCCGCAAGTTATGGGGACAATCCACGAATGATCAAATTAACCGATAGGATTGAAACTATTCTAGTGCTGATTCAAGAAACTGCCATGAAATTTTGGAAGTGATAACTTGCCGGAGAAAGATCCAATCACACCCAAATCTTGGAATAAGGAAAATGAACATGACCACGATGTACACAAAGATCCACAGGGTCTAGTGAGCAAATATGATGAATCCACCAACATGAACTAAGCAAGAACAAAATTGAAAGAAAATATTTTTTGGTTGATGAAAGATTGCCAAGAACCAAGGATGCTCCTGCATCACTAAATTTGGTTATATTATAAAAATCCATCCATAAGGGATAACATCTCATGGCCAACTATTAAATATTTTATCATATCTATATTAAGAAGTGAAAATCAACTGTGGGTAAATATTTATTGATATCCCTAAAGTCTGCACATAACCTAGTTCATTTGGTTTTCTTTCTTAGTGGGATTACATTAGATACCCACTTTAAACAGTTCATAGGTTGAATGAATCTGACAACTAGAAATTTTTGAAGTTATTCCTTTACTAGGAGGGCCACCCTAGGGTGCATTTTTCTTAACTTATGAAGAGTTGGTCTAGAATTAGGTTGTACCACAAGGTGGTGAACAACCAAGGATGGATTTAAGGCATGCACGTTAACATATAACCAAAAAAATATATCTAGATAATATCTAGGTATCGTACATATGTCTATCTTCAACTCAAGATCTAAAATAACTGCAATTTGTGTCAACTTAGGTGCCTCCTCTATATCCAAATTTATATCTATAACTTCTTCAAAAAGGATTGGTGACCCATATTGAAATGGGGTAGGAGCCAATGGAAGGTGAATCTCAATATCTAAGGGCGTATTTGTATCAAGTGTGGATTTTGATAATTCCTTTGAAATATTTTTTTATTCTCCAAAGTATACAAATGAACTTGATAGGATCTAAAATCCCTATTTATGATCTCCTAGGGGAATGTGATAATTGGAATGCATAATATTTAGGATGGATTTATCATTTTGAGATGTATCCAAGGTAGGAGGATCATATTGGTCCTAATCGATGAGTTTGGGGTATTGTAAATCAAGATGAATGGTGAGGAAGATATTGTCATGTAATAATTTTATGGTAACAAGCTCATAAAAAGGACTAGAAATGACATGTTCTTTATTATCATAAAGATAAAAAAGGTGTTCCTTACATTATCAAGAAAATAAAAAAATCAATGTAAGTGTTCTAATATATAAGTTTTTTTGTTTACTAGTAAATCAACAAGATGAAGGGGGTTGTTCATGTAAACTAAGACCTTTAACTTTATAGTTCATTTCGTTACAAATATTCAAAGGAATTGGATATTTGTGTTCTTTAAAGAAAGATCATATTATTCATCTTTGTAAAGTTATGTAGGATCAAATCCCTCTATATCATCATCAACAATATAACCATTGAAAAGGAAGGTATTGGGACTCCATTGTAGTGTGAGGATGGGATCTTGGAACTTTGAATAACATTGACTGAATGATCAAGGTGAGATGGGGAACTTGGTGATGTGAAGGGATTCATGTATATGATATTCTCCACATCTATTATCAAATATTTTGAATGTGGATTTTAAGGATGGTTTCTTAGTGGATGGAATGGAAGATGTGAAAGGTAAGCCACTATGGATGATATTTGATGTGGATTTTTTGGAAGAGGACTTGGGAATGATTTTATAATATAGATAATGATTGTCATATTCTCCTTCCAACATCTTACAATATTGAAAAGGGTGGAGATCTCTAGGAATAGCAGTTTTCACATCATTGTATTGAAAATTAAGACATTGATGGTGTATAGAGGATACTACTTGAATCATATAAATCCATGGTCGACCAAATAATATTTTGTATGGAAGGTTGATATCAAGGATGTGGCATAGGGTATGGTGCAATGGGGGTTCTACCTCATTTTAAAGGTAAATAGTACTATCTATCTCTCTCTATATTATCATAGGTCTTAATGGTTAAAATATGAGATTCTAAGCTATCTATTTTATAACCCAAATTTTCCAAGTTAGTTGAGTTGTATAAATTTTTAGGCTTGAACCATTGTCTATGAGCACATGTTTTATTTTATATTTATAAATGAAAGCCTCAATATGGAGAGGATAGTTATGTGATGAATTGAGAGGAGGAAAATATATTAGAGTAAAAATGTGGTGATGGTATATGGAAACATAGCCAATAAGAGCTTGGAAGAATGAAGGGTCAATATTATTAGTGACTTGAGATTCTTGTAATTTAACATATCCCTACAAGTGCAAATGTTCAAAGGAGCTCAAGGATGAAAAAATATTCTAAATTTTTCTCAAGGTGATCAATGAGGTCATATTTTTTTTGCATGTTTGGATTGGATGGAGTAGGACCTTGGGTTGTGACTTTCCATCTCGAGTTGTGACAACACAATCATGTGTTTTTATTTAAATGGCATGAAATCATTTATTATATTTCTCAATGTGTCCAACAGTAGATGATACTTGTGTAAGGAATTTTGTTGTGATGGATGGTGTTTGTATGAGAGTCATGTCCTTGAGTGCACTAATAATTATTCCTAGGGAATGGGTTTTGATAATAACCAAATCTTGATTAGGTGTGGTGTTTGAGGGTCCTTCAATTTCAATTTCACCTTTATTTATAAGGTCTTGGATATAGTGCTTCAATTTCATACATTTTCCTATGATATAATCTTTGATTTGATGATAAATATAATATTCATCCTCCTTATACTAGGATGGCCTTGGTTGAATATCATCAAATATTTTTTGTAAATGGAAATGCAACTATGTTATCCTTAACTAGTTGATGAAAAACTACCTTGATAAGTTCCCCTAAGGGTGTAAACTTTCTCCTTTTTTACTCAAGTTTAGGGGGTGCAGATGGAATACTGATGGATATAGGTTGTATGTTTTGGATATAATTTTAGTTTGTCATTGGAAAATATTGATTTATTATTTTGGCTTTGATCCTTAAAGTAAAGTTTTATAACCCCTTTAGCAATGAGGCCTTTTCAATTTAAATTCCTATTTCAATTATTTCATCAAAATAAGTGACACATTGGACTTACAGATGAAATACCAATTTTGGATTAATATTTGGACTATTTATTTTCTAGTATCTGCCATGAAAACATACTAGCCAAATCTCTCCAATTATGAAGGAATGATGAAAAAAATCTTATTTTTATTTTGGTATTACATACGTCCATCATGTTTAGCTCATGTTCCATGTTAAATGAAAAATGATTCACAAATTTTTCTACTAGATCTCCAAAGGACTTGATGGTTAGTACACTCTCTTTGAAACTTTTAAATTATACCATGATTTTTATTCAAGGGGTAAACACTTTTGACCGGAGCTATGAACCAGATACAACCATTCAACAATACCACCCCAATGGGGTTTGAAACTTGGTGGCAAGAACAACAATGCCACCTATAAACCATCACACCATGCCAATACCGGCTAAATTATACCATGATTGATGAACTATTAAATATTAGATTATTTTTAGATCAACAAAAATAAATACGCTTTTTAATTTAATCTTACAAAAAATATTTTTATATAAAAATCTAAGTGTTACCTTCCCTTTAATCCCATGATAATTTTTAAAATACTATACATATAAAAAATAATAATTAAATTTAATTTTGAAAAAATAATTAACATACAATTTGCTAAACACTTATTTATGCGCATCCATGCGAATACTTCACCTTGAAATTATCTCCCAATCTTCATATTAGTAGAACACACTCAAATCTCAAATATGAACCAAAAGCAATTTGTGCCTTTGATTAACCTTACTTTCCTACCCTTTGTGATACCACCATTCCCCCTTAAATTGATTTGACTAACCAATCATGCTCATAGACTAAAATTTAATATTGTTGTGTCCAAATATGTGTATCAAGATATGCACTCTCAATTGTCTTATGCATTATCATATAATAGTTGTTTCTTTTATGTCTTGTGAAAATAAATACTTTTTATCTATTCTTTAAATACAACATAAAAACTATTAATATTTATCTTTATAAATAATATAAAAGTAAGAAAAAAATATTTACTATACAACATCAAAATAATTATTAACATACACTTATCTATTGAATTCTCTCCCTTAATAACTACAACTTTGAGATAAATGTGAACAATAAAATAAATAAATAAATATAATCCCATGCTATAAACCACATCATGGTCTTAAAAATAAGAAGAAAATGGATGAAATCTAAGGAAATGGATTGTTTACCATAACACATGCCCCAAAGAGTAGTGTAATAAAACAATGTGACGGATTTAAAAAGAAGAAGCAATGTTGTGATTTTGACAACCATCTTACAATGCAACTCAACCACACTAGAAGAGAATCCCAAAGCACCAGAGGTAGTAGGTCTCCATAAAATGAAAGCCATTATTAAATTAGATATTGATATAATATTAATTATTACATCTAGGCCATATGGAGGATATTTTAAATCATTGAGAAGAGTAATCAATTTGGAAAAATATGAAAAGTCTTGTTTTATTCAATCCTCTTAAATAAGAGGTGCCATTTAAGTGGAAGTTTAAATTCAAGAGTATGCATTGGGAGGGATGAAGATTGGCTATAATTTTATATTTCATTTCTATTTTTTAATAAGTGGATACATAATTTTAACTAGTTTAGTAATTTATTAGAATTAAAAGTTTAAATTATAAGATGTATAAATAATAATTTTTTTTGGATTTAAAGTTAAAGATCAAAAGTTTTTTTTTTATCAAAATCCATCAAACACAATCTCGACCTCATTTCTTTAAAATACCTCAAATCTTAACATTCATTAAGACTTAATATTTTGTGGAAACTTTGCTAACTATTCAACTTCAATAGAGTTGATCTTTTAACTAATTGAATACATAGATTACATGAAATTAAGATTCGGTAGTTGAGCACCCTAACTTCGTGCTTCTCAAAATCCTAAGTAGAAATTTCAAATCACTCCCAATTTTTTACAGCAGCTTACTTGGCAAGTCCCTTGATTATAACTAAGGTTTCAAGACTACATCATCAAATATGATGCTACATCAACATGCTTCTTGTGGAGGTGTCCAAAAAGGCCCAAAAAAATGTTAGACTGATACTTGTGCACTACATGTTTTATTGGTGCGCTGATGTGGCATCACATGATTTGTTGTTTTTTAGATCTAAGGAATACATTTCATTCAATTATGGATAGTCATCATCAACACTAACAACTTTAAAGTCACAACCATTGATCCAATAACGTTAAAAATATTGAGCATTAAATCATTAACTGTTTTAACAACTATTGAAACATGCTCAGATACTCAATCCTCTCCCTTAACAAACATAAGACTCAATAACTATATACCCTAACTTCGCACACCTCAAACATATTATGCATCTAAATTTTAGAAGGATAAATTAAAATTTTTTTTTTTGTATTTTTTAAAGATTAAGAACTTGTGTCTCGTGAATGTACCATTTACTTGTTTTTTCCTTTGAAAAGTCCTCAAGATATGGGCCACGTTGAGATGGTCTTGCAAATGCCATTTTAAAGTAAGAATTTTAGTTTTGATTGCATTTCTAGGGATGGCAGAACTTTTTTATGGTAAATTAAATTGTTCGATGAGAACAACTTGATAAATCCGGAACAAGTGGTATTCATCACTAGCGATGTTAAGAATTTTTTTAATAAATTAAATCATTGATATGAACAAAGTAATGGGAATGGGGGAAAATTATTTTCCCAAAAATAAGGCAAAACCACAAGGAATAAAGCCCGGCACCCAAAGGCCAAACCACTTTTCTCAAACCACTTCTCTAGGCGGTTTTGGATTGTGATTCCAACTCCTAGGGAAATGGAGGGTTGTCATTCTTCTTGGGCTCATCTTCTTTGAGTACTATTAAAATATGTATATTTTTTAAGGTTAGGAAGCTCTCGGGAAGAGTTTTAAAAGGAGATATGTGGTGGTCAATGTATTGGATTTTAAGTTGGGTGATTGAGCTTCTAATCATTAATTCAATTTTTATATCAATATCAAGATTCTATTATTTTCTAAATAAAACTTAATTCATCTAAATGATTTTAACATATTTTTATCTAAAATTATTCAATCTATCTGCGAGACCCATCACTTGATATTATGCTACTTTATTATTTTGGATAGACATAGTTTGATTTTTGTATGATCAGTAGACATTATGTTTTGATGCAGACTAATGCTTTATGATGCTATTCATATTATGATGTTCTTGACATTAGACTTGGTATTTGATTTCATATTATGATGAATTGAACATTAGACCTTAAGATTGATGTTATTGATGATTATAGATGAATGAGTAGATTTGATGAAATGTTGAATGTGATACGGATATTAATTGCAACATTGAGATGATATTTAATTATTAAGTTTTAAATTAGATTACGAAATTATGAATTATAGCTATAGTATGAAAATGGAATTTAAATGTTGTTAGGTGAATGCAATGATGACGAGTCTATGAGATTGATATAACTGTGAATTGGTATTATGACATGATTTAAAATGTGATGAAAATTGTATGATGAGAATATATATGTTTCATTTGATTTGATTATATGATTTTATTGGACATATTAATGTGTGAAATTGAGTGTGCAGGTGCAAATTCCATAGCCAATGGAATTGAAGGTCTTCAAGGAACCCAATGTGATAAACCCAGTGAATGCTGACTATAGTCCATTTGGAGGGACTATAGTCTTAATGTGATGTAATTTTTGTAAAGTGGTTTGAGACTTGTATGTTAATTTTTATTATAAAGTTTTCTTTTAAGTCTTTAAATTGAATTTAATCTATAAAGTTATAACTAAGGGTATTTTGAGATTTTTATTTTTAATTGAGTCAAAAGGGTTGATAAAAGGGTTATTTTATGTTATTTTGTCTTTTCTAAACCCCTAGAGTGTTAACCCAAGGGTTAGGCACTTAATTCAAGTCATATCTTGAACTAAACTCAAGATATGACCTCTCAAAAAAGCCTATTCTTAAGGGTGACGAATTTGGAGATTGAAATGAGGTGTGCATGGATTAATTTCAATTAGATCCTCATTTATCTCCAAATTCCTCAATGCAAGGGGTGTTTTGAAAAGTGAGTCTTGAGTTAACTTGTGTTCTCTTTTGTAATGTTGCGTCTTTGTAGGAATAAACTCTTTCTTCCAATGTTCGTCTTTCACTTATGTGAACTGTGATGGAGTGTGTTCTTGTGAGGTTTATAAGTGTCACTACGTTATTGGTGAGGATTGAAAAGAGGTTTCTATTGATTTCTTTGATTTTGGACTTTTGAGAGGGCTTCTTTCTTTTTGAATTTTTGCAAATTTTGGATTTCGATTTTGGGGGAAGAAGTTTTTGGAGAAAAGAATTTGGGGAAAAGCTTGGAACTCTTCTACAAATTCTTCCTAGAAAGCGTAAGAGGTTGGTTTCAAATTCTTTTGTATTGATTTTGTTTTAAATGTTTTGAATGTTGAAAAGATTGTGGGTTCACTGGTTTAAACAATAGTTGTACTACTTTGTGTTGTAATTGTGTTTTGGGTCGTGATGAGGATGTCTCTCAAATTTTGAGAGTTTCCTAAGGGGTTGAGAGAGGATGAACCTCCAATGGGGAAACCTCCAACCTTTGAGAAGGTGGAGATTTGGGTATGAGTACCTATATTATTGACATATGGAGTTTTTCGGGTATGAGTACCCAAGGTATTTTATGTAGTTGGATGGATTGGTAAATGGAGAGAAGATGTGATATTGTACAATTTTTTTTATATATATACATATAAGTTTCCCCATTGGGTAGTGTTGTCTCCTAAGTCTCCCCCTTTCTTGAACCTTTGAGAAGATTCAATGTGAAAGTGGATCCCTGGGTTCGGGTGTTAAATGTATATGAATGTGTGTGTTCAATGTTGTTGTGTGATTTGTGAATGCTTGTTACCCGGATCCTATGATGGCTTCCGAGCTTGGGGGTGACTAGTTTACCAGTCTAAGGTTGGGCGACGAGCACCCCATTGACTTTAGATGTTCTCTCACATATCTCGCACTTTCATTCCTATTGATATTTATAAAATAAATAAATTAATTAATTAAACCTGTGACATCGTTTTAGGATCAAAACCATGCCTTGTGCTCTTCATGTCGACATTAGATCTCAGACCTGCAAATAAAAAATCAGGTAAGAATGAAACGTTTGAAAATTGCTACGCAGAAACTTAGGGTTGGTTTATTTTTCTTTAAATTAGTTGCACGCACAACAAGTTTAGTCACAAAGATATCTAAGGAAGAATCCCGATTTTCTAAACTTGACTTCAAATTATATGCAAGACTGTTCGACGGTGAATTTACTCGACTTTCCACACTATGATATCATTCAGTGCATTCACCATGTACTCAAAGCTTTAACCCTTGATTAAAGGAATTCTTTACCTACCGTGTGGTACTTTACTATTACCGTTGACTTTTATATTGTTATCAATGATAGCCATATTAAAGAATAGAATACTAAATATTTAGCCGATAGGCTTTTATTGTGGACTTCTAGTCTACAAGCAGCTGATAAACCTGTCTCACATGCTGATAAACTGTTATTTCAGGCTGATAAACCATTTTCAGTTGCCCGGCGCTCAGAAAATCTGTGACACTGTCAAAAAAATCTTACCAATTATGATCGGCTTTTATTATATTTATACACATCACGCAACAACAAAATAAATCTTTCAATATCATTATCCTTCCACACGGTAAGTCTGCAGCGCCATAATTACTTACTGCACAAACTGGAAAGAAATCAGAATCTTACGCAAACTGCCAAGTGGTTATGATTTACAGTTGCCAATTTTTTTTCACGGGAGATTTGATATTTAGTATGCAATCTTCCACCAAATCTAAATAGAGTTGAAATCATATCAAATTTTCTTATGCAATCTTCCACCAAATCTAACAGCTATAAAATCATATCAGATTTTCTTCTCAATGTAGTGCTATAAATGCCTCCCGATGGCTACATTGTTCTTCCATAAACGCAGTGAGTCAGGAAGGAAAAACTGGAGTGCGGACAAAACTCAGCTCCTGTGTTTGGCTCGTGTTCTCCTGAAGCGCAACCGGATTCTCATTCTGAATCAGGCAACTGCCTCTATTGACTATGCAACAGATGCCATCCTTCAAAGAGTTATTAGATGGGAATTTCAAAGCTGCATAGTCGTATCGATTGCCCACAGGGTACCCACTGTTATTGACAGTGATATGGTTCTTGCTCTCTCAGATGGTATGTTCAATATTTTGGAGTTTTCTTTAACTTTTGTTTCAGCTCGTAAAGGCCTGTCATAATACTCTTGATGGGTGTTTTGGAGTTGACGGTTAGCAGGTAGTTATTATTCAAAGAGTGGTTGGGCATACAAAATGGAAAAAAAGTTTCTATGATTCATTTTTTTATCGTGTGAGAAAGTCCAATGGTTTTCTTGACTCCACGAGGAGGTCTCCTATACTCGCATCACTCACATTATCTATACATCTTTAACTGAGTATATTTAGAATGTTCGAGTGAAATTAATTCATATAGGTAATTTGGATGTGTAATGGCATGATATGATACTTAAATATCATTTGATGGGTATAGAATTTCAATGGCACCCTTAGTATGTATTGTATTTATGTATTCCCTGCATTCGATGTCACTTAGGTAACCTATCACCTGCGCCTACTTAACTGAAACAATAAGTTTGCCTCTCCTTTCCATGCCCCATATTTCTATTGTAGGTTCTGATTTACTTGAAGTCCTGAGCGATGTCAGCCAATGTGCATATCTTGTGTGATATCGATACCTCATAATTCATTAAATCTGTATTAAATTTATTTTAAGAGAAAACCCTTGCAGTTCATACTTTTTTCCTAGACTTATTCTATTGATAGTGTAATATCTTCGGTCGATAAGCTGGTTGTGCGCCCTATCCATCCTGGCCGCACTTGCTATTTCGATGTAGTTGGTAGGTATTGTGTGTGTGGTGTTTGAATTCAACATTTCTCTTAGTTCCCCTTACCACCCATGACTTATATGGAAGACAAAGGAATAAGAACCTTTTTACCATTGAGAATCTTCGTATTTCCAATTAGTGCTCTTGTTGTTTAAATTGATGGGACTCGAACATGTGTTTCAGTCCAAGAGGCCTTAAAAATTACTGTTAGGAGTCCACTTCTCCATTCCTTGCATTGCAAATGGCATTTTGATTGATTAATAGAACATCTATCTCTCTCCATTTATACCGATCTTTCTGTCTATGGCTTTTCTGCCTTTTTAAAACTAATGTTATTTTCCTGTTTTTGTATTTAGGTCGCTTCAAGTGCAGCAGATATTGATGCTAAAGCGCCTCCTGCAATACCTCCCATACCAAGTCTGACAAAAACGCGTAGGCTTAGGCCGTCTTTTTTCGTTTCCATATGATGGTATTTTAGGGTTTAATGGATTGAACAGAGATAATAATGGTGCCATTTCTTTGCAGAGTGTAGTGATAAATGTAACACGAGGTGCCAGAAAGTTCAAGCTCACCAAGATCGTTGTTTGAATTACTGCAACGATTGCTAAATGTTATGCAAATGTGTTCCCAGCGGGCAGTATGGGAACAAAGATGAGTGCCTGTGTTACAGAGACATAAAGAACTCTAAGGGCGGTTCCAAGTGCTCTTGAGACTAGCGTACACTCATTTTTGTCTGTTTTGGGAAGCTAATGGTTATATGGGAGGCTACGATAAGATTTTTAGGTATAGTAAATGTAGGTTTGTCATCATCTTTATTGTCTGTCAATCATATTTACGGTATGTAACTAAACAAAGATGTAGAGTCATCATGTTGATAATGGTTTCATTTGGAGTGTAGTCAGTATTAGTGTATTCTGCATGCTGCAGAGACACTGGCATATTAGAAAGTTTGTTTACAGTAAGTGATTTGGATTGGAATTTATGGTTTGGGGCCATCATCGTATCTTTGTAGAATATAATATTTACATTTATATAATATATATCATGAAAGTTGGATCAGATCCCGTAGTCTGTAATGAATGAATACTACGAGGTGTTCGTACAGTACGATTGTCGAGCTTATGTTTTCTCATTAAATTTATGTCTTTGTTAAGGAATCTATGATACTTTTATTGGGTATTAAGACCATGTTTATAACAGCCAACTCAATGGCTCTCATCCAGGGTAGAAGAATAATCTTCAGACGTTTTATAAGTTGAAAGTTTTTCACAGGTTATCAAAATCACAAATAGTTTCTGGATTTGATTGTGTAAGTTTTTTTTATTAGTCTATGGATTGTGGAAAAAAATATATTTGTATTCATGTGCTCATGCAAATGCCCCACAATAGACTTCTCTTTTAAGGTATATTATCCCCTATAGATAGTAGCATCACACCCTCCCGTAGCCCTTATCATAGCTCTATATAGGTCACTAAACATATTTATTGGATTCATATGTCATTTATGCTTTCAATTTGAACCAAGACCTATTTCTTTTAGCATTCTTTGTTGTTGGTGCTTTACCATAAAAAGGAAAATAACAAACATCCACTTAACTTTGAGAGACTCAATTGGAGATTGACCTTTTTGAACGTTTCCTACCTCTGTCTGATAGACCATACCAAATTTGGTGAAGGTAATTTGGATGATTTCTTCATACCTTGATTAGGCTTGAAGTATATACATTCTAGCTTATAGTTGAACAACAAATGACAACAAAAACCATTCAATATACAAGGACTTGATTCCATCTGTCGAGGGACAAAACTTTCTATCTGGTACAATAATTATACTTCATTTAATTAATATTAAAACATGTTTAGATTTTATCTCTAATTTCCTATCGGCTTATCCTTGAACCTCCTATAGGTACAAGTGCTAGTAGATAATACTATGGACAAACAAAACTTAATTGTGAATTAAATAATATCTAAAGTGATGTTATGTGGATGGGCGTTGGATATTCGACCTCTTTTTAGAAGTCTATTTAACATTTCTTAGACTTCGATTTAAGTCTCATGTCTAAAAAGAAATACATATAGTCCCTCAATTAAGGAAAGGGGAATATATCTCCATTCCCTTAGAAAGAGACTATATTAATTTAAAATAAGAGTATACTAAAAGATAAGAAGATTCCCTAGCTTTTAAAAAATTATTTTAGGTATGTTGTGTTTTTTTAAGAAAGAAATAAAAATTAGTTGTTTTATAAATTAGTTTTAGTTATTTTATTTAAAAAAAATATATTGTAAAATAAATAAAATAGTTTTTAAGTAGTTTTAAATTTAAGAAAAAAATAAATAAGTAAATAAAAGTGGAGGTAAGGTGAATAAAGTGGATATTTGTTTATATAACATCTGGGTAATTTTCTTGGATAATTGTTAGTTGATTTATTGCCTTATGTGTAATTTTAGGGCATGACACTATCTCCTTTATTTGTCACCTATCCTAACTTGTAGTTTGAGTTTCGTGGTATGGCTAAACTCAAGTCCCCAACATGTTCCCTTGTGTTTCCATTCCCCTCCTAACTTCCTAGCACATGTACTGTTTCTCATAGTTTTCTTTTAGCACCATAACTTTCAAAGTGGAATCTTCCCCACCCATGATTATTGTTCAACTTTGATGTTATGGGTGTGCTTGGTGGTTGACCTATTTTGTTGGTGGAGGATATAAAAGAGTGAATGTTTTCATTTGGGAGGATGAACTACACTTAACCAAATTCATCTTAGAATCCATTTTGAGCACTTGTGTTTGAGTTTGGGAATCCTAAGATAAACACCTTAGTGATTTCAAAGGGAAATCTCATACAAAGATTATATTTGAGTTTCATTGGATCCAACCATATTGTATTGATATGATTTGTCATTGTTGTTGGTATGGATTGTTGTGGTTATTGATATTAAAAAATCATTTGAATGTAATATAGTCATTATTGTAATAAGAAAGGGATCAAGATGTACACTTATTATTTTTCATTCATTTTAATAAGAAGATTAAGAGAGTTATATTTGTCATTTTCTATTTGAAATGTAATGATATTATTGATGCATAAATAATAATTTTAATATGAGTTATCTAATAGATGATTGAATTGTTGTTATCCAAATGATAAGTGTTTGTGGAAGCTTATAATCATATTTGCATTATTGTCGTGGCTCAACATTTTAAATGTTACAATGTGAGTTATGAATTTTTTACCAACTTATGATGCACATGAACAATGTTTCGTAGAGTATATTTAAATGGAGATAATGGGTCCAAAATGCAACATCCAAGTTTGGTCGTGGATTATGATAGATTTTATGAATCAATGATTGCATTATATTTTTAGCTAGTTGGTCATCATGGAAGGGTCACTAGATTTTTGTTCCTATAATTAGGTTTAATATTTTCCCATGGATTCTTGTACCATGGTTTCATTGAAACCACTGGTTTGGGATTGATCTATTTATCTGGGGCTTAGAATGAATGTATTATTGCTTGTATTTAGTAGGAAGTTGTGCTATCTCTAAACTTCTTGTTGGTGTTGATATTTTGTGAAGGATTGAAAGCATGATTACATTATAATCATCATGAATAAAATTATTTTAGAGCTTCAAAGGCTAATTTTTTCTCAAAAGGGTTTTCCAAAGATAAACATTATGGGTATGTGATTGTATTTTTATGTAATATTTATTTTTAAAAATCTATTTTATCACATATTTCATGTATTTCTCTCCTCAAAGATTAATGTAGGAAGTGTTTCCAATTTCTTGCTTCCTTTTAGTTACCAAATCCACTTGTGATTAATGAATATAGGCCATTATATATCATGGTTAGGTATAGAGAAATTAGAGTTAAAAATGATTTCTCATGCATAATAAATCAAAATTGGATATTTGTAGTAAACAATTTCTATATGTGATCCATGTTAACTACTTTGATCTCCTAAATTATGGGGTAGTCATAAAAGAGTTTTATAATGTTGTTGTGGGAATCCCTTGGTTATATTACTTTTCCTATCACTTTTCATATGATCTTGGAAACTTTAGTGTATAAATTTTTTTAGGGTCTTCATGTATCTACATATTGGGTGTTTTCCCATCTACACTTCATCACTAATATTATAACCATAACCTTGATGAAAATGCATTTGCTAGCCTTACAATTAAACATGCCATTTTCATTTAGGCACATGAATAAAATCCTCATAACCAACAAATCTAATGTGAGAAATTGAGGGTTTCTTACTTGTCCAAACTTTAGATAGTGTTTTATCAACCAAAGAAGAACATAGATATCTACTAATCAAATAAAAATTTATAACCTTATCCTAAAAGCACTAATCTACCTAAGCACTAATCAACATATTTGTGGATATATCCATTAATGCCTTGTTTATCTTATTTATGAAACCATTTGGCTATGACATATATGAAATTGTTTTCTATCTCATAATACCTACATGTGCCTATAAAAATGGTCAAATTCTCTATAAAAAATCTCATCATTATTTGACCTTAATAATTTTATTTTACATTCCATTTGATTTTCAATAAGGACTTTAAAATATTTAAACTTGGTAAAAACTTTAGACTTTTTCCTTAGAAAATAAATATAGAAATGATATGAGTAGTCATCAATAAAGAAGACATAACAAGATTCACAATTTGAAGCAACATCCACATGACCAAAAATATCACTATGAATAACCTCCAACAATCTCTTTTCTCTAGTGCTATTGAAATTAAAGTAACTTATTCTATTTTTCAAACACATAATGCTCACAAAAATCAAAATCCATAAAATAAATAGATAAACTATCCACCATTTTTTATTTCTAGGGTCTTAATCTCTTTTTCACCTATGTGGCCAACTTGTGGTGCCACAACATACATGAATTAGAGCTCTCAATTACATAAGTAGAGTAACAATATGTAGATACATCCAACTTAAATAAAGTACTACAACGAGATCCCTCAACCAACACCAAAAGTTCCCTCTAACCAATTGCAACCACTCCTGTCATCTATGTGGCATGCACTTAAACATCATTCTTATTAGAAAATATAGGTCAATTTTATGCTAATCCTATAATGTGCAACATATCTATGAGATATTTTAAACTTTCATTAATGAACACAATTTTTACCTTCCCTTTGCTAACAATTTGATGTAAATCATTGTCACCAAGGAATGCCTCATTACCATCATATGATCTATTAAGAAGAGAATCACTCCTAGTGAGGATTCATGCATATGAAGCACTTAAATCAATTAACCGTGAGTTATCACTTGCAATGTTAGAAAAAATGAATAAAGCATAATTTTCATCATTAAAGGACTCTTAAAAATTATTTTTCCTATTTCTACATTCCTTCTTCACGTGGCCGTACTTCTTGCACTTCAACATTTAAATCTACTCTTACCAAGAGTTTTATATCATCTATTTTATCTGGATCTTTCCTTATCCACCTTTTCTCACCACCTTTCTCCTTAGGTACTCTCAACATGCAATGTATCTTTGGAACTTTCATCTATAGATTTCCATTTCTTCATTGATGAAATTAGTAACAAGTGTATAAATATTGGGTTCTATAGTACCATCACTAATTTAATATATTATATTCTCCCAAGATTCAATTAAAGAGACACATTCATCCTTTTTATCAAAATTAACATCAATTATTCCTAGCTAGATCAAAATAAGATTAAAACTTTTAAATGTTTGGCTACAAAATCTCCTTAAATTTTAAGCAATATATTTTTATTTTTAAATATAACTTATTTATTAGACTCTACATTTGATAGATTTAACCTATCCTTCTCCGCAATGTATAAGTGGAAGCATCCTCTAAAACATTTACAAGGATAAATTGAAGGGACAAAATTATATTATTCCTTCAGGGCAAGTGAATTGTAAATTTTTGAGGGGGGATGGTTGAGGAGATATGAGATTTGAATCCACAAACGTAGAGGGATTCCCACTGGAAATACTTAGGTGTTTACATTTATAGTAGGTTGAATGGTTGTGGTAACATTAGGACGAGTGTATGTAGGAATAGAGGTAAGGGTTGTGGAAGGGAGAATTGAATTTCCACCTTGGCTTTGAGTGTACCCTAAAGCTTGAGCACAACTAGTCATGGTAGGGGTGTTCTTATCAACAATATGAGCTAGAATTCACACAATCTCTATTCCATGTTTAGTTTCAAGCATTTTACTCACATTACCTAAAGTAGGAATGACACTAGTACCAATGTTTTCAGTATTCACAAAGTTTTGCAATTTTTCTATTTCTTCATCCATCCTTCTTATGTTTTCTTGCGGGATATTAGCAACATCATGCACATTGTTTGTAGGTAGGGAAGTCATTGGAAGTGAGGTATGAAGGCTATGATCCATAGAGGGTTGATTATCAACACTATTAGTGAAAGAGTTGGAGAAACCAAGATCCACGGTGATGGAGTATTACAGGATGACATGAGTCTCGAACTACGTCTCACAACAGTATTGCTAATAGGACACCAAGTTGTAAAGCTCATACAATATTCACAAAATTGGTACACACCCAAAATGGAAAGAAGGTGGAATGCAATAAAGTAACCTAAAATATAAAGTGTAATGCAAATATGTAAATGCAATTTTTAGATTCTAAACAAGGTAATTTTTTGATTACACAATGCAAAAATCTGAAAATGATGTCTTGTAAATGCAATTTTGAAGTCACACAATGCACTAAATTTATCAAATGAAGCTAAATATGATCAATTTCACTTAATAGAAAATTGAAGACAACAAAATGGAATGCATAAACAAATATTTTTATGCTAAGAAAATCAGGAAATGACCCTGATCAGGGACTCATTCACCCAGGGGTGACTAGGTCTTAGGTTAGGGTTTTTAAAAATATTTTTGAAAATTTATGAGATGATTCAAGTGGTTTCTAGATTCTGACCAGAAACAGTAAGTTATAGTTTGAATTTTTTGTGAAATTAAGGTTGAATGCAAGTGCTAAATATGAAAAAATGATAAACTAGGAGAACTAATTTGATTTTCAATTTTGCTTCAATTTTCAAATGTAAGTGAATGATGATGCAATGCTATGTAAATGATATGCAAAATGACTATTTTTTTTTGTATTTTTCAGATTTAAAGAATGCAAAGATTCAATCCTAAAACCCCTAAATGAAATGAAAAGTTAATGTAAGTTAAATAACCCTAAATGAGATTGAATTCAATGCAAATTAATGCAAGATCTAAATCTAGGGTGAAAATGGACTCCAAAATAAAAAAATTTGCAATGATCAAAAGTTGGGTTCACCAAAATGAAATGAAAGGAAATAGGTGGTGTTTTGTACTAAATGGGAATAATGGGAAATGGGGTTTGATGGACCTATCTTCCTTTATTTCATCAAGAAATGAAATCCACACAATAAAAAGACTGCCAACCAAAAGGTGAGTCAAGTCAAAGTGTGAATCTACTGATTTCCTTTTTTGCAAGGATGAAAGTCTAGGTGAAACAACACTTTGGGGAGAAAGATTAAGAATAGAAAATCAACTCCAAAATGCAACCTATAACTTGGCTTTGGAAGATTAAGCTCAATTATGATGGAACTTGAATTCAAAATGAAGATTTGAGAAAGGGAAAATGATGTGTACTAGTCACCAAAAAGTGTTTTTTCAAAGCTATTTGAGGACTCATTCGCCCTATGGTGAATGGGTCATGGCTAGGGCTCTGTAAAAATGGTTTCTGGGTTCTCTTCTTATGTGTCTACACTCCTAGATCCCTGATTTTCACAATTAGACATTCAAAAATAAATCTTGTAGGCGAGTTTCCATGAAATTGCAACAATTATGACAACAAATGTAACTTTGACAACTTTGCAATTTTTCTCTTCAAGAGATCTTCCACCTAAAATCTGCAAACACAAATCAAGAGGGAAAAATATTTTATTGTTGGTGAATGGGGGTTTTCCTAGGTCAAACCCCATTTTGGTAATTAAACCTTGTAATGAAACAATGGAACATGAAGGAATGATGAATGAACAAAGCAATGTCACAACTCACCAAACCCTTGGATGAAACTTGGAATGTAGATCTGCAACTAGCATGAAATGACTTTGATGGGTGTGGATCTTGATCTTGAAACTTGATTTGAAACAATGCCTTTGAAAGCTTGAATGGATCTTGAACACTACATCAACATATTAGCTCAAATAACATGCATGATGCAAGAAGACTTTGGCATGATATTGGATCTTGATTTTTGCAATAATTCTTCACTAAATATGCCCTTGAATGCCTTGAAATTCTCTTGAATTTCTCATAAACTTGCTCTCATAAAATTGCTCTCATAAAATTACTAGGTGAAACATAATGAAACGACCTTATATTTATACATATGTAACATTAATTTCCAAAAATTTAGATAACACAAGTTGACATGTGAATATACATTTGAAATCATTAAAATACCACCAAAAACATAATTAAAATTTAGGTCCTAGGCCTACGTGAGGACCCATTTTCCCTTGGGCGAATGGGTCCTAGGTCACTTACCTAGGACACACATTCTCCAATGATAAATGTTATGTCATGGCATTAATGAATGTCGGGTTTCCCTTTTCGTAAAATGCAATTAATTAGGCTTGGATTTGAATTAAAGGGGCCAATTAAGGAAAATTAACCTCAATTAATTAATAAAGCCGTAGATGAGTGTGAAAGTGTAAAGATACACTTTACAATACTACACTAAGGCACAATTAAGTCCATGCTTTAATTAATAGGGTCCTAAACTTAATGTGAATATGTAAAATACATATTGCAACACTAAATTAAGGCATAATTTAGTTCATTTTATCATTAATTATTACTAAATCAAGTGTGAAAAGGGATAATTTTTCCTACACTACAAATAATGTCCCTACACTTACATAGGCATCTCATTTTGTCCACTCTATGATGTTTGAAGATTATACATTATTTATTGTCTACATAATTAAATACAAATTACAAGACTTAAGATTTATAAGGTGGATATAAAAAATACTAATAAAATATTAAATACTATTATTATCCATGTCATGTGTGTGTAACCCTCCTCTTTTCCTCCTTAAATCTCACATTTTATGACTTATCTTCACTTGGAACCACCACCCTTGGATAACCCCTTTCTTCCTTGGCACATTTAATTGCAACTTATTGAATAATATTATTATCCTTCACATGTGTTCAAACATCTTCTTTTACTCAATAAATATTAAATTATATGAATCATCTTCACTTGGAACCACCAACTTTGGATACCTCCCTTCTTCCTTAGATTTTCATAAAAAATGAGCCTTTTTGACAAAGGGACTAGGTAGCTCCCCATTCCATTGGAAAGGTGACGACCTAGTATTTTTAGCCTCTTTCTCTCAAAATTAAATTTAATACTCATTTAATCATGGTGATTTGGATTCCATAGTTTTTTCAACTTCCTCTCAAAAAAATATAAGACTCATATTTCACTCATTTTAACAAATGAATTACAAATGTCCTACTTGTGCACCATATTGGAGAAATTTATTCTTAAGGAGTGAGAATTATATACTTCATAAAATATTTTATTAGTTTTATAGCTATCATCCCAAGATTTGAAACAATATTTTAGAGTTCTCTAAGTAACAACATAGCCATTCCAATCTCACTACTTCTAACTATTTTCATTGATTTTACATTATGTGAGCTATTTATTTCTTGTAATATCATTATGTTTTGGCCTAATTCCTTCCCAATTATATATTTTCCTCTTTGCCTACCTTCTCTCTTTTCATTCCATCCATTTTGTTTTCATTTTATACATCTTTTTCTTCTCCTACCTAACCATTTCATCACTAAACCCTAGCTTTCCTTAATTTCTATTCCCTTTTTGATTTCCCATTATATGTTAGAAGAATTGAGATTGTTGGAAGTTTTTGAAAGGCTATCATTAATGATGCAGGTTGGAAACATGAGCATGAGATGCATAATACTTCTTGATCCAATGTTGTCATTGATGTCAACATTGTTATGATCAATCTAGTATGATTTGGAAGTGTTACTGAAGATATTTGTACAATATTAGTTGGTTCAATAAATATGGTTGTACACGATATTAACTAAGTACCTCTACTAACTAGTTTGTGGTTCAGTGTGCCAGTCTTTGGGTCCGAACTTCACCGCACTAAGTGATCTCGCTCTGCATTTTTAACCATGGTTTGAAGATTATCAGATTCAAATAAAATCAAGATTTTGTGATGTTTTGTGAAATATCCTGGAAGTTATGCATGACAAAGCTTAGCTCTATGTATCACAGTCATTTCTATGTATAACTTGTCGATGTGGGAGATTTCACTTTTCTCCGTGGATAATTATTTTATGTTGTGGTTCTAAAGATAAACTCATTGATTTTAGCTAGGTGTGAATATGAAGAAATATCGAATCTTGAAGTCGCATGTATGAAGAAGTGTGTATGATTGAATTTTTTTTTATGATTAGGTGTATTCCTGGCCGACCTAATATATATGTGTTGAGAAGATTAAATATATATTGCGGATTTTTGTAGGATCTATTTTAGTTCCATTCCGACCTAAATTATGCATTACACGTTTGACTTGAGCGTGAAGAATTTTTTGAATCATGTATGGAACAAACAAAGCTATTTTGAATTGTTTTTGGGTCACATCTAATTAGGCTAACCTAGTTGATGCATGCAAATGTAATTGGGTATATATATGCAAGAAATTTTTGAGTTGAGAGAGAGAAGAGAGGACATGAGATGTAGATAAGATGTGAGAGGTCTTATATTGTGCTAATATGTGAATTCAAATATGTGAGATCAAAATAAGAGTAGAATTGTTGAGCGACTACTAATCAGTGTAGTATTTTGTATTCAAAGCTTCAAAGGAACCATAATTCAACACAAGGAAGGTGCACTTTGTATCAGTTCACATATTGGCTATGTATCCACCTTTTTTTTGTATCTATCTTTAGTTGTGAGCCTTATAAGGATAGTGCATCCTAGAAATGAGCCCCTATAATATACTATATCCAAATATAATATATTGTGAGCTAATCCTCACCGTGGTTTTTCCCATTTTGGATTTTCCATGTAAAAATATTGGTGTTCATGTGTTATGTGATCTTGTGGAAGTTTCATGCTTTCATTCTTTATTTTTGTTGATATGTTTTGGTGATTGGATAAGCTATGTTCAAAATTTAATAGAATATTGATTCATCCCACCCTTAGTATTCTAGGTGTTCAACAATTGGTATCAGAGCTTGGTTCCTTCAGAAAAGCCAAACAACTTGAGGAAGATCTTGGAGATTGAACACATGGCCGATAAAAAGTATCTTGCTCCTTCAAAAGAAATTTCTACAACTGAATACATAGAAGATGACTGTTGGATTGAAAAAGAACTTAAAGTAGCCCTTGAAGACCTTGACAAGGTTGAAGGAGAGAATAAGGGTTTGAAAGAAAACCTTCGGGAAGCAAATGACTGCATCAAAAAGTTGAAAGATCAAATCAAGACGTTTAGAGAAAGACATAGGGAAGTCAATGTACAGTTGAAGCAAAAAAATGAAGACATCAATAGACTAAAAGTGAAAATGGAAGAGAAAAGAATAATTGAGGAATGTCTGAATGCATTTGTACAAAGAAAGACTGAAGAATTATCAAGACTTGAACAAGAAGTGGTAAATCTTAGATCAAATATGGAAAATGAAAGAATACATGAGGAAAAATTCAAAACAAGTTTTACAATGCTTAATGAACTATTATCATGACAAAAACAATCTAAGGATAAAAGTGGTTTGGGACTTGCAGAAGGAGGAATATCAAAGGAAAATCAAAACAAGGTTGACAATCAAAAGAAGACTCAAGTCAATGGAAGACAATTCAGAAATCAAAGAAGCAATGTTGGAAGACCTCCCATCAGAAAACCAAATGCTCAAAGGTACCAATCTTTCAATGGTATTTATTTTTCATACAATAAATTTGGACACAAGGCAATAGAATGTATAAGTAATCTTTTAGTGGTTACTACTATACATGCAATATGTTTGGACACAAAGCTAACCAGTGTAGGTCATGAATGAATAGAAGTCAGTTTGGTCAGATAAGTGTTGTATGCTACTTTTGCAACAAGCCTGGACATATTTCAAGAGTTTACAAAAGCAAAAATAGAAGACAGTATAATCCGTTAAAAAGGAATGAACTTGTGAAGGAAGTTGATACTACTAAAGTTAAGAAAGAAATGGACAAGATATGAAGAAAGAAAGAGGAATTTTAGAACAAAGATGAATCAAGAACTTCAAATGCATCTGTGCCTCCCTCTGGTGTAGATAATTCACTTAAAATTAAACCTAGGCATGAGCTTAGGGGGAGCTTATGAAGTTTTGGCACACCCTTATCCATTGATGTCAAAGGGGGAGAGAAAGGAGAAAAGGGGAGTGTTGGAAGAGAGAAGAGAAAAGGGGAGTGATGGATACAGAGATAAGAGCAATGACAAGATGAGATTTCCTATTTTTGGCATGCATGTTGCCATCAATGACAAAGGGGGAGATTGTTGGAAGAATTGAGATTGTTGGAAGTTTTAGAAAGGATATCATTAATGTAGGTTGGAAACATGAGCATGAGTTGCATAATACTGCTTGATCCAGTGTTGTTATTGATGTCAGCATTGTTATGATTAGTCTAGTATGATTTGGAAGTGTTATTGAAGATATGTGTATAGTATTAGTTGGTTCGGTAAATATGTTTGTACAAGATATTAACTAAGTACTTCTATTGGCTGGTTTGTGGTTTGGTGTGTCAGTCTTTGGGTCTGCACTTCATCGTACTAAGGGATATCTCGCTCTGCATTTTTAACCATGGTTTGAAGATTATCAAATTTAGATAAAATCAAGATTTTGTGATGTTTTGTGAAATATTTTGGAACTTATGCATGATAGAGCTTAGCTTTGTGTATAATAGTTATTTATTTGTATAGCATGTCGGTGTGGGAGATTCCACTTTCCTCCATGGATAATTATTTTGTGTTGTGGTTCTAAAGATAAACTCACTGATGTTAGCTAAGTGTGAATTTGAAGAAATATTAAATCTTGAAGTCACATGTATGGAGAAGTGTGTGTATGATTGAAAGTTTTTTAATGATTAGGTCTATTCCTGGCTAGATAAGATTAAATATATATTGTGGATATTTGTAGGATCTATTTTAGGTCCATGCCAACCTAAATTATGCATTCAACGTTTGAATTGGGCGTGAAGAAGTTTTTGAATCATGTATGGAACCGACAAAGCTATTTTAAATTATTTTTGGGTCACATCTAATTAGGCCAACCTAGTTGATATATGCGGATGTAATTGGGTATATATATATATGCAAGAAAATTTTGAGTTGAGAGAGAGAAGAGAGGATATGAGATGTAGATAAGATGCAAGAGGTCTTATATTGTGTGAATATGTGAATTCAAATGTGTGAGATTAGAATAAGAGCATAATTGTTGAGCGACTGCTAAGCAATACAATATTTTGTATTCAAAGCTTCAAAGGAATTGAAATTCAACACAAGGAATGTGCACTTTGTATCAGTTCACATCTTGGCTGTGTATCCACCTTTGTTTTGTATCTATCTCTAATTGTGACTCTTATAAGGATAGCGTGTCTTGGCAGTGAGCCCCTGTAATATACTATATCCAAATATAATATATTGTGAGCTAATCCTTACTGTGGTTTTTCCCATTTTGGGGTTTCCACATAAAAATCCTGGTGTTCATGTGTTATTTGATCTTGTGGATGTTTCATTCTTTTATTCTTTATTTCTATTGATATGTTTTGGTGTTTGGATAAGTTGTGTTCAAAATTTAATAGAATACTGATTCACCCCCCTCTCAGTATTCTGGGTGTTCAACATTATATACATATATTTTCCCCTAATTTTTTAACCTCTTATCTCGGTCCTCTTCCCACCTAATATATTTTCCATTTTTCTTGTTTTCATTTGAACTTCTTAATTTATCTCTCTATATTTTTTTGCATAGCCTTATTTCCTTATTAATACCATATCTTTATCTGTTAGGGTTTTGTCATATATGCTTTGAACTGGTGTGATTTTGATATTTAATTTATTTTCCACATCTTCTCCAAGTAGATTAATGCTTAAAATTTCCCAAGGTGATTGATTGAGGTGGATTCCCCCTTAACCACTTTGTTTTGTAGGGTTTCTTATAGATTTTGTGTTTACATACTTAAAATAGAGAAATCTATGATTTTTTTGAAAAATTGCAAAGAGTAAAATGAGATGGAAATCATTGAAAAAATATGTACACAATTTTATCCCATTTTAACATATAGAATAGGGTGCCCCCTTTGGACTAGATAGTTGGCAAAAGAGTTAGAGCAAACCAAGTTGCTCCCTAGAGAGTAACTTGCCTAACATCCTTTTCCTTATAGGTCAAAACAAAATTTGATCTTCTCTAACAACATTTGACAAGTGTTTTGACCCTAAATCCACCATCGCACACTAAAAATATCAAGTGGAAGCCTTCCATTTACACTATTTTTCTCTCTTTTACACACCCATATATAGAACTTAGTTTTTAATTTTCATTTTATTTCATCTATATTTGATTTGATTAAAAAAATTCTATCTTGGATAATATTCAACAATTAGTAAAGAACCCTTTAATAAAATCCTAAACCTTTGTCATTCTTCATCGGACTAAATATTTGTCCAAGGAGGTAGGGGAGGAGCTAGCCACTCCCTTGGGAGTTACTTTATCTAGCTACCATTTCCTTTACTAAAAAAATCCAAAATTTGATAGGCAACTTCCTCTTTTCATTTTGATCCTTTTTCAACTCCATCACTTCCCGATCCAAGTGCATCTTGGTCAACCTTGTATTTTTTTCACTTATTTATCCATATTTCAAAGTATGTGTATATGTTTTTTTTTTTTTTTTTTTTTTTATATCTTGTCTAGTATCCAATGAAAATTTTGTCTGAAATCTCATTGATTAGGTAATTAATGTTAAAAGGTTCGATTTACACTACTTTATTTGCACATTCACATTATATTAATAAAAAATATATCTTTTAGGTTCTTTAAATATCAAAAACTCAACATAATTGACTAAAATCATGCAAAATTATGTAAAATAATTGAGATGGGTCGATTCCACAAGTTATATTAAACTCATGGCATAACCTCATGCCCATAACCTATCCTAAAAAATCCTACGTGCATTTCCAAAACAAATATTTTGCATAAAATAAAATAAAAAGTAAAAGTAGACAATTTCTACATCAAAATTTAACTCATCGTGTATATGAGATTTTCACAATTGATAGTGGCCCTCATTTGATCAACTTGCACATGCATATGACTCCTTTGCACAATGGTATTAAATCATAATAATCTAAGAGATCTAAAAGGTTAAGTTCTTTAGGAGTTATTGCACAAATTAAAGTGACTTTTCAATATTTCCACTTATATATTGTTGGGTAAGGGAGACAAACTCTATCTCAAATGAAGACCCAATGATAGTTGGATAGACCAATTTTAGGCCCTACAATTATGCTCATAGAATTGGATTTGTTGCTAATGAATCATTTTCCTTTGTGTCCTTTACTCACTATCTATAGGGGTTCTTCTCTTTTTCTACTATTGATTATGGTGTTTCCAAACCAAATTAATCTCTAAGTGATGGCACATATTATTGATGACAACACATGATCTACTCACATCCCAATCACTCTTTCACAAATTATGCATATATTACTATCATTCTTTTATGAAAATTATGCTTTTCACCTTTGGCACTCACTAATGACCAAATTGACTTGTCACATTTGTCTATTCACTTGATAGAACCAAACACAATTTTACACGACTTTTTTATTGTGTCATTTACACCTACATGCTTATCCACATACATGATCACTTGTTATTGATTATCACTTTTTCATCAGGATAATCGAGGCTATCTTACCTTATAATATTTTGGGTGGCTACTCATGATTTGTGATTCATTCCCATTACATTATTTGTGTCTTATCACACTATATTTCCCATGTGGGTATAATCATTTTGATATGTGCTTTAACAATCACATTCTACACTATTGCATGTCCATAATCTAACCATATTATAAGGTCCATTTTATTGTATTAGGGGCATTATGCATTATACCTTCCCTATCACATCATGTCCTCACATGACCTAGCCATGTTATAAGATCCACACTAGCCTTCCCCAACTTATTCTATGTCCATTTATAGAGATCTATTCTACCATTGGAGGTCTATTACCCTACCTCAACCATTGTATGCTCATGTAGCCACATTGGGGGCATATACCTTTTCTACTGTCTTGTGTTCCTATGTAAGCATTTCTATCCATTATGGGTCACATAACCATGTCTCTTTTCCATTATGGGGGTAACTTTATTCCTCGATGATCTCTGACCCATCTACTTACCACACCTATCTTCCAATATGATTTTACTTATTTTTTATATGATGCATTTACTTATAGTGATTAATTTACATTATTTACATGATTATCTTACATTTTCATTTAATGTATTTCTCCCTCTCATATGGAATCCCTTGCATTTGATAGATGCAATGAATTGAAGGGGCATATTCTATTGCTAATACTCCTATGTTGAGGTTGCAAATAATTATACCTATGCCTACACAAAGAATATTCATCATGACTAGATGAATCATTACCACATGACATGATTGTGCCCAATATGTCATGGCATCCTATGAATACCAAGCCAGTTGGACCATAATCACTTTCTACCTAAGAAATTTATTTAGAATCTCCTCTTTTTAATGATCAATGATGCTAAAAAAATTAACTTGTAGTTGTTTTCATTTTCACTTGCATGATAGAAGACATTACATATTTTCCCTCTATTTTGTAGGTTCTCATGGAGCATGCATTCCAAGGATGGACTTACATAATGGTATTTAGAGGAAAATATTACTTTATATTGGCTTGGATATCCTTTGAAATCCAAATGTTTACTTCACATGCATATGTTGTGAGTGTTACATAATTTGAGATACATATCATTTTAATATTCACATGAACCTCAAAGTGGCGATTACAAACCCATGCCAATTCCTATTTAGTTTTGTTCCCATTTTGAGAGAATGGCTAAATGCAATTACATATTATCAAATGGTGCAATATTTGTGTGAAGTTGGGCTCATTCCTCAATTCCATAACTCACCCATTTGCACACATTCCCACATCCTTTATCAATATCTTATTTGTATTAATGCATATCTCCACAAATCCCTATTTTATTGTGCCTATTATTTCACCCATCCCCATACATTCATTATCTACCTTGATTTAATCATTTTCATGTTTTGAATCAATCTTATGAGTGCAAGAACAATCCCACACACATAGATCTAACCTCAAAAATTTCAAAATGTAAATTCAAAATTTGGTTGACTCCCACCCAATCCTTTATTTCCTAAGAGTTAACTAAATACATATTTGCACTATTTATTGATATTTCCTTGTATTTAAAAGCATTCAATTGCATTCATTTATATATTTGATCACTTCATTTACAAAAAATGTTAGGAAAACTTTTATTGGAGTACTAAAAATAACTTGGATTTGTATAATCCTTTTAGAAGCATTCACATGTTTAAAACCTATTGTCCTAGATTATTTTGCATTGTAAAACAAGTCTTTAAGAAGGGTCAAAACTAGGAGAATGTGTACACTAGAGATCTATCAACTCTATAAAGATATTCTTAAATACTATTAATCCTATTTGTAGAGTAGACAACAATGAATTAGGAAAAATAGGAATTCAAAGCCACAAGCAACATGATCACTTCCATATTCACATGACACAATCATGCCCACAAAAAAGATTTGGAATCACATATTTGATTGCTTATAGAGGTAACAGGTTGTTCAAAACCTGAGGTGAAGTATAAACAAAGGTTCATTGTCATTTCAAGTTTGAAGATAGATCAACTTCAATGCCATATCATAATTACTCTCCATCAAACATAGAGCTGATACCTTTCTCATAACTCACATTTACTATTTCAACTCTAACTTTCTTATCTATATTATTTTGTGCGATAATTTCTTACTTTAAGTAATTAGTCTAAATAACATGCTTGGTGAAAGTTTGTTTTCATTTTACAATTCTTTATTACATCAAATTTTACCAGAACTATAGAGGCTACTAATTTTCTTAGTCCACTAACTTGTTCAAACTCCTAACATTTACCAAAAGATTGTAGTTCAATTGGTTGCACTTAATTAGTAAGAATGATGTTATGCTCCTTGATTACATTATCCACCAAGGTTCAAATCTCTCAAAAGTGCAACTAGGCGAGGTTTAACCCCTAAATGATTTTGATAGACTAGATCCCTCTACTCATAGCAACTTAATCAAAGGATGACTTCTAAGATAGATGTATGTTCTCTCATAATATTATAATCTACTATATAAAAACAAACCCCTCCCAAGAACAACTAAACCAAAAAATAATTTCTAATATAGATGTAGGGGAGAGGGGCCCATAGTGAAGCACCCTAACTTCATGTTTCTTAAAATCCTATGTGTGAATTTCAAAATTAGTCCTAGTTTTGTACAATAGTTTATTGGGAAACTGACCTACATCTAACTAAAGTTTTAGGGCCACATCATCAAATATGATGCCACATCAACATGCTTTTTATTAAGGTATCCAAAAAGGTCCAAAAAAAAGTGAGACCAATAGTGGTGCACTAAGTCATTTTTATTGGTGCATATATGTGGCATCATTGTTGGATGTTGTGGATGTGTTGCTGATATGTGGTTGTCATTGATGTCAACACTATTAGCATTTGGTATATTGAAGGTTGTATATGTTGAGGATATTGAGAAAATTGTAAAAGAAAGTGTTCTAGGTTCCCAGTGGAGCTATGTAGGTCATGAAGGTGTCTTGTTCTGTACGTTGAAGATCAACTATTGTGGACTAAAGGGTTTATTTTTGAGAGTATCTAGATCATCTACCGGAAGTTTTAGAGGCCCGCGTGTAGATTCGATCGTGTTGTGGTCTAATAGCATTTTTTGTGGTCTCTGTTAGTGTTCCTGAGTGAAGTTTGTGTGATTTTGATAATCTTAGTTGTTGCGGGTGCTTCTCTATTAGTTTATGGTGTTCTTGGATGTTTCTAGATTGTGCTCTATCTTTGTGGTACATCCACATTGATTGGTGTGCTCGTGGTCGAAGATTTTTCTTGTGCACGTTCCATTTTTCATGTTCCTGGCCGACATGATGGTGGTAACGTGCTGTTGATCCTTGAAAAATAAAATTCGAATGTTTGGCGCGCTCATGAATATTGTTTTGGGTCGCATCATTGTTTTGGCCGACGGTGTTTAGATCCATATTGAAAATTTAACTGTAAATTTGGGCTGACATTGCGAATATGTTTTATTTTTCTAGCAGACTAAGTTGTTGATGTAATCCATGATGCAGATATATAAGAGCGATTGTTTCATCGGTGTAAAGTGTGGTGGGTGTGCTCCTATGTGTGTATGTGCGAATATCATTCAATTGTAGAGCAGAGTGTGAAGAAGCTTGGCGAAGTGTGAAGTAGTTTGAGTGAAAAGTGAAGGAGTTTTCTATGCTTAATTGGAACTGTAATCAAGCTTGTGCATAAGCTATTTTCTCAGTTCATACTCTCCGGATTTAATCCTATCCTGTATTGTTGGGTAGTAAGCCCCTTCTGTAACTAAGCAGTGAGCTCTAGGCAGTGTGCCTGAATGCATGTGCATTCCCCTTTATTGTTTTCATTATACTTTTAATAGGGTATAATATTGTGGACTAACATCCACTGTGGTTTTTCCCCTAACAGGGTTTTCATGTAAAAAATCTTGGTGTTCTTTGTCTCTCAGATGTGTTAATTTCTTATTCATCAGATCTGAGATTAAGTTAAGTAAAGTTTGAAAAGTTTATTATTTTGTGACAACTGATTCACCCCCCCCTCTCAGTTGTCTGTCCTTGTTTTGCCAACAATCACATGATTTGTCAGTTTGTGTACTTTATGGATAAAATGTTTTGCAATTGAATATTAAAGTGTTCCACTATGGGACCCAATGAAGACTACTTTTATCCCCATTATTGATCCCCACTCCACTATGAACCCCTCTCCCCTAATATTCTTTCTCAAAATTTTATCTATTACACTTCCAATTTAAATATATACTCTCATAGAAACAAAAGTACTGAGTAGAAATGAAGACATTGCCATGCTTCTCACCTTACATATGGCCAAACATTTTAAATGGAGGGAGACGTACAAACTTGTAGTTGCACTTCTAGGGTGACTGAAAAATTATGGAGTAAAGAAAGGTGTAAATAGATTTTGTCTAATCTTAATCAAATTTCGATGCAAACAACCAATTACTCACAAAAACCCACAATGCAATGCAAACTCTTCTGCAACAAAGAACACTCACAATACAAAAACAAGTGCAAAAAAATTCTAATTTTTTTTATTGCATTAAATCAACTCATGAATATGACATCAAATGGAAAAATGATATGCCACCATAGAGCATACAAAAATCTTCACATCTCTCCACATCATTCCTTGTTACCTTGGCTTTACTGTTGTTCAAACCTTCATACGACTCTTATCATTCTCTTCACCTCTCACACACTGGTGCCTTATCTCCTCTTCACTGGTGCTGCTCAAACTTGCAACACAAAACCCCCAATGATACCTCTACAGAGACATCTCTTCTCTTTTCCATTCCTCACAAACTTCTTCCCACGTTTTTCTTCAAAAATCCCCAAAAAATGCATTGAAAATAATCCATTATTGTCCAAGAATGGGCTCCCAACTCTCCCCCAAGAATAGCTCTACATATGCTCTATTTATTTAGCTTTAAATGAGGCTTTTAAACTTCCATAAACTCCTCCAAATACTACCTTTACTTAAGGGTGTTTTTCTCTATTATGAGAATTTTAAAAATTTAAAAATCTTGATTTTCAGCCTCTTTTATGCTCCAAACTCCCCCCATATGATTTATGTAATAGATAAATGATTAATGAATGAATAAAACTGATATTTAATTTCTATGATATCCATAATACCTTTCCAAAATAAAATTGATCAAATTGGTGCTTTGGAAGTGCACAATCAAGTGCTAGTAGGCAAAAAAAATGAAAGTTCTCTGATTCACACAAAACTTGGTGTGTAAGCTTGGAATGGTATCTAATGGACCCTTGCAAAAGGATTTTACTCTAGCCTTCCAAAATCATGAGATATTAAACTTTTCGTAATTTGATAACAATTTTTAACAAACTTTCGACATTAAAGTCTCCCAAACTGAAAAATGTATGGCTTTAATTGTTTTTGCATATTTCACATGCCACCTCCATGAATGCCCCTACCAAAGTATTCTACTCCAATCCTTATGATTTTTCCAGAAATAATTTTTGAAAATTGCTTGCAAAGCCTTAAAATGATGATTTGATAAAAATCGACTTTATGCAAATTTGAACACACCAAGAGCTTTCCAAAGCTGAGAGATGTCAAATGAACCCAAAAATACACCAAAACTGAATTCAAACCTGAACCTTATTTTTGGTTGATGTTGATTTCCAATCTGCTCGGATGCTCCTGCATCAGACACACTGGGTAGGAAAAACTTTGTGAGTGGAACTCACAAAATGGAGTGGAGTAGTAAGACTACTCTTTCAGGTTGTGGACAACCTACAATGAACTCCATCACTGATCTAGAAAAAAAAAAATTCTTCCTCCACCTCTTCTAGTACTTAGCTGGGATACTTGCCATTCTCCTCCACCAAGTGTGCACTATATTCATCCTTCTTTTCACAGACTCTCATCCACCATAGACCATCCTCCTTCGCCATATCTTTTGTTTCCTCATTTCCTTCTTTGTGGGATCCAACCCACCACAAACCGACCACCTCCACCAAGTTCCTCCTACACCATCATTTACAACCTCTATGCACAAACATGCAACATTCGTATACCAATTCACAACTACAACTTCATTTTCCACTATTGCAAACTCTTCTTTAAATGGTAAATAGTCATCACCTCTAAACTTAAAATCAAAATTTACCTTATCTTTTTTTGCTGCTATACCTTCTTCTTCTTCTTCTATTTCCATTTCTTCAATGCAACTTGTCACTATGTTGGTGCCTTTAGAAAGACACTCTACTATTGCAAACTGATTTTCTACACACAAAACAATGTTAGAATAATAATCTTGTGACTCATCATTCACCTTCTGCAACAAGTAATCAAGTTATTATATCAAGGAATTTTCACCTTCATCATTCTCAAACAAGGAATCATCAATAAAACCCAACTTCACATTCACATCTTGCTCATCACTCTCACCTATCTCCAACACATCTACTACTACAACTACATCTTTATTCTCATCATACAAAGCATAAAAATCAGAAATTACCTCATTACCTTTGGTTGCAACATTTGTATTAGCTAAAATTTTCCCATTCCACTCTCTTTCGATTGCTTCCAATTGCATTAGCAAATCATCCTCTTCCTCACCAACCCTCTTGTCAAACATAGGACCACCCATGTTCACAATTTCTGATTGCAAACCCTCTTCATCCACTTCACACAATGCACTCCATTCACTTGATATCTATGCAACTTGAACCTCATCATCTTCACTTGTGTGGGCTACCCCCACATATTATTTCTTACATTCAACCCCTACCAAAGGGTTGCAACACTCTTTCTTTTTTCTGTCCTCTTCTAAGAGAGCCTTCTTCTTCCCATATCTCTCTTCCCACATTCTCATTTCCTCTTTAATCTTCTTTTCTAATATATTCAATTCAGCCTGGAGCTTTTCAAAATCTTCATAATGCTTCCTATTTTCCACATATTTCCAATATTGTTTCCATATTAAAATTCTTATGGCCTCCTCAAGACCCATCCCATCCTGTCAACAACTGCAAATTTCTCAACTCACATCACATGCTTTGCAATCTACAAAGACATTTCCTTTGTGGCTTCTTAGCTCTCAATTGCTTAGGGCTTCTCTTCTACCTGCAACAATCCTTTTGAGCTTTCCACAACCACCTCGTCTTCTCTACCCATAGGTCTTGGTGTAGACTGCCTCACATTCAATGATCTATCCACACACTCAGGATCACTGGATCTGATACCACTGATGCAAACAACCAACTTCTCACAAAAACCCACAATGCAATGTAGACCTTGCTGCAACAAAGAACACTCACAATACAAAAATAAATGCAAAAAAATTCTGAATTTTTTTATTGCATTAGATCAACTCATAAAAATTACATCAAATGGAAAAATGATATGCCACCATAGAGCATATAAAAATCTGCACATCTCACCACATCATTCCCTATTACCTTGGCTTTACTGTTGTTCAAACCTTCATACAACTCTTATCATTCTCTTCACCTCTCACACATTGGTGCCTTATCTCCTCTTCACTCGTGCTACTCAAACCTACAACATGAAACCCCTAATGATACCTCTACAGAGGCATCTCTTCTCTTTTCCATTCATCACAAACTTCTTCCCATGATTTTATTCAAAAAACCCCAAAAAATGCATTGAAAATCATCCATTATTGCACCAGAATGGGTTCCCAACTCTCCCCCAAGAATAGCTCTGCATATGCTATGTTTATTCAGCCTTAAATGAGGCCTTTAAACTTCTAGAAACTCCTCTAAATGCTGCCTTTACTCAAGGGCGTTTTTCTCTATTATGAGAATTTTAAATTTAAAAATCTTGATTTTTAGCCTCTTTTATGCTCCAAACTCCCCCCATATGATTTATGTAATAGATAAATGATTAATGAATGAATAAAACTGATATTTAGTTTCCATGATATCCATAATACCTTTCCAAAATAAAATTGATCAAATTGGTGCTTTAGAAGTACAATTGAGTGCTGGTAGGTGAAAAAAAAAAGTTCTTCGATTCACACAAAAATTGGCGTGCAAGCTTGGAATGGTGTCCCATGGACCCTTGCAAAAGGATTTTATTCTAGCCTTCCAAAATCATGAGATATTACGCTTTTCGTAATTTGCTAATAATTTTTAACAAACTTTTGACATTAAAATATCCCAAACTAAAAAATGTATGACTTTAATTCTTTTTGCATATTTCACACGCCACCTCCATGAATGCCCCTATCAAAGTATTCTACTCCAATCCTTATGAGTTTTCTAGAAATAATTTTTGAAAATTGCTTGCAGAGCCTTAAAATGATGATTTGATAAAAATTGACTTTATGCAAATTTGAACACACCAAGAGCTTTCCAAGGCCAAGAAATGTCAAATGAACCCCAAAACACACCAAAAATGAATTCAAACTTGAAGCTTGTTTTTGGTTGATGTTGATTGCCAATCTGCCAGGATGCTCCTCCATCAATTTTTGGAACTAAAACTAAGATCATGTCATCGTTAAAAATGACAAGCACAAACTCAAATTCAAAAGTAGAAAATCTATGGACGTCATGTGAGAAAAAAATGTATAGGCAATGACTATGCAACCATAAAAAAGGCATGGGTATCTGATGGTTGCCATACTTGCAATGTAATGGTCTTTTTAGTGCTGTATGAATGTACAATATTCTGTGCAGTCTCTGCCCATTAAATCAATTTGTTGTTGGTTGCGGCTACGGAGCCACCAATTTGATAACATTAATGAACATGTTCGTAGGTTTAAGGGTTAGAAAAAAATTAAAGCACACCACTATTAAAACATTTAAAATTTATTGGTATATGTTCTTAGAATTTAATTTAAAAGTTTAATTGTGGAAACTCCTAAGTTTTTAAATAAAATATACTATATTTATATTTATATTTATTTTATTTTATTTTGAATTATTTAAAAAAATTACTTTATAAAAAAGTAATTAGTTAAAGAGTTATTTTATTTACTTTTATAATTATTTTAAGTTATGTCATTTGTATTTATCAAATGTTATTTAAAAAAAATGTTTCCAAATTTACAAATACATCTTTTATGTTAACATCTAGATTTAAAAATAATATTAAAATATTTTATTATAGTATATATTATTATTAAAATATTATATTGTAGTATATAATATTATTATAAAACCCCGATATCTATACTAATAGTATTTTTATTTTATTTTATTTTAAATTATTTTAAATATTATTTTGTAAAAAATTAATTAGTTAAAGAGTTATTTTATTTACTTTTATAATTATTTTAAGTTATTTTATTATTTTAAGTTATAGAATTATTTAGAATTATGTATTTTAAGTTATTTTATTAATTAATTATTTTTTTACAAAATAATAGTATATATATATATATATTTGCTTCGTAAGAGGAATTATATTGATAAACAAAATTTACAAATCGTTTGCAAATGCAAGAAACAAATTTGAACCCTAAACCGACAAAGTAGGCACTAGATCGCCAACCCATACCACTAACCAAAAATCTGCCAACCAAACCATCCTACCACCATCACCAAAAAATAGACAAACTGGGCATAGCCTATTAAAATGCCCATCTTCAGCATTTCAACAGAAAATGCAAAAACTAGAGGCATATTGAAACCCTATCCTGAACCAAACGCAACCACTTGAGAACCATACACTAGAACACACAAAGAGGGGACACCCAAAAACATGAGACCTGACACCATGACACAAAGGATCCAACATTTACAGAAAGTTGTTTGCTTTCACAAAGGCGTCAAACTCCTATACCCATTCCAGATCACTCACCTCCACCAGTCAAAAGGTTTTTTTGAGGACATTCATTGCGATCGCTACGATCATCCTGTGGCGCACAAGAGCCATCCCCTTTAAATCCAAGAAGAAGGGAAAAATCCTTATTACCACTCTCGGTTTCTTTACCAGCTCCAAATCGTATGGACACAAAGCACCCTTAATAGAGATGGATACTTTCAATGCCTCATCCAAACCGCCCAACAATTCCTTTTTGAACGGTTTACCCATCAAGATTTTAGCTTCTGCCTTAGGGACCCAGTTATCTAGAATGGAATCCAGAAACTGAGACACCACCTGTGAATTCACTCTAAAATACACCTTGTGTTCCAGGTGCCCCTTGCCAAGCACCATTTTCACTACCACGAATGTTAATGAGTCGATATTGAGCAGAATGTGTTTTAAGCGCTGGTTTGTGACCTCTCAAAATGCATTTTGATGTTCTTTGCACTCGAGGGAAAGAGGGGTGTCTGACCCAAAGAAAAAAATTGACTCCACCAAAATCTCCACTGTAAATTTTGATCGCTCAGCCATTGTCACCAGAAACCCCCAGATGCTGAGCTAGGTAGCAAACACACAAATGAAGAGAGAAGACATTTCCTTCACCACCTTCAGTTGAGAATGAAAACCCACCACAAGATCACCACCTTTATTACTTTGTACATTACCTATGTGCCATCCACACAATCAATTAAGAATGTTGAAGCCGTCGTCACTCAGGAGAATGAGTACACATATGAGTGTGATGAGCAGTCATTTTAGTCGATTAGGAATCCAAACAAATCCTCCCAATCCACCTCATGTACTTCAAAATGATGGCATCATAAAGACGCCCAACTCCCCTACGATGTTTCGTGAGAGATTGCATCCCAGCCGAACTCATCCACCTCATATCACAAGACCAAAAGATATGATATATGTCAAGCCACCCTTGAGAGAACACTACCAATTGCCAACTCTTATCCAACCAAATTGGTTCTCCAAAATGCCCAGTCAAATGCACTACAAACTTTTACTTCATGGGCAGAGTGTCGATAGCCGCAGTCTCTCCACATCCTTGTTGTGGAGAGACACTCACCCAACCACCCACAAAATAATAGTATATTTTAATATTATATTGTATAATTATATTTTTATATATATTATTTAAATCATATGTTTTCTATTATTTTAATATATGATAGACTACACAGAGTAATGTACATAAATGTTATACAATAGATATATATAATAGATTATATAATATATTATGTAATAATCTTATATTATAAAATGTTATATATATATATATATATATATATATATATATATATGATATTCTTAAGAAAATTATGTAAGTATAGATATTGGGGTTTTATATCATATTAATAGTAGTATAATTTATGGATTTCCCACCATAAATCAAAATGTGAGGCACCAATGAGATGGGCTTTGTGCACTTAGAAAACGTGTAATAGAGATTATTGATGAGTTTTTGCAACTCATCCGACCTAAATAGATTCTCGCCCCAAAGAACATGATAATGGGTTGGCTTGCTAGTGCCCAATGACCCATAGTGACTGCATAGGTAGAAGTCAAACTCCCTTGGTTGAACAATTGTAGTGTCCACGATTGTGCCAGGTGGCACATTTCCTGATCTTGTATTGTTCATATTACCCATTGGGAACAACCTTGTCTAATGCTGCTTCTACGCTACTATGAATGAAATAATCAACTTATACAATTCCCTAAAGCGTGAGAATGCCTTTTCTAGCTCCACTAACTCATGGTTTAGAACAAAGTCAAACTATCCCTCGCTCACCTATCTTTGAAAAAAAATCCCTTTAGCAAATATTTTGTTCGTCTTGAGATACTCATCTAGAAATTCCTTAGACATGTCTCCAAGCTCTAAAATGTATTCCTGAAGGTTTTTTTGACATTAGATTTTGACTGGACATAGTGGTTGGAAAAGGGCCAATTGATGTTCATTACAATAGCAGACATTGATGGGCTTCTTTCATCTTTTTCCCTTGGATGATTGACATTTGCTCTGAAGTACACAACATGAGAGTTCCCAAAGCGTGGCAACTGAGTGGAAAGGCTTTAAATGAGCACTGCATTGCTCTTGCCTACCTTGACATTGACCTTGAGAGCAAGACTTACCAAATATTGAGAATCGTACATGTTATCACCACATTTTTTAATAGGATCCCAGAGACAACATTGTGTTACTAGGCCTATTTCTATCTCATAGGTCAGCTTGAGACTTTTGTAGCCATGGTGCCTGTCCTCCATAATGCATATCAAAATTTGTAACTGCCCTTTGGTCTTGGTGTGAATATTCATTAGAGTTTGCTTCAATAGTGCCACATTGTTAAACCTAGCCATATTAGCTGACTGAGAGATCTTGGGCTTTGGTTGCATGTTGATACCTAGGGATCGAAACCTCATCACCATGGCAGTCAAGAAAATTTTCACTGCTAAAACACTCTACCTTTCTGGCTTCTCATATGAAAAATGTATGATTTCCCATCTGTTGATGTTTTTTCCGTCAAAAACATGGCTTTTAAGTAGGTTCCATTGCCTTTCATCTGGTCGTGGCATAACCCAACTAAGTTTCCCCCCTTTACCCAACCTTAGTTGGGGTGCATCTAGCACCTGTGCTGTCACTTGGGTCATTTCTGCACCCACGAAATAATGAACTGCATCATATGAAAATTAGTTTGATCCAAAATCCTAGTTATAAGAGTTACAATTAGTTATCGACAAAGTTTGTGACAAGCTGAGTAAAATCAAGTGAATCTAAATTCAAAGAAGGAAGAAAAACTATCAAATATAAATTTTTTTTGCATAATTTTTTTACTAAATTATTAAATGACAATTGGTGATGGAGCATAGGATAGAGTGGGCTAGTTAAGCCACCATTCATATTTTACCAATTAAATTTGTTTTGCATAATTTTTTTACTAAAATTGTTAAACGGACATTGGTGATGGAGCCAAGTACAGGGTAAAGTAGGCTTGTTAAGTCACCATTCATATTTTACCATTCCACCTGACCCCAAATTGGCAAGCTATGCAAGAAAATTTTGGTTCCAATCTAGTGTGCTACCCTTCCTTCTCATCAAGGTAAACTAATTTTGTCTCATGATAAGTCTTAACAATGGATGAAAAATAATAATTTTATAGACATTACAAAGGAAACTAAAATTTGAAGTCGACAAACTAAATTTTGAAGTCGACCAGTAAGGTAGTTCCATGGAAGTCTAATTTTCAAGTTCATTAGAAGCATGCATTATAAAATGACTCATTCATAGAGGAATTCCATGGTAAATTAATTGTGTTGTTGATCTTTGACGTTGTCCCATACAAATATCACATTATAAACAAATTGCAAAAAAGTAGTGATAAGGTAAGTTTAAGTAATACTATTTAATGGAAGCTTACCGTCCAGGTCCATTTGGTATTTTCATGATGTCATTAATTATTTGTTTCCTCTAGTTCACTTGGGGAGAAGCCATGTCCCACAATTTTTTTTTTAATCCCATTGAGATTACCCTTTGGGAACCTTTTCCCTTCACAAATCAGACATAACTCCATGGGAACATAATTAGGTCTACCAGACTGCTTGCTCAGGTCCAAACAAGGAAGTAGTTTGAACTCAATGTCCACATTGTGACATTGATTGTAGTAATGCAAAAGGATAATGCTCTACTTCTACTGCTCATTATCATCAATTTTGAACTTCAGATCTCTGTTAGCTTCTTTAGTGAGTCTCCCCATGTATTTTTTCTTTGTGAGCCTATGAGTGATAGACACTTTCAACCCCTTCAGATCACTTTCAGCCATCCTTCACTCTTGTGGATTGAGAGGCTTGTTTTGTTGGCAGTCCACTTGTCGATTCTCCCATAAATATTCTAGTATAGGCATGGTGGCATGGAATGCCACTACAGAAGAATCCACATTTTGGGATAGACCTTGGGCTATAGGTCTGAGACTCATCAAAAACCCTCTTGCAGCAATAATGCCACTCTTAAGATCCTCCTAGATATTTCTATCTTTTTCGTAAAGACTTCACCCCATTATTATCCGACTATTATTGGGATGCTCACTTATTACCAGATTCAACACCTGCAACATTTCCTGATTGATAATCACATGGTCATGTATATTTCTATTAAGAAACTCTGCCAATCTACGCCCGTCTAGCTTGTTAGCTAGCATTAAAGTCACCTTATATTCTTTGACATCGTCTTCCCCATTAGAGAGCTTCATAGTAAAATCCCCCTCTGGAAATTCGATCACATTGTACAAGTTCTTTTTGCCATCATAAACAGGCTTTGCATCATGGAAAGCCACACAATTCTCTGTAACCAATTTGTTCTTTATCTCTTCTTCGTCTGCCCTAGACATAGTAGTTGCACCACGACCTCCTTTCTGCTTTCCTCCATGTTTGGAAGCACCATTTTTGGAAGAATGGTGCATTATGTTCACATCATAATGGAAGATCTATTGAGTGGGCTAAAATTTGGTCTTGAAATGATTTGTAATGAGGCGAACCTACCTAGACCCATTTTTCCCTCCTACATGGGGCCTCCCCACAGGCTTCAAATTTCTAGAGTTTAAGCTTCCAGCTTTGCTATTATTGACACTAGTGCTAGTGCTAGTAGAAGAAATCTATGGAATGTTAATTGGGGCCATGAGCTCATTAATGTTCAGTTCAGCATTTGCCTCGAGGGTTCCTCGATAGCAATACTAAATTCATTCCTAATCCATCATATTTAAGCCTAAAAAAATCAGTTAAACAACATTGAAGATCTTAACATTGAAAAATTCAATCCATAATCCAAAAAAATAGAAACTTAGAAGAAAAGAATTTTCCAAGCTCTTCTAAACTACTCTTTTACAAAATTCTAACCGACATTTTGAGTGGGCTACCTGACACAAAAGAGTTGCTTCACTACCCATCAGGGAAGAAGCTTTATCACTTTAAAAGTTCTAAGCAAGAAATTGAGGATATATATTATATTAAATATAATATATATTATATTAAATATTAAATATATTATATATTATATTTAATATATATTACATTAAATATAATATATATTATATTGTTTTGATACATAAGAGCTTTATATTTTATTAATATGAAAAAAGGTTAAGTTGACATCATTTGCATATACAGGGAAATGCCAACCCTGAAACCAAAATTTTCACCTGCTTCAAGCTACTAATCTTCAACCAAAAAACTACCAGCATTACAGGGAAGAAACCCAAACTAAGATCCATTGCAGCCCAACCACCACTACCTTCCAGAACATGAAACCGCCACCCTAAAACTATAGCATCCATATACGGAAGAGAAAACCCCAACAAAGAAAAATTTACAAGAAAACCAGTCAACCACCCCATACCCGAACTCATAGAAAACCATTGGCCTTGGAAAAGGCCTCAAAGTCCACAATCTAGTTGATGTCCTGCACAACCATGAGACCAAAAAAATTCTTCATATACTCTACAACGATGACAACTATCATTCGATGCCTCATTAATGCCAAACCCTTCAAATCAAGTAGAAAAGGGTAAATTTTCACTGTGTCATTTGTATTTTTCATTAGCTCCCATTCGCTATGGTGCTAAACACCCTTTCCCTCAATTTCCAGCTTCAACACCTCATCCACACCCACCAACAAATCACTTTGAAAATCTTTCTCCAGTAGCACTTTCACCTCCGCATTTGGCACACAAATATCCATAAGAGACACTAAGAACCTGGAAGTAATATTCGTGTTGTCCCTTCCAAACTCACTTCAATGCAAATGATCAGGACCCAACACCATTTTCACTGTCAAAACCAACAAAGAATTGATATTATTCATGTTCCTTTTGAGCTGCTGGTATGAAACCTCTCTAAAATCTATTTGGCGTGTTTTAGCCCCCAACGAGACTGGTGTATCCAACCCAAAACACACCAGGCCATCCACCAAAACTTCAATTATAAAGTGCGATCTCCCTACCATCTCAGAAACCAAATACCCACCCGATAAAACCAAACAAGCAAATCCAAGTTTCAAATTGATTCCTCCTCACTTGCCACGACCACATTTAAGCTAAAGAGGATGCTAGACTAGAAATCATTATTCGATACTTAGCTCCAAAAGAAATTAATGCCAAAATCTACACACGAGGGAGGTCATCCTTCACCACAAATTCCATACAAAGTAATAAGAAAAATAGTGACATCGGCTACTACACATGTACTAAAAAAATGCCACACTATTGCCTATCCATTCCTTGATTTGAGAGCATGAATTGCTCAACACGAACACCTGCTTGTTTGGCTTTGCAAGAGCCCCACCCATGATTTCATCTAGGGTGGATAATAAGGAGACCTTGCCATCTCATCAAACAACCACCAACACACCACCCCATGACCAAGACTACATGCCACTTGTGCTAGTTAGCCAGTGCCCTCCACCAACTTGGAGGGCTTCCCTCCCATCCGCCCCCTTAATATATATTATATTAAATATATTAAATTTAATATATATTTGCATTATATTAATAATATAAATATACATTACATAAGAATAATATATAATAATTTATATTATATTATTTTATAATATATTATATTATATTATATTTACAATACATAATATATATATATATATAATATATATAAATTATATATAATATTATATATAGTTTATGATTATATTATAAATAGTATTTTATATTATTATATTATATTTACAATACTTAATATAAATATATATAATATAGAATATAATATATATTATATATTAAATATAGTATTAATATATAATATATTATATTATATTATATAACATATATTATATATTAAATTATATATCATTTAATGATTTTATTATAATAATATTTATAATTATTATATTATATTAATTATTAAATGTATTATAAAATATTAAATATAATTTAAATAATATGTATTAAAGAATTTGTTGCCCATTATTCACCTCCATCACTGAGCTACCAACCCCTCAAGCATTAGACATGAAATGTTCATTTTAATTGTTGCATCATTCTCCAAATACACTAAATCATTCTTTGTAACCATATCCTGAACGATATATGGATGAAGAATATATAACTAATCCTAAAGATGGAATATGTAACTTTTCTAAAGAAATTTTGCTATTTACCTAGCAGAACAGAAAGTTGTGGAGTGAATTGTTGCTACCTTCCTCGTCCCCATGCCTGGAGACCCCATGCCTGACTGCTTAGTGCAGGTTGGATTAGACCTCCATGCTGAAAGCTTTTCCCAAAGATGGCTCCAACATAACTCGGCCTGGGTTTGACTGCCCCAGCTCTCCCTTGACCACTTCCTTGACCACCTGGTGCAAGTTGGCTTAGATCTCCACACTGAAAGCTTTTCCTAGAGATGACTCCAACATAATTCAGCTTGGGTTCAACTCCCCCAACTCTCCCTTGACCTCTTCTTTGACCACCTGGTGTAGGTTGGCTTAGACCTCCATGCTAAAAGCTTTTCTGAGAGACCACTCTAGCATAACTTGGCCTAGGTTCGACTCCCCTAGCTCTCCCCTGACCCTTTCCCTAATTTCCTAGTGTAGGTTGGCTTAGACCTCCATGCTAAAAGCTTTGCCTAGAGATGGATCTAGCATAACTCGGCCTGGTTTCGTCTCCCCCACCTCTCCCTTGACTCCTTCCTTGACCGCTTGGTGCAAGTTGGCTTAGTCCTCCACGCTGAAAGCTTTTCCCCGAGACAACTCCAACATAACTTAGCCTGGCTTTGACTCCCCTAACCCTCCCCTGGCTGCCTAGTGTAGGTTGGCTTATACCTCCACACTGAAAGCCTTTCCCAAAGATAGCTCCAACATAACTCAGCTTGGGCTCAAATTTTCCAGCTCTCCCCTGATCCCTTCCCTGACTGCCTGGTGTAGGTTGGCTTAGACTTCCATGCTGAAAGCTTTTCCTAGAGACGATTCCACCATTACTTGGCCTAGGTTTGACTCCCCTTACTCTCTCCCAACCCCTTCCCTGACTACTTGGTGTAGGTTGGCTTAGATATCCATGTTGAAAGCTTTTCTCAGAGATGACTCTAGCATAATTCGGCCTAGGTTTGACTCCCCCAACTCTCCCCTGACCCCTCCCCTGACCCCCTGGTGTACGTTGGCTTATACCTCCATGCTAAAATATTTTCCCATAGAGGGATCCAATATAACTCAACTTGGGTTTGAATCCCCCAACTCTCCCCTGACCCCTTTCCCAATGGGCTCGTGTAAGTTGGAGTAGACCTCCACACTAAAAGCTTTGGTCAAAGATAGCTCCAACATAACTTGCCCTAGGTTTGACTCCCCCAGCCCTCCCTTGACTACCTAGTGTAGGTTGGCTTAGACCTCCACATTGAAAGCTTTTCCCAGAGACAACTCCAACATAACTCGGCTTGGGTTGAACTCTCCTAGCTCTCCCCTAACCCCTTCCCTCACCACCTAGTGCAATTTGGCTTAAACCTCCACACTAAAATATTTTCCCAGAGATGGCTCCAACATAACTTGGCCTAGGTTTGACTCCCCCAACTCTCCCCTAACCCCTTTCTTGACCACCTAGAGAAGGTTGGCTTAGACCTCCATGTTGAAAGCTTTTCCTAGAGATGACTCCAACATAACTCGGTTTGGGTTTGCCTCCCTTGGATCTCAGTTGACCCCTTAGGCCCTGACCACCTAGTGGAGGTTGGCTTAGAACTCCATGCTAAAAGCTTTGCTGAAAGACAACTCCAACATAACTCGATCTTGGTTTGACTCTCCCAGCCCTCCCTTGACTACTTGGTGTAGGTTGGCTTAGACCTCCACGCTGAAAGCTTTACCCATAGATGGTTCCAACATAACTCAGCCTGGGTTCAACTCCCCCAACTCTCCCTTGACCCCTTCCCTGACCACTTGGTGTAGGTTGGATTAGACATCTACACTAAAATTTTTTCCCTAAGACAACTCCAACATAACTCGTCCTAGGTTCAACTCACCCAGCTCTCCCTTGACCCCTTCCTTGATCACCTGGTGTAGGTTGGCTTAGATCTCCATGCTAAAATCTTTTCCTAGAGATGTCTACAACATAAATCAACTAGGGTTCAACTCTCCCAACTCTCCCCTGACCACCTGGTGTAGGTTGTCTTAGACCTCCACATTGAAAGCTTTGCCCAGAGATGACTCCAACATAACATGGCCTAGATTTGACTCCCCCATCTCTCCCTTGACCCCTTCCTTGACCGCCTAGTGCAGGTTGACTTAGACCTCCATGCTAAAAGATTTTCCCAGAGATGGCTCCAACATAACTCGGCCTGGGTTTGACTCCCATAGCTCTCTCTTGACCCCTTCCTTGACCGCCTGGTGTAGGTTGGTTTAGAATTCTACACTGAAAGCTTTGCTTAGAAATAGCTCCAACATAACTTGGCTTGGGTTTGACTCCCCTAGATCTCCCTTGATCCCTTCCCTAACTGCTTGGTGTTGGTTGGGTTAGACCTCCACGTTAAAATATTTTCCTAGAGAGGGCTCTAGCATAAGTTTCCTTGGGTTTGACTCCCCTAGCTCACCCCTAATCACTTCCTTGAACCCCTGGTGTAGGTTGGCTTAGAACTCCATGCTGAAAGTTCTTCCCAACAATAGCTCTAGCATAACTCGGCCTAGGTTCGACTACCCCAACTCTCCCCTGGTCCCTTCCATGATTGCTTGGTGCATGTTAGCTTAGACCTCCACGCTAAAAGCTTTTCCCAAAGATGACTCTAGCATAACTCAGCCTAAGTTTGACTCCCCCAACTCTCCCCTACTACTACTAGGATGCTCACTTACTACTGGATTCAATGCCTTCAACATTTCCTAATGCACAATTAGAAGGTCACATATATTTCTATTAAGAAAATCTACCAATCTACACTCGTCTAGCTTGTTAGCTAGTGTTAGTCACCTTATATTCTTTGACATTGTCTTCTCCATTAGAGAGCTTCAGGGTAAAATCCCCCTCTAGCAATTCGATCACACTGTACAGGTTCTTTTTGCCATCATAAACAAGGTTTGCATCATAGAAATCCACATGATTCTCTACAACCAATTTGTTCTTTATCTCTTCTGTGTCTTCCCTAGACATAGTAAATGCACCACGAGCTCTTTTATGATTTTCTCCACATTTAGAAGCACCATTTTTGGCAGAATGGCACGCTATGTTCACATAATAATGGAAGATTTGCTGAGTGGGATGAAATTCAACCTTGAAATGATTTGCAATGAGTTGAACCTGTCTAGACCCATTTTATCCTCTTGCATCGTGCCTCCACACAGGCTTCAAATTTCTAGAGTTCAAGCTTCCAACCTTGCTACTACTAACACTGGTGTTGGTGCAAGTAGAAGAAATTTTTGGAATGTTAATTAGGGCCATGGGCTCATTAATGTTCAGTTCAACCATTTGCCTGGAGGGTTCCTTGATATCCATACCTGGATTCATTTCTAATCCATCATATTTAAGCTTAAAAAAACATCAACTAAACAAAATTGAAGATCTTAACATTGAAAAATTCAATCCATAGTCCAAGAAAAATAGACCTCCACACTGAAAGCTTTTCCCAAAGATGGCTCCAACATAACTCGGCCTTGGTTTGACTCCCCCATCTCTCCCCTGATCCCTTCCTTGACCGCCTGGTGTAAGTTGGCTTAGACCTCCACATTGAAATATATTCCTAGAGATGGCTCCATCATAACTCAACCTGGGTTTGACTCCCCTAGCTCTCCCTTGACCGCGTGGTGTAGGTTGGCTTAGACCTTCATGCTTAAAGCTTTTCCCAAAGATGACTCCAACATAACTTGGCTTGGGTTCGACTCCTCCAGCTCTCCCTTGACCCCTTGACATCTTGGTGAAAGTTGGCTTAGACCTCCACGTTGAAAGCTTTACCTAGAGATAACTCCAACATAACTCACCCTAGGTTCAACTCCCCCAGTTCTCCCTTGACCCCTTCCTTGAACACCTGGTGTAGGTTGGCTTAGACGTCCACGTTGAAAGATTTTCCTAGTGTCGGCTCTAGTATAACTCGGCCTGGGTTCGACTCCCCTAACCCTCACCTCATTGCCTAGGATAGTTTGGCTTAGATCTTCATGTTAAAATATTTTCCTAGAGATGGCTCCAACATCACTTGACCTGGGTTTGACTCCCCTAGCTCTCCCTTGACTCCTTCCCTTACTGCCTGGTGCAGGTTGGCTCATACCTCCACACAAAAAGATTTTCCCAGAGATGACTCTAGCTTAACTTGGCCTTGGTTCGACTCCCCTAGCTCTCCCTTGACCCCTTCCCTAAATACCTTGTGCAGGTTGGTTTAGAAATTCATGTTGAAAGCTTTATCGAGAGATGACTCCAATATAATGCGGCCTAGGTTCAACTCCACTAGCTCCCCTTGATCCCTTCCTTGACCGCTTGGTGTAGCTTGGCTTAGACCTCTATGTTGAAAGCTTTTCCCAGAGATAGCTCTAACATATCTCAGCCTTGGTTCGACTCCCTTAGCTCTCTCTTGACCCCTTCCCTAACCTTCTGGTGTAGGTTGGTTTAGAATTCCATGCTAAAAGCTTTGCCCATAGATGACTCTAACATAACTCGACTTGGGTTCGACTCCCCCAGATCTCCCTTGACCCCTTCCTTGACTGCTTGGTGTAGGTTGGATTAGACCTACATTTTGAAATATTTTCCTAGAGATGGATCTAGCATAACTCGGCTTGGGTTCAACTCCCTCAGCTCACCCTTGACCCCTTTCTTGACCGCTTGGTGCAGGTTGTCTTAGACCTCCATGCTGGAAGCTTTTCCCAGAGATGGCTCCAACATAACTCGACCTAGGTTCAACTACCCCAACTCTCCCCTAACCCCTTCCATGACCGCTTGGTGTAGGTTGGCTTAGGCCTCCTTGCTGAAAGCTTTTCCCAAAGATGACTCTAGGGTGATCCCATAATATTGGTTTACAATTTTCAGGAGATCCTGATTTTTTTTGAAATCACATATTTTTTAAGAAATATAATGATTTAAGCCTTGAAAAGTTCCATTTGAGGGATTTCAATTGAAGAGGGTTTGATCGAACCACCTTAGATCAAACCCCCTTGAATAGAACCCCACTAGTTTTAAATCATACCTATAATAGAGTCTCCTTTACACCTATCAAAATGCTGATAAAAAACCACTTTTGATTTACCTTTTGGGGATCAAATGAATTCATTTAAAATTTATTTTTTGTAAGTATGTAGTCCTTATTATAAGCTTCCCAAAAAGTATAATTTTAAATAAATTTAATTTTATTATTATATTTATTTTTTATTTCTTGTGAATGTAGGTTTTTGATTGAAAATCAAGCTCTCTGTTTTGCACATGTGGAAAAATAGAAAATTATCAATTGTTTTTTTTTTGAAAAATATCAGTGCATTAGATATTGAAGTCCTTGATCCAACCAAAAAAATGAATTTCGATACATACAAAAAGTTATGTTGTATATAGTCCTATGTCTGAATTGTAATTGGTTTGACTTCAAAACTTGATTAAGGAAAAAATATTCAATAAAACACTATGAGACCAAATGAAAGCGCTAGATATCATAGTTACAAATCTAAATTCAAAAAAAAAAGAATTTTATCTTTCATGGAAAAAATGTTATGTTGTATACGGTGAGCATCACTCCTCAAAAATGGTGTTTACTAAAAAAACTAGTTTTCAAAGGAGATGGAAAAAGAGTGTTATCTGATTCCAAAAATTTTGAAAAAAATATATTTAGAATCTATAGACAAAATTTCACAAATCACTAGTTTGCATCATCTTCAAATTCCTCATGGTTTAGCTGCTATAGGTGCCCAAAGTGAAGATTTAGTAAATTAGTTTAGTGTCTAGTTTGGTCAAAAATTGTAAACCAGTATTGTGGGATCACCCTCTAGCATAACTTAGCGTGAGTTCGACTCCCCCATCTCTCCCCTGACCACTTCCTTTACTATCTGGTGTAAGTTGGCTTAAACCTCCACAATGAAAGATTTTCCCAAAGATGGCTCCAACATAACTCGACCTAGGTTCGACTCCCCCAGCTCTCCCCCGACCCCTTCCATGAAGCTTTATCACTTTAAAAGTTCTAAGCAAGAAATCAAGGAGATATATTATATTAAATATATAAAATTTAATAAATATTTGCATTATATGAATAATATAAATATATATTACATAAGAATAAAATATAATAATTTATATTATATGATATTATACTATATTATATTATATTTACAATACATATATATATAAATATATAAAATTATATATAGTTTATGATTATATTATAAATAGTATTTTATAATTATTCTATTATATTATATTTACAATACTTAATATAAATATATATAATATAATTTATTTATATATAATATAGAATATAATATATATTATATATCAAATAGGCCTTGGCTTGAGCATAACTCGGCCTTAGGCCTTGACCACTTGGTGGAGGTTGGCTTAGAACTCCATGCTAAAAGCTTTGTCGAGAGACAACTCCAACATAGTTCAACCTGGGTTCGACTCCCCTAGCCCTCCCTTGACTGCCTAGTGCAGGTTGGCTTAGACCTACACATTGAAAGCTTTACCTAGAGATGCCTCCAACATAACTTAGCCTGGGTTTGACTCCCCCAACTCTCCCTTGACCCCTTCCCCGACCACCTGGTGAAGGTTGGATTAAACCCCTATGTTGAATTTTTTTCCCAAAGATAGCTCCAACATAACTCGTCCTAGGTTCGACTCACCTAGCTCTCCCCTGACCCCTTCCCTAATCACTTAGTGCAGGTTGGATTAGACCTCCACATCGAAAGCTTTGCCCAGAGATATCTACAACATAACTCAACTTGGGTTTGACTCCCCCAACTCTCCCCTAACCCCTTACTTGATTGCCTGGTGTAAGTTGGCTTAGACCTCCAAGCTGAAAGCTTTTCCCAAAGATGGATCCAACATAACTCGCCCTGGGTTTGACTCCGCCATCTCTCCCTCGACCCCTTCCTTGACTGCCTGCTGTAAGTTGGCTTAGAACTCCACGCTGAAAGATTTACCCAAAGACTACTCCAACATAACTAAATCTAGGTTTGACTCCTCCAGCTCTCCCTTGACCCCTTCCTTGACCGCCTAGTGTAGGTTGGCTTAGACCTTCACGCTTAAAGCTTTTCCCAAAGATGAATCCAACATAACTCGACCTAGGTTTGACTCACCCAACTCTCCCCTGACCCCTTGACATCTTGGTGCAAGTTGGCTTAGACCTCTATGTTGAAAGCTTTACCTAGAGGCAACTCTAGCATAACTCGGCTTGGATTCAACTCCCCTAGCTCTCCCCTAACCCCTTCCGTGACTTCCTGGTGTAGGTTGGCTTAGACCTCCATGCTAAAAGATTTTCCTAGAGTTGACTCCCCCAACTCACCCTTGACCCCTTCCTTGATTGCCTAGTGCAGGTTGGATTGGACCTCCATGTTGAAAGATTCTCCCAAAGATGGCTCCAACATAACTCGACCTAGGTTTGACTACCGCAGCTCTCCCTTGACCCCTTCCATGACCGCTTGGCGCAGGTTGGATTAGACCTCCATGTTGAAAGCTTTTCTGAAAGATGGCTCCAACATAACTCAGCCTGAGTTTGACTCCCCGAGCTCTACCCTACTGTTACTAGGATGCTTGATTACTACTAGATTCAACACCTACAACATTTCCTGATGCACAATCACATGGTCACATATATTTCTATTAAGAAACTTCACCAATCTACACCCATCTAGCTTGTTAGCTAGTGTTACAGTCACCTTATATTCTTTGACATCGTCTTCCCTATTAGAGAGCTTCATGGTAAAATCCCCCTCTGGCAATTTGATCATGCTATACAGGTTTTTTTTTCCATCATAAATAGGGTTTTCATGATAGAAAGCCATGCGATTCTCTGCAGCCAATTTGTTCTTTATCTCTTTTGTGTTTTCCCTAGACATAGTAGATGCACCACGACCTCCTTTTTTATTTCCTCCACATTTGGAAGCACCATTTTTGGTAGAATGACATGTTATGTTCACATCATAATGGAAGATCTATTGAGTGGGCTGAAATTCGACCTTGAAATGATTTGCGATTGCGATGGGGCGAACCTATCTAGACCCATTTTCCCCTCCTGCATCAGGCCTCCCCACAGGCTTCAAATTTCTAGAGTTCAAGCTTCCAACCTTGCTACTACCGGCACTGGTGCTGGTGCAAGTAGAAGAAATCCGTGGAATGTTAATTGGGGCTATGGGCTCATTAATGTTCAGTTCAACCATTTTCCTCAAGGGTTCCTTGATAGCCATAGTTGGATTCATTTCTAATAGATCATATTTAAGCCTAAAAGAACATCAGTTAAACAAAATTGAAGATCTTAACATTAAAAAATTCAATTCATAATCTAAGAAAAATAGAAACTTAGAAGAAAAGCATTTTCCAAAGTTCTTCTGAACTACTCTTTTACAAAATTTTGACTGATGTTTTGAGTGGGCTACTCGACACAAAAGAGTTGCTTCACTACCCATTAGGGAAGAAGCTTTATCACTTTAAAAGTTTTGAGCAAGAAATCGATGAGATATATTATATTAAATTCAATATATATTTGCATTATATTAATAATATAAATGTATATTACATAAAAATAATATATAATAATTTATATTATATGATATTATACTATATTATATTTACACTAGAAATATATATATATATATAAATTATATATAGTTTATGATTATATTATAAATAGTATTTTATAATTATTCTATTATATTATATTTACTTGATACTTAATATAAATATATATACTATAATTTATTTATATATAATATAGAATATAATATATATTATATATCAAATATTGTATTAATATATAATATATTATATTATATAAAATATATTATATATTAAATTATATATATATAATATTATAATCATTTATGATTATATTATAAATAATATTTATAATTATTATATTATATTAATTATTAAATATATTATAAAATATTAAATATAATTTCAGAAATATGTATTAAAGAATTTGTTGCCCATTATTCGCCTCCATCATTGAGTTAACAGCCCCTCAAGCATTAGACATGAAATGTTTGTTTTAATTGTTGCATCATTCTCCATATACACTAAATCGTTCTCCGTAACCATATCTAGGATGGGATATGGATGAAGAATATGTAACTAATCGCAAATATGGAATATGTAATTTTTCTAAAGAAGTTTTTCTATTTACCTAGTAGAACAAAAGGCTATGGAGTGAATTGCTGCTACCTTCCTCATCCCCATGCTTGGGGACCCCATGCCTGACCGCATGGTGTAGGTTGGCTTAGACCTCCACACTTAAAGTTTTCCCTTGAGATGGCTCCAACATAACTCGATCTCGGTTCGATTCCCCCAGCTCTCCCCTGACCCCTTCGTTGACTGCTTGGTGTAGGTTGGCTTAGAACTCCATGCTAAAAGATTTTCCTAGAGATGGCTCTAGCATAACTCGGCTTGGGTTCGACTAACCCAACTCTACCCTGACCGCCTAGTGTAGGTTGGCTTAGACCTCCACGCTGAAAGCTTTGCCTAGAGATGGCTCCAACATAACTTGATCTTGGTTTGACTTGCCCAAATCTCCTGTGACCCCTTCCCTGACTGCCTGGTGTAGGTTGGCTTAGATCTCCACATTGAAAGCTTTTCCTAGAGATGACTCCAGCTTAACTCATACTGGGTTTGACTCCCCCAACTCTCCCCTGACCCCTTCTTTGACTTCCTAGTGTAGGTTGGCTTAGACCTCAATGCTAAGAGCTTTTCCTAGAGACGACTCCAACATAACTCAGCCTGGGTTTGATTCCCCAAACCCTCCTATGACTACCTTGTGTAGGTTGGTTTAGACCTCCATGCTAAAAGCTTTGCACATAGATGACTCTAGCATAATTTGGCCTGAGTTTGACTCCCATAGCTCTCCCCTAACCTCTACCCTGACCACTCGATGTAGGTTGACTTAGACCTCAACATTGAAAGCTTTTCCCAGAGATGACTCCAACATAACTCGGCCTGGGTTTGACTGTCCTAGCTCTCCCTTGACCCCTTCCCTAATTGCTTGATGTAGGTTTGCTTAGATCTCCATGCTGAATGCTTTGCCCAGAGATGACTTGAGCATAATTCGGCTTGCATTCGACTCCCCCAACTCTCCCCTAACCCCTTCCCTAACTGCCTAGTGTAGGTTTCCTTAGACCTCCACACTAAAAGCTTTGTCTAGAGATGGATCCAATATAACTTAGCTTGGGTTCGACTCCCCTAGTTCTCCTCTGACCCCTTCCCTGATCGCTTTGTGTAGGTTGGCTTAGACATCTATGTTGAAAGCTTTTCCCAGAGATGACTCCAGCATAACATGACATGGGCTCAACTCCCCCATCCCTCCCTTGATTGCCTAGTGTAGGTTGGCTTAGACCTCCATGCTAAAATCTTTTCTGAGAGATGACTTCAACATAATTCAGCCTGTGTTCGACTCCCCTAGCTCTTCCCCGACTCCTCTCATGATTTCCCAGTGCAAGTTGGCTTATATCTCCATGCTAAAAGATTTTCCTAGAGATGGATCTAGCATAACTCAGGCTCAGTTCGAGTCCCCCCAAATCTCTCCTGACCCCTTTCTTGACTGCCTGGTGCAAGTTAGCTTAGAACTCCATAATAAAAGATTTTCCTAAAGACGACTTGATCATAACTCAACTTGGTTCTGACTCCCCGATCTCTCCCCTGACCCCTTCCATGATTGCTTGGTGTTGGATGGCTTAGACCTCCATGCTAAAAGCTTTGCCTATAGATGACTCCCGTATAACTCAGTTTGGGTTCGACTCCCCCAACTCTCCCCTAACCCCTTTTCTAACTGCGTGGTGCAGTTTGGCTTAGACCTTCATGCTAAAAGATTTTCCTAGAGATGACTCCTACATAACTCGGCTTGGGTTTGACTCCCTCAGCTCTCCCTTGACCCCTTCTTTGATTGCTTGGTGTAGGTTGGCTTAGGCCTCCATGCTAAAAGCTTTGTGTAAAGATTCCTCCAACATAACTTGGCCTGGGCTTGAATCCCCCATCTCTCCCTTAACCCCTTCCTTGACCACCTAGTGTAAGTTGGCTTAGACCTCCATGCTAAAAGATTTTACCAGAGATGACTCCAACATAACTTAACCTAGGTTTGAATCCTCGAGATATCCCATGACCCCTTCCTTAAATACCTAGTGTAGGTTGGCTTAGACCTTCACGTTTAAAGCTTTTCCCAAAGATGACTCCAACATAACTCAACCTGGGTTCAACTCCCCCAGCTCTCCCCTAACCCCTTGACATCCTAATGCAAGTTGGCTTAGACCTCCACACTAAAAGCTTAGCCTAGAGACAACTCCATCATAACTTAGTCTGGGCTCAACTCCCCCAGCTCTCCCCTGACCCCTTCCCTGACTGCCTAGTGTAGGTTGGCATAGAAGTCCATAATGAAAGCTTTTCCTAGAGTCAGCTCCATCATAACTCAGCCTAGGTTTGACTCCCCCAGTGCTCACCTCACTGCCTGGGGAAATTTGGCTTAGACCTTCACATTAAAAGCTTTTCCTAGAGACGACTCCAACATAACTTGACCTAGGTTCAACTCCACCAGCTCTCCCTTAACCCCTTCCCTGACCACCTAGTGCAGGTTGGTTCATACCTCCACACAAAAATCTTTTCCTAGATGACTCTAGCTTAACTTGGTTTGGGTTCAACTCCCCCAACTCTTCCTTGACCCATTCCTTGATTGCCTAGTGCAGGTTGGTTTAGACCTTCACGCTTAAAATTTTTCTGAGAGATGGCTCTAACATAACTCAGCCTGGGTTTGACTCCCCTAGCTCCCCCTGATCCCTTCCTTGACTGCCTAGTGTAGGTTGGTTTAGACCTCCATGCTAAAATATTTGTCCAAAGATGACTCCAACATAACTCAGCCTGAGTTCTACTCCCATAGCTCTCCCCTAACCCCTTCCTTGACTGCTTGGTGCAGGTTGGTTTAGAATTCCATGCTGAAAGCTTTTCCCAAAGACAACTCAAGCTTAACTTAGCTTGGGTTCTACTCCCCCAGCTCTCCCCTAACCCCTTCCCTAACCACCTAGTTCAGTTTGGATTAGACCTCCACATTGAAAACTTATCCCAAAGATGGATCCAACATAACTCGACCTGGGTTTGACTCCCCCATCTCTCTCCTAACCCCTTCCTTGACTGTTTGGTGTAAGTTGCTTTATACCTCCACACTAAAATATTTTCCCAGAGATGGCTCCAACATAACTCAACTTGGGTTCGACTCCCCCAGCTCTCCCCTGACCCCTTCTTTGACCACCTGGTGTAGGTTGGCTTAGAATTTCACGCTTAAAATCTTGCCTGAATATGACTCTAGCATAACTCAGCCTGGGTTTGACTCCCCCCAGCTCTCCCCTGACCCCTTGACATCATAGTAGAAGTTGGCTTAAACCTCCACATTGAAAGCCTTTCCTAGAGACAACTCCAACATAACTTGGGCTGGGTTCAACTCCCCCATCTCTCCCCTGATGCCTTCCTTAACTACCTAGTGTAGTGGGCTTAGACCTCCACGCTAAAAGCTTTTTCCTAGAGTCAACTCCAACATAACTCAGCTTGGGTTTGACTCCCCCAACCCTCGCTTCACTGCTTGGGGTAGTTTGGCTTAGACCTTCAAGTTAAAAGCTTTTCCTAGAGATGAATCTAGCATAAATCGACCTGGGTTCAACTCCCCAAGATCTCCCCTGACCCCTTCCCTGACTGCCTAGTGTAGGTTGGCTCATACCTCCACATAGAAAGCTTTTCCCAAAGATGACTCCAACTTAACTTGGTTTGGGTTCGACTCCCCCAACTCTCCCTTGACCCCTTACTCGATCGCCTATTGTAGGTTGGTTTAGACCTTCATAGTGAAATCTTTGCTGAGAGATGGCTCTAGCATAACTTGAATTGGGTTTGACTCCCCAAGCTCCCCCCTGATCCCTTCCTTGAATTCCTGGTGCAGGTTAGCTTAGATCTCCATGTTGAAAGCTTTGCCCCGAGATGGCTCCAACATATCTTAGCCTGGGTTTGACTCCCCTAGCTCTTCCTTGACCCCTTCCCTGACCGCTTGGTGTAGGTTGGTTTAGAATTCCATGCTAAAAGCTTTGCCTAGAGATGACTCCAACATAACTTGTCTAGGGTTTGACTCCTCCAACTCTTCCCTGACCACCTAGTGTAGGTTGGCTTAGACCTCCATGCTGAAAGATTTTCCCAAAGACAACTCTAGCATAACTCAGCCTAGGTTCGACTCCTCTAGCTTGCTCTTTACCACTTCCTTGACTGCTTGGTGCAGGTTGGCTTAGACCTCCATGCTGAAATATTTTCCTAGAGATGGCTCTAGCATAACTTGGCCTAGCTTTGACTACCCCAACTCACCCTTGACCCCTTCCATGACCACTTGGTGCAGGTTGGATTAGACCTCCATGTTGAAAGCTTTCCTGAAAGATGACTCTAGCATAACTCAGCCTGAGTTCGACTCCCCTAGCTCTCCCCTGTTGTTGCGGGGATGCTCACTTACTACCAGATTCAATGCATGCAACATTTCTTGATGCAAAATCACATGGTCACACATGTTTATATTAAGAATCTCCGCCAATCTATGCTCGTCTAACTGGTTAGCTAGTGTTAAAGTCACTGTATATTCTTTGACATTGTCTTCCCCATTAGAGAGCTTCATGGTAAAATCCCCCTTTGGCAATTTGATCGCATTGTACAATTTTTTTTGCAATCATTAATAGGTTTTGCATCATGGAAAGCCACATGATTCTCTGCAACCAATTTGTTCTTTATCTCTTCTGTGTTTTCCTTAGACATAGTAGATGCACCACGACCTCCTTTTTGTTTTCCTCCACATTTGGAAGCACCATTTTTGGTAGAATGGTGCGTTATGTTCACATCATAATGGAAGATCTATTGAGTGGGTAGAAATTTGACCTTGAAATGATTTGCAATTAGGTGAACCTATCTAGACCCATTTCACCCTCCTGCATCAAGCCTCCCCATAGGCTTCAACTTTTCAGAGTTCAAGTTTCCAACCTTGCTACTACCGACACGAGTGTTGTTGCTCGTAGAAGAAAATTGTCGAATGTTAATTAGGGCCATGGGCTCATTAATGTTCACGTCAACCATTTCTCTCGAGGGTTCCTTGATATCCATACTCGGATTCATTTCTAATCCATCATATTTAAGGCTAAAAAAACATCAGTTAAACAAAATTGAAGATCTTAACATTAAAAGATTCAATCCATTGTCCAAGAAAAATAGACCTCCACATTGAAAGCTTTTCCTAGAGACGGCTCTATCTTAATTCAAATTGGGTTTGACTCCCCTAGCTCTCCCCTAACCCCTTCCTTGAACGCCTGGTGTAGGTAGGCTTAGACCTCCACGCTGAAAGCTTTTCCCAAATATGACTCCAACATAACTCAGCCTAGCTTTGACTCCCATAACCCTTCCATGACCACTTAGTGTAGGTTGGTTTAGACCTCCATGCTAAAAGCTTTTCCTAGAGATGACTCTAGCATAAATTGACCTAAGTTCGACTGCCCCAACTCTCCCTTGGCCCCTACCCTAACCACCTGATGTAGGTCGGCTTAGACCTCAACGCTTAAAGATTTACCTAGAGACAACTCCAACATAACTCAGCTTGGGTTTGACTCCCTTAGCTCTCCTCTAACCCCTTCCCTCACTACCTGGTATAGGTTTTCTTAGACCTCGCCGCTAAAAGCTTTTCCCAGAGATGAATCGAGTATAACTTGGCCTAGTTCGTCTCCCCCAGCTCTCCCCTAAACCCTTCCTTGACCACTTGGTGTAGGTTTGCTTAGACCTCCATGCTAAAAGCTTTTTTCAGAGATGGCTCTAGTATAACTCGGCCTGGGTTTAACTCCCCCAACTCTTTCCTGACCCCTTCTCTAATTTCTTGGTGTAGGTTGGCTTAGAACTCCATATTGAAAGCTTTTCCCAAAGATGACTCCAACATAATTTGGCATGGGTTCAACCCCCCTAGCCCTCCCTTGACCGCTTGGTGCAGGTTTGCTTAGACCTCCACACTAAAAGCTTTGCTGAGAGATGACTCCAACATATCTTGACCTATGTTTGACTCCCCTAGCTCTCTCTTGACCCCTCTCCTGATCGGCCAGTGTAGGTTGGCTTAGACCTCCACGTTGAAATATTTTCCCAAAGATGGTTCCAACATAACTCAACCCTGGTTCAACTCCCCCCAACTCTCCCCTGACCCCTTCCTTGAGTGCCTAGTGCAAGTTGGATTAGAGCTCCATAATTAAAGATTTTCCCATAGATGACTCCATCATAACTCAACTTGGTTTTAACTCCCACAGCTCTCCCTTGACCCCTTCCATGATCGCTTGGTACAAGTTGGCTTAGAACCCCACATTGAAAGCTTTTCCCATAGAAAACTCTAGTATAACTCGGCTTGGGTTTGACTCCCCCATCTCTCCCTGACCCCTTCGCTAACTTCCTGGTGTATTTTTTCTTAGACTTCCATGCTAAAATATTTTCCTAGAGATGACTAGCATAACTCGCCTTGGGTTCGACTCCCCCAGCTCTCCCTTGACCCCTTCCCTGACTGTCTGGTATAAGTTGGCTTAGACCTCCATGCTGAAAGCTTTGCCTAGAAATGGCTCTAGCATAAATCGACATGGGTTTGACTCACCCATTTCTCCCCTGAACCCTTCCTTGACCACTTGGTGTAAGTTAGCTTAGACCTCCAGACTGAAATATTTGCTGAGAGATGGCTCCAACATAACTTGACCTGGGTTTGACTCCCCTAGCTCTCTCTTGACCCCTTCCTTGACTGCTTGGTGTAGGTTGGATTAGAACTTCATGCTTAAAGATTTTCCCAAAGATGACTCCACATAACTTGGTCTGGGTTCAACCCCCCAACTCTCCCCCGACCCCTTGATATCCTAGTGCAAGTTGGCTTAGACCTCCACGCTGAAAGTTTTTCCTAGAGACAACTCTAGCATAACTCGGTCTGGGTTCAACTCCCTTGACCCCTTCCTTGACCACATGGTGCAGGTTGGACTAGACCTCCATGCTGAAAGATTTTCCTAGAGTTAGCTCCAACATAACTTGGCTCGGGTTCGACTCCCCTAACCCTCACCTCATTTCTTGGGGTAGTTTGGTCTAGACCTTCATGTTAAAAGCTTTTCCTAGAGACGACTTCAACATAAATCAACTTGGGTTCGACTCCCCCAAATGTCCCCTGACCCCTTCACTGACTGCCTGGTACAGGTTGGTTCATACCTCCACATAGAAAGCTTTTCCCAGAGATGACTCCAACTTAACTTGACTTGGGTTCAACTCCCCCAGCTCTCCCTTGACCCCTTCACTGACTACCTGGTGCAGGTTGGTTTAGATTTTCACGTTGTAAGCTTTGCTGAGAGATGGCTCCAACATAACTTAGCTTGGGTTCAACTCCCCCAGCTCCCCCCTAATCCCTTCCCTAACCACCTAGTGTAGGTTGGCTTAGACCTCCATGTTGAAAGATTTTCCCAGAGACGGCTCAAGCTTAACTCGGTCTAGGTTCAACTCTCCTAACTCTCCCTTGACCACTTCCTAGACCGCTTGGTACAAGTTGGTTTAGAATTAAATACTAAAAGCTTTTCCTAGAGATGACTCTAGCATAATTTGGCTTGGGTTTGAATCCTCTAGTTCTCCCTTAACCACTTGGTATAGTTTGGCTTAGACTTCCACACTAAAAGCTTTGCGTAGAGATGGCTCTAGCATAACTCTACCTACGTTTGACTCCCCCATCTCTCTCTTGACCCCTTCCTGGACCGCCTGGTGTAAGTTGGCTTAGACCTCCACGTTGAAAGATTTTCCTAGAGATTACTCCAACATAAGTTGTCCTAGGTTGGACTCCCCCCGCTCTGCCTTGACCACTTTCTTGACCACCTGGTGTAGGTTGGGTTAGACCTTCATGCTTAAATATTTTCCCAAAGATGACTAAAACATAACTTGGCCTGGGTTCGACTCCCTTAGCTCTCCCCTGACCCATTGACATCCTAGTGCAAGTTGGCTTAAACCTCCACATTGAAAGATTTTCCTGGAGACAACTCCAGCATAACTCGGCCTAGGTTCAACTCCCCCAGATCTACTTTGACCCCTTCCCTGACCACCTGGTGTAGGTTGGTTTAGACCTCCATGTTGAATTTTTTTCCTAGAGTTAGCTCCAACATAACTCGGCCTGGGTTTGACTCCCCTAGCCCTCACCTCACTACCTAGGGTAGTTTGGATTAGACCTTCATATTAATTTTTTTTTCTAGAGATGGCTCCAACATATCTCAACTTGGGTTCGACTCCCCCAGCTCTACCCTAACCCCTTCCTTGACTGCCTGGTGCAGGTTGGATCATACCTCCACACATAAAGCTTTTCCTAGAGATGGCTCTAGCTTAACTTGGTCTGGGTTTGATTCCCCCAGCTCTCCCTTGACCCCTTCCCTGACTGCCTAGTGCAGGTTGGTTTAGACCTTCATGGTGAAAGATTTTCCGAGTGATGGCTCTAGCATAACTAGGCCTAGGTTCGACTCCCCCAGCTCCCCTTGATCCCTTCCTTGACCTCTTGGTGCAGGTTGGCTTAGACCTCCACGCTGAAAGCTTTGCTCAGAGATGGCTCCAACATAACTCGGCTTGGGTTCCACTCCCCTAGCTTTCCCCTGACCCCTTCCCTGATCACCTAGTGTAGGTTGTTTTAGAATTTCACACTGAAAGCTTTGCCTAGAGATGACTCTAACATAACTCGGCTTGGGTTCGACTCCCCCAACTCTTCCCGACCCCTTCCCTGACCACCTTGTGTAGAATGGCTTAGGAATCCACATTGAAAGATTTTTCCAAAGATGGCTTTAGCATAACTTGGCTTGGGTTTGACTCCCCCAACTCACCCTTGACCCCTTCCTTGACCACTTGGTGCAGGTTTTCTTAGACCTCCATGCTGAAATCTTTGTCCAGAGATGGCTCTAGCATAACTCAACCTAGTTTTCACTACCCAGCTCTCCCCTAACCCCTTCCATAACCGATTGGTGTAGGTTGGCTTAGAACTCCATGCTGAAAGATTTTCCCAAAGATGGATCCAACATAACTCAGCTTGAGTTTGACTCCCCTAGCTCTCCCTTGTTGCTACTGTGATGCTCGCTTACTACTAAATTCAATGCCTACAACATTTCCTAATGCACAATCACAAGGCCACATACATTTCTGTTAATAAATTCTACCAATCTATGCCCGTCTAGCTTGTTAGCTAGTGTTAAAGTCACTTTATATTCTTTAACATCATCTTCCCCATTAGAGTTCTTCATGATAAAATCCCCCTCTCGTAATTCAATCGTGTTGTACAAGTTCTTTTTGCAATCATTAATAGGCTTTGCATCATAGAAAGCCACACAATTCTTTGCAACCAATTTGTTCTTTATCTCTTTTGTGTCTACCTTAGACATAGTAGATGCACCATGACCTCCTTTCTGATTTCCTCCACATTTGGAAGCACCATTTTTGGAAGAATGGTGCATTATGTTCACATCATAATGAAAGATCTATTGAGTGGGCTAAAATTTGACCTTGAAATGATTTGCAATGAGGAAAACCTATCTAGACCCATTTCATCCTCCTGCATCAAGCCTCCCCATAGGCTTCAAATTTCCATAGTTCAAGCTTCCAACCTTGCTACTACTGACACTAGTGATGGTGCAAGTAGTAGAAATCTATGGAATGTTAATTATGACCATGGGCTCATTAATGTTTAGTTCAACCATTTTCCTCAAGGGTTCCTTGATAGCCATATCTAGATTCATTTATGATCCATCATATATAAGCCTTAAAAAACATCAGTTAAACAAAATTGAAGATCTTAACATTGAAAAATTCAATCCATAGTCCAAGAAAAATAGACCTCCACACTAAAAGCTTTGCCTAGAGATGACTCTAGCTTAACTCAAACTGGGTTAAACTCCCCTAGCTCTCCCCTTACCCCTTCCTTGAATTCCTGGTGTAGGTTAGCTTAGACCTTCACATTAAAAGCTTTGCCTAGAGACAACTTTAGCATAACTCGACCTGGGTTCGACTCCCCCAACTCTCCCCTGACCCCTTGATCACCTGGTGCAGGTTGGGTCATACCTTCACATAGAAAGCTTTGCCTAGAGATGACTCCAACTTAACTTGGCTTGGGTTTGAATCCCCTAGTTCTCCCTCAACCCCTTCCCTGACCGCCTAGTGCAGGTTGGTTTAGACCTTCACGCTGAAAGCTTTGCAGAGAGATGACTCCAACATAAATAAGCCTAAGTTCAACTCCCCTAGATCCCCCCTGATCCCTTCCCTAACCACCTGGTGCAGGTTGGCTTAGACCTCCATGCTGAAAGCTTTTCCTAGAGATGACTCTAACATAACTCGGTCTGGGTTGGACTCCCCTAGCTCTCCCTTGACCCCTTCCCTGATCACATGGTGCAAGTTGGTTTAGAATTCTACACTAAAAGCTTTGCCCAGAAATAGCTCCAACATAACTCAGCTTGGGTTCGACTCCCCCAGCTCTCCCCTGACCTCTTCCCTGACCCCTTGGTGTAGGTTGTCTTAGAACTCCATGCTGAAATATTTTTTCAGATACAACTCTAGCATAACTTGGCTTGGGTTTGACTCCCCCAGCTCACCCTTGACCCCCTTGTGTAGGTTGGCATAGACCTCTATACAAAAATATTTTCCTGATGATGGCTCCAGTGTAACTTGGACTAGGTTCGACTACCCAAACTCTCCCCTGACCCCTTCCATGACCGCTTTGTGTAGGTTGGCTTAGACCTCCATGCTGAAAGCTTTTCCCAAATACGACTCCAGCATAACTTAGCCTGAGTTCGACTCCCCCAGCTCTCCCATGTTGCTACTGGGATGCTTGCTTACTACTGGATTCAACACCTGAAATATTTCCTGATGCATAATCACATGGTCACATATATTTCTATTAAGAAACTCCGCCAATCTAGGCTCATCTAGATTTTTATCTAGTGTTAAAGTCACCTTATATTCTTTGACATCGTCTTCCCCATTAGAGAGCTTCATGGTAAAATCCCCCTTTGGAAATTTTATCACACTCTATAGGTTCTTTTTTCCATCACAAACAAGGTTTGCATCATAGAAAGCCACGTGATTCTCTACAACCAATTTGTTCTTTATCTCTTATGTGTCTGCTCTAGACATAGTAGATGTAGCACTTCCTCCTTTCTGATTTCCTCCACATTTGGAAGCACCATTTTTGGTAGAATGGTACATTATGTTCACATCATAATGGAAGATTTGTTGAGTGGGCTGAAATTTTACCTTGAAATGATTGGCAATGAGGTGAACCTCTCTAGACCCATTTCGCCCTCCTGCATTGTGCCTCCCCATAGGCTTCAAATTTCTAGAGTTCAAGCTTCCAACCTTGCTACTACCGACATTTGTGTTGGTGCAAGTAGAGGAAATTTGTGGAATGTTAATTAGGGCCATGGGCTTATTAATGTTCAATCCAACCATTTTCCTCGAGGGTTCCTTGATAGCCATACCTAGATTCATTTTTAATCCATCATATTTAAGCTTAAAAAAATATCAGCTAAACAAAATTGAAGATCTTAACATTAAAAAATTTAATCCATAGTCCAAAAAAATGATCTCCACATTGAAAGCTTTGCCTAGAGATGGATCAAGCATAACTTGACCTAGGTTTGAATCCCCCATCTCTCCCCCGACCCCTTCCTTGGCCGCCTGGCATAAGATGGCTTAGACCTCCACATTGAAAGATTTTCCTAGAGATGATTGCATCATAACTCAACCTAGGTTCTACTCCCCAAGCTCTCCCTTGACCCCTTCCTTGACCGCCTGGTGTAGGTTGGCTTAGCCCTTCACACTTAAAGATTTTCCAAAAGATGAATCTAGCATAACTCGACCTAAGTTCGACTCCTCCAACTCTCCCCTAACCCCTTGACATCCTGGTGCAAGTTGGCTTAGACCTCCACGTTGAAAGCTTTACTTCAAGACAATTCCAACATAACTCGCCTTGGGTTAAAATCCCCCAGTTCTTGCTTGACCCCTTCCCTGACCTCCTGGTGTAGGTTGGCTTAGACCTTCACATTGAAAGCTTTTCCTAGAGTCGGCTCTAGCATAACTCAGCCTAGGTTTGATTCCTGCAACTCTCACCTCATTGCCTAAGGTAGTTTGGCTTAGAATTTCACATTAAAAGCTTTTCCTAGAGATGGCTCCAACATCACTCAACTTGGGTTCAACTCCCCTAGCTCTCCCCTAACCCCTTCCCTGATTGCCTGGTATAGGTTAGCTCATACCTCCACACAAAAAGTTTTTCCTAGAGACAACTCCAACTTAACTTGGCCTTTGTTAGACTTCCCTAGCTCTCCCTTGAGCCTTTCCCTGACTGCTTGGTGCAGGTTGGTTTAGACCTTCACGCTGAAAGCTTTACTAAGAGACGGATCTAGTATAACTCAACCTGGGTTCAACTCCCACAACTCCCCCCAAACCCCTTCCCTAATTTCCTGGTGTAGGTTGGATTAAACGTTCTTGCTGAAAGATTTTCCCATAGATGGATCCAACATGACCCCTTTCTTGGCATCCTAGTGCATGTTGGTTTAGAATTCCACACTGAAAGCTTTGCCCATACATGACTCTAGCATAAGTTGTCCTAGGTCTAACTCCCCTATCTCTCCCCTAACCCTTTCCTTGATCACCTAGTGTAGGTAGGTGTTGTCAATCAGGATTGCACCCTAGCTAAGTTTGACTCAACTATCTTGTTGAAACATGGAAACGTTCTCAAGCTGTGGGTAACTTATGATAAGAATGAATCTCCAGAGAGGGTTGGTTCCCCTAGAAGATCACCTAAACTAAAGAATTTTCTAAGAAAAAGGGAGAAGGATAACTTTGAAAATGAAAATCCTAACACTTAAAGGGTGATGCACTAGAACATTAGATTTATTCACTAATTTCACTCACAATTGTTTCTCAAAAATAATAACTTTCACAATCAAATATGCAACATACAACACAACAATGATTTGCATGAAGGTTCTGAAACAAAAAACAACATACAACCTGTGCTATATGAAATTTCTGTATCATAATTGCAATAATGAAACATAAAAAGGACTCAGTATTTGAAATCACAATCATAACATCAAATCAGTACTGCAAATGGAGACAAAATGTGGGATAAGAATGCTCTGCTACTTTTATTGAATTGAAGGAGTATGAAAATATGAAAATATGAGTACAAAAAATGGCTTACAATGCTCTCTACAAGTAGTCAAGAGAGTAAGAAGCAAATCTGAATTGAGAAAAAAAGAAGTTTTTTTCCAATATATGCCTCCGAAAATGTCTCCAATAGTGAGAATGGAAAAATATGAATGAATTGCTCTTCGAAATAGAAACTTGAATGCCATTTTCGAGCTCCAAATAAAGCCTAAAAAATAGTTCCCAAACTGTCTCATAACTGAGTGACAAATGTTGAAATTTTCTATCCCAAGGAGGTCGACCCAGAAAAGACTCAAAAAATCACTAGAACTGACCGAAATCTAAAATAGAAACTTCAGTTTTCCTACTTTTCCTATTTTTCACAAAAGGACTCAAACTGAAATGGGAAAGTTTCTAAGATGAATCAATGCATTTGCTCTGATATTTCTGCATTTAAAATAACAAATACTAAGGCAATTTATAGAATATTACCTTAATATTGTTTTACAATACTTGTAGTTTCACATTTCGAAAAAAGAAAGAGGGAGAGACTTGACCTTTGATTTTATTTTTGTAATAACACAAGGAAAATATAGTTTTTATGATTTGTAGAGAATCAAGGAAAATACTCTAAGGTTCCCATGTTATTTGATTTTCTCCAAAAACCAAGAAATAACTAAGGCATATATCACATGATTTCTTCAAAATCATAAAAAAAAAACCTAAGGCACAAAGCAACCTAGGTGAGCAAGGTATATGCAAAAACAAAACTTAATACCATGAAGGTATTAGTGAAGGCATAAAAAGATAAATCAATGTGGAAAAAGCCCAAAGTTGATTTAGGGAAAAATGAAAACCCTAACACAAAACTACATTCACCTCCACTTTTCTCTCATCATTTTTGCATTTTTATTTTCTCTTTGTTGGAAAACAGGGCACCGCCACCATGAGACTAGGGTTTGAGCTCGAACTTTTCAATTTTCTGTTGTTTCTGGGAGATTTCCATGGAGATTCTTGTAGAAAATTGCATGGTAAGTCTTTCTTTGTCGCAAATTTGAACAGTGGCCTCCATTTTGAAAACATTTCTTAGCTTTTCAGCCACGACTTACCATAATTTTTCTAATGCATTTTCTCTCTTTACATTCTATTGATGCTCTTTTACTTCGAGGCTTCCATTGAAGAGCTTATGAAGCTTAAGTTGACACCTGAGAGGCGGGGTTTTGATGTTGCAAAATTCATGAAACTTCTTTAAGGTCGCAGGTAGGCACTTCTTTGCACCTTCTCTTATGGAAAAGAAAAATATCTTTGCTCATTTTCTAGTGAAAATTATTTGAAAGGTTTGCTATATCTCACCTTCTTTCACATACTCGACCTCTACAAATTTTAATGCATTCTCTACCTCCAAGGCCACAAATTCTGTGAGATATTTCCTCTATTCTCTAAAAGACTAGAATATAAACCTTATTTTCTCTCTCTTTTTAAATGAAAGAAAATGAAAACATTTCTTTTGTACATGTATTTTCCCTTGTACAAAGCATTCTTGGCTCTCTATTTCGCAGATACAAAGGTCTTTTGCACTCCCATGACTGCGGCTTCACAAAATCTTGAGTTGTTTTCCTTCTTTTGTATTTGTGCAAACACTCCATATAAAAACCTTATGGGGTTTGACCACTTGTAGGAAAAAAGGAAAATAGTGGAAACCTTCAGGCTGCGACCTCCTCATTTCTGGGTATTCATTACATTCAAGAAAAATCAAGGGTTTCCTCATTTTGTGTACTTTGTGATTTCTACATTCAAATTTTAGGAACAAAAATGGGTTTAAAACCCTTAGTCGTGGATTCTTATTCTCTGGAAAGAAATAATGAAAACTTTGGCTCAACCTCACCATAAAACCACATACCCATTAGACTTGAAACCCTAGCTTTATGATGCTCAATTTTTCGCTTTCAAGAAATGTATTTTTTGCTTCTGAATGTGATAGAAAGAAGAGAATATTGTTTTCTTTTCTAAAAGAAATGAAAAGGATCTTGTATTCCATTATGGGCTTGTTTTTCTGAAGTACATTATTTCTTCAAAAACCCTTCATGGCTGCCATTGTATTTTGCATTTTTTATCATACTAAGTCCTTGATGATAAAATAGGCATCTTTGCTTATGTTAAGGCGGCTTGCACTTACAGGTTTGCATTCACTATTAGATTTCTTAGTAGAGTCTCCTCTTTTCAACTTATTGTCACTACTCGAGCACTTTTAAATTTGCACGTAGGTGCATTGCATATGCCATAATGGGTATAATATTAATATTCCATTCATTGTATTGGATGCTTACTTCAGAATGTTTGCATTTAGAAAACACAAGAGGCATCTATAGGTGTTATGAGGATTCAAATATTGTAGGCTATAGTTCACTTTAGATTTTGAAAATATGTATGAAACATTGCCTCTTATCATTACCTTGAATCTTTAGATGTAAAATACATGATTGCAAACCCTCTCTTTTATGAATGTTCTCTTCAAAACATTGAATCCTGTCAAAATGCTGAAACAAAGACCTAAATATTATGCTTTATCTTGCTTCAATTAATAATGTTGTCCTTTTTCAAAAGTCATCATATCCTTCAAGTTTTTCATACATATATTTGCATTGCATAGATTATTAAAGACAAGCCCTTGTCACTTATGCTATGGCTTTATCAACCTTACTTTATTGCTGCCTACTCATCCTCCTGTAACAATGCATTCCCAATACCTTTTTCACTCCTTCTAGTCCCGAGAGAACACATGATTACTATCCTATCATTAATGATAATGTATGTAAGGTATTCTAATAGCAAGGCGTATGATGATTTCTTCACATTAGTACTCCATAAGTAATGCATTCTTTGCTGCCCCCTATATGTGAGCACTATTTGCCACTACCTATTTTTTCTTAGCTGTTCTACCTCCAATATACATAATTCAAACCATCATAGACAACAAAATAAATATGTTACATGGCAACAATAAGATACGATAACAACATTATGAAAACAAACCAAGCAATGACAACATGAAATCTTGCTTGCAAACAAAAAACTTAATGAAGAAATCATGCACTTATTCTAATTTGCATATTACTTAGGCATCTTATGAGTCCATTGTTCATTTGTGATCTTCACTTCATTGCACTTTTGGATTGATCGTCATAAATGAGAAATGAATTTGTTACTCTTGCAGTCACTTTATGAAATACTCCTTCAACTGAAAATGCTTTGATTTGAGAAATATGAATGTGTTTTTTCTATCTCATTCCCCTTTTGAAACTTAGGGGCAACATGTTGGGCTCAACCCTTGTGGGAGCCCATTTTTTCACCACATGCTATGATTTCTTCAGAAATGAATCAACAACATGATTTTACCTATACCTACACAGTGAACAAAACATGTTAGATAAAAAACCTGTGATGTTTCAATTTTCAATCCCTCTTGCATATATATCTTATACTTTTCCAAATGACTTAAAGCATCACATATGCTATATTTTTGCTGATAGGGCACATAATGAGATTCATATCCGGAGCTCTAACCAACTCTCTTATCATGATGTAGGTTCATTTGAAGATTAGGAGTGAGGAGAAGCAGACAACCATGAAGACCAACACAAGACTTTAATCATGCAATGATGGATATGTTTTTTCTTATATACTCTTTTCACTTCTTCCATCCTCAAATGTATAGGATATTTTTGTGTTGTTTTAGTTTAGCTACTCCCACAACTTGTGTGGGACATTCGATTGCTCCTTTCTTTCCAATGAATAGAAAAGCAACACTTATGCAGTCTTGTGTATATTTATTTTGCAAAATAAATGAAACATTGTAAAATGAATGAAATCATTGTAAAATGAATAAAAGCAACATCTTATAATTCATGTAATCTCCTTTATGTTGCAAAGCATTGAATGAAAAAAAGTAAATTCTTTCTCTTAGCATACTTCTGCTATAACACATTGCACAATTAAAACTAAACTCTTTGTTTAAGCTTTAATATGCAATGGTTAAGCATGGAAGAAATATGTTAGAATCTTTTCACCTTAAAATGAAAATAAAATATTTCAGCTCTACCAAATTGAGTTGTAGGTGAAAATTTGGTAACAGTAGGCTTAGAAATCCACACTGAAAGCTTTTCCTAGAGATGGCTCCAACATAACTCAGCCTCGGTTCGACTCACCTAGCTCTCCCCTGACCCTTTCCCTGACTGCTAGGTGCAGTTTGGCTTTGACCTCCACATTGAAAGCTTTGTCTAGAGATGAATCTAGCATAACTTAGTCTAAGTTTGAAACCCCCATCTCTCCCCTGACCCCTTCCCTGATTACCTGGTGTAGGTTGGTTTATATCTCCATGTTGAAAGCTTTTCTAAGGGAGGGATCTAGCATAACTCAACCTAGGTTTGAATTCCCTAGTTCTCCCTTGACTCCTTCCTTGACCACCTGGTGTAGGTTCGATTAGACCTCCATGCAAAAATATTTTCCCAGAGATGACTCCAACATATCTCAGCTTGGGTTCGACTCCCCCAGCTATCCCCTGACCCCTTACCTAACTGCTTGGAGCATGTTGGCTTAGACCTCCATGTTGAAAGCTTTACCCAAAGATGGCTCCAACATAACTTGGCATGGGTTTGACTCCCCCAGCTCTCCCCTGACCCCTTTCCTAATCACATGGTATAGATTGGCTTAGACCTCCACACTAAAAGCTTTGTCGAGAGATGGCTCCAACATAACTTGGCTTGGGTTCGACTTCCTAAGCTCTCCCTTGAACCCTTCCCTTACCTGCTGGTGCAAGTTGGCTTAGATCTCCATGCAAAAAGTTTTTCCTAGAGATAGCTCCAACATAACTTGACCTGAGTTAGACTCCCCCAACTCTCCCCTTGCCCCTTCCTTGATTGTTTGGTGTAGGTTGGCTTAGCCCTCCATGCTGAAATATTTTCCTAGAGATGGCTCCAACATAACTCGGCATGGGTTTGACTCCCCTAGCTCCATGTTGACCACTAGGTGCAGGTTTGCTTAGACCTCCACATTGAAATATTTTCCTAAAGTTGACTTCGCATAACTCAACCCGGGTTCGATTCCACCAGTTCTCCCCTCACCCCTTCCCCAGCCACCTGGTGTAGGTTGGCTTAGACCTCCACGTTGAAAGGTTTTCCCACAGATGGTTCTAGCATAACTTTGCCAAGGTTTGACTCCCCCAGCTCTCCCTTAACCCCTTCCCTGACCGCCTGGTGTAGTTTGGATTAGACCTCCATTTTGAAAGCTTTTCCTAAAGATAGCTTCAACATAACTAATCCCGAGTTCGACTCCCCTAGCTCTCTTGTGACACCTTCCTTGACCACTTGTGTAGGTTAGCTTAGAACTCCACATTGAAAGCTTAGCTCAAAGATGAATCCAACATAACTTGGCCTAGGTCCTACTCCCCTAGCTCTCCCATAACCCTTTCCCTAATCGCTTGGTGTAGGTAGGCTTAGACCTCTATGCTGAAAGCTTTACCTAGAGATGGCTCCAACATAACTCAACCTGAGTTCAACTCCCCTAGCTCTCCCTTGACCCCATCCCTCATTACCTGGTACAAGTTAGCTTAGAGCTCCACATTAAAATCTTTTCCGAGAGATGAATCTAGCATAACGTGGCCTAGGTTCAACTCCCCTAGCTCTACCCTAACCATTTCCTTCACCGCCCAGTACAGGTTGGCTCTAGAATAACTTTTCTTGGGTTTGAATGCCTTAGCTCTCCTTTGATCGCTTCCCTTACTACCTAGTGCAGGTTGGATTATACCTCCACATTGAAAGTTTTGTCTTAGAGACAACTCTAGCATAACTCAGCCTTAGTTTGACTCCCCCAACTCTCCCCTGACCACCTAGTGTAGGTTAGCTTAGACCTCCACTTTGAAAGCTTTGTCCAGAGGTAGCTCCAACATAACTCAACCTGGGTTTGACTCCCTTAGCTCTCCCCTGATCCCTTCTATGACTGCAACGTGTAGGTTGTCTTAGACCTCCACACTAAAATATTTTCCTAGAGATGGTTCCAGCATAACTCGGCTTGTGTTTGACTCCCACAACTCTCCCCTGACCCCTTCCCTAACCGTCTAGTGTTTGTTGGCTTAGGCCTCTATGCTAAAAGCTTTTCCTAGAGATGACTCTAGCATAAGTCAGCCTGGGTTTGAACCCCCCAGATCTCCCCTATCCCCTTCCTTGACTGTTTGGTGGAGGTTGACTTAGACCTCCACACTGAAAGCTTTACCTAGAGATGGCTCTAACATAGCTCAACTTGGGTTTGACTCCTCTAAATCTCCCCCAAACCTTTCCTTGATTGACTGGTGTAGGTTGGCTTAGAGCTCCACAGTGAAAGCTTTTCCCATAGATGACTTTAGCATAACTTAGCCTGGGTTTGACTCACCCAAATCTCCCCTAACCCCTTCCCTAAGTGCCAGGTGTAGGTTGAACTAGACCTCCACACTAAAAGTTTTGTCTAGAGATGGCTCCAACATAACTTGGCCTGGGTTCAACACCCCCATCTCTTATTTGAACCCTTCACTGACCACCTGGTACAAGTTGGATTAGATCTCCAAGTTTAAATATTTTCCCAAGGAGGGCTCCAACATAACTCAGCTTGGGTTCAATTGCCCTAGCTCTCCCTTGACCCCTTCCTTTACCACCTGGTGTAGGCTCGCTTAGACCTCCACATAGAAAGGTTTGCCCAGAGATGACTCTAGCATATCTCAGCTTGGGTTCATCTCCCCTAGCTCTCCCTTGACCCCTTTCCTGATTGCCTAGTGTAGGTTGGATTAGTCCTCCATGTTGAAAGTTTTTCTCAAAGATATCTCCAGCATAACTCAGCATGGGTTTGACTCCCCTAGCTCTCCCCTAACCCCTTCCTTAACCGCTTGGTGTAGGTTGGATTAGACCTCCACATTGAAATATTTTCTTAGAGATGAATCCAACATAACTTGGCTTGGCTTCAAATCCCCCAACTCTCCCATGAAACCTTCCCTAACTTGTTGGTGCAAGCTAGCTTAGATCTCCATACTAAAAGCTTTGCTTAGAGACAACTCCAACATAACTCAGCATGGGTTTGACTCCCCCAACTCTCCCCTAATCCATTCCCTAATCGCCTTGTGTAGATTTTCTTAGACCTCCATGCTGAAATATTTTCCTAAAGACAACTCCAACATAACTCAGCCTGGGTTTGACTCTCCAAGCTTTGTGTTGACTGCTAGGTGCAAGTTTTCTTGGACCTCTACATTGAAATATTTTCCTAGAGATGGCTCCAACATAACTCAACCTGGGTTCAACTCCCCTAGCTCTCCCCTGATCCTTTCCCTAACTAGCTGGTGTAGGTTGGCTTAGACCTCCACGCAAAACATTTTTCCCATAGACGAATCTAACATAACTTTGCTAGGGTTCGACCCTTCCTTAACCGCCTAGTGCAGGTTGTCTTAGACCTCCATGCTGAAAGCTTTGCTTATTGAGATTATGGATGCACAGTCCCTGAAGCTCCAAAATCTTCAATGGAGGACCTTTGCTAGGAAAGATAATCAACCACAAAGAAATTGTTGCAACTAGGCATGCACAATGGAGATTCTATATTGATCTACTTATGAGATTGGATTGATTATATTTCCTGGAAAATGTCCTCCATTGAAGATTCTGAGCTTTAGGGACTATGCATCCATAATCTCAACATGGTATCAGAGCATGTTGAATTCTAACATTGCCTAGAGATGGCTCTAGCATAACTTGGTCTGGGTTTGACTCCCCCAACTATCCCCTAAATGCTTCCTTGACCTGTTGGTGTAGGTTGGCTTAAATATCCACACTAAAATCTTTTCCTAGAGACAACTCCAACATAGCTCAGCCTAGGTTTGACTCTCCCAACTCTCCTCTAACCCCTTCCTTGATCACCTGGTGTAAGTTGGCTTAGACCTCCATATTGAATGCTTTTCCCAGAGATGGCTCCAACATAACTCAGCTTGGGTTCGACTCCCCCAGCTCTATGATGACCACCTAGTGTAGTTTGGCTTAGATCTCCTTGCTGAAATATTTTCCCAAAGATAGCTCCAACATAACTTGGTCTAGGTTTGACTCCCCCAGCTCTCCCTTGACCCCTTCCTTGACCTCCTAGTGTAGGCTAGATTAGACCTCCACATTGGAAGCTTTTCCCAGAGATGACTCTAGCATAACTCAACTCAGGTTTGACTCCACTAGCTCTCCACTAACCCCTTCCCTAATTGCCTAGTATAGGTTTGATTAGACCTCCACACTGAAAGCTTTGACCAGAGATGACTCTAACATAACTTGGCTCAGGTGAACTCCCCTAGCTCTCCATTGACCCCTTCCTTGACTGCCTAGTGAAGGTTGGCTTAGACCTCCACACTGAAATATTTGCTCAGAGATGACTCCAACATAAATCAATCTAGGTTCAATGCCCTTAGTTCTCCCCTAAACCCTTTTTTGACCACCTAGTGCAAATTGGCTAAGAAATCCACACTGAAAGCTATGTCCAGAGATGACTCCAACATAACTTTCCCTAAGTTTGACTTCCCCAACTCTCCTCTAACCCCTTCCCTAACCTCCTAGTGTAGTTTCGCTTAGACCTCAATGCTAAAAGCTTTTCCTAGAGATGGCTCAAACACAACTTGACCTTGGTTTGACTCCCTAGCTCTCCCCTAACGCCTTCCTTGACCACCAGGTGTAGGTTGGCTTAGACCTCTATGTTGAATTTTTTTCCCAAAGATGGCTCCAACATAACTTGGCCTAGGTTTGACCACCCCAACTCTCCCATCACCCCTTACCTGATTGCTTAGTGCAGGTTGGCTTAGAACTCCACACTAAAAGCTTTTTCGAGAGATGAATCTGACATAACTTGGCCTAAGTTGAACTCCCCAAGTTTTTCCCTGACCCCTTCCCTGACTGCCTCATGTAGGTTGGCTTTGGCCTTCATGTAGAAAGCTTTGAACAATGACGATTCCAACATAACTTGGCTTAGGTTTGACTCCCCCAGCTCTCTCCTAACTCCTTCCTTGACTGCCTAGTGCAGGTTGGCTTAGACCTCAACTCTCAAATATTTGCTCAGAGATAGCTCCAACATAAATCAGCCTAGGTTTGACTCCCCTAGCTCTCCCTTGACAACCTCATGTAGGTTGGCTTAGACCTCCATGTTGAAAGATTTTCCCAAAGATGACTTTAGCATAACTCGGCCTAGGTTCGACTCCCCTAGTTCTCCTGTGACACCTTCCCTAACTACCTGGTGTTGGTTGGATTAGACCTCCATGCAAAAAGCTTTTCCTAGAGACAACTCCACTATTACTCAGCCTAGGTCCTACTCCCTTAGCTCTCCCATAACCCTTTCCATGATCACCTTGTGTAGGTAGGCTTAGACCTCCACACTAAATGCTTTTCCTAGAGACGACTCTAGCATAAGTCTATCTGGGTTTGACTTCCCTAGCTCTCCCTTGACCCCTTCCCTCACTGCCTGGTAGAGGTTGGAGTAGAGATCCACACTGAAAGCTTTACTGAGAGATGACTCTAGCACAACTTGGCTTAGGTTTGACTCCCCCAGCTTTGCCCTAACCCTTTCCCTAACTGCCTAGTGCAGGTTGGCTCTAGCATTACTTTTCTTGGGTTCAACTCACTCAACTCTCCCTTGATCCCTTCCCTAACCGCTTGGTGTAGGTTAGCTTAGACCTCTACACTAAAATTTGTGTCTCATAGATGACTCTAACATAACTCAGCCTCTGTTAGACTCCCCCAACTATCCCTTAAACACCTAGTGTAGGTTAGCTTAGACCTTGACTTTGAAAGCTTTCTCCAGAGGTGGCTCCAACATAACTCAGCCTAGGTTCGACTCCCTTAGTTCTCCCCTAATCCCTTCTATGAATGCCTCGTGTAGGTTGTCTTAAACCTCCACACTAAAAGCTTTTCCCAGAGATGGTTCTAGCATAACTCGGCCTGGGTTCAACTCCCCCAGCTCTCCCCTGACCCCTTCCCTAACCGTCTAGTGTTTGTTGGCTTAGGCCTTCATGCTAAAATATTTTTCCTAGGATGAATCTAGAATAACTCAGCCTGGGTTTGACTCCCCCAACTCTCCCCTAACCCCTTCCTTGACTGCCTGGTGTAGATTAACTTAGACCTCCACATTGAAAGTTTTACTTAGAGATGGATCCAACATAACCTGGCTTGGCTTCGTCTTCTCCAACTCTCCCTTGAACCTTTCCCTGATCAATTGGTTCAAGTTGGCTTAGAGCTCCACACTAAAATATTTTCCTAGAGATGACTCTAGCATAACTTAGCCTGGGTTCGCATCACCCAACTCTCCCCTGACCCCTTCCCTAAGTGCCTGGTGTAGGTTGGCTTGGACCTCCACACTAAAAGCTTTGTCTAGAGATGGCTCCAGCATAACTCGGCTTGGGTTCAACACCCCCATCTCTCCTCTAAACCCTTCCCTAACCACTTGGTGTAGGTTGGATTAGATCTCTAGGTTGAAAGATTTCCCCAAGGAGGGCTCTAGCATAACTAGGCCTGGGTGCAATTTCCTCAGCTCTCCCTTGACCCCTTCTGTGATCACCTAGTGTAGGTTCACTTAAACCTCCACATAGAAAGCTTTTCCTAAAGATGACTTCAACATATCTCAGCCTGGGTTTTTCTCCCCTAGCTCTCTCCTAACCCCTTCCTTGATTGCCTAGTGCAGGTTGGCTTAGTCCTCCACAATGAAAGTTTTTCCCAAAGACATCTCCAACATAACTCGGCATGGGTTCGACTCCCCTAGCTCTCCCTTGACCCCTTCCCTAACCGCTTGGTGCAGGTTGTCTTAGACCTCCACACCAAAATATTTTCCTAGAGATGACTCCAACATAACTTGGCTTGGGTTCGACTCCCCCAGCTCTCCTTTGAACCCTTATGCTGGTGCAGGCTAGCTTAGATCTCCATACTAAAAGCTTTGCTCAGAGACAACTCCAACATAAATCAACCTGGGTTTGACTCCCCCAAATCTCCTCTATCCCCTTCCCTAATCGCCTCATGTAGATTGGCTTAGACCTCCATGCTGAAAGCTTTTCCCAGAGACAACTCTAACATAACTCACCTGGGTTTGACTCCTTGAGCTTTGCGTTGATTGCTAGGTGCAGGTTTTTCTAGACCTCTACACTGAAAGCTTTTTCTAGAGACGGCTCCAAGATAACTCGGCCTGGGTTCGACTCCCCTAGCTCTCCCCTGACCCCTTCCCTAACCACCTAGTGTAGGTTGGTATAGACCTCCATGCTGAATGTTTTCCTAGAGCTGGCTCTATTGGATCCCAAAAATGCAGGTTGCAAATCCTAAGAGGATCCCAAACTCTATGATCAAATTTGCAATGTTCTTGAACAAATGAACGAAGTTAACTCATGTGTTTGGTAACTCCTTGCACTTCAGGCTCTACTAACCTAGGTGGGTATACCTTTATAATGAAGAAAATTTGGAAGAATGTATGATTTGGTTGAATTTGTGGATCTATCATAGTTGCATAAAGTGTAATAGATGAAAGCTTGATGACTACTCCTACTCCTAGTATAGAATTTGAAATGTGAATGTTTTGGATAATATTTTATGAAATTCTAAAATGGAATTGGTATGACTAGTGCCTACTTTTGTTGGGCTAATGGAGTAAAGAGGTGAAAGATATATGACTTACTTACTGGCTATAATTCTAATTACTTGACACTTGTAACTTTAATACCTTGTATAAATGTGCAAAAATATATTTATCAAGTTCTTCTTATCGATCCAAATGACCTTTTCCAAATTACTATGATTAATTAAAATAATTTAATCCTTCCTTGAAGGAGCTAGCTAACTAAACCACACAAGAACAAAAAATGTGCCTTGATAAATTGAAAAATATCCTTGATACATCAATTTAAATAATAAGGAAATGTCAACCTTGGAGACAACCTGAAATTTTTTTTCAATTAATTCAATAAACAATTTACACCATAATTGGATCACCAAATTAAGTCTTCCTGTCCATCATATTACTTCAAAATATTTTGCAATACATAGCACAATGTTTGGTTTCAGTAACTAATCAACCTATCCTACTGCCTAACTCCTAATTCTAATATTTTTTTTGATGATTTCATTTCATCTTACATATATACATTATATTTTTAGGGTTATAACCATTTGTATCTGTTCGTTGTAGCTCTTCAATATTTTTTAGGAAAATAAAATATTTAATTAATTGCCTTTGGAAAATTAAATATTTTAATCATTATTGTCTTTTCTTTGCAATAATCCTTTTGTTGGAAAACTTCACATCCACCTTTTCACCCACTAAATATATAATTCAGGTCTATATTTGCCTCCTTGTGAAATTTATCTTTGATTTATTATCATTCGTTACATCTCTTTTACCAGTGAAAATAATATTTCCTTCTTTTGCATTTGTATTTTCACCAAGCAAATATCTTCTTGGAATAATTACCCATTGCCGCCTTGTATCTCCTTTGGTGAAAAAATATTCCATCTCCCAATTTAAATATTTTATAAATTTTACCTTTCATGCTTTTGGGTGAAATAATTATCCACCTTATAACTCCCTTTGTTAAAATATTTTATAAATTTTAACCATTTTGCTTTTTTGTAGGTAAAAATAAACATTCGCCTTAAAATCCCCTCTGTGAAGTTTATATTTCTCCAAATAATATTGCTTTTCACTATGATCATACTTTATTCACTCTTTTGTTTACATTATGACCATATGTATTGGTGTAACTTACAACATCGATAAGACTTATTTTACTTCCATCGACTTTGATTCTCTTGCCGATGAAGTCAACATGCTCTCCCAAAAAAATTCTCATCGGTGTAACATACAAGATCAATGTGTTTTGGAAAATTTTCCCCGATTATCTTGTTCTTGCTGATAAATTATTTCATCGATGTGACTTGCTCCATCGAGAGTTTCAAAATAACTCCCACCAATGTGTCATCTCCTATTGATGAAATTAGGGCTTTTCCTCTGGCCTACGCAGTGAGGTGAGAAAGCTATTCTTGGCGTTGTGTACTCTTCTTCACCCACCAGGGATTTGGATCTCAGTGTGGACATTCTCATCTTGTTGTGATTAATTGATGTAGAATTATGTCTTTTAGGCCTCGACAAGGATGATTTCTTTCGACATGGAGCTAAATATATAGGAGCTTAGATCTACAATTTTTTCCAGTAGTTTCTTTGAATGAAATTGAGGTCCACAATAAGAATCTCATCCCCAATGACTTGTGTGAGGATGCCTCCAATAAATATGCTACCCTGATCGATCCATGCAGATGTCTTTCTATTCTCTCTTGATAAGATCAATTGAATTATATTCAAATGCATTCTCAAAAGATCGGTCCTCACAAATGTTCCTCTGGATCCTCAGTCAAGTATGATCTTAATTTGATCTCATTCAAGCCTGAACCGTGGCTATAAGACATAGATATGCAATCTACATAATCAAGAAACTCAAACAATATTAGTTTGTACAAAAGTTTTCCCTCTTCAGTATCATGTAGCTGCTCAAATAGCCTTGCAAGATTAGATAGGGTTGTCACTTTATCCCGTGGTAAGTGAAACAACCCTTTCATAACAATCGATGGAAGAATTCAATATCCTTAAAGCACATGAAAAAACTGTAGGCATCGAGGCTTTTTTATTTATGAATTCAACCCAAATGCCATTTCCAAATATCTCCATAAAAGTTTGATGAGCGAATTCTAATTCATCATGTTTAAAATGAAGAACCCAAATGTTATTTGATGATTCCATGGGTATTTCCTCCCTTTGTATTTCCTTCTTGGTTCGACATTTACAACTATATTGAGCTCCACATTACGGTGTGACTTTGAAATATTTATCTCATACCATCACCTTCAGCGTGAGACCATCCATCAGTAGGACTCCATTCATTTTCTCCTTTGAGATGCCTACTCATCATTTGACCGTAGCATGGGTCTCTCATGTTTTCATTTGCAATCTTTTCATATCCAAGCATTACACATCGAATGGGCCTCCTATCATTGGAGATGTGTATGCCGAGAGCTTTACTATTGATTGATTATCTCTCCATTTTGTTATTTCTAGATTCTATCCATTTGATATCCTCCCTCATGTGCCTCAATTTTAAATTGAACATGCTAAACCATTCACACAAACCATGGATGACTCAAGGTCCATTTTCCAAAATGACATAAACATTTGTTGCCTTCAAAGCAATTGGTTCCTGCCTTAAACATTCAAAAAATGCCTCTTCTTCATGTCAAATCTTTAATAGAAAGGATTGCAAGAATGTTGGGAACACACATTTTCTCTCTCTAAAGAAATGAGGCTAGCTTTAGGCTTTAACTCACTGCCAGAAAACAAGTAAATAACGAGCTAGGTGTTTTACTGCTGCCGCTTTCTTGTTTAAATTTATCAAGCAAGGGATTGACTACATACTAAACCAAAATCAAATGAATCATACTTATTCAACATAATAGCAATGACCTTGAGACACAAAGATCTCAAGTCTTTCATATCAAAAAGAGATAATAACTGGTTCACTACTTTCCCTTCAGAAGTCATGACCCTTGTAATTTGAGCCTCATTGGAAGCTAAAGTTGAGAACACTGAGGTAGTATCTAGTTTTTCCATTGTATCATCTAAAACCACAATATTAAGTTGATTTGCTTCCCAATTTGCATGTTTTTTATGTGAATCATCCAAATTTTTTAATGCCCTAAAAACATTGGATTTAAAATTTAGTTCACCCTCAGGCAATGCAAGGAACAATGATTGGATTCTTCCAGAATAGTGCACAAAGTCATCCCATACAAGTTTTCCATGCCTCTATAATAGAGCCACAATGCATTCTACTATAGAGTCCCACAAAAGTCCAAACCGATTATGAAGCACACCAATCAGACCATGTTTGTGATTTTTCAAAGTGGGCCTTTTGAGTAGATTTTACAAATGCATTTTTGAGTGCTGCAGTCCATTTCCTCATCAAATTTCATGCAAATTTTGGCCGAAAATTTTAGGTCCCAACAGGCTCTAGCATAACTTGTTCTAGGTTCGACTCCCTTAGTTGTCCCCTAAACCCTTCCCTAACCTACTAGTATAGGTTGGCTTAAATCTCCACACTAAAAGCTTTTCCCAAAGATAGCTCCAATATAACTCAACCTGGGTTTGAATCCCCCAGCTCTCCTCTAACCCCTTCACTAATCACTTGGTGTAGGTTGGCTTAGACCTCCACACTGAATGCTTTTCCCAGAGATGGCTCTAACATAACTTAGCTTGGGTTTGACTCCCCCAGCTCTACAATGACTGCCTAGTGTAGTTTGACTTAGACCTCCTTGCTGAAAGATTTTCCCAAACATAGCTCCAACATAAATCGGCCTAGGTTTGACTCCCCCAGCTCTCCTCTGACCCCTTCCTTGACCTCCTAGTGTAGGTTGGCTTAGATCTCCACATTGAAAGCTTTTCCCAGAGATGAATCTAGCATAACTTGACCTAGGTTTGACTCCCCTAGCTCTCCACTGACCCCTTCCCTGATCACCTAGTGCAGGTTGGCTTAGACCTCAACACTGAAAGCTTTTCCCAGAGATGAATCCAACATAACTTGGTTTGGGTCAACTCCCCTAGCTCTCCACTAAACCCTTCCTTGACTACCTGGTGAAGGTTGGCTTAGAACTCCACACCAAAAGCTTTGCTCAGAGATGACTCCAACATAAATCAATCTAGGTTTGATGCCCTTAGTTCTCCCTTGACCCCTTTCTTGACCACTTAGTGAAAATATACTTAGAGCTCCACACCAAAAGTTATTCCTAGAGATGACTCCAACATAAGTTTCCCTAGGTTCAACTCCCCTAGCTCTCACCTAACCCATTCCCTAATCACTTGGTGCAGTTTCGCTTAGACCTCGATGCTAAAAAATTTGCCCAGAGATGACTCAAACACAACTCAGCCTTGGTTTGACTCCCCTAGCTCTCCCCTGACCCCTTCCTTGACCGCTAGGTGTAGTTTGGCTTAGACCTCCACGTTGAAAGTTTTTCCTAGAGATGGTGCTATTGGCATATGCCTTTGGGAGATTGTTTTTGGTTACTAGTGTTGTAATTGATGGCAACTAGAGTCAGTAGTGTGGTCCGTAGTTTAGAAGTAGTTCCTACCGGCAAGGAAAGTAGAAGATAGTACTCTACTGATAGAATGCATGAAGAACAGAGTATCCAGTTGGTAAGTTGATCTGAATACCTCACCAGATGATTATTTTGTTGTGTGGATCCCTAGGGAAGCTTTTCAAGCATGTATGCTACCTGATTGATAAGTTTTATGATATTACATTGATCCATGTATGAGTTTGGAGATTCGATAGAATGATTTATTGCTTATTTTCTCATTATGGCTGACCTGTTGTGTATGGCTTGTTCCAGATGTATGAAAAGTATGTGTTTAACTATTTCTTATGTTGGGAATTTTGGTTTGGGTCCCTACTATAGTCTAGTTGACTTGTGTAGGTATGCATTAATTCTAATTGGTGATGAGTCGACTTGTGGAAGAATATTATATTTTGTTTAAAGCCGAGATATAGTAATAAAATCGTGTTAGTAGATAGAAAAAGGAGATTGGTAATTTGTTTTAAGGATGGCATGAAGCTGTAAGAAGGCGTGTGTGTGCGAAATAGTGCTGAACAACTATATGGCCTAATATCAGAAGATCTATTGAGTGAATTTTGTTTGTGCTATAGAAGGGTTTCTACAAAAGAGCAAAGCAGAGTAGAGCAGAAGTGAAAATTTGAAAAAACGTCTAGAAACTATTTTATGTGCCTCATTGGAACTAAATCAAGACATTTGTAGATGCTATATTCCTAGTTCAACATTTTGTTATATTCTCAAACACTTTGTAAGGCAGTGAGCCTTTCCTTTTTGAGTAGTGAGCTCTAGGCAGTGTGCCTGAACGCAAGTACATTCCCTTTTTATCATACTATTAATAGAGTATACTTTGTGGATTAATCTCCACCATGGATTTTCCCCTAACAAGGTTTTCACATAAAAATTTCGGTGTTATAGTGTTCACATTGTCTTATTAATGTGCATGCATGTTTCCTTCTGTTTACTTGTTTTGGATGCTATTAAAGGTTAAACATTGTTGTTGATAGTTTAAGATTTGATTTGAAATTCAAATATTGTGGAACATTGATTCCACCCCCTGTCAATGTTCCTAGTGTCCAAGAATTAGTATCAGAGCAGGTTCCTCTTTTGAAGTTTAACAACTTGTGGTGGATCTTGGATTAGAATGGACGTAGGTGGTCTTCAACAACAACTTATGGTGGCACTTGATGATCTTGATTAGTCTAAAGTAGAGGTCATGGAACTAAAAGAAAATCTTGTGGCTATCGAAAAATTCATTCAATCATTCAAGGATAAAATAAACGAGTCAAGGGAAAAGAGGAAAGAACTATGTGGTTAGTTGAAGAAAAAATAAAGAAAATCTCTAGAAGATGTTCATCTGAATCAAACCCTAAAATAAATAACATAAGAATGTGAAAAGCTTGCTAAGGACAATACTGCTCTAAAGCTTGAAATGGAATCTATGGCAATGGAGCTAACCAAAGAGATTGAAGAAAGAAAGAAGGAGGATAATCTGGCCAGTCCTTGAAAGAGAAATCTGAGGAATGCAACAGAGTTAATAGTGGATTCATTCAGTTGGAGATTGAATTGCAACAATCCAGAAATAATGAACAAGAGCTTGAGAGATAGGTAGTTATTATTAGAGATGAGCTTACTACTGCAAATGAGTTAAGGAGAAGTTTAGGATCAGTTCTGCTAGGCTTGATGAGATGACTAAAGGCCAAAATGATGTGAATTATAAGCGAGGTATTGGCTATGTGAAGGATGAGAGCTCTAGATCTAAACAAAATGACCCTGAAAAGAAAAATCAGAAGAATAAAAGCAAAAGATATCTGGTAAGACAACCCAATGCTCATAAATTTAATGGATATTGCTTTGTTTGTAATAAATTTGGGCATGTGACTTCTCAGTGTAGAAGTAAGATAAGTTCTGGCAGCCCATCATTTTTTGGTCAATGTTTTAACTGCAAAAAGTTTGGTCATAAGTTGTTAGAATGCAGAAGTATGTGTGTTAGTAAAAGGAATGTTAAATGCTACATCTGTGGAAGACTTGGACATGCTGCTAATCAATGCAGATTAAGAGGAAATCAGTGGAATGGATGGTATAGATAGAAGAATCCGGTATGCTACAATTGTAACAAATTTGGTGACATTGCAAGATTCTGCAAGAATAGAAACATGGATAAGAGAGGTCCAGTTTATGAAGGAAAAAAATAACAGAAAGGTGATAAAGGAAAAGGAAAAGCATCCATGGAAGAGATAAGAGATCATATGAAGAAAACATGGGTAAAGAAGAACGGATCTAATGAATTCCATAAGGCTATACCGACAACTCCCTTTGGTAGTTCATTTGACAATTGATTTCAGGCCATTGGCCTAGGGGGAGTTTTCATGAAAATATTTTGTTCCCCTATGTGGAGTTGGTATGGGATCATAGGAAGTTGTCGGTTGGTGTGTTACTCTTCCTCAAATGTATTGGTGATCACTTCTTGAAGGTTTACAGATGGATTTTTCTCTTACTATTTGAAAACAGAGTAACTAGAACTTCTAGGGCAAAGCATTTAATGCGACAAGGAAGTTAGGTGTGCAAAGTTATAAAAGGGAATTTGGAACCCTCATTTGTCACTGTGCCCCAAAGAACAATTGGAAAACATTTTCAGCAAAATTTCAAAGGAGCGAAAGTTAATTTAGAGGAAAATTCTCTAGGTATTTCTGTTGATTATCAATTTCATACTTATTTCGTGATTGGTAGAATCTTGTTCGGTACGAAAAATGAAGCAAATCAAAGGAACAATAATTCTGGATGAATATAGTAGTCAAAAGGTCAGGGATGTAAAAAAATTGTTGTTTTCCATCGAATTGAAAAAGCTTGGAGGAGCAAAACACAAGAATCTGGACATCTAGAATGAATTCCCTCATTTCGTCAATGCAGAGGTAGTCTGGTTTATCTTGAATAGATTGGATGGTGATATCCTTACTCTGGATAAACCCTATCAAATTTCTAAGGATGTAATCAGAAATCTAATAGGTTTGTGCAATGTTGGTGATGTCCCTAAAAATAAATTGATTCAGAATGTTGAGGTCGAAGCCCTAACCAGTGTAAAAGTAGATTAGAGGGCTCTGATGATTACAACGATCAAAGATCCATTAATGACGTATATTACATATGGAAATTTATACAAGATATTCTTCAGAAATAGGGAAGGTGCAACCTCTGTAGGCACAATCTATATTGTGCACAAAATGATAGTAGAAAATGAAGACTTTGACCTATGTGGATTGTTGAAGGACCGATTGATGGAGAATGCGCAATTGTCGAAGGATATAGATTATTCTTTTAGGTTTGGTACCCTATCTATATGCATTATGATGTATTTCCTGAATTGCTTGCCTCAGAATGACAATGTGGTATGGAAGGAAAATATACCAGTTTGCAAGCAAATTTTTGAGAATTTCAACTCTTTCAAAAATGGTGAACAAGTTTATGAAAAATTCTTTGGAAAGTTGTTATAAAAGTTTGGTATTCCTCTCTTGGTAAAAGCAATTGAAATTGGATCATCCTTCGATAAGATGGAGAAACAGAAGAATAGAGATAGAGTTGGTTGGTGACATTCCTTCGGTGCCTAAGTCAACAAAAGTTGAAGGAAAAGGTAAAAAGAAGATAGTTGTGGATGTAGTCGATGAAGATTATGAGGAATATACACCAAGAGATGAACCAAAACTAGTTGAACCGGTTGTGGTAATTGTAGAAGAAAGTGATGAAGAAGGTGCTTTGTTCAAGTCAAAGATATTGTAGATTGTTTAAGAAGAAGATGGAATGCAAAAGAGAATTGAAATATGGATGAATGGACCATCATATGAACATGACCTCATTGAGGACACTCTAGGAAGATACTTTATTGATAATGACATTGAATTGTAGAGTTTGCAGAATGTACTTCCAGAAGAATTTATTGAATGTATCAAGGAGGCTATGGACTCTGTGTCTTAGGAAAAAAAAGAGGAAGATATAATCTCATATCTGAAGATGTAGTTTAGGCTATCTCTCACCAAACTAAAGAAGAAAATGAATGTACTAAGACAATGCATAGACTCAACGAATAAGATCTTCAATTATTGTCTCAGGTGGTCTCATGTGGTTGGAAAATACAAGGATAAGTTGGAACAAATTGAGAATGAGCTTGTCAAAATTAGACATGACTATAGTATGGTTTAGGACAAGGATGGAGAAGTTAAGAAGATTCATGAGTTGCAAGTTGAGCATGCAAAGGTTGACTCCACCAAAAACACTCTTATGGACACCTTCTGGAAAGTGAAGGATCAAATTGAATGCTGGTTAGCGGAAATGGTTGAAGTTCTAAAGAAAGGAGAAAAGATAGAAGAATCCATTACCATTTCTGAATCCCTTGTCCAAATCATCAACAAAACATAAAAAAATAACAGTCTGATAATTGCTATTGGGATTGTAGTGGACTCTTGGAAGAAATTTCTCCTGGAAATGAAAGATAAGTATAAAGTAATTTTTTGAATTTAGCAGCAGTTGCAACTTTTTTTTTGAAGAGAGAATGCAGTGAGGAAGAGTGCAGTAGATAAGCTAAGGGGAAAAGAAAATTAGTGGAAGTTTTTGTCATTGATGTCAAAGGGGGGGAGAATGTTGTGAAAAATGTCTTGACATCCAAAGGGGGAGTAGTGTTTTGTTGAGTTTTGACACTTAGTCATTTTTCACTAAGTGTTGCCATCAATGCCAAAGGGGAGATTGTTTTTGGTTGCTAGTGTTGTCATTGATGGCAACTAGAGTTAGTAGTGTGGTTCATAATTTAGAAGCAGTTCCTACCAGCAAGGAAAGTAGAAGACAATACTCTACTGGCAGAATGCATGAAGAATAGAGTATCCAGTTGGTAAGTTGATTTGAATACCTCACCGGTTCATTATTTTTTTGTGTGGATCCCAAGGGAAGATTGTCAAGCATGTATGCTACCTGATTGATAAGTTTTATGATATTACATTGATCCATGTACGAGTTTGGAGATTTAGTAGAATGATTTATTGCTTATTTTCTCACTATGGCTGACTTGTTGTGTATGGAATGTTCCAGATGTATGAGGTGTATGTGGTTAACTATTTATTATATTGGGAATTTTGGTTTGGGTCCCTACTATGGTCTAGCTGACTTGTGTAGGTACACATTAATTCTAATTGGTGATTTGAGCCGACTTGTGGAAGAATATTATATTTTGTTTAAAGCAGACATATAGTAATAAAATCTTGTTAGTGGATACAAAAAGGAGATCGGTAATTCATTTTAAGGATGATATGAAGTTGTAAGAAGGTGTGTGTGTGTGTGAAATAGTGAAAAACAACTATATGGCCTAATATCAGAAGATCTGTTGTTAAGGAGTAGAATTTTTGTTTACGTGCTATAGAAGGGTTTTTGCTTGAGGCAGGAAAGGAGGAAGCCAAAGCATAAGTGAAAGTGGACAAGAGATCCATAATCTATTTGTATTACTCATTAGGCCCCGAATCTAGGAATTTTGTAGATACTATATATTCTTAGTTCAACATTTTATTATATTCTCAAACACTTTGTAGTGATGGGCCTTTCCTTTTTGGCCTTGATGTGAGTTGTGGTGTGCGAATGCAGTGCATTCCTTTTTATCATGCTGTAGTATACTTTGTGGATTATTCTCCATAGTGGTTTCTACTCCCATAATAGGGTTTCCATGTAAAATTATGGTGTTATGGGTGTTCACCTTGTCTTATTAATGTGCATGCATGTTTCCTTTTGTTGTTTACTTATTTGTGAATTCTATTAAAGGTTAAATATTGTTGTTGATAGTTTAAGATTTGATTTGAAATTCAAATATTTTGGAACACTAATTCACCCCCCCTCTTAGTGTTCCTAGTGTCCAACAAGATTATGATGCACTCCAAATTAGAAATAGGCTTTCTAAATGTAGGTTCAATAAAATGAAACAAAGAAAATATGTGTGGTTCCAAGATCTTTTCAAGGAATGCAACACAAAGAGAGGGTCATATTTCCTTCAAGTTTCACTCAAGGAAATCGTATAGATCTCAATCCTATGATAGAATGAGAGAAAGAGATATGCTAAAGGTTCTCCTAGGATGTATTTAGAGACTAAAAGGGGTTCAACACCAAGATAGGGCTCGGAAAGACTAGTAACATGCAAGATCTAATTATGAAACTTAATGATATGCAAGACTAGAATAAATGACCTAGAAATGAATGCAAATCACAATAGTGAATTGAGAAATCAGGGATTTGCACTTAGAAACCTATACCAGCTTGAAATAAGACTTGAAATGTTGAAAATACTAAATTTAAGGCACTCTGGGACTCATACACTAGGTTGGGTGTATCAATCCCAGACTAGGGTTTCTGGGATAGAATAGGAATTTGGAAGTGGTGGATTTGAATCTTCATAAATTTAGAAAATTCACTTTATAGTGAGTCATACACCACAAGTGGCATATTAGTCCCATTCTACTTTTTTAGAAATTCAAAGTTTGAATCTTTTCTTCTATCCCTGCTCTTTCTTCTTGATATGATTTTTGGATCTAAACTTGTAAATAAACCTACAAAATAGAATATAGTATTGATTTTCTTATGGGGGGTTTTCCTTGGTCAAATCCCTAGTTCAGTAATTAAACCTTGATAGAAATAATGGATCTTGAAATTAAATGTGTATACAAACCCTAATCTTAAGTGTATCTAAGATTAGGAAATCTAAAATGTAATGCAACCCTATTATAATGTGCTAGAATGAGATGCATGAATGAAACGTGAAGATGAGTGACTCACTTAGGGAGATCTCTAACAACCCTAATAAGCCATAATAATTCATGTACCTTCCTTTAGGATGAAAGTATACTGACAATGGAGGATGGAATTATTTAGGAAACAAGTCATTAGGCTTGGTTTGATGGCTAGTTGCATATCCCCACCCTTGAATCCATCATGATTCACCATAGGAAACCATAACCAATCCATGAAAATGCTATATCTTGAATGAAAGTGAGCTTGAAGACCTACAAAAACACTATAATGTTGCTCCAAGACTTCAACCTTTCTTACTACTTTCTCTTGAATGCTCTTGTGAAAGTATGCTTGAGTGATTGTGAATGCTTAGATCTTGAATTGCTTTTTCTAGATGAAAATAATGACTTGAAAGCTTGTTTGTATAGGCACTTCATCTAATTTACCATAATTTAGATCTCAAATGCCAACATCAACCAAAATTTTGAATTAAAAACTTCAATTTCTCACCCAAACCCTAAAAAAGGGCCACAAGGGACTCATATGCCTAAGGTGGCGTATGATTCCCACCATTGTATTTTAGGGTGGGATAATAATGGGTTATTAGAAAATTTAATATTTTTGTTGATTTTGTCAGTATTTTAGTTGAAATAAGCCTTGAGATCCAAAAAAAGGGTCTTAGGGGCCTATTAATGATGATTTAAAGGATATTTAATGCAAGGGTGCTAAAATGGTTCCAAAGTAACTGTGAAATTGTACCATCTCCAAGAAGGGAGTACAATTTCCTACACTATAGTTTGTTGCTGGTACATTTGGTGGTGATCATGATGTCATGGATGTGTCTTATACTTTAGATACTTTGGCATGACATTATTGGTTATGTAGATGCATTGTTGGTGGTTTTGGATTGGTTCCTAATTTGGTTTGTGGCGGTGTATCTTCTTGGTATGAGGAACATGGTTTTACTTTACCTTTTGGGAGCCGATGTTTCATTTGATTTATTTTATTGTGTGAGGGCCTTTGGTTGATCTTCATCAAGAGATTGATATCATGATGTCATGGATAGCTTTACTACACTTTTTCAATGGGAGGTTTTGATAGTGATGGATTGGTGGTGTTGGATATATTCTTGATAGTTTGGTTGTGTTATATCTTCTTGCTTTGGAGATCGTGGTTTGTAATATTTCCTTTGGGAGATCATGGTGTTGAGTTCTTTGATCATGTTGGGGCCATAGAGAATCTTCATTTAGAGGATGGTTATCATGTTGCCATGGATATATTGGTATCATGATTTAGTGGGAGCTTGTTGCAATGACATAGATTCACCATTATTTGGTGGATGATGTTTTGTAGTATTTGTTGGCATCATGGATGAAATCCTGGATTCTAATTCTCTACAATGAGGGTTCGTTGGAATCTTTGGTTTCATTAATAAGAAGTGGTTTTATTCTTGAGGTTTATAGATTTTGACATCTTATTTTCTATGTAGGACTTCTTTATTATTTGGTTGAGGTGTCATGCTTTGTTATTTGAAATGTGATCCTTGTTATGATAGGATGGTTATGTTATTATGTCATGGTATACATTTTTTTTATCACATTAGAGTTTTGGCATGATACATGTGCATGATATGTTCTTTGGAGCATATGATCCTATTTTGAGGAGGTGGGATATCATGATGTCATGGTTATGTTCCTAATTCAACTGTTGGGAATTTGACTTTGATCTTCATTGTTTCTATTTTATATTGAGTAAATGATCAGTTTATTGATTACTCCATTATGATGCTATGTTGAATTTGGAGTTTGGAATGGATTGATTGCTTACAAATGCTCATGGATACATGGATACTTAGGTGAGGCTTGCAGTTCTCTTGTGGTTAGAGGCGTGTGTTGAGATGGTTACTCTTGATGATATTTCATTAAGTATGGGGTGCCTACTCCTTGGTTGGACGTGAGTTCAAAATGGACCTATGAGGAGATTTCTCTCGGATGAGTCATGATGACTTGGATATTTTTGAAGAGAATTCTCATTCCCCACTCCTGGTCTACTTGGTGGTTTTTCACTTGAGAGGTATTTCCCATTATTTATTTTAGGGGCATTATATTTGATGGAGGCATCCTTGGTTCTTGGCAATCTTGCATCAACCAATTTTTTATTTATTTTTTAGTT
>VDFB02000003.1:631653113-631728598 GCA_007258455.2 Sequoia sempervirens
GTTTTCTTTTCTAAAAGAAATGAAAAGGATCTTGTATTCCATTATGGGCTTGTTTTTCTGAAGTACATTATTTCTTCAAAAACCCTTCATGGCTGCCATTGTATTTTGCATTTTTTATCATACTAAGTCCTTGATGATAAAATAGGCATCTTTGCTTATGTTAAGGCGGCTTGCACTTACAGGTTTGCATTCACTATTAGATTTCTTAGTAGAGTCTCCTCTTTTCAACTTATTGTCACTACTCGAGCACTTTTAAATTTGCACGTAGGTGCATTGCATATGCCATAATGGGTATAATATTAATATTCCATTCATTGTATTGGATGCTTACTTCAGAATGTTTGCATTTAGAAAACACAAGAGGCATCTATAGGTGTTATGAGGATTCAAATATTGTAGGCTATAGTTCACTTTAGATTTTGAAAATATGTATGAAACATTGCCTCTTATCATTACCTTGAATCTTTAGATGTAAAATACATGATTGCAAACCCTCTCTTTTATGAATGTTCTCTTCAAAACATTGAATCCTGTCAAAATGCTGAAACAAAGACCTAAATATTATGCTTTATCTTGCTTCAATTAATAATGTTGTCCTTTTTCAAAAGTCATCATATCCTTCAAGTTTTTCATACATATATTTGCATTGCATAGATTATTAAAGACAAGCCCTTGTCACTTATGCTATGGCTTTATCAACCTTACTTTATTGCTGCCTACTCATCCTCCTGTAACAATGCATTCCCAATACCTTTTTCACTCCTTCTAGTCCCGAGAGAACACATGATTACTATCCTATCATTAATGATAATGTATGTAAGGTATTCTAATAGCAAGGCGTATGATGATTTCTTCACATTAGTACTCCATAAGTAATGCATTCTTTGCTGCCCCCTATATGTGAGCACTATTTGCCACTACCTATTTTTTCTTAGCTGTTCTACCTCCAATATACATAATTCAAACCATCATAGACAACAAAATAAATATGTTACATGGCAACAATAAGATACGATAACAACATTATGAAAACAAACCAAGCAATGACAACATGAAATCTTGCTTGCAAACAAAAAACTTAATGAAGAAATCATGCACTTATTCTAATTTGCATATTACTTAGGCATCTTATGAGTCCATTGTTCATTTGTGATCTTCACTTCATTGCACTTTTGGATTGATCGTCATAAATGAGAAATGAATTTGTTACTCTTGCAGTCACTTTATGAAATACTCCTTCAACTGAAAATGCTTTGATTTGAGAAATATGAATGTGTTTTTTCTATCTCATTCCCCTTTTGAAACTTAGGGGCAACATGTTGGGCTCAACCCTTGTGGGAGCCCATTTTTTCACCACATGCTATGATTTCTTCAGAAATGAATCAACAACATGATTTTACCTATACCTACACAGTGAACAAAACATGTTAGATAAAAAACCTGTGATGTTTCAATTTTCAATCCCTCTTGCATATATATCTTATACTTTTCCAAATGACTTAAAGCATCACATATGCTATATTTTTGCTGATAGGGCACATAATGAGATTCATATCCGGAGCTCTAACCAACTCTCTTATCATGATGTAGGTTCATTTGAAGATTAGGAGTGAGGAGAAGCAGACAACCATGAAGACCAACACAAGACTTTAATCATGCAATGATGGATATGTTTTTTCTTATATACTCTTTTCACTTCTTCCATCCTCAAATGTATAGGATATTTTTGTGTTGTTTTAGTTTAGCTACTCCCACAACTTGTGTGGGACATTCGATTGCTCCTTTCTTTCCAATGAATAGAAAAGCAACACTTATGCAGTCTTGTGTATATTTATTTTGCAAAATAAATGAAACATTGTAAAATGAATGAAATCATTGTAAAATGAATAAAAGCAACATCTTATAATTCATGTAATCTCCTTTATGTTGCAAAGCATTGAATGAAAAAAAGTAAATTCTTTCTCTTAGCATACTTCTGCTATAACACATTGCACAATTAAAACTAAACTCTTTGTTTAAGCTTTAATATGCAATGGTTAAGCATGGAAGAAATATGTTAGAATCTTTTCACCTTAAAATGAAAATAAAATATTTCAGCTCTACCAAATTGAGTTGTAGGTGAAAATTTGGTAACAGTAGGCTTAGAAATCCACACTGAAAGCTTTTCCTAGAGATGGCTCCAACATAACTCAGCCTCGGTTCGACTCACCTAGCTCTCCCCTGACCCTTTCCCTGACTGCTAGGTGCAGTTTGGCTTTGACCTCCACATTGAAAGCTTTGTCTAGAGATGAATCTAGCATAACTTAGTCTAAGTTTGAAACCCCCATCTCTCCCCTGACCCCTTCCCTGATTACCTGGTGTAGGTTGGTTTATATCTCCATGTTGAAAGCTTTTCTAAGGGAGGGATCTAGCATAACTCAACCTAGGTTTGAATTCCCTAGTTCTCCCTTGACTCCTTCCTTGACCACCTGGTGTAGGTTCGATTAGACCTCCATGCAAAAATATTTTCCCAGAGATGACTCCAACATATCTCAGCTTGGGTTCGACTCCCCCAGCTATCCCCTGACCCCTTACCTAACTGCTTGGAGCATGTTGGCTTAGACCTCCATGTTGAAAGCTTTACCCAAAGATGGCTCCAACATAACTTGGCATGGGTTTGACTCCCCCAGCTCTCCCCTGACCCCTTTCCTAATCACATGGTATAGATTGGCTTAGACCTCCACACTAAAAGCTTTGTCGAGAGATGGCTCCAACATAACTTGGCTTGGGTTCGACTTCCTAAGCTCTCCCTTGAACCCTTCCCTTACCTGCTGGTGCAAGTTGGCTTAGATCTCCATGCAAAAAGTTTTTCCTAGAGATAGCTCCAACATAACTTGACCTGAGTTAGACTCCCCCAACTCTCCCCTTGCCCCTTCCTTGATTGTTTGGTGTAGGTTGGCTTAGCCCTCCATGCTGAAATATTTTCCTAGAGATGGCTCCAACATAACTCGGCATGGGTTTGACTCCCCTAGCTCCATGTTGACCACTAGGTGCAGGTTTGCTTAGACCTCCACATTGAAATATTTTCCTAAAGTTGACTTCGCATAACTCAACCCGGGTTCGATTCCACCAGTTCTCCCCTCACCCCTTCCCCAGCCACCTGGTGTAGGTTGGCTTAGACCTCCACGTTGAAAGGTTTTCCCACAGATGGTTCTAGCATAACTTTGCCAAGGTTTGACTCCCCCAGCTCTCCCTTAACCCCTTCCCTGACCGCCTGGTGTAGTTTGGATTAGACCTCCATTTTGAAAGCTTTTCCTAAAGATAGCTTCAACATAACTAATCCCGAGTTCGACTCCCCCAGCTCTCTTGTGACACCTTCCTTGACCACTTGTGTAGGTTAGCTTAGAACTCCACATTGAAAGCTTAGCTCAAAGATGAATCCAACATAACTTGGCCTAGGTCCTACTCCCCTAGCTCTCCCATAACCCTTTCCCTAATCGCTTGGTGTAGGTAGGCTTAGACCTCTATGCTGAAAGCTTTACCTAGAGATGGCTCCAACATAACTCAACCTGAGTTCAACTCCCCTAGCTCTCCCTTGACCCCATCCCTCATTACCTGGTACAAGTTAGCTTAGAGCTCCACATTAAAATCTTTTCCGAGAGATGAATCTAGCATAACGTGGCCTAGGTTCAACTCCCCTAGCTCTACCCTAACCATTTCCTTCACCGCCCAGTACAGGTTGGCTCTAGAATAACTTTTCTTGGGTTTGACTGCCTCAGCTCTCCTTTGATCGCTTCCCTTACTACCTAGTGCAGGTTGGATTATACCTCCACATTGAAAGTTTTGTCTTAGAGACAACTCTAGCATAACTCAGCCTTAGTTTGACTCCCCCAACTCTCCCCTGACCACCTAGTGTAGGTTAGCTTAGACCTCCACTTTGAAAGCTTTGTCCAGAGGTAGCTCCAACATAACTCAACCTGGGTTTGACTCCCTTAGCTCTCCCCTGATCCCTTCTATGACTGCAACGTGTAGGTTGTCTTAGACCTCCACACTAAAATATTTTCCTAGAGATGGTTCCAGCATAACTCGGCTTGTGTTTGACTCCCACAACTCTCCCCTGACCCCTTCCCTAACCGTCTAGTGTTTGTTGGCTTAGGCCTCTATGCTAAAAGCTTTTCCTAGAGATGACTCTAGCATAAGTCAGCCTGGGTTTGAACCCCCCAGATCTCCCCTATCCCCTTCCTTGACTGTTTGGTGGAGGTTGACTTAGACCTCCACACTGAAAGCTTTACCTAGAGATGGCTCTAACATAGCTCAACTTGGGTTTGACTCCTCTAAATCTCCCCCAAACCTTTCCTTGATTGACTGGTGTAGGTTGGCTTAGAGCTCCACAGTGAAAGCTTTTCCCATAGATGACTTTAGCATAACTTAGCCTGGGTTTGACTCACCCAAATCTCCCCTAACCCCTTCCCTAAGTGCCAGGTGTAGGTTGAACTAGACCTCCACACTAAAAGTTTTGTCTAGAGATGGCTCCAACATAACTTGGCCTGGGTTCAACACCCCCATCTCTTATTTGAACCCTTCACTGACCACCTGGTACAAGTTGGATTAGATCTCCAAGTTTAAATATTTTCCCAAGGAGGGCTCCAACATAACTCAGCTTGGGTTCAATTGCCCTAGCTCTCCCTTGACCCCTTCCTTTACCACCTGGTGTAGGCTCGCTTAGACCTCCACATAGAAAGGTTTGCCCAGAGATGACTCTAGCATATCTCAGCTTGGGTTCATCTCCCCTAGCTCTCCCTTGACCCCTTTCCTGATTGCCTAGTGTAGGTTGGATTAGTCCTCCATGTTGAAAGTTTTTCTCAAAGATATCTCCAGCATAACTCAACATGGGTTTGACTCCCCTAGCTCTCCCCTAACCCCTTCCTTAACCGCTTGGTGTAGGTTGGATTAGACCTCCACATTGAAATATTTTCTTAGAGATGAATCCAACATAACTTGGCTTGGCTTCAAATCCCCCAACTCTCCCCTGAACCCTTCCCTAACCTGTTGGTGCAAGCTAGCTTAGATCTCCATACTAAAAGCTTTGCTTAGAGACAACTCCAACATAACTCAGCATGGGTTTGACTCCCCCAACTCTCCCCTAATCCATTCCCTAATCGCCTTGTGTAGATTTTCTTAGACCTCCATGCTGAAATATTTTCCTAAAGACAACTCCAACATAACTCAGCCTGGGTTTGACTCTCCAAGCTTTGTGTTGACTGCTAGGTGCAAGTTTTCTTGGACCTCTACATTGAAATATTTTCCTAGAGATGGCTCCAACATAACTCAACCTGGGTTCAACTCCCCTAGCTCTCCCCTGATCCTTTCCCTAACTAGCTGGTGTAGGTTGGCTTAGACCTCCACGCAAAACATTTTTCCCATAGACGAATCTAACATAACTTTGCTAGGGTTCGACCCTTCCTTAACCGCCTAGTGCAGGTTGTCTTAGACCTCCATGCTGAAAGCTTTGCTTATTGAGATTATGGATGCACAGTCCCTGAAGCTCCAAAATCTTCAATGGAGGACCTTTGCTAGGAAAGATAATCAACCACAAAGAAATTGTTGCAACTAGGCATGCACAATGGAGATTCTATATTGATCTACTTATGAGATTGGATTGATTATATTTCCTGGAAAATGTCCTCCATTGAAGATTCTGAGCTTTAGGGACTATGCATCCATAATCTCAACATGGTATCAGAGCATGTTGAATTCTAACATTGCCTAGAGATGGCTCTAGCATAACTTGGTCTGGGTTTGACTCCCCCAACTATCCCCTAAATGCTTCCTTGACCTGTTGGTGTAGGTTGGCTTAAATATCCACACTAAAAGCTTTTCCTAGAGACAACTCCAACATAGCTCAGCCTAGGTTTGACTCTCCCAACTCTCCTCTAACCCCTTCCTTGATCACCTGGTGCAAGTTGGCTTAGACCTCCATATTGAATGCTTTTCCCAGAGATGGCTCCAACATAACTCAGCTTGGATTCGACTCCCCCAGCTCTATGATGACCACCTAGTGTAGTTTGGCTTAGATCTCCTTGCTGAAATATTTTCCCAAAGATAGCTCCAACATAACTTGGTCTGGGTTTGACTCCCCCAGCTCTCCCTTGACCCCTTCCTTGACCTCCTAGTGTAGGCTAGATTAGACCTCCACATTGGAAGCTTTTCCCAGAGATGACTCTAGCATAACTCAACTCAGGTTTGACTCCACTAGCTCTCCACTAACCCCTTCCCTAATTGCCTAGTATAGGTTTGATTAGACCTCCACACTGAAAGCTTTGACCAGAGATGACTCTAACATAACTTGGCTCAGGTGAACTCCCCTAGCTCTCCATTGACCCCTTCCTTGACTGCCTAGTGAAGGTTGGCTTAGACCTCCACGCTGAAATCTTTGCTCAGAGATGACTCCAACATAAATCAATCTAGGTTCATTGCCCTTAGTTCTCCCCTAAACCCTTTTTTGACCACCTAGTACAAATTGGCTAAGAAATCCACACTGAAAGCTATGCCCAGAGATGAATCCAACATAACTTTCCCTAAGTTTGACTTCCCCAACTCTCCTCTAACCCCTTCCCTAACCTCCTAGTGTAGTTTCGCTTAGACCTCGACGCTAAAAGCTTTTCCTAGAGATGGCTCAAACACAACTTGACCTTGGTTTGACTCCCTAGCTCTCCCCTAACGCCTTCCTTGACCACCAGGTGTAGGTTGGCTTAGACCTCTACGTTGAATTTTTTTCCCAAAGATGGCTCCAACATAACTTGGCCTAGGTTTGACCGCCCCAACTCTCCCATCACCCCTTACCTAATTGATTAGTGCAGGTTGGCTTAGAAATCCACACTAAAAGCTTTTCCGAGAGATGACTCTGACATAACTTGGCTTGAGTTGAACTCCCCAAGTTTTTCCCTGACCCCTTCCCTGACTGCCTCATGTAGGTTGGCTTTGGCCTTCATGTAGAAAGCTTTGACCAATGACGACTCCAACATAACTTGGCTTAGGTTTGACTCCCCCATCTCTCTCCTAACTCCTTCCTTGACTGCCTAGTGCAAGTTGGCTTAGACCTCAACTCTCAAATCTTTGCTTAGAGATAGCTCCAACATAAATCAACCTAGGTTTGACTCCCCTAGCTCTCCCTTGACAACCTCATGTAGGTTGGCTTAGACCTCCATGCTGAAAGATTTTCCCAAAGATGACTTTAGCATAACTCGGCCTAGGTTCGACTCCCCTAGTTCTCCTGTGACGCCTTCCCTAACTACCTGGTGTTGGTTGGATTAGACCTCCATGCAAAAAGATTTTCCTAGAGACAACTCCACTATTACTCAGCCTAGGTCCTACTCCCTTAGCTCTCCCATAACCCTTTCCATGATCACCTTGTGTAGGTAGGCTTAGACCTCCACACTAAATGCTTTTCCCAAAGACGACTCTAGCATAAGTCTATCTGGGTTTGACTTCCCTACCTCTCCCTTGACCCCTTCCCTCACTGCCTGGTAGAGTTTGGAGTAGAGATCCACACTGAAAGCTTTACTAAGAGATGACTCTAGCACAACTTGGCTTAGGTTTGACTCCCCCAGCTTTTCCCTGACCCTTTCCCTAACCGCCTAGTGCAGGTTGGCTCTAGCATTACTTTTCTTGGGTTCAACTCACTCAACTCTCCCTTGATCCCTTCCCTAACTGCCTGGTGTAGGTTAGCTTAGATCCCTACACTAAAATTTGTGTCTCATAGATGACTCTAACATAACTCAGCCTCTGTTAGACTCCCCCAACTATCCCTTAAACACCTAGTGTAGGTTAGCTTAGACCTCGACTTTGAAAGCTTTCTCCAGAGGTGGCTCCAACATAACTTAGCCTAGGTTCGACTCCCTTAGTTCTCCCCTAATCCCTTCTATGAATGCCTCGTGTAGGTTGTCTTAAACCTCCACACTAAAAGCTTTTCCCAGAGATGGTTCTAGCATAACTCGGCCTGGGTTCAACTCCCCCAGCTCTCCCCTGACCCCTTCCCTAATCGTCTAGTGTTTGTTGGCTTAGGCCTCCATGCTAAAATATTTTTCCTAGGATGAATCTAGAATAACTCAGCCTGGGTTTGACTCCCCCAACTCTCCCCTAACCCCTTCCTTGACTGCCTGGTGTAGATTAACTTAGACCTCCACATTGAAAGTTTTACTTAGAGATGGATCCAACATAACCTGGCTTGGCTTCGTCTTCTCCAACTCTCCCTTGAACCTTTCCCTGATCAATTGGTTCAAGTTGGCTTAGAGCTCCACACTAAAATATTTTCCTAGAGATGACTCTAGCATAACTTAGCCTGGGTTCGCATCACCCAACTCTCCCCTGACCCCTTCCCTAAGTGCCTGGTGTAGGTTGGCTTGGACCTCCACACTAAAAGCTTTGTCTAGAGATGGCTCCAGCATAACTCGGCTTGGGTTCAACACCCCCATCTCTCCTCTAAACCCTTCCCTAACCACTTGGTGTAGGTTGGATTAGATCTCTAGGTTGAAAGATTTCCCCAAGGAGGGCTCTAGCATAACTAGGCCTGGGTGCAATTTCCTCAGCTCTCCCTTGACCCCTTCTGTGATCACCTAGTGTAGGTTCACTTAAACCTCCACATAGAAAGCTTTTCCTAAAGATGACTTCAACATATCTCAGCCTGGGTTTTTCTCCCCTAGCTCTCTCCTAACCCCTTCCTTGATTGCCTAGTGCAGGTTGGCTTAGTCCTCCACAATGAAAGTTTTTCCCAAAGACATCTCCAACATAACTCGGCATGGGTTCGACTCCCCTAGCTCTCCCTTGACCCCTTCCCTAACCGCTTGGTGCAGGTTGTCTTAGACCTCCACACCAAAATATTTTCCTAGAGATGACTCCAACATAACTTGGCTTGGGTTCGACTCCCCCAGCTCTCCTTTGAACCCTTATGCTGGTGCAGGCTAGCTTAGATCTCCATACTAAAAGCTTTGCTCAAAGACAACTCCAACATAAATCAACCTGGGTTTGACTCCCCCAAATCTCCTCTATCCCCTTCCCTAATCACCTCATGTAGATTGGCTTAGACCTCCATGCTGAAAGCTTTTCCCAGAGACAACTCTAACATAACTCACCTTGGGTTTGACTCCTTGAGCTTTGCGTTGATTGCTAGGTGCAGGTTTTTCTAGACCTCTACACTGAAAGCTTTTTCTAGAGACGGCTCCAAGATAACTCGGCCTGGGTTCGACTCCCCTAGCTCTCCCCTGACCCCTTCCCTAACCACCTAGTGTAGGTTGGTATAGACCTCCATGCTGAATGTTTTCCTAGAGCTGGCTCTATTGGATCCCAAAAATGCAGGTTGCAAATCCTAAGAGGATCCCAAACTCTATGATCAAATTTGCAATGTTCTTGAACAAATGAACGAAGTTAACTCATGTGTTTGGTAACTCCTTGCACTTCAGGCTCTACTAACCTAGGTGGGTATACCTTTATAATGAAGAAAATTTGGAAGAATGTATGATTTGGTTGAATTTGTGGATCTATCATAGTTGCATAAAGTGTAATAGATGAAAGCTTGATGACTACTCCTACTCCTAGTATAGAATTTGAAATGTGAATGTTTTGGATAATATTTTATGAAATTCTAAAATGGAATTGGTATGACTAGTGCCTACTTTTGTTGGGCTAATGGAGTAAAGAGGTGAAAGATATATGACTTACTTACTGGCTATAATTCTAATTACTTGACACTTGTAACTTTAATACCTTGTATAAATGTGCAAAAATATATTTATCAAGTTCTTCTTATCGATCCAAATGACCTTTTCCAAATTACTATGATTAATTAAAATAATTTAATCCTTCCTTGAAGGAGCTAGCTAACTAAACCACACAAGAACAAAAAATGTGCCTTGATAAATTGAAAAATATCCTTGATACATCAATTTAAATAATAAGGAAATGTCAACCTTGGAGACAACCTGAAATTTTTTTTCAATTAATTCAATAAACAATTTACACCATAATTGGATCACCAAATTAAGTCTTCCTGTCCATCATATTACTTCAAAATATTTTGCAATACATAGCACAATGTTTGGTTTCAGTAACTAATCAACCTATCCTACTGCCTAACTCCTAATTCTAATATTTTTTTTGATGATTTCATTTCATCTTACATATATACATTATATTTTTAGGGTTATAACCATTTGTATCTGTTCGTTGTAGCTCTTCAATATTTTTTAGGAAAATAAAATATTTAATTAATTGCCTTTGGAAAATTAAATATTTTAATCATTATTGTCTTTTCTTTGCAATAATCCTTTTGTTGGAAAACTTCACATCCACCTTTTCACCCACTAAATATATAATTCAGGTCTATATTTGCCTCCTTGTGAAATTTATCTTTGATTTATTATCATTCGTTACATCTCTTTTACCAGTGAAAATAATATTTCCTTCTTTTGCATTTGTATTTTCACCAAGCAAATATCTTCTTGGAATAATTACCCATTGCCGCCTTGTATCTCCTTTGGTGAAAAAATATTCCATCTCCCAATTTAAATATTTTATAAATTTTACCTTTCATGCTTTTGGGTGAAATAATTATCCACCTTATAACTCCCTTTGTTAAAATATTTTATAAATTTTAACCATTTTGCTTTTTTGTAGGTAAAAATAAACATTCGCCTTAAAATCCCCTCTGTGAAGTTTATATTTCTCCAAATAATATTGCTTTTCACTATGATCATACTTTATTCACTCTTTTGTTTACATTATGACCATATGTATTGGTGTAACTTACAACATCGATAAGACTTATTTTACTTCCATCGACTTTGATTCTCTTGCCGATGAAGTCAACATGCTCTCCCAAAAAAATTCTCATCGGTGTAACATACAAGATCAATGTGTTTTGGAAAATTTTCCCCGATTATCTTGTTCTTGCTGATAAATTATTTCATCGATGTGACTTGCTCCATCGAGAGTTTCAAAATAACTCCCACCAATGTGTCATCTCCTATTGATGAAATTAGGGCTTTTCCTCTGGCCTACGCAGTGAGGTGAGAAAGCTATTCTTGGCGTTGTGTACTCTTCTTCACCCACCAGGGATTTGGATCTCAGTGTGGACATTCTCATCTTGTTGTGATTAATTGATGTAGAATTATGTCTTTTAGGCCTCGACAAGGATGATTTCTTTCGACATGGAGCTAAATATATAGGAGCTTAGATCTACAATTTTTTCCAGTAGTTTCTTTGAATGAAATTGAGGTCCACAATAAGAATCTCATCCCCAATGACTTGTGTGAGGATGCCTCCAATAAATATGCTACCCTGATCGATCCATGCAGATGTCTTTCTATTCTCTCTTGATAAGATCAATTGAATTATATTCAAATGCATTCTCAAAAGATCGGTCCTCACAAATGTTCCTCTGGATCCTCAGTCAAGTATGATCTTAATTTGATCTCATTCAAGCCTGAACCGTGGCTATAAGACATAGATATGCAATCTACATAATCAAGAAACTCAAACAATATTAGTTTGTACAAAAGTTTTCCCTCTTCAGTATCATGTAGCTGCTCAAATAGCCTTGCAAGATTAGATAGGGTTGTCACTTTATCCCGTGGTAAGTGAAACAACCCTTTCATAACAATCGATGGAAGAATTCAATATCCTTAAAGCACATGAAAAAACTGTAGGCATCGAGGCTTTTTTATTTATGAATTCAACCCAAATGCCATTTCCAAATATCTCCATAAAAGTTTGATGAGCGAATTCTAATTCATCATGTTTAAAATGAAGAACCCAAATGTTATTTGATGATTCCATGGGTATTTCCTCCCTTTGTATTTCCTTCTTGGTTCGACATTTACAACTATATTGAGCTCCACATTACGGTGTGACTTTGAAATATTTATCTCATACCATCACCTTCAGCGTGAGACCATCCATCAGTAGGACTCCATTCATTTTCTCCTTTGAGATGCCTACTCATCATTTGACCGTAGCATGGGTCTCTCATGTTTTCATTTGCAATCTTTTCATATCCAAGCATTACACATCGAATGGGCCTCCTATCATTGGAGATGTGTATGCCGAGAGCTTTACTATTGATTGATTATCTCTCCATTTTGTTATTTCTAGATTCTATCCATTTGATATCCTCCCTCATGTGCCTCAATTTTAAATTGAACATGCTAAACCATTCACACAAACCATGGATGACTCAAGGTCCATTTTCCAAAATGACATAAACATTTGTTGCCTTCAAAGCAATTGGTTCCTGCCTTAAACATTCAAAAAATGCCTCTTCTTCATGTCAAATCTTTAATAGAAAGGATTGCAAGAATGTTGGGAACACACATTTTCTCTCTCTAAAGAAATGAGGCTAGCTTTAGGCTTTAACTCACTGCCAGAAAACAAGTAAATAACGAGCTAGGTGTTTTACTGCTGCCGCTTTCTTGTTTAAATTTATCAAGCAAGGGATTGACTACATACTAAACCAAAATCAAATGAATCATACTTATTCAACATAATAGCAATGACCTTGAGACACAAAGATCTCAAGTCTTTCATATCAAAAAGAGATAATAACTGGTTCACTACTTTCCCTTCAGAAGTCATGACCCTTGTAATTTGAGCCTCATTGGAAGCTAAAGTTGAGAACACTGAGGTAGTATCTAGTTTTTCCATTGTATCATCTAAAACCACAATATTAAGTTGATTTGCTTCCCAATTTGCATGTTTTTTATGTGAATCATCCAAATTTTTTAATGCCCTAAAAACATTGGATTTAAAATTTAGTTCACCCTCAGGCAATGCAAGGAACAATGATTGGATTCTTCCAGAATAGTGCACAAAGTCATCCCATACAAGTTTTCCATGCCTCTATAATAGAGCCACAATGCATTCTACTATAGAGTCCCACAAAAGTCCAAACCGATTATGAAGCACACCAATCAGACCATGTTTGTGATTTTTCAAAGTGGGCCTTTTGAGTAGATTTTACAAATGCATTTTTGAGTGCTGCAGTCCATTTCCTCATCAAATTTCATGCAAATTTTGGCCGAAAATTTTAGGTCCCAACAGGCTCTAGCATAACTTGTTCTAGGTTCGACTCCCTTAGTTGTCCCCTAAACCCTTCCCTAACCTACTAGTATAGGTTGGCTTAAATCTCCACATTAAAAGCTTTTCCCAAAGATAGCTCCAATATAACTCAACCTGGATTTGAATCCCCCAGCTCTCCTCTAACCCCTTCACTAATCACTTGGTGTAGGTTGGCTTAGACCTCCACACTGAATGCTTTTCCCAGAGATGGCTCTAACATAACTTAGCTTGGGTTTGACTCCCCCAGCTCTACAATGACTGCCTAGTGTAGTTTGACTTAGACCTCCTTGCTGAAAGATTTTCCCAAACATAGCTCCAACATAAATCGGCCTAGGTTTGACTCCCCCAGCTCTCCTCTGACCCCTTCCTTGACCTCCTAGTGTAGGTTGGCTTAGATCTCCACATTGAAAGCTTTTCCCAGAGATGAATCTAGCATAACTTGACCTAGGTTTGACTCCCCTAGCTCTCCACTGACCCCTTCCCTGATCACCTAGTGCAGGTTGGCTTAGACCTCAACACTGAAAGCTTTTCCCAGAGATGAATCCAACATAACTTGGTTTGGGTCAACTCCCCTAGCTCTCCACTAAACCCTTCCTTGACTACCTGGTGAAGGTTGGCTTAGAACTCCACACCAAAAGCTTTGCTCAGAGATGACTCCAACATAAATCAATCTAGGTTTGATGCCCTTAGTTCTCCCTTGACCCCTTTCTTGACCACTTAGTGAAAATATACTTAGAGCTCCACACCAAAAGTTATTCCTAGAGATGACTCCAACATAAGTTTCCCTAGGTTCAACTCCCCTAGCTCTCACCTAACCCATTCCCTAATCACTTGGTGCAGTTTCGCTTAGACCTCGATGCTAAAAAATTTGCCCAGAGATGGCTCAAACACAACTCAGCCTTGGTTTGACTCCCCTAGCTCTCCCCTAACCCCTTCCTTGACCGCTAGGTGTAGTTTGGCTTAGACCTCCACGTTGAAAGTTTTTCCTAGAGATGGTGCTATTGGCATATGCCTTTGGGAGATTGTTTTTGGTTACTAGTGTTGTAATTGATGGCAACTAGAGTCAGTAGTGTGGTCCGTAGTTTAGAAGTAGTTCCTACCGGCAAGGAAAGTAGAAGATAGTACTCTACTGATAGAATGCATGAAGAACAGAGTATCCAGTTGGTAAGTTGATCTGAATACCTCACCAGATGATTATTTTGTTGTGTGGATCCCTAGGGAAGCTTTTCAAGCATGTATGCTACCTGATTGATAAGTTTTATGATATTACATTGATCCATGTATGAGTTTGGAGATTCGATAGAATGATTTATTGCTTATTTTCTCATTATGGCTGACCTGTTGTGTATGGCTTGTTCCAGATGTATGAAAAGTATGTGTTTAACTATTTCTTATGTTGGGAATTTTGGTTTGGGTCCCTACTATAGTCTAGTTGACTTGTGTAGGTATGCATTAATTCTAATTGGTGATGAGTCGACTTGTGGAAGAATATTATATTTTGTTTAAAGCCGAGATATAGTAATAAAATCGTGTTAGTAGATAGAAAAAGGAGATTGGTAATTTGTTTTAAGGATGGCATGAAGCTGTAAGAAGGCGTGTGTGTGCGAAATAGTGCTGAACAACTATATGGCCTAATATCAGAAGATCTATTGAGTGAATTTTGTTTGTGCTATAGAAGGGTTTCTACAAAAGAGCAAAGCAGAGTAGAGCAGAAGTGAAAATTTGAAAAAACGTCTAGAAACTATTTTATGTGCCTCATTGGAACTAAATCAAGACATTTGTAGATGCTATATTCCTAGTTCAACATTTTGTTATATTCTCAAACACTTTGTAAGGCAGTGAGCCTTTCCTTTTTGAGTAGTGAGCTCTAGGCAGTGTGCCTGAACGCAAGTACATTCCCTTTTTATCATACTATTAATAGAGTATACTTTGTGGATTAATCTCCACCATGGATTTTCCCCTAACAAGGTTTTCACATAAAAATTTCGGTGTTATAGTGTTCACATTGTCTTATTAATGTGCATGCATGTTTCCTTCTGTTTACTTGTTTTGGATGCTATTAAAGGTTAAACATTGTTGTTGATAGTTTAAGATTTGATTTGAAATTCAAATATTGTGGAACATTGATTCCACCCCCTGTCAATGTTCCTAGTGTCCAAGAATTAGTATCAGAGCAGGTTCCTCTTTTGAAGTTTAACAACTTGTGGTGGATCTTGGATTAGAATGGACGTAGGTGGTCTTCAACAACAACTTATGGTGGCACTTGATGATCTTGATTAGTCTAAAGTAGAGGTCATGGAACTAAAAGAAAATCTTGTGGCTATCGAAAAATTCATTCAATCATTCAAGGATAAAATAAACGAGTCAAGGGAAAAGAGGAAAGAACTATGTGGTTAGTTGAAGAAAAAATAAAGAAAATCTCTAGAAGATGTTCATCTGAATCAAACCCTAAAATAAATAACATAAGAATGTGAAAAGCTTGCTAAGGACAATACTGCTCTAAAGCTTGAAATGGAATCTATGGCAATGGAGCTAACCAAAGAGATTGAAGAAAGAAAGAAGGAGGATAATCTGGCCAGTCCTTGAAAGAGAAATCTGAGGAATGCAACAGAGTTAATAGTGGATTCATTCAGTTGGAGATTGAATTGCAACAATCCAGAAATAATGAACAAGAGCTTGAGAGATAGGTAGTTATTATTAGAGATGAGCTTACTACTGCAAATGAGTTAAGGAGAAGTTTAGGATCAGTTCTGCTAGGCTTGATGAGATGACTAAAGGCCAAAATGATGTGAATTATAAGCGAGGTATTGGCTATGTGAAGGATGAGAGCTCTAGATCTAAACAAAATGACCCTGAAAAGAAAAATCAGAAGAATAAAAGCAAAAGATATCTGGTAAGACAACCCAATGCTCATAAATTTAATGGATATTGCTTTGTTTGTAATAAATTTGGGCATGTGACTTCTCAGTGTAGAAGTAAGATAAGTTCTGGCAGCCCATCATTTTTTGGTCAATGTTTTAACTGCAAAAAGTTTGGTCATAAGTTGTTAGAATGCAAAAGTATGTATGTTAGTAAAAGGAATGTTAAATGCTACATCTGTGGAAGACTTGGACATGCTGCTAATCAATGCAGATTAGGAGGAAATCAGTGGAATGGATGGTATAGATAGAAAAATCCGGTATGCTACAATTGTAACAAATTTGGTGACATTGCAAGATTCTGCAAGAATAGAAACATGGATAAGAGAGGTCCAGTTTATCAAGGAAAAAAATAACAGAAAGGTGATAAAGGAAAAGGAAAAGCATCCATGGAAGAGATAAGAGATCATATGAAGAAAACATGGGTAAAGAAGAATGGATCTAATGAATTCCATAAGGCTGTACCGACAACTCCCTTTGGTAGTTCATTTGACAATTGATTTCAGGCCATTGGCCTAGGGGGAGTTTTCATGAAAATATTTTGTTCCCCTATGTGGAGTTGGTATGGGATCATAGGAAGTTGTCGGTTGGTGTGTTACTCTTCCTCAAATGTATTGGTGATCACTTCTTGAAGGTTTGCAGATGGATTTTTCTCTTACTATTTGAAAACAGAGTAACTGGAACTTCTAGGGAAAAGCATTTAATGCGACAAGGAAGTTAGGTGTGCAAAGTTATAAAAGGGAATTTGGAACCCTCATTTGTCACTGTGCCCCGAAGAACAATTGGAAAACCTTTTCAGCAAAATTTCAAAGGAGCGAAAGTTAATTTAGAGGCAAATTCTCTAGGTATTTCTGTTGATTATCAATTTCATACTTATTTCGTGATTGGTAGAATCTTGTTCGGTACGAAAAATGAAGCAAATCAAAGGAACAATAATTCTGGATGAATATAGTAGTCAAAAGGTCAGGGATGTAAAAAAATTGTTGTTTTCCATCGAATTGAAAAAGCTTGGAGGAGCAAAACACAAGAATCTGGACATCTAGAATGAATTCCCTCATTTCGTCAATGCAGAGGTAGTCTGGTTTATCTTGAATAGATTGGATGGTGATATCCTTACTCTGGATAAACCCTATCAAATTTCTAAGGATGTAATCAGAAATCTAATAGGTTTGTGCAATGTTGGTGATGTCCCTAAAAATAAATTGATTCAGAATGTTGAGGTCGAAGCCCTAACCAGTGTAAAAGTAGATTAGAGGGCTCTGATGATTACAACGATCAAAGATCCATTAATGACGTATATTACATATGGAAATTTATACAAGATATTCTTCAGAAATAGGGAAGGTGCAACCTCTGTAGGCACAATCTATATTGTGCACAAAATGATAATAGAAAATGAAGACTTTGACCTATGTGGATTGTTGAAGGACCGATTGATGGAGAATGCGCAATTGTCGAAGGATATAGATTATTATTTTAGGTTTGGTACCCTATCTATATGCATTATGATGTATTTCCTGAATTGCTTGCCTCAGAATGACAATGTGGTATGGAAGGAAAATATACCAGTTTGCAAGAATTTTTTTGAGAATTTCAACTCTTTAAAAAATGGTGAACAAGTTTATGAAAAATTCTTTGGAAAGTTGTTATAAAAGTTTGGTATTCCTCTCTTGGTAAAAGCAATTGAAATTGGATCATCCTTCGATAAGATGGAGAAAAAGAAGAATAGAGATAGAGTTGGCTGGTGACATTCCTTCAGTGCCTAAGTCAACAAAAGTTGAAGGAAAAGGTAAAAAGAAGATAGTTGTGGATGTAGTCGATGAATATTCTGAGGAATATATACCAAGAGATGAACCAAAACTAGTTGAACCGGTTGTGGTAATTGTAGAAGAAAGTGATGAAGAAGGTGCCTTGTTCAAGTCAAAGATATTGTAGATTGTTTAAGAAGAAGATGGAATGCAAAAGATAATTGAAATATGGATGAATGGACCATCATATGAACATGACCTCATTGAGGACACTCTAGGAAGATACTTTATTGATAATGACATTGAATTGTAGAGTTTGCAGAATGTACTTCCAAAATAATTTATTGAATGTATCAAGGAGGCTATGGACTCTGTGTCTTAGGAAAAAAAAGAGGAAGAAATAATCTCATATCTGAAGATGTAGTTTAGGGTATCTCTCACCAAACTAAAGAAGAAAATGAATGTACTAAGACAATGCATTGACTCAACGAATAAGATCTTCAATTATTGTCTCAGGTGGTCTCATGTGGTTGGAAAATACAAGGATAAGTTGGAACAAATTGAGAATGAGCTTGTCAAAATTAGACATGACTATAGTATGGTTTAGGACAAGGATGGAGAAGTTAAGAAGATTCATGAGTTGCAAGTTGAGCATGCAAAGGTTGACTCCACCAAAAACACTCTTATGGACACCTTCTGGAAAGTGAAGGATCAAATTGAATGCAGGTTAGCGGAAATGGTTGAAGTTCTAAAGAAAGGAGAAAAGATAGAAGAATCCATTACCATTTATGAATCCCTTGTCCAAATCATCAACAAAACATAAAAAAATAACAGTCTGATAATTGCTATTGGGATTGCAGTGGACTCTTGGAAGAAATTTCTCCTGGAAATGAAAGATAAGTATAAAGTAATTTTTTGAATTTAGCAGCAGTTGCAACTTTTTTTTTGAAGAGAGAATGCAGTGAGGAAGAGTGCAGTAAATAAGCTAAGGGGAAAAGAAAATTAGTGGAAGTTTTTGTCGTTGATGTCAAAGGGGGGGAGAATGTTGTGAAAAATGTCTTGACATCCAAAGGGGGAGTAGTGTTTTGTTGAGTTTTGACACTTAGTCATTTTTCACTAAGTGTTGCCATCAATGCCAAAGGGGAGATTGTTTTTGGTTGCTAGTGTTGTCATTGATGGCAACTAGAGTTAGTAGTGTGGTTCACAATTTAGAAGCAGTTCCTACCAGCAAGGAAAGTAGAAGACAATACTCTACTGGCAGAATGCATGAAGAATAGAGTATCCAGTTGGTAAGTTGATTTGAATACCTCACCGGTTCATTATTTTTTTGTGTGGATCCCAAGGGAAGCTTGTCAAGCATGTATGCTACCTGATTGATAAGTTTTATGATATTACATTGATCCATGTACGAGTTTGGAGATTTAGTAGAATGATTTATTGCTTATTTTCTCACTATGGCTGACTTGTTGTGTATGGAATGTTCCAGATGTATGAGGTGTATGTGGTTAACTATTTATTATATTGGGAATTTTGGTTTGGGTCCCTACTATGGTCTAGCTGACTTGTGTAGGTACACATTAATTCTAATTGGTGATTTGAGCCGACTTGTGGAAGAATATTATATTTTGTTTAAAGCAGACATATAGTAATAAAATCTTGTTAGTGGATACAAAAAGGAGATCGGTAATTCATTTTAAGGATGATATGAAGTTGTAAGAAGGTGTGTGTGTGTGTGAAATAGTGAAAAACAACTATATGGCCTAATATTAGAAGATCTGTTGAGCGATTTTTTTTGTGCTACAGAAGGGTTTCTATAGAAGTGCGAATTGGACAAAAGGTCCAAAATCTATTTTATGTGCCTCATTGGAACTGAATCCAAGCATTTGTAGATTCTATATTCTTAGTTCAAAATTTTGTTATATTCTCAAACACTTTATAAGGCAGTGAGCCTTTCCTTTTTGAGTAGTGAGCTCTAGGAAGTGTGCCTGAATGCAAGTGCATTCCCTTTTTATCATACTTTTAATAGAGTATACTTTGTGGATTAATCTCCATATGGTTTTTCCCCTAATAAGGTTTTCACGTAAAATTTTTGGTGTTATGGTGTTTACATTATCTTATTAATGTGCATGCATGTTTCCTTATGTTTACTTGTTGTGGATGCTATTAAAGGTTAAATATTGTTGTTGATAGTTTAAGATCTGATTTGAAATTCAAATATTGTGGAAAACTGATTCACCCCCCACCTCTCAGTGTTCCTAGTGTCCAACAGGCTCTAGCATAACTTGGCCTAGGTTTGACCCCCTAGCTCTCCCATCACCCCTTACTTGAATACTTAGTGCTGGTTGGATTAGAAATCCACAATGAAAGATTTTCTGAGAGATGGCTCTAGCATAACTTGGCCTAGGTTTGACTCCCCTAGCTTTTCCCTGACCCTTCCCTGATCACCTCATGTAGGTTGGATTTGGCCTTCATGTAGAAAGCTTTGCCCAATGATGAATCCAACATAACTTGGCTTGGGTTCGAATCCCCCATCTCTCCCCTGACTCCTTCCTTGAATACCTAGTGCAGGTTGGCTTAGACCTCAACTCTCAAAGCTCTGCTTAGAGACAACTCCAACATAAATCAACCTAGGTTCAACTCCCCTAGCTCTCCCTTGATAGCCTCATGCAAGTTGGCTTAGACCTCAATGCTAAAATACTTTCCTAGAGATGGCTTCAGTATAACTCGACCTAGGTTCAACTCCCCTAGCTCTCCCGTGATGCCTTCCGTGACTGCTTGGTGTTGGTTGGCTTAGACCTTCATGCTAAAAGATTTTCCCAGAGATGACTCCAACATTACTCGGCCTAGGTCCCTCCCCCAGCTCTCCCATAACCCTTTCCCTAATCACCTGGTGCAGGTAGGCTTAGACCTCCATGCTAAATGCTTTTCCTAGAGACAACTCTAGCATAACTCAGCTTGGGTTCGACTCCTCGAGATCTCCTTTGACCCCTTCCCTCACTACCTAGTACAGGTTGGAGTAGAGCTCCACATTGAAATCTTTACCGAGAGATGACTCTAGCACAAATGGCTTAGGTTCGACTCCCCTAGCTCTGCCCTGATCCTTTCCCTAACCACCTAGTGTAGGTTGGCTCTAGCATTACTTTTCTTGGGTTCCACTCACTCAACTCTCCCCTGATCCCTTCCCTAACCGCCTAGTGTAGGTTGGCTTAGACCTCCACACTAATTTTTTTTCTTAGAGACTACTATAACATAACACACCCTTGTTTTGATTCCCCCCAACTCTCCATTGACTACCTAGTACATGTTGGCTTATACCTTGACTTTGAAAGCTTTGCCCAAAGGTGGCTCCATAATAACATGACCTATGTTTGACTCCCCCAACTCTCCCCTGATCCTTTCTATAACTGCCTCATGCAGGTTGTCTTAAACCTCCACATTGGAAGCTTTTCCCAAAGATGTTTCTAGCATAACTCAACTTGGGTTCAACTCCCCCAACTCTCCCCTGACCCCTTCCCTAAATGGGTTTGTTGGATTAGACCTCCATGCTAAAATATTTTCCTAGAGATGGCTCTGACATAACTCAACATGGGTTTGACTCCCCCAGCTCTTCCCTAACCCCTTCCTTGACTACCTAGTGCAAGTTGATTTAGACCTCCACATTGAAAGCTTTACCTAGAGATGACTCAAGCATAACTCGGCTTGGGTTCAACTCCCCCAACTCCCTGAACCTTTCCCTGACCACCTGGAGTAGGTTGGCTTAGAGCTCCACGCTGAAATATTTTTCCAGAGATGGCTCGAACATAACTCAACTTGGGTTCGACTCACCCAGCTCTTCCCTGACCCCTTCCCTAACTACCAGATGTAGTTTGGCTTAAACCTCTACACTAAAAGCTTTGTCTAGAGATAGCTAAAAAATAACTTGTCCTAGGTTCAACACCCCCATCTCTCCTCTAACCCCTTCCCTGACTATTTGGTGTAGGTAGGATTAGATCTCCCCTTTGAAATTTTTTCCTAGGGAGGTCTCCAACATAACTCAGCTTGGTTTCGACTCCTCTAACTCTCCCCTGACCCCTTCCCTGACCACCTAGTGCAGGTTCACTTAGACCTCCATGTAGAAAGCTTTGCCTCGAGGCAAATACAACATATCTCAGATTGGGTTTGACTCCCCCAACTCTCCTTTGACCCCTTCTCTGACCACCTAGTGCAGATTGGCTTAGACCACACTGAAAGCTTTTTGCAAAGTAAAATCCAACATAACTCGACATGGGTTCGACTCCCCCAACTCTCGTCTAACCCCTTCTCTGAATGCATAGTGTAGGTTGGCTTAGACCTCCACACTGAAGGCTTTGCTCAGAGATGGCTCCATCATAACTTGGCCTGGGTTTGACTCCCCAAGCTCTCCCCTAAACCCTTCCATAACCTACTAGTGCAAGTTGGCTTAGATCTTCATGCTGAAAGCTTTTCCAAGAGATAGCTCCAACATAAATTGACTTGGTTTTGACTCCCCCAACTCTCCCCTAACCCCTTCCCTAATGGCCTCATGTAAATTGGCTTAGTTCTCCACACTAAAAGTTTTTCCCAGAGATGACTCCAACATTACTCGGCTTGGGTTTGACTCCCACAACTCTGTGCTTACCAACAAGTGTAGGTTTTCCTAGACCTCCATGTTGAAATATTTCCCTAGAGATGGTTCCAACATAACTCAACATGGGTTTGACTCCCCCAGCTCTCTCCTGACCCATTCCCTAACCACCTAGTGCAAGTTGACTTAGAAATCCATGCTGAAAGCTTTTCCCATAGACGACTCTAGCATAACTTTCCTAGGGTTTGACTCCCTTAGCTCTCCCCTGACCACGTGGTGCAAGTTGTCTTAGAACTCCACAATGAAATCTTTTCCTAGAGATGGCTCTAGCATAACTTGACCTTGGTTTGACTCCAACTCTCCCCTAAACCCTTCCTTGACCTACTGGTGCAAGTTGGCTTAGATATCCATGTTGAAAGCTTTTCCTAGAGATAACTCCAACATAACTCAGCCTAGGTTTGACTCCCCTAACTCTCCCCTAACCCCTTCCCTAATCACCTAGTGCAGGTTGCTTAGACCTCCACACTGAATGTATTTTCTAGAGACAACTCCAACCTAACTCGGCTTGGGTTCGACTCCCCTAGCTCTACGTTGATCGTGTGGTGCAGTTTGGCTTAGACCTTTGTACTGAAAGCTTCATCCAGAGACTACTTTAGCATAACTCAGCCTAGGTTCAACTCCCCCAGCTCTCCCCTGACCCCTTCCTTGACTGCCTAGTGTAGGTTTTCTTATACCTCCATGCTAAAAAAATTGCCTAGAGATAGCTCTAGCATAACTCATCTTGGGCTTGACTCCCCCAGGTCTCCACTGACCTCTTCCCTGGCTGCCTAGTGTAGGTTGGCTTAGAACTCCACACTAAAATATTTTCTTGGAGATGAATCCAACATAACTTGGCCCGGGTTCGACTCCCCCAGCTCTCCATTGATCCCTACCCTGATCACCTGGTTCCTATTTTCTTAGACCTCCATGTTGAAAGCTTTGCTTAGAGACGACTCCAACATAAATCAGTTTGGGTTTGACTCCCTTAGTTCTTCCCTAACCCTTTCCTTGAATTCCTAGTTTAAATTGACTCAGACCTCCACATTGAAAGCTATGCCTAGAGATGACTCCAACATAATTTTCCCTGGGTTTGACTCCCCCAGTTCTCCCCTTAACCTTCCCTTGACTACCTAGTGAAAATTGGCTTAGAACTCCACATTGAAAGCTATGCCCAAAGATGACTCCATTATAATTTTCCTAGGTTTGACTACCCTAGCTCTTGCCTGACCCCTTCCTTAACCGCTAGGTGTAGGTTGGCTTAGACCTCCACACTAAAAGTTTTTCCTAGAGATGGTTCCAACATAATTCAGCTTGGGTTTGACTCCCCCAACTCTCCCTTGACCCCTTACTTGAATGCTTAGTGTAGGTGTGCTTATAACTCCACACTAAAAGCTTTTTCCATAGATGACTCTAGCATAACTTGGCCTGGTTCGACTCTGCTGAATTTCCCCTGACCCTTTCCCTGATCGCCTCAAGCAAGTTGGATTTGACCTCCATGCAATTTTTTTTCCCAAAGATGACTCCAATATAACTCGGCTTGGGTTCAACTCCCCCATCTCTCCCTTGACCCCTTCCCCGACTTCCTAGTGTAGGTTGGCTTAGACGTAAACTTTGAAAGCTATGCTCAGAGACGTCTCTAACATAAATCAGCCTAGGTTTGACTCCCCCAACTCTACCCTAACAACCTTGTGTAAGTTGGCTTAGACCTCCATGCTAAAATATTTTCCTAGAGGTGGCTCCCACATAACTCAACCTTGGTTTGACTCCCCCAGCTCTCCCTTAACCCCTTCCCTGACTGCCTGGTGCAAGTTGGATTAGACCTCCATTCTAAAAGATTTGAATAGAGAAGACTCTAGCATAATTTGGCCTAGGTTCGACTCACCCAACTCTCCCCTGATGCCTTCCCTAACCACTTTGTGTAGGTTGGTTTAGACCTCCACACTGAAAGATTTTCATAGAGACAACTCCAGCATAACTTGGTTTCGGTTCAATTCCCTTAGCTCTCCCTTAACTGCATGGTGGAATTTGGCTTAGACCTCCGCACTAAAAGCTTTTCCCAGAGATGGCTCCAACATAACTCGGCCTTGGTTTGACTCCCCTAACTCTCCCTTGACCCCTTCCCTAACTACCTAGTGTGGGATGGATTAGACTTCCATGTTGAAAGCTTTTCCTAGAGATGACTCTAGCATAATGCGGCTTGAGTTCCACTCCCCCAAATCTCCCCTAACCCCTTTCTTGACTGCCTGGTGTAGGTTGGCTTATACCTCTAGGCATAAAGCTATGTCGAGAGATGGCTCTAGCATAACTCAGCCTAGGTTCATCTCCCCTAGCTCTCCCATGACCCCTTCCTTGACTGCCTGGTGCAGGTTTGCTTAGACCTCCATGCTGAAAGCTTTTCCCAGAGATGGCTCCAACATAACTTGGCCTAGGTTCAACACTCCCAGTTCTCTCCTAACTCCTTCCCTAATTTCCATGTGTAGGTTGGCTTAGATCTCCACGTTGAAAGCTTTTCCAAGAGATAACTCCAACATAACTCGACCTAGGTTTGACTCCCCGAACTCTCCCCTAACCCCTTCCCTAACTACCTATTGTAGGTTGGATTATACCTCCACCTAAAAGCTTTACCCAGAAACAACTCCACCATAAATCGGCCTAGTTTTGACTCCCCCATCTCTCCCCTAACCGCCTAGTGTAAGTTGGCTTATATCTCCATGCTAAAATCTTTGTCTAGAGATTTCTTTAGCATAACTCAGCCTAGGTTCAACTCCCCCAGCTCTCTCCTGACCCCTTCCATGACTACCTAGTGCAGGTTGGTTTAGACCTCCATACTAAGAGCTTTTCCTAGAGACAACTCCAACATAACTTGGCTTGGGTTATGTTGGACTCAAGCAACATTGAGAGGGGGGTGAATCAATGTTGTGCAATTTTAACTTTATTAAACTGATCTCTCAAGTGTATATAACATTCAATCAAAAGAAAGATGCATGAACATAGAACAATAATCCATAACACCATAACACAAGGATTTTTACGTGGAAACCCAGTTAAGGGAAAAACTGCAGTGGAGGTCAATCCACAATTTGAGTACTAAAAAATATAAGTGTTTTACAAAATGAGAATGCACTTGCATTTAGAAACATTGCCTAGAGCTCACTACTCAAAATCAGGAAGACTCATTGCATTACAAAATATTTAGATTACAAAAAAAGGTTGAACTGAGAAAATAGTATCTAAAAATGCCTAATTACAATTCTAGTTAGGCTCATAGATCAGATTCTGGACCTTATGTCTGATTCTGCACTTCACTCTACTTTTCCTTTGTTCGCTTCACAAAATCCTCTTCTGCACAAATGAAAATCACTTAACTGCTCTTCTAATATTTGCAATACACACCCACACACATCGAACACCACACATACATGTCAAAATGAATTAATCGATCTCATATATATATCTGCTACCAAGAATTCAGTTGCTATATGTCAGCTTCAATATAATAGAAAATATCTTCCAATTGTCGGCTCAAATCATGAAAAAAATTTAATGTGCATCCACTAAAGTCAGTCGTAGCATAGTTAGGACTCAAAAAAAAATCTCCAACACAAAAATACTTCAAACAATTTTGCTTTAGACATCCGCAACACCTTACATTCACTTAGTCGGCCTTCATACATTGATGGAAAAAAAATCGAATGACCGGATCTCCTAACTTGTACACCACTTGATGCGACAACACAAGACTCAAGAATAACACATTTCATATATCCAATGACCTTCTCTAAGATCCACAACCAAAACTATTAAACTGATAAAGAAAACCACTTGATAGATTCTACTTCAGCCGGACACCCTATTCTTCACTCTGTCTTCTGGTATAGTTAGATATTGTAGTGCAGACTAGACCAATGACTTCAGTTGCCATCAATGACAACAATAGAAGCCATATGCCAACTATATCCCCCTTTGGAATTGATAGCAACACTTAGTGAAAAATGACTAAGTGTTAGAACCTTCAAAACTTCAAAATGCCATAGCTGACAAAACTCAACAAAACTCAATAAAATTCCCTCTAAGTTAAATGATGAGGCATTTTTCACTGCTCTCTCTCCCCCTTTGACATCAATGACAAAAAGATAATAAAATATTTTCTTTCTCCCCTATGAAGTGAAACCAAAAACTTATGCAAAAACTGAAGGAATACAATTGCTATTTGAAGATTATTTTGTACTTTTCCTTCATCTCCGAAAGAAACTTCTTCCATGCTTCCATTGCAATCCTGTGATTATGATCACACTATTGTTTTCAGATGTCTAGTTGGTAATCTTGATGAGGGATTCCAGAATGGTAAAGGATTCTTCCAATAGTTCTCCCTTCCTTAGTATCTCGATCAATTGATCCGGTTGCATTCAGTTATGTCCTTCACTTTCCAGAAGGTGTCAACAATCGTGTTCCTAATGTTCTAAAAATTTGCATGCTCTCTCTGTAATTCCTGAATCCTTTTCCTGATCGCACCATCTTGATCCTAAGACATGCTAAAATTTTGTCCAATATTGTTCAGCTCTGTTTGAATTTGTTCCAGCTTCTCCTTGTACTTGCTGATTGCATAAGGCCATCAAAGACAATAGTTGTAAATGTTGTTTGTTGTGCTTATGCATTGCCTTAGTTCATTCATGTGCCTTTTTAGCTTGGTAAGTGATAATCTGTACTATTTCTTTAGGTGTAGGATTACTTCTTCCTCCTTGTTCTGAGACTTAGAGTCCATGGTTTCCTTGATGCATTCAATCATCTCTTTTGGAAACTTATTATGCAAACTCTCCAATTTGATATTATTGTGCACAAGATGAGCACTTAGTATGCTTAGGATCATGTCCTACTCATATGAAGGTCTGATAGACCACATGTTTGTGATTTTCTGCATTCCATCTTTCTCATGAAAAAGTTGTAATAGCTCTTCCTTGGTTAGATCACCTTCTTCTTCACTTCCTTCTGTATTTTCCTTTTCTTGTTTTGGTTCAATTGTTTCTAGTTATTTTTCAAGGCTTTCCTCATATTCTTTATCAGATTCCTCATTCGGTATGTCCACAATCACTTGTTCTTTTCCTTTCCTTTGAACTCTTGAAGTCTTGCATGTTGGTGGAGTACTGATAGCAATTTATTTTTCTCTTTTCTTCTTTCTCTCCATCTCACCAGAGGAGGAACCAAATTCAAGTCCTCTTACTAGAATGGAAACACTAGTTGGTCCAAACTTCCTTAGCAAATCCTTAAAGAAACTTTCATATACTTGATCTCAATTTTTCAAATTATTAGAGTATATGTAAATCTGCTTGCAAACTGGTTCACTCTCTTCCTGTATTACATTGTTATTTAGGGGTAAGCAATTCAAAAAATACATCACAAGGCATATAACCAAAGTACCAAACTTGAAAGGGTACCCTGTCTCCTTTGTCAATCGCACGTTCTCCATTAATTGATCTTTCTGTAATCTGCAAAGATCAAAATCCAGATCTTCCATTATCATCTTGTGTGAAATGTAAACAACACCTGCCGAAGTTGAACCTTCTCTATTTTTGAAAAATATTTTGTACAATATTCCATGCGCAATGTACCTTGTCATTGAATCTTTGATTATGGAAATTATTAGTGCCCTTTGATCTCCAGTTACTCTAGTTAGGGTTTCAACTTATTTGTTTCAAATTGACTTCTTCCTCAGCACATCCCCAACTTTGCATAACCTAGTTACAACTGCAATCACTTCTTTCAAGATATGGTAGGGTTTATCCAGAGTCAGAATATCATCATTGAATCTATTCAGAATAAAATCAATGAATTCTACGTTTCCGAAATAGGGGAATTCACTCCAAATATCCAAGCTTTTGTGTTTGCTTCTTTCAACCATTTCAATTCATCGATCGACATGCTTTTTTTAGATCTAATCTTCTCACTACTATATTCACCTAGTTTTACCATTCCTTTAATTTGTTCCATTTTCCCTTTCGTACATGTCTTGAAAATAAGTTCTTCAACCTCACACTGAATTAAAATTTTTCAATACTACCAAAATACCTGATGGATTAGGGTTTCGCTGCCAAATATGCTTTCAAAATTTTGGTGCAGAGTGCTCTCCTTCTTTTTCTTTGACACAAAGTGGAAAATGAGGGTTTCAACTTGCCTTTTATATTTCCCACTCCTAACTTTTGTTGTAATAAATTATTTTTCCTTAACTTATCTAGATACCCTATTTTCTTAGTCTATGCAAGATAACTCTTCTGTGGATCTTTAACTTAGCATGACATCCTTTTGAACTATTCCAGTAACATCTGTAGATTATTAGTGCAACCACTGCACTCATCCTCATCCCAATGTCAATTACCAACAGGGGGTTTGAAATATTTTCTTGATAGCTCCCCCTAGGCCAAAGGCCCAAAACTATTTCCTAAAGGAATTACTAGAAGCATGTTCTGGTGCTGGCTCATTTCCTGTAACAAAGGGACACTTCTTCACCCATGTCTTCTTCATCCGATCTCTTATTTCATCCACAGTCACTTTCCCTTTTCCTTTATCATCTTTCTACATATTTTTGCGATTGTATACCCGACCTCTTCTATCCATATTCTTGTTTTTGCAGAATCTTGCAATGTGACCATATTTGTTGCAATTAAAACAAACAAAATTTCCTTGTTCAGACTAGTTACTCCATTTATTTCTTCTCGATCTACATTGGTTAGCAATATGCCCAAATCTTCCACAGGTATAACATCTAACACTCCTATTGAAAAAGTTGTTTGACACATTTCCACATTCAATTGATTTGTGACCAAACTTATTACAATTGAAACACTGATTGGAAAATGTTGAATCACTTAATTTTCTTTTTGCTTCTACAATGAGCAGCCATATGACCAAATTTATTGCAAGCAAATAAGTATCCATTAAACTTTTGAGCATTAGGTTGTCTTATCATAGTCCTTTTTGCTTTGTTCATAAGATTTCCTTGCTTAGAATTCCTTTGTCCTGATCCAAAACTCTCTCCTTTTTCATAACCAAGACCTCTCTTATCATTTGCATTCTTTTTCCCTTGAGTTAGCTCATCAAGCTTAACGGAGCTAATTTTGAACTTCTCCTTGTATTCATTTGCAGTAGTGAGCTCATCCCTGAGAATAACAATATGTTTTTCAAGCTCTTCATTGTTTCTAGATTGTTGTAGTTCAATCTCTAACTAAATGAATTCTACAGTACAGTAATTTTGCTACATTCATCAGATCTCTCTTTTAGGAACTGGACAAGATTTTCCTCATTCTTCTTTCTTTCTTCAATCTCCTTAGTCATCTTCATCGCCATAGACTCCATCTCATGCTTTAGGGTAACATTATCTCTAGCAAGCTTTTCACATTCTTCAGTTATTTCCTTCAAGGTTTGATTCAAGTGAAGATCATCCATGCTTTTGCTTTCTTTTTGCTTAATCTGATCACAAAGATCCTTTCTATTTTCTCTAGACTTAATAATCTGATCCTTCAATTTTTGAATGAATTTCTCAGCATCCTTAAGATTTTCTCTCAATTCCCGGACTTCTACTTTAGACTGATCAAGTTCATCAAGTGCCATCAAAAGCTATTGTTGAAGACTACTAGAGTCAATTACATTCCAAGATCCACCTCAAGATGTAAAATTTCTTCTGAGGAACTTAGCTTTGATACCAATTGTTGGACTCAAGCAACACTAAGAGGGGGGTGAATCAGTGTTGTGCAATTTTAACTTTATTAAACTGATCTCTTAAGTGTATATAATATTCAATCAAAAGAAAGATGCATGAACATAGAATAATAATCCACAACACCATAACACAAGAATTTTTATGTGGAAACCAATTAAGGGAAAAATCACGATGGAGGTCAATCCACAATTTGAGTACTCAAAATATAAGTGTTTTACAAAATGGGAATGCACTTGCATTCAGGGGCACTTCCTAGAGCTCACTGCTCAAAATAAAGAAGGATCATTTCCTTACAAAAGATTTGGATTACAAAAAAAGGTTGAACTAAGAAAATAACATCTACAAATGTCTGATTACAGTTCTAGTTAGGCTCATATATTAGATTTTGGACCTTATGTCTGATTTTGCACTTCGCTCTACTCTGCCTTAGTTCACTTCACAAAATCCTCTTCTGCACAAATCAAAATTGCTTAACTACTCTTTTGATATTTGCAATACACACCCACACACATCGAACATCACACATACATGTCAAAATGAATTAATTAATCTCATATATATATCTGCTACCAAGAATTCAGTCGCTATATGTCAGCTTCAATAGAATAGAAAATATCTTCCAATTGTCGGCTCAAATCATGAAAAAAATTTAATGTGCATCCACCAAAGTCAGCCATGGCATAGTTAGGACCCAAAACAAAATCTCAAAAAAAAAAAAATTTCAAAAAATTTCGCTTTAGACATCCGCAACACCTTACATTGACTTAGTCAACCTTCATACATTGATGAACAAAAAATTGAACAACCGGATCTCCTAACTCGTACACCACTTGATGCAACAACACAAGACTTGAGAATAACACATTTCATATATCCAATAACCTTCCTTGAGATCCACAGCCAAAACTGTTAAACTGATAAAGAAAACCACTTGATAGATTCAACTTCAGCCGGATACCCTGTTCTTCACTCTATCTTCCAATATAGTCAGATACTGTAGTGTAGATCAGATCAACGACTTCAATTTCTGTAAATGAAAACACTAGAAGCCATATGACAATAGGTTCGACTCCCCTAGTTCTCCTCTAACCCTTTCCCTGACCGCTTGGTGTAGGTTGGCTTAGACCTCTATGCTGAAGAATTTTCCTAGAGATGGCTCCACCATAATTCGGCCTAGGTTTGACTCCCCCAGCTCTCCCTTGACCTCTTCCTTGATTGCCTAGTGTAGGTTTTCTTAGTCCTTTACGCTAAAAGCTTTACTCAAAAACCACTCCACAATAACTCAGCCTAGCTTCGACTCCCCAAGCTCTCCCCTAACCACCTGGTGTAGGTTGGCTTAGACCTCCAAGCTAGAAGCTTTTCCCAAAGATGACTCCAACATAACTTGTCCTGGGTTTGAATCTCTAAGCTCTCGCCTAACCCCTTCCTTGACTACTTGGTCCAAGTTGGCTTAGACCTCCATGTTGAAAGCTTTGTCTAGAGACAGCTCCAACATAACTTGGCCTAGGTTTGACTCCCCCAACTCTCCCCTGATCCCTTCCTTGACTGCCTAATGCGGGTTGGCTTAGACCTCCATGTTGAAAAATTTGCACAGAGACGGCTCTAGAGACCACTTGGTGTAGGTTGGATTAGACCTCCATATAGAAAGATTTTCCCAAAGATGAGTCCAACATTACTAGACTTGGATTAATCTCCCCTAACTGTCCCCTAACCCCTTCTTTGACTACCTAGTGCAAGTTGTCTTAGACCTCCATGCTTAAATCTTTGCTTATAGATGGCTCGAGCATAAATTGGCTTGGATTCGACTACCCCATCTCTCCCCTAATGGCCTCATGCAAGTTGGATTAGACCTTCACGTTGAAAGATTCACCTATAGGTGGATTTAAGGTGGATCTAGCATGACTCAGTCTATGTTCGACTCCCCTAGCTCTCCCTTGACCCTTTCTATGACCACCTAGTGTAGGTTGGCTTAGACCTCCACGTTGAAACCTTTTCCCAGAGATGGCTCAAGCATAACTTAGCCTGGGTTTGACTCCCCCAGCTCTCCCTTGACGCCTTCCCTAACTGCCATGTTCAGGTTGGCTTAGACCTCCACATTGAAAGGTTTTCATAGAGACAACTCCAACATAACTCAGTCTTCATTCAAAAACTCAACTCTCATTTGACCACATCGTGGAGATTGACTTAGACCTTCACATTGAAAGCTTTTCCTAGAGATGGCTCCAACATAACTCGACCTGGGTTTGACTCTGCCAACTCTCCCCTGACCCATTCCCTGATTGCCTAGTGTAGGTTGGATTAGACCTCCATGCTAAAATATTTTTCCAAAGACGGCTCCAACATAACTCGACCCTGGTTTGACTCCTCCAGCTCTCCCCTGACCCCTTCCCTGACTGCCTAGTGTAGGTTTTCTTATACCTCCACATTGAAAGCTTTGCTTAGAGACAGCTCCAACAAAACTTGGCTTGGGTTCGACTTCCTTAGCTCTCCCCTGACCCCTTCCTTGAATATCTGGTGGAGGTTGGCTTAGACCTCTACATTGCTCCAACATAAATCACCATGGGTTTGACCCCCCTAGCTCTCCTCTGACCCTTTCACTAATTGCCTGGTGCAGGTTGGCTTAGAGTTTCACACTGAAAGCTTTTCCTAGAGATGAATCCAACATAACTTGACCTAAGTTTGACTCCCCTAGCTCTCCCCTGACCCCTTCCTTGACTGCCTAGTGTACTTTGGCTTAGACCTCCATGCTGACAGCTTTTCCTAGAGATGGCTCCAACATAACTCAGCCTAGGTATGACTCCCCAGGTCTCGCCTAACCCCTTCCTTGATCACTTGGTGTAGGTTGGATTAGACCTACACATTGAAAGCTTTTTCCAGAGATGACTCTAGCATAACTCATCCTGGGTTCGACTCCCCCAGCTCTCTCCTAATGCCTTCCTTGACTTCCAAGTGTAGGTTGGCTTAAACCTCGACACTAAATTTTTTACCTAGAGATGGCTCCAACAAAACTTAGCCTGGGTTTGACTTCCCTAGATCTCCCTTGACCCCTTCCTTGACCACTTGGTGCAAGTTGGCATAGACCTCCACTCTAAAATATTTTCTCAGAGACAACTCCAACTTAAATTGGCCTGGGTTTGACTCCCCTAGCTCTCTCCTAATCGCCCCGTGTAGGTTGGCTTAGACCTTGATGCTAAAAGCTTCGCCTAGAGCCGGATCTTGCATAACTCAATTTGAGTTTGACTTCTCCAGCTCTCCTCTAACCCCTTCCTTGATTGTCTAGTGGAGGCTGGATTAGACCTCCACATTGAAAGCTTTTCCTAAATACGAATCTAGCAAAACTCAACCTAGATTTGACTCCCCTATCTCTCCCGTAACACCTTCCCTGACTGCCTAGTATAGGTTGGATTAGACCTCCACACTAAAATCTTTTCATAGAGAAGACTCTAGCATAATCCAGTCTTGGTTTGACTTCCCTAGCTCTCCCCTGACCCCTTCCCTAACCGCCTAGTGTAGGTTTCTTGAGACCTCCACACATAAAGCTTTTCCTAGAGACAACTCTAGCATAACTTAGCCTTGGTTCAACTCCCCTAGTTCTCCCCCAACCCCTTCTTTGACCTCATGGTGTAGGTTGGTTTAGAATTCTAGGCTGAAAGCTTTCCTCATAGATGGCTCCAACATAACTCAGTCTAGGTTCAACTCACCTAGCTCTCCCTTAATCCCTTCCTTGACCACCTAGTGTAGGTTGGCTTAGAACTCTACACTAAAAGCTTTGTTTAGAGACAACTATGAAAAATCTCAGCTTGGGTTTGACACCACCATCTATCCCCTAATCCCTTCCCTAACTGCTTGGTGTAGATTGGATTAGATCTCCACGTTGAAAGATTTTCCCAGGGAGGGCACTAGCATAAATCAACCTAGTTTTGACTCCCCCAGCTCTCCCCTGACCCCTTACCTAATCGCTTGGTGTAGGTTCGCTAAGACCTCCATGTTGAAAGCTTTCCCTAAAAAAAGCTCCAACATCAATTGGCGTGGGCTCGACTCTCCCAACTCTCTGTTGATCCTTTCCCTAACTGCCTAGTGTAGGTTGGCTTAGACCTCCATGCTGAAAGCTTTTCCCAAAGATGACTCTAGTATAACTTGTCCTGGGTTTGAATCCCCTACCTCTCCCTTGAACCCTTACCTAACCTGTTGGTGCAAGTTGGCTTAGATCTCCATGATGAAAGATTTCCCTAGAGACAACTCCATCATAACTCGGCCTAGGTTTGACTCCACCAACTCTCCCCTAACCCCTTCCTTGATAGCCTCATGGAGGTTTCCTTATTCCTCCATGTTGAAAGCTTTACCTAGAGACAAATTCAAAATAACCTAGCCTGGATATGACTCCCCAGCTCTGTACTGACAGTCAGGTGTAGGTTTTCTTAGACTTCCATGCTGAAAGCTTTACCTAGAGATGAATCTAGCATAACATGGCCTAGGTTCAACCCCCCTAGGTCTCCCCTAAACCCTTCCCTAACCATCTGGTGTAGGTTGGCTTAGACCTCCATGTAGAAAGATTTTCCCACAAATATCTTGAGCATAACTTTTCTAGGGATCGACTCCCATAGCTCTCCCTTGACCCCTTCCCTAACCGCCTGGTGTAGTTTGGCTTAGAACTCCATACTAAAAGCTTTTCCTAGAGATGGATCTAGTATAACTAGGCCAGGGTTTGACTCTCGTAGCTCTCCCTTGACCCCTTCCCTACCTGCCTTATGTAGGTTGGCTTAGACCTCCATGCTAAAATGTAAGGAAAATTTGGTGCATCTTAGAGAAATCTCTAAGAACAGTAGTGCCTTTGGTAACTTTCATTTCCATTAGGTTTCCTCAAAGACACGTACAACTATGTCCTAAAGTGGAAATAGACACAATTTATTTCCCACATTGATCCTTCTGAGCAAAACACATGTAAATTCAACAACATGCATTAACAGATTCTCTAACAGAACCAATACAGACGTGAAAGATGAGACAAACAACAGAACACAAAGATTTACATGGGGAAAATCCTTTCGGATAAAAAACCCCACACTCCAAAGATCGAGCCATTGTATTATTCAGCAACAAATGGTTACAATACAAGTTCAGGCTCATAGCCTTTTCAAAGATTACATCTTGTTCATTCTGGATACAAACAGTAGCAACTGATCACTCAGTACATAGGAGAGAGTTCGGCAGCATAACCCTGCCTATGCTTCAGCTGCTTTGGCCTCATAGCTTCCGCCTTTCAGCCAACCACTCGGCTCTCTCTCTTCTTCTCTTCTTCTCTCTGGCTCTTAGACCCTGTCTTACTTTTTCTTTAGAACGTCCAATGCATACATATATGCATTCGTTCACAATGGCCTCATGAATCGGTTTGCTTCCAACTGTTGGATCACAACTATCGAATCATTCAGCTCAGCATCGTAGATGTTTCCACTTCCTTGCATTGAAGATAATACATCCAGGTCACACCAAATAGGAAAATCATCCAAACGGTCAACAATGATCAACTTGTGTTGTCATGTCACTGAGACACTAATTGTGTCTCGCCGATGCCAACACAGCCAGCATTCGATATCGCCAAGAGTTGTCCCCATCGGCAAGAGGTTACACCGAGTCCAGAGAGCTATCGCTAAGACTTCGTCATGTCGCCAAGACCTCACACCGAAGATCACAAGGTATTCTGAAGAGTTCATTAGTTGGAAAGACTATCGCTCTTCACCCAGACATTACACCGAAGTCTTCAAGTCACATCAACCTTAGCATTCTCATCGGCGAGACAATCGCCATTCAATGAGACATCATACAAAAGTTCAAAGGTCATATCGATGTTAACTTTTCCATCGGCAAGAGACCCGTAGTTCACCAAGACTTCATACCGAAGTCTTCAAGTCATGCCGATGTAAGTATTCCATTCAGTGAGACAATCATCTTTCGCCAAGACATCACACCGAGCTCTTCATGTTATACCAAAACATCCCAGTTGGCAAGACTTATTGCTTTCGCCAGAAGGTTACACGGAGCCCTTCAAGTCATACCGAAACGTCCTAGTCGGAAAGACTTACCACTATCGCTAAGATGTTATACCGACATTAGGATTCCCATCAGCAAGACAATCCCTCTTCGCCAAGACATCATACTGATGCCTTCAAGTCACACCAAAGTGCTCGACAGTCAGCAAGACATTCGTCTTTTGCCAAGACATTTGAGTCAGCAAGATATTCATCTTTTTCCAAGACATCTGAGTCAGCAAGGCATTCGTCTTTCGCCAAGACCTCACATTGAGCACATCATGTCATGCCGAGTCGGCAAGACAATCGTCTTTCGCCAAGACTTCTCATTGAGCATGACATGTCATCTTGAAGACTGTCGGCTTGACTTTCCAAGTCGCCAAGACTTCATACCAAAGTCTTTTGTCACCGCGAAAGCACCAAGGTATACCCATCGGCAAGACTTACCGCTATCAATGAGACATCACATCGAAGCAAGCCTTTCGGCCAAGGGTCTCCCCGAAAACATCAGTCAGCAAGACTTTCCACATTCGCTAAGACTTCATACCGAAGCCCATGTGTTTCTCTGATGACTCTTGAAGATAACTATCGGCGAGAAATTCATATCGGTAAGACCTCATACCGAAACATAACCCTTTCGGCCAAGTCTCCCTGATATCCGATAGACACCAATTGTCGGCCAGACATCTCCCAGTCGCTAAGACTTCATATCGATAGGCGCAAGTCATGCCGATTACCACATCGGCCAGACAGACCAAAGGTCACGCCGATATTGGCAAGACTTCCTATTGTTGCTGAGACATAATTCTAACAGTCTAAGGTTACACCGAAGGTTTCAAATGTCGATCGCTGAGACATTCAGGAAGTCACAACGACAGTTTAGGATCTACTAGCAGATCAGCCAAACATCTTACCAGTCTCACCGAAATTGCTCACAAGAAGTTTTAGCCTATGGGATTGAGGTACACAATTCCAACAATCTCCCACTTGACCAAGATCACACAGGCACCTCCAAAGCAACCAGAAACTAAGATCACACTAGCTCCACCAGTTCAGACCCCACAATGCTCAAGACACCCTCCACAGATGACAATCCATGGGACAATATGGAACAAAGACCAGGCATCCAACTGCAACTTACTATCCAACAAAGCAACTTAAATGCAACCGATCACAGCCTTCCAGGAAAACCACATAGACCTAAAAAATGCTCTCATGCTCCAACATGAATTCTGCTCCAACATCCAAGATGTCCACCATTCATGCAATAAACCCTGTCATCTTCCAACATGCCACCTGTGGAAGAAAGATACAAGCCAAGGTGAATAAGCACCATTCCAATGAACACAAGCAAAAGATCCCAGTGATATCACCAACAAGATACTGCTACCACTTCACTGTGCTCAAATGCTATACAAAAGCAATATCAACTTCAAAGCTTCAATCAGAACACAACCATGAAGTCTTATCCAGAAAAAAGAAACTAAACATCAGTTAGAAGAACAATCAGACTGATTGCTTCCATCCAACTGATAACCCACACGATTGGAACTAGCACCCATAGCTCGTGCTATTCCATGCAATCTCACATACCTTGAAGGTATCACCATTAGTAAACTTCTTCCAATCCATTAACAACAAATACAAGTTCTAGTGTCAACCAGTCAAAGAAGACAAGACACATATAAGAACTCCCACTGCCCGAGTAATCCAAATCTGAAAGATCAAGGGCATCACAAGTCTACCAATAACAGTACATAGAAAATGTAACCATGTAGTACCAAGGAAATATCCACAATGATATGCACAATCTACAACAAACTGCTACAAGAACCATTTCTCTCACTACAAACCTTCACAGCCACATAGAGAAACTCTACACATCATATTCTTGTAGAACATCCTCCTACATACACTTCTAACAGCCAGCTGTGTAAAGAAAGATCTGCTTCTCATCTCAAAAGAAAATCAAGCTACTTCATTCCCCATTTCAAGAAATCAGCCCATACATTATCTCCTACCAATTCTCATCAGTAAATAACATAACAAAAAAGCTCAAGGAGATAAAAGAAATTGTACATCTTCCACCATGAATCCTCCAGAACCATTAAACAACAATTCAAGATCCATATCATGATAGTGAACATAAAACACATCTAAAAAATATAATGGGCCAAATACCTTTCAGGTAAACTACCGAGTAGAGCAAGAGTGGGAACGAGAATACTCCTTTCAAGATATGCAAGTCATCATGACTAATCCAAGAGCAATCTCCTCATAGGTATTTTATTGAACTCACGTTCAACCAAGGTGTAGGCTTCTCGAACTTTTTGCTGAAAACGTCATCAAGAATACCAATCAGCAATACTTCTCTCATAAGAGAAAAATAGCCTCACCTTATTCTTCATGTATCCATGAGTACTAGCAACCGATCATCTCATGCTAAACTTCAACTGCATTACTATACTATCATGAAGTATCAAGCAAGTAATCAAAGCACCCAATATAGAAAGAATTACCAGACCACTGTCAAAGCTCGAATCATTTGAATCAGGAACTTACCATGACACCATGATCTACATATCCCCTTAGGAGATACCATGCTTCAAGTGACTTCACCATGGTCTCAAGTACAATGTACAATGCCAAAACTCCAGTACACAAACAAGAGTATACCATGACATAAAACAAACAGACTCAAAAAACCAACATCACCTGTCAAGCACCACCAACACCTTAGCCAAAGACTCCAAGCATCCTCCATGGTTCCAAGATGTTGCACATCTTCAAGTAATGTCCATGCAAATGTGAAAGAAACCCTTATGCAGCAACATAATCAAAGAGCTCTCCCAAGAAACATCTGCAACACTAAAGAAGACCATTCACCACTACGTGATGAATCCACAGTCACTGCTAGAGCTCCCACTGAAACGTGACACCCGAGCTCTCCAAGCATCATGACTACCTACTACAGGTTCCCATAACCAACTATACAGGTACTCAATAGTATCCATCCTCTCATCTCAAAGCACCACACCAATGCACAAGTGACCACAGACAAGGCTAGCTAACAAGTTTGCACCAACAATGAATCAACCTCATGGATATAGACAGTCCACTTCTGAGTTGTCTCACAACAAACATGTAGGTAAAGACAACCCACAACATTGCACAACTCGTAGATCCATTCAACAAAAATGTGCAAACCCATCATCGCATTGGAAATGCAAAACTAAGATCTCAAGGAGAATAACCATGTAGACAACATGACTCAAACACCAGATCACGCCAAATATGATTTTCCAATCATGTCCACAACAAGCACCATAATCAAGGAACCCACAAGCACCACCACAAGAATGCTGAGTGATGAATCACGTACTAACACTCCCATGTAGAGAATAAATATACCTCCTCAAATCATGCACCAAGCATGCATGCAGAACTGCAACTATCTCATCCAGCAACACCCCAAAAGGCTAGTGTCTAGACAATAGCTTAACAACAAATCCACATGGTCACAAGTTTTGCTTAACCGTGTAAAACCTGCAAAACCATAGAGCCATGAAGTACAAAAAATCCTTAGAAAGGAAAACAATAGTTCAGGAGAATCCAGGTCCCTTTCAGACCAACTCTAAAACCACCAACATGTACATGCATCTGAGAAAGAGAGAAAGGCTATTTTAGAAGCTTGCAAATCATCTAATGATTAACTCCATAGCCTTCAAGCATTCAAGGTTAATAGGAAACAGTGCCTTCCAACACCAGGAACCACCACCTAGCATAAGCACTCTCTTCCATGACTGAGAAACAACCTAGGCTTCTCCATATCACCCAGGAGCCTGACACATAGACGCCCAATATGAAAGCTTTACTGCTACACAACCACAAAGCAAAGAAATCCACCTCATACTCCAAGGTTATACCACTACCAGATAGGAGACACAGATCACAACATGACCAACTCCCTTTTCCATCTTAACCATCCTTCAAGCTGCATGTTGTCTCAGAATACCACAAGGCTTCCACTCATCAAAGGATCAATACATCAGTCCATTCCTCTAGATTTCTTCCAGCCCATCAAGCTAAGAAATCTTCATAGGAGAAATATCCAGAACCAACAACCAGAAGAAGGTTCTGATACCACTTGTAAGGAAAATTTGGTGCATCTTAGAGAAATCTCTAAGAATAGTAGTGCCTTTGGTAACTTTCATTTCCATTAGGTTGCCTCAAAGACACGTACAACTATGTCCTAAAGCGGAAACAGACACAGTTTATTTCCCACATTGATCCTTTTGAGAAAAACACATGTAAATTCAACAACATGCATTAACAGATTCTCTAACAGAACCAATACAGACATGAAAGATAAGACAAACAATAGAACACAAAGATTTATGTGGGGAAAATCCTTTTGGATAAAAAACCCCACACTCCAAAGATCAAGCCATTGTATTATTCAGCAACAAACGGTAACAATACAATTTCAGGCTCATAGCCCTTTCAAAGATTACATCTTGTTCATTCTGGATACAAATGGTAGCAATTGATCACTCAGTACATAGGAGAGAGTTCGACAACATAACCCTACCTCTACTTCGGCTACTTCCGCCTCATGGCTTCGGCCTTTCAGCTAGCCACTCGGCTCTCTCTCTTCTTCTCTTGTTCTCTCTGGCTCTTAGACTCTGTCTTACTTTTTCTTCAGAACGTCCAATGCATACATATATGCATTTGTTCTCAACGGCCTCATGAATCGGTTTGCTTCCAACTATCAGATCACAACTATCAAATCATCCAGCTCAACATCATAGATGTTTCCACTTCCTTGCATAGAAGATAATACATGCAGGTCACACCACGTAGGGCAATCATCCAAATGGTCAACAACGATCAACTTGTGTTGTCATGTCAGTGAGACACTAACCGTGTCTCCCCAATGCCAACACAGCCAACATTCGATATCGCCAAGAGTTGTCCCCATCGGCAAGAGGTTACACTGAGTCTAGAGAGCTATCGCTAAGACTTCGTCATGTCGCCAAGACCTCACACCAAAGATCACAAAGTATTCCAAAGATTTCATCAGTCAGAAAGACTATCGCTCTTCGCCCAGACATTACATTGAAGTCTTCAAGTCACATCGACCTCAACATTCTCATCGGCGAGACAATCACCATTCGATGAGACATCATACAGAAGTTCAAAGGTCATATCGATGTTAGCTTTTCCATCAGCAAGACACCCCTAGTTCACCAAGACTTCATACCGAAGTCTTCAAGTCATGCCGACATGAGTATTCCATTCAGTGAGACAATCGTCTTTCGCCAAGACATCACACCGAGCTCTTCATGTTATACCAAAACATCCCAGTTGGCAAGACTTATCGCTTTCACCAGAAGGTTACACCGAGCCCTTCAAGTCATACCGAAATGTCCCAGTCGGCAAGACTTACCACTATCACTGAGATGTTATACCAACATCAGGATTCCCATTAACAAGACAATCCCTCTTCGCCAAGACATCATACTGATGCCTTCAAGTCACACCGAAGTGTTCGATAGTCGGCAAGACATTCATCTTTCGCCAAGACATCCGAGTCGGTAGGACATTCGTCTTTCGCTAAGACCTCACATTGAGCACATCATGTCATGCCGAGCTGGCAAGACAGTCGTCTTTCGCCAAGACTTCTCATCAAGTGTCACATGTCATCCTGAAGACTATCGGTGTGACTTTCCAAGTCACCAAGACTTCACACCGAAGTTTTTTGTCACTGCGAAAGCACCAAGGTATACCCATCGGCAAGACTTACCGCTATCGATGAGACATCACACCGAAGCAAGCCTTTCGGCCAAGGGTCTCCCCGAAAACATCAGTCGGCAAGACTTTCCACATTCGCTAAGACTTCATACCGAATCCCATGTGTTTCTCCGATGACTCTTGAAGATAACTATCGGGGAGACATTCATATCGGTAAGACCTCATACCAAAACATAACCCTTTCAGCCAAGTCTCCTCGATATCCGATAGACACCAACTGTTGGCCAGACATCTCCGAGTCGCCAAGACTTCATATCGATAGGAAAAAGTCATGCCGATTACCACATTGGCCAGACAAACCAAAGGTCACGCCGATATTGGCAAGACTTCCTATTGTCGCGACAGTCTAAGGTTACGCCGAAGGTTTCAGATGCCGTTCACCGAGACATTCAAGAAGTCACAATGATAATTCAGGATCTACTAGCAGATCGGCCAGACATCTTACCAATCTCACTGAAATTTTTCACAAGAAGTTTTAGCCTGTGGGATTGAGGCACACAATTCCAACATAAAACTTTGCCTAGAGATGGCTTTAGCATAATTCAGCCTAGGTTTGACTCTGCCAGCTCTCTCCTAACCCCTTCCCTGATTGCCTAATGCAGGTAGGCTTATACCTCCACACTGAAAGATTTTCCTAGAGACAACTCTAGCATAACTTGGCCTAGGTTTAACTCCCCCAACTCTTGACTAACCCCTTCCCTAACTACCTTGTACAGGTTGGCTTATACCTCCACACTGAAAGCTTTGCTCAGAGACAAATTTGGTATAGACCAGTCTGGGTTCGACTACTTTAATTTTCTCCTGATCCCTTCCCTAACTGCGTAGTGTAGGTTGGCTTAAACCTCCACACTGAAAGATTTTCATAGAGACGACTCCAACATAACTTTCCCTAGGTTCAACTTCCCCAGCTCTCCCTTGACCACTTGATGAAGTTTGGCTTAGAACACCAAACTAAAAGCTTTTCCTAGAGATGGCTCAAGCATAACTCAGCCTAGGTTTGACTCCCCTAGCTCTCCCCTAACCCTTTCCTTGACCTCTAGGTGTATGTTGGCTTAGACCTCCACACTGAAAGCTTTGCCCAGAGATGGCTCCAGCATAACTCGGCCTGGGTTAGACTCCCTCAGCTCTCCCTTGATCCATTACCTAACTACCTAGTGCATGTTGGCTTAGAACTCCACACTAAAAGCTTTTCCCAGGGACGGCTCCAACATAACTTGGCTTTGGTTTGACTCCTCCAGCTCTCCCTTGACCCCTTCCCTGATTGCCTCTTGCAGGTTGGCTTATACCTCCATGTAGAAAGCTTTTCCTAGAGACAACTCCAACATAGCTTGGCTTGGGTTTGACTCCCCCAACTCGCCCATGACCCCTTCCCTAACCACTTGGTGTAGGTTGGATTAAATCTCCTTGCTGAAAGCTTTGCTCAAAGATGACTCTAGCATAAATCAGCCTGGGTTTGACTCCCCCTACTCTCCCCTGATAGCCTCATGGAGGTTGGCTTAGACCTCCATGCTGAAATCTTTGCCTAGAGGTGGCTCTTGCATAACTCAACTTGGGTTCAACTCCCCTAGCTCTCCCCTGACTCATTCCTTGACCAATTGGTGTAGGTTGGCTTAGATGTCCACAATGAAATATTTTCCCAGAGATGACTCTATCATAACTCAGCCTAGGTTCGATTCCCCTAGCTCTCCCCTGATGCCTTCCCTGACCACTTGGTGTAGGTTGGTTTAAACCTCCATGCTAAAATATTTTCATAGAGACAACTCCAACATAATGCAACCTAGGTTTCACTCCCCCAACTCTCTCTTGACCCCTTGATGTCCTAGTGCAAGTTAGCTTAGGCCTTAACGTTGAAAGCTTTTCACAGAGATAGCTCCAACATAACTCGACTTGAGTTTGACTCCCCCAGCTCTTCCCCGATCCCTTTTTTGATTAGCTGGTGCAGGTTGGCTTAAACCTCCAGGTAGAAAGCTTTCTCCAGAGATGGCTCCAACATAACTTGGCCTGGATTTAACTCCCCCAACTCTCCCCTAACCCATTTTCTAACCACATGGTGCAGGTTGGCTTAGAACTCCATGCTGAAAGCTTTTCCCAGAGATGGCTCTAGCATAACTCGCCCTGGGTTCAACACCCCTAGTTCTCTCCTAACCCTTTCCCTAATCGCCTATTGCAGGTTAGCTTAGACCTCCACACTGAAAGCTTTTCCCAGAGATAGCTCTAGCATGACTCGTCCTAGGTTTAACTCCCCTAGCTCTCCCCTGACCCCTTCCCTAACTTCCTTTTATAGGTTTGATTAGACCTCCACACTGAAAGCTTTGCCCAAAAATTTATCCACCATAACTCGACCTAGCTTTGACTCCCCAGCTTTCCCTTGACCACCTGATGCAGCTTGGCTTAAACCTCCATGTTGAAAGCTTTGCCCAGAGATGGCTACAACATAACTTGGCCTAGATTTGACTCCCCTAACTCTCACCTAACCCCTTCCCTCATCGCTTGGTAAAAGTTTTCTTAAACCTCCATGCTAAAAGCTTTGCCTAGAGATGGCTCTTGGATAGCTCAGACTAGTTTCAACTCCCCCAGCTCTCCCTTGACTCCTTCCCTGACCACCTCATGAAGGTTGGCTTAGACCTCCACATTGAAATCTTTTCCCAAAGATGGATCTAGCATAACGAGTTCGACTCCCCCACCTCTCCCTTGATCCCTTCCCTAATTGCCTCATGTAGGTTTGCTTAGACCTCCACACTAAAATCTTTGCTTAGAGATGACTCCAACATAATTCGGCCTAGGTTTGACTCTCGTAGCTCTCCCCTGACCCCTTCCTTGATTGCCTAGTGCAGGTTATTAGACCTCCACACTAAAAATTTTGCTAGGAGACAACTCTAGCATAAATCAACTTGGGTTCGAACCCCCTAGCTCTCCCTTGACCCCTTCCCTAATCGCCTAGTGCAGGTTGGCTTAGACCTCCACACTGAAGTATTTTCCTAGAGATAGCTCTAGCATAACATGGATTGGGTTCAACTCCCCTAACTCTCCCCTAACCCTTTCCTTGACCGCCTGGTGCAATTTGGATTAGACCTCCATGCTAAAAGCTTTGGTCAGAGATGAATCCAACATAACTCAGTTTGGGTTCGACTCAGAGAGGTTGGATTAGACCTCCATGCTGAAAGGTTTTCCTAGAGATGGCTCCAACATAACTTGGCTTGGGTTTGTCTCCCCTAGCTCTTCCCTAACCACTTCATTCACTATCTAGTGTAGGTTGGCATAGACCTCCATATTGAAATCTTTTCCCAGAGATGGTTCTAGCATAACCTGGCCTGGGTTTGACTCCCCCTACTCTCCCTTGATTGCTTCCCTCATCGCCTGGTGTAGGTTGGCATAGACCTCCATGCAGAAAGCTTTTCCTAGACATGACTCCAACATAACTCGACTTGGGTTTGACTCCCCTAGCTCTCCCCTAACCCCTTCCCTGACAGCCTGATGCATGTTAGCCTAGACCTCCATACTTAAATTTTTTCTAAGAGACAACTCTAGCATAAATTGGCCTGGGTTCAACTCCTCCAGCTATCCCTTGACTACCTTGTGTAGGTTGGATTAGAACTTCACACAGAAAGCTTTTCCTAGAGGTAGCTCCTACATAACTTGGTGTGGGTTTGACTCCCTCAGCTATACCTTGACCCCTTCCATGACCACCCGGTGTAGGTTGGATTAGACCTCCATGCTGAAAGATTTTCCCAGAGATGGCTCTAGTATAACTCGGCCTAGGTTCGACTCTCCCAGCTCTCCTGTGACACCTTCCTTGACTACCAAGTTTAGGTTGGCTTACACCTCCATGTTGAAAGCTTTTTAGAGAGATGGCTCTAGCATAACTTGATCTTGGTTCAACTCCCTTAGCTCTCGCTTGATCGCATGGTGGAGTTTGGCTTAGACCTCCATGCTGAAAGCTTTTCCTAGAGATGGCTCCAACAAAACTCAACCTATATTCGATTCCCTCAACTCTCCCGTGACACCTTCCTTGACCGCTTGGTGCAGGTTGACTTAGACATCTGATGAAACCCTCAATTTTTTTTGTTCCATCTTAAACCCTTGTTACATTTGGATGTAGGGTTGTTATATGAGGGTTTAGGGTTTTATTTGCTATAAATGCTTATAAGGTTCTATTTGGTCATTAACTCCTTATTGCCCATTTCCAGTCATTTTAAAACATCTTATGTCATTCACTGTCATCTGGTAACTGGTCCTTCAAGCCTAAGTCTGGGTCTTCTATTTTATAAGGTTAAGTAAAGGATCTTTTGGCCTTTACATCCTTTGCATTTTGTGACTTAGAAGTTTTCGAGCCTATTATTCTCATGTCATCCTAGGGATCCCTTTCATTAGAAGAACTTAAGTGCACGTGTTTGAAGGTTTCCATTTAAGTCCTGATGGTCATTTTACTTTATCGCTCATCGTCGATTTCTTCAAAAGTGCATATTTTGAATTAGTGATGAGTGATGAAGTGATATTCTTATGCTATCACTCATCACAAATATCTACCAAAGCCCTTAAATCAAATGTGTGATGAGTGGTGTTATTTTTATTATTGAAGTATCACTCATCACTAATGGCTTTTGAGCTTTCAAATATGTAATAGCGATGAGTGGTGCCCCAGCCTTATGTTCTTGTGTTCTTATCGCTCATTACGGATGGTCATAAAATGATAAATTTAGGATCAATGACGAGCGATATGATGAAATTTCCTTTACATCGTGTGATCACAGATATGTTTAAAATGAAAAGTTTCATATTAGCGATACATGATGCACATTGTAAACTTTGCAAATCCTCCCATCACTAATTGCTTGCAAATTGTATGAGGATAATTAGCAATGAGTGACGACCTTATGTTTTATCGTTCATCACAGATTCATTTAAAAGCTTAAGTTCCAGATTAGCGAAGAGTGATGGTATTCTTTGAAATGTTTCATTCACTAATATGATAAGATCTTATGTGCAATGTCTTTTGTACCATTAATTTTAAAAGCTGAGCTATTGATTTATCAACTCACTCATGTGAGGAGCTCTTGAATCATTAATTCTACATGCTTCAAATTTCCTATTTAATACAGATTGCTTGTTGATCACCTTTGTCATAATTTAGTATGCAGTGAATGAGAGGTGTGGGTTAGTAAGGAATTGTGTGAGTATTAATTATTCTTGAGTCAGGAAGTAGACATTCTTGTCCTAGGTAAGTAGGTCTGCCATGGTGGTTCAAGAGTCTAAGAAGATGAGTTTGCTTGAGTCTAAGGAAGGTGCTCTTGAGGATGAAATTGAAACACAAGGATCTCTTGATACACTAAAAGGTAGAATGGGACTAAGGAAATTAAAGAAATATGGTGATAAGGAGAATTACTGTCTATGAGGCCAAATAGTTTTAGAAGAATTAGTCAAACACAAGGAGAAGATGATGGCGGAATATGAAAAGAAGGAAAAAAAGGAGAGTAAGCATTGTAAGGCTTACCCAGAAGAATGTAATTCTCCATGTGAGGTTTCTAACAACCCTTCAGATAATTAGGGTGACACTAATCCAGAGGGTGATTATTATGCCCTCTCCCTGGTACTATCTGAGCATTTTGAAAAGGAGGTGGTGACGGGTAGTTCAGTCACTCCATGAGCAAAATGTGGGCGAGTATCCTCTGAGATTGATGAATTAGAGTGATGACTATGCCCTATTTTTGTTTTTGATGAAACCATAACCCTTTTGTTAGGATTTTCCTATTCAACACTCATGTGATTTCTTGTTTCTAGTGCTGATGTAGAAAGTTTTCGGGTTGGTGTGTAGGAGAAGTGCCAGACTAAAGGACCTTGGTAGTGTGTATACAAGTTTGTGCTAGAGCTGCTATTGGAGAATCTCTTTGGTCAACAAGGATAAAGATTCAACACGGTTGCAACAAACTTTGCCTTTTGAGGAGCTGGCATGTCTTCATTCAGGGAATATGGAATGTGGTCTTTTACTCTTCCATTTTCCTTAATGATTGCATGTAACTAATTGAAAGTGTATCAAATCTTGGTACAAATGAAATGAAATGTAAATGTAATTAAGCCTGACACTTGTTGCACCCTTGTTCTATAAAAGGAATTATAGGGATTATTACATGGGTTGGATTTTTTAAGTCTAAATAGAGTCTCAAGTGAAAGCTAAGTTCAGGAAAGGCACTTAGAATAGATTACAGATAGATAGGCCGGTAGATTGTCTTGGGCATGAAGTCCTGTACATTATAATCTTAAATGAGTTCTATAGAAACTACTGATATCAAAACAAATCTTAGTCTGGGAACAAATACTCTCCTATGTATATCTCTTACAAGTTATAAATGAGAAATACTAATGGTGTTATCATTTATATTCAAGTTTTCCATTTGAATGTATTATTCTATTTTGAGCTTTAACTTAATCAGTTGATTAAAATTCCTAAATAGGGTTATAGATTTCGTAAGGAATTGCTTAGGATTTGTAAGGAGTGAGTTTTTTCAGGCATCGTGAGTTTTCATAAGTACAAAGTATTATGAAAATAGTCCATCGAGCTCTAAATTAAGTAGTTCATATATTACTGAATCTCATATATTTGACTCTGTTGCTCCAATTGATGAGACACTAGTAAGTTTGTTAGAAAATATTGCATGAAATGAGCAAATAGCACACTTGGCCATAAACTTAAAATAAGAACAATACTCATTTAAAATATTTCTGAGGATAATGTGGGTTAAGAATATCCCTGATTCCTAGCAAATAGATAGTCATTCATTCACGGATCCACCAAATTTGCAATGAAATGGGTTTTATTTGAAAATAAATAGGAATCAATCTATGAATAAATGTGTTACTAATTAAATACATTTAAGGAAAACACAATTGGGAATACCCTCCTAGGTTTCATGGAGCCTGAAGTGAAGGAGTGAGGACTACAAAAATCCTGTACTCATTGTGTTGGCCATTGACCCTATAGTTCTTCATTATGAGAGTTGGCAACTCTTTAGAGAATTGCTTGGTTCTACTGGAAAAATCACCAACAACCTCCATGTTGAAAACTTTTCCCAGAGATGGCTTCACCATAACTCAGCCTGGTTCGAATCCCGTAGCTCTCCCTTGACCCCTTCCCTAACTGCCTAGTGTAGGTTGTCTTAGACCTCCAAACTGAAAGCTTTTCCCAGAGATGGCTTCAATATAACTTGGCCTAGTTTCAACTCCCATAGCTCTCCCTTGATCCCTTCCCTGATTGCCTGGTGTAGATTTGCTTAGAACTCCATGTTGACAGCTTTGTTAAGATACAACTCTAGCATAAATTGACATGGGTTTGACTCCCCTAGATCTCCCCTGACCCCTTCATTGATCACCTAGTGCAAGTTGGCTTAGACCTCCACACTAAAATATTTTCTTAGAGATGACTCCTATAAAACTTGCCTAGGTTCAACTCCCTCAACTCTCCCCTAACCCCTTCCCTGGCTACTTGGTGTAGTTTGGCTTAGATCTCCACACTGAAAGCTTTTCCCAAAGATGACTCCAACATAACTTAGCTTCGGTATGACTCCTCTAGCTCTCCCCTAACCCCTTCCCTGATCACCTGGTGCAGGTTTGCTTAGACCTCCACACTAAAATCTTTTCCCAAAGACAACTCATGCATGACTTGGCCTGGGTTCGACTCCCCTAGCTCTCCCTTGACCCCTTCCTTGACTAACTAATGCAAGTTGGCTTATACCTCCACATTGAAAGCTTTTCCCAGAGATGGCTCCAACAAAATTTGGCCTGGGTTTGACTCCCCCAGCTATTCATTGACGCTTTCCCTAACCACCTAGTGCAGGTTGGCTTAAATATCCATGTAGAAAGATTTTTCTAGACACAACTCCAAAATAACTCGACTTGGATTCATCTCCCCCAGCTCTCCCTTGACCCCTTGACCGTTTCGTGCAGGTTGGCTTAGACCTCCATGCTTAAAGTTTTCGTTAGAGATGGCTCTAACATAAATCAACCTGGGTTCAACTCTCCCATCTCTCCCTTGACTGCCTCTTGTAGTTTGGTTTAGACTTTCATGCTAAAAGTTTCACCTAGAGGTGGCTCCAACATAATTTGTCCTGGGTTCAATTCTCCTAGCTCTCCCCTGACCTCTTCCCTGACCGCTTGGTGTAGGTTGGCTTAGAACTCCACATTGAAAGCTTTTCCCAGAGATGACTCTAGCATAACTCGACCTAGGTTCGACTCCCCCAGCTCTCCCCTGATGCCTTTCCTAACTGCCTGGTGCAAGTTGACTTAGATCTCCATGCTAAAAGCTTTTCACTGAGACAACTTCAACATAACTGAGTCTCGGTTTGATTCCCTCAACTCTCCCTTGACCACATGGTGGAGGTTTGCTTAGACCCCTACTTCAAAAGCTTTTCCCAGAGATGGATCCAACATAACTCTGCCTAGGCTCAACTCCCCTAGCTCTCCCCTATCCCCTTCCCTGACTGCCTAGTGCAGGTTGGCTTAGACCTTCATGTTGAAAGCTTTTCCTAGAGATAGATCTAGCATAACTCAGCCTAGATTTGACTCCCCTAGCTCTCTCCTAACCCCTTCCTTGACCACCTGATGCAGGTTGGCTTAGACCTCTACATTGAAGGATTTTCCCAGAGATGGCTCCAACATAACTCGACTTGGGTTAGACTCCCCCAGCTCTTCCCTGACCACTTCCCTGACTGTTTGGTGTAGGTTGGCTTAGAACTCCACAATAAAAGCTATTCCCAGAGATGACTCTAGCATAACTTAGTCTACGTTTGACTCCCCTAATTCTCCCCTAACCCCTTCCCTAGCCGCTTGGTGTAGGTTGGCTTAGAACTCCATGCTAAAATATTTTCATAGAGATGGCTCCAACATAACTCAACTTGGGTTTGACTCCCCCAACTCTACCTTGACCCCTTCACTAACTGCCTAGTGTAGGTTGGCTTAGACCTCCACGCATAAATCATTGCTTAGAGATGGCCCCAGCATAACTTGCCCTAGGTTCAACTCGCCCAACTATCCCCTAACCGCTTGGTGCAGGTTGTCTTAGAACTCCACACTGAAAGCTTCACCCAAAGGTGGGTCCAGCATAACTTGGCTTGGGTTCGACTCCCCTAGCTCTCCCTTGACCCCTTCCTTGACCACCTAGTGTAGGTTGGCTTTGACCTCCACGTTGAAAGATTTTCCTAGGGATGGCTTCAACATAACTAAGCCTGGGTTCAACTCCTTGAAATCTCCCCTGAATCCTTCCCTGATTGCCTAGTGCAAGTTGGATTAGACCTCCATGCTAAATGCTTTGCCTAGAGGTCCAACATAACTTGGCCTGGGTTCAACTCTCTCAGCTTTCCCTTGACCCCTTCCTTAACCACCTAGTGTAGTTTGGTTTAAACCTCCACGTTGAAAGCTTTACCTTGAAATGACTCCAACATAACTCGGTCTGGCTTTGACTCCCCCAACTCTTCCCTGATCGCTTGGTGCAGGTTGGACTAGACCTCCATGCTAAAATATTTTCCTAGAGATGACTCCAACATAATTTAGCTTAGGTTCAACTCCCCCAGCTCTCACCTATCCCCTTACTTAACTACTTGGTGCAGGTTGGCTTAGACCTCCATGCTGAAAGCTTTTCCCAGAGATGGATCCAACATAACTCGACATGGGTTCGACTCCCCCAGCTCTTCCCTAACCCCTTCCTTGACTGCCTAGTGTAGGTTGGCTTAGATTTCCACTCTGAAAGATTTTCCCAAAGACCACTCTAGCATAACTCAACTTGAGTTTAAATTCCCCAGCTCTCCTTTGAACCCTTCCGTAAATGCCTGGTGTAGGTTGTAATAGACCTCCACTTTGAAATCTTTTCCCAGAGATGGCTCCAACATAACTCAGCCTAGGTTTGACTCCCCTAGCCCTCCCTTGACCACTTGGTATAGGTTGGCTTAGACTTCCATGCTAAAAGCTTTTCCCAGAGATGGCTCCAGCATAACTCGGCTTGGGTTTGACTCCCCCAACTCTCCCCTGAACCCTTCCTTGACTATTTGGTGCATGTTGGATTAGATTCCATGCTGAATGATTTGCTCAAAGGTGGTTCCAACATAACTCAACCTGGGTTCAACTCCCCCAGATCTCCTCTAACCCCTTTGTTGAGTGCTTGGTGTAGGTTGGCTTAGACCTCCATGCTGAAAGCTTTACCCAGAGATGGCTCCAACATAACTCAGGCTAGGTTTTACTCCCCCAACTGTCCCTTGACCACCTATTGCAGGTAGGCTTAGACCTCCACACTAAAATATTTTACCAAAGATGGCTCCAACATAACTTGTCTTGAGTTCAACTCCCCTAGCTCTCCTGTGATGCCTTCCTTGATTGCCTATTGTAGGTTGACTTAGACCTCTACTCTAAATGATTTTCCCAAACATGACTCCAACATAACTCGACTTAGGTTTGACTCCCCTAGCTCTCCCCTAACCATTTCCCTTATCACTTGGTGCAGGTAGGCTTAAACCTCCAGGCTAAAAGCTTTTCCCAGAGATGGCTCCAACATAATTCGGCTTGGGTTTGACTCTCCCAGATCTCCCTTGACCCCTTCCTTGACCGCCTGGTGTAGGTTTATTTAGACCTCCACGCTAAAGGATTTGCTAAGAGATGGCTCTAGCATAACTCAACCTTTGTTTGACTCCCCCAGCTCTCCCCTAACCCCTTCCCTGACTGCCTGGTGCAGGTTGGATTGAACCTACTTGCTAAAAGCTTTTCCTAGACACAACTCCAGCATAACTTGACCTAGGTTCAACTCCCCCAGCTCTCCTCTGATGCCTTCCCTGACTGCCTAGTGTAGGTTGGATTATACCTCCACGCTAAAAGCTTTTCCTAGAGATAGATATAGCATAACTCGCTCTGGGTTTGACTCCCCTAGGTCTCCTTGATCCCTTCCCTGATCGCTTGGTGCAGGTTGGCCTAGACCTCCATGCTAAAATATTTGCCCCAAGGATGACTCTAGCATAACTCAGCCTCGATTCGCTTCCCCAACTCTGCCCTGACTGTCTAGTGCAGGTTGGCTTATACCTCCACTCTGAAATATTTTCCCAAAGGCTGCTCCAACATAACTCGGCCTGGGTTCGACTCCCCCAAGCCTCCCCTAACCCCTTTTATGACCATCTCATGTAAGTTGGCTTAGACTTCCATGTTGAAAGCTTTTCCCAGAGATGACTTGAACATAACTTGGCCTGGGTTTGACTCCCCCAACTCTCCACTGACCCCTTCCATGACCACCTAGTTTTTGTTGTCTTAGACCTCCATGTTGAAAGCTTTTACAAGAGACAGCTCTAGCATAACTCAACTTGGGTTTGAATCGCCTAGCTCTCCCCTAACCCCTTCCCTAACTACTTGGTGCAGGCTGGCTTAGACCTCCATGTTGAAATCTTTGTCCAGAGAGAGGTTGAGCATAACTCGGTCTGGGTTTGACTCCCCTAGCTCTCCCTTGACCCCTTCCCTAACCTCCTAGTGTAGGTTGGCTTAGACCTCCACACTAAAAGATTTTCCTAGAGATGTCTCCAACATAACCTGGCCTGGGTTCAACTCACCCAGCTCTCCCTTAACCCCTTCCCTGACCACCTAGTGTAGGTTAACTTAGACCTCCACGTTGAAATATTTTCCCAGAGATGACTCTAACATAATTTGTCTTGGGTTTGGCTCCCCCACACTGAAATATTTTCCTAGAAATGACTAGCATAACTTGGTTTGGGTTCAACTCCCCTATCTCTCCCCTGACCCCTTCCTTGACTACTTGGTGCAAGTTGTATTAGACCTCCACATTGAAAGCTTTTCCTAGAGATGGCTCCAACATAACTTAGTCTAGGTTTGAATCCCCTAGCTCTCCCTTGAACCCTTCCTTGACCTTCTGATGCATGTTGGCTTAGACCTCCATGCAGAAAGCTTTCCCTTGAGATGACTCCAACATATCTTGGCCTGGGTTCATCTCCCCCCTCCACTTCCCTGATCACTTGGCACAGTTTGGTCCCAAACATAGCTCCAACATAACTTGATGTGGGTTTGACTCCACAAGCTCTCCCCTAATCCCTTCCCTAATTGCCTGGTTCAGGTTGGCTTATACCTCCACACTAAAAGCTTTTCGCAAAAATGGGTCTAGCATAACTTGACCTAGGTTCGACTCCCTTAGCTCTCTCCTGACACCTTCCCTGACTGCCTAGTGTACGTTGGCTTAGACCTCCACGCTGAAAGTTCCAACATAACTTGGCCTGGGTTTGATTCCCCCAACTCTCCCCTGTCCCCTTCCTTGATTACTTAGTGTACGTTGGCTTAGACCTCCACACTGAAAGTTTTTCCTAGAGATGGATCAAACATAACTTGGCCTGGGTTCAACTCCCCCAACTCTTCTCTAACTGCCCAGTGCAGGTTGGCTTAGACCTCCACGTTGAAAGCTTTTCCTAAAGATGACTCGAGCATAACTCGGATTGGGCTCGACTTCCCTAGCTCTCCCTTGACCCCTTCCCTGATCGCTTGGTGTAGGTTGGCTTATACCTCCATACTATAAGCTTTTCCCAAAGAAAAATCCAACATAACTTTATCTAGATTCGACTCCCCTGGCTCTCCCCTAATCCCTTCCCTAACCAGCTGGTGCAAGTTGGATTAGACCTCCATGCTGAATTTTTTTCCCAGAGACGGCTACAAGTTTGGGTTTGACTCCCCCAACTCTCCCTCGACCCCTTCCCTGATCGCCTTGTACATGTTGTCTAAGACCTCGATGTTGAAAGGTTTTCCTAGAGATGAGTCTAGCATAACTCAGTCTGGGTTTGACCCCCCCAACTCTCCCCTAACCCCTTCCCTGACTGCCTAGTGCAGGTTAGCTTAGACCTCCATGTTGAAAGCTTTTCCCAAAGATGACTCCAACATAACTCGGCCTAGGTTCTACTCCCTTAGCTCTACCCTGATCCCTTCCATGACCACTTGGTGCAGGTTGGCTTAGACCTCCACACTGAAAGATTTGCGTAGAGGTGGTTCTAGCATAACTCAGCCTGGGTTTGACTCCCATAGCTCTCCCCTGATCCCTTCCCTAACTACCTAGTGTAGGTTGGCTTAGACCTCCACATTGAAAGCTTTTCCCAGAGACAACTCCAACATAAATCAACCTTGGTTTGACTGCCCCAACTCTCCCTTGACCCCTTCCTTGGACTACATAGGCAGGTAGAAACCTACCGGCTCCAACATAATTTGGCTTAGGTTCAACTCCCCCAACTATCCCTTGACCACTACCCTAAAGTGGTGATTTCCTTTGTTGCTCCTCTCCTTGCCCTCTTCCTTTGCCTCACCCTCTATTCCCTCCTTGCTCAATTGATTCTTACTTCACTTCAACTAAGCTTTAGCTGCTAAAAAAATGCAAAGCAATATATTCCAAAATGGAGCTTCTAGCAAACAACAATGTAATTGGAGGCTTTATATTGGAATAATTTATAGGTAAGTTTAATTCATTATTCATGAGTTAATTGCTCCACAACCCTGATTATGTAGTCAACTAGGGGTGGGGTTAAAAAGTGTGAGAATAAAGTTGTGCCACATAGGACCCACCGTTAAAAGTACATTACCTCTAGTCATTCTACCATGAAGACACATGAAGTTCGTTGAGCTTCAAATTCCTAGTGGATGGCAACCACATAACTTTTTACACATGGTTGAACCTATATTAATGATGACTTAAAACATATGTTAAGATAGAGAAAGTTTCCCATGAGTTAAAACACATATTAAAACATATTAAGACAAAGAAAGTGTCCCATGACCATCACTATAATTAACCGTGCGTGCACCGACATGCATTCTATCTATCCACACCAAATTAAGTACGACTATAAATTATTTATTTAATTTAATTTAGTATATATAATATAATTTATTTATCTATAATATAGAATATAATATTATTTAATTTAATAATATTATAGAATAATATTTTTCATGTATACAATTTTTAAATACAATCTTGACTTAAGATTGATGATTTGTCTTCAAGCTATCATGCCTCCTTCTGAATTTTGTTTCATACTTTATTAGTTTGTTTATTTTGATTAACATAATAATAAAATTACTTATTAAAAAATATATGATACATTTGAGTGACTTATAATGCACTTCACTTGAACTTGTAATTAGATTTTATCTTATGACCAAGTTAAAAAGTAAACCTGACAAGTGATAAGATTGTGATATAAAAATTTATAAAATACATTTGAGTGTGACCTATGTTTACAAATCACTAAAAAAACATTCCAAGTTTTCCCATGTTGATAGGCCAAGATTTATCTATCAAGAAAATTTCACCAAAAATAATATATTTTAAAAAAATTCTAAAATATAACATACAATCTCAAAAAGAGAGATATTGATTGTACATACCAAGTGATTACAATTTAGGAAGAAGGAAAATTAAGCTTCCTAAAAGGTAATTTACCTATAGAAGTGAGTATATTATTAAGGGTGTTGGAGACAAGAGTTTCCTTCCTATCAATAACAAATTTGAAACCCTTTGTACTAAATAGGTTCATTGTGTCCTTCTTCATCGTTGTTTCTATCATTAAGATAAATATATACAAGGTTTTGATTTAGAATTTGGATTTCAGCATGAATGCTTCCCTACAATTTATTTCCACTGAGATCTATGGCTACCAAATTAAGAAGATTTGTGATCTAGGAAGGGATTGTACCTACAAGGGAGTTACCACCCATCCATAGCTCTATCGTGGAGGAAAAATTGTCGATTTCTTTGGGTATGCTACTGCTAATATTGTTCACTTCCAGGTTAAGAAAATAGAGAGTAGCAGAAAGCTTAGTGAATATTATTGTAGACAAAGTAACCGTGAGATGACTTTGGGAGATATCAATCTTTTGTAGTTTTAAACAATTGTAAAGAACTTCAAATATTGAGGATTGTGAGCCTTGAAAGCTTCTCCAGTTCATCTGGAATAATTCTGCCTAATTTGTTAAATGAAAGCTCCACACAAGAAAGGCAAGAACAATTTTTGAGTGATTTGGGGATGCCATCGTAGAGACTATTCCAGGCCAGAAGTAGCACGTGCAAGTGAGGCAACTACCAAAAGAAACTTGTTTATAGGTGGAAAGGAGTTGTATCCTGGAAAAAGAAAATTGTATACTAGTGTGAGATAGGTTTCGGATGAAAGTTCACTCTATATATAGCCTATTGGCTAATTAGGAGGGTGTATGAGACTAATTAGACCCCAGGATTAGGATTTCTAATTAATTTAGATAGAGCCCGGTATCATTTATAATTAAAAATATAGTAAATATGAATGTGTGTTAATTAAAAGTATTTTTTTATATTGAAAAGAATAGTTTTTCTTATAGAATGAGATGATTTTGACAATTAAATATTATTTTTTAACATAAGATAAAAAAATTAATGTTTTTAGGTTTGAAAGTCTACAAGAAAAGCTTATTAGTTAGTTAGTTATGGGAGTTAAATAAATTTAATGTGATACTTAGTTTGGTAATGGAAAAGTGATGTGTCAAAAGTCACAAACCAATTCACCAATGTTCTATATTTTAAGATATATTTAGGCAAAGATATGTGATTCTATGAACTAATTACTCTTCATCTTGGTTCACCTTCATGAGTGTGGATTTGATCTCTATGTGTTCAAACTTAATCTTTAGCATGGATTTGAACATGTGCACATAGATCTAAACTAGGCATGGATGGCTTGAAGGAATTGTACATAATTGGTTTGCAAGCAAGATTCATTCACCACTAATCTAGGAAGATGTAGAGTATGTATGTAACATATATAATGTTGGGAGTGTTATGAATAATATCATCTTCACCTAACCCTTGGGGAAAATGCTACTATAACAAGTTTGGTGACATGGGATGAATGAGAAATGACAAGGTCAATTAATATTCCCCAAGTATGAAGTGAGTTCAAGTGCAACAAAAGACTCTCTTTAGGTCACAACATTTCCCATTGCCTCCCTGATACTATCTCCAAGTGACAAAATTTCCAATTGCCTCCTCCTCTCCCTCTACTTTCCCCCACTTTCCTTAATTCCTAAGTCTACTTATTGTAAGGATGGGTAGAGTTCACAAACATATTTGTGGAATTTGATAAATTTTGTGAGGGTCATGTCCTCAATCAAACCCCTATTGATTCTAGCTTTATGGCTCTAAGCAGAGTGATCAAGAACAATAGGAAAACACACAACTCTAGGATGATGTCACAAATAAATCAATGCAAATGAGATACTCTTTTATGATCTTAGATCTAGATATTATTTTCACATTATAGCATAATTTCAAATGACTTAATAAGTGTCAAATATATTAAGTACACAAATCAACATAATGTGTACTAAGTTGGCTCACAACAACTAGTAAGGGAAGGAGACGTGGGCCCATTTTATGAATTTTGAACTTAGAAGTGAGATTCAAATTTGTGACTATGAAAGTAGTCTTGGTTAAGTCCCCACCCTCATATTTGATCTAAGGTGGGAAATGATGGATCTAAGAATCAATAATTTGAATTTGGAGATTAGAGATAAATACTAGGAAAGGTGTCTCAAACTTGCATCCCAATTTTTCATATTTAAATTTATTTTTTCCCTCACATGGAAAAGAGAACACCCCACTTCCAAGTCATACTTTTGTCCATGTGTTGGATATTTTGTAATGTGGGTAAGAATTTTTAAGAGCATCTAATGTCATTATGGTGTTCTAAGATGTGGGGTTTACTTATGACATATTTTATGATGCGTGTAAGAGCATGATTATAGGGAGTTACATAGAATACTTGACTTTTGAAAAAATTCATAATGCATATAATAGCATATCATAAGACATCTTTGAATGAAGATAATGAAACCAAAATGGAGCACCCATATTGGTGAGTGGATAATGATGGACTAGAACAACATAAAATAATCTTATATTTATTGCACATTGACTCATCATGGGATTTGAGCACTAGAATTCCCCGTGGGGATTTGAGTGTTATTCTTAGGAGTGGTATTCTCCCATGGTTTATAGTTTACCATTTATGATTTCTTATTTTTTTTCTTATATATATATTGGATCCTAGGATGGAGATGTACTATGATGTAATTTTGCAGGGGGTTATCTCGTGAAAGTTTCTTAAGACTTGTGTTAGTTGTTCTCTTATGAAGGCTTAAATTTGTTGGTGTATTATAATTGGATTGATACTGTGGATACATTAGTTCAAGATTCTGAGGTTAGGGTTTTTCCAATATAAAATCTATTTTATCGTGGTATTTCTTTTATGTGTACATTTTCTTTTAAAACTACTAGATCATATTTTCCATGTATATCTCTCCTCATTGATTAGTGTAGGAAGTGCTTATTCTATCAACCTCCTTCACTTCATGTAAAATCCTAATCAACTCAATTTTTTAGGTGGTAGGAAAGGTTTTTGGACTAATCATGACTTGAGTGGGATTCATCTTCAAAATATCTTTATTTTGAGGGAAAATGGTAAGTGCATTATGGTTGTCAATTGAATGGTTTAATGACACAAAATTTGAGCCATGGAAGCTCAAGATGGAGGATATTTTATAGATATTTAGATATATGGTTAGCCATATCCAAAATTAAACTTGTAAGAATGAAAGATGAAGATTAGTATGTGTTAGATTAGAAAGCTAAAAGCCTCACTTGACTGTGTTTGGTAGATTCAGTGCTCTTGAATATTGCAAGAGAACCTAATTATTCCTTTAGGAAAGTGTTACTAGGCTAAATCCCTAGTAAACAAGAATTTTCTACACAAAAAGCTATATAGTTTGAGTATGGGTGATTGAGGACTTAATTGTTGATCACTTGAATATATTTAACACAATTATAAGTTAGTTATAGTCTATAATTGCGAATATGGGAGAAGAATATTATTTCATGGTCTTGTTATGTTTTCTACTAGAGTCATGGGACAATTTGGTGTTGACCATTGTGTAATTACCAATCTAAAATAAGCTAATAAATCACAACTAATTAACTAAATTTAAGAAGAAATTAATAAAATTAATAAAGATAAATGACCTCACTTGATTAAAAATTTCCTTATTGATATGAATATAAGGAATGATGTTGATATAAAGAATAATCACAATTCATTAATGGATTCTTCCATATTCTGCTAAAAATATTTCTATATAATAGGAATTTGAAACGACTAAATTACATGGACCATTGCAAACTGAAAAAATTAATTTAAATTCTTTACTTCTCACATAAAATTAGTACAGTAACTATGTAATCATTTCATAATTTAATACATGAAATATAAAGAACAATATTCATTAGAATCTAGAATTTATTGAGATTCAACAAAGAAACTTTTCAATCAACAATTCTGAATGTATCATCAATTCAATAAGGAACTCATAAAACAAATCTTCTTTAGAAAATTTAGATGATGCTTTATGAACCTGTAAACACTGAATGGAGCAGCCTAGTCCTACTCTCCTCCCAGCCATATGACTAATGAAATCAAGTCCACCCTTGAGCGAAAGACAAAATCCAAATGTTCAACTCAAATAATAAAATATGAACATTGACTCACACACAAAGAATCCAATCACAAAATTATTGTATAGGGGGAGAAGGGGGATTCCCTTCCCTCTTTAGGCATAACATCTTTTAATTTAAGCATCCAAATCCATATTCAACTACATATATACACATTTTATCAAAAATCCCCAAGATAGGCTCCATGCCCTTCTCAACCCAAAATGACGAAGGCTCTCATCCCTCAAGAGAGATTTGCTCCTTATTCACTCCCAAACTCCCATTACACAAACAAGACTTCACATTGAACCAAAACACAACTCATTTTTTGACAGAAATACACATTCAAGATAGAATTCAAAGACAACAATTAAATATATTAAACATCCAATAACTATATCAAAATTTCCAAATCAAAACACAAAGCATACCTTGGTTGTCCAAGTTAGGATCAACCAAAACAACTTGCCTGAATTTTCAAAGTCTTTTCCTAGCCAACACCATCCTACAACTAATTCATTCTAGCCATTTCCCTCTTCCTCCCAAGAAGAAATTAATAAATAGAAAATGAAGAAGGATACAATCCACAACACTCACATTTCCTCTTCCCCCCCAACCATTCTAATTCCCTCTTTAAAATAAAATAAAATAACTTCCAAATCTTCAATTTCCCTCAAATTACTATCCAAATAAAAAGATAATTCAATAAAAACATCCCTCCATAATAAATGGTCAAGAAAATCAAAATACACTCAAACATTAAACTCCCTTGACAAAAATTAAAACTAATAATAAACATTTAGCATTTAGATTTTGTCTCCAATTCTTAAGGAACTTGGACTACCCACCTGAAACATCTCATTAGAAACATTAGTACATTTTGGAAATTATAGTCAAAACAATAAATATAAACATTAAAATTTCTAACATCAAATAATTATAAAATCTGTCATAATAATTAGAGATAAATATTTTTTTGAAAATTAAACATATAACCATAATACTTCGTAATCGATTTATTTAATTAAATGAACATATCATTACATTTTCAATCAAATAAATATCTAAAGATGCATACAAAATATTTATGTCCATAATCCAAAATAATAATATTTTTAAACCTAAACCTCAATATCAAGCATGTCCAAAACACCAAACTATATAAATATAAAGTTAAATCAAAATCCCTAGATTAATACTAACTATACCTCACATTTTATCAAAAAGATATGAAAATAAAAATTTCATCTAGGTTGTAACCTCCCATGAATAGATAAGAACAAAATTCTACTAATAGTAATTTATATTATATAGTACAACGTATTAGATCATCATAAAACTAAAACATCATTATGCCAAAAAGAGTTGTAATACGGTAAGAATAATATAATAACGTTATAATAAAAAGAGTTAGGTTGATTCTTTTATCTTTTATCTAGTGGTGGATCTATTCTATACTATTATAAATAATCCATTAACATGGTTAAAAGAAAGTGGAATATCTTGTTTGCAATATATCTAAAACATTTAATACTACTTGATAGATACATTTTTCATGAAATAACAAGTAATCTAGACATAATTTAATTATAACTCATACCTTTACTAAATCCTTCATGCAATGACCATTGGGATTTACTTGAATCTTTTATTTGAATGATAGTTGAGGAATTAGAAAAGATAAGTTACTATCAACCTTTGCATCTAAACCAAATCATTAATGAATTTTAGTTCCCATAAAGAGTTACTAAAATTATAGCAGTGTTAATCCTTGAATATCATGTAACGATGGTCTAAATTTATAAATGATCATTAAATCATAACAAACTTATGTTAAATGTGTTGATTCTTGCTCCATCAAGAAGTATTTTTACCTAAATGATGAGTTGACCAACCCTTAATAATTCTCACATTAGAATATTAATCTATTAATTTTTCTTTTTATAAATATAAGCATAAAATAATTTCATAAAATTCCTCATCATTTACCTTTTTGTTTATTTCTTTGTAAGTTTAATAAAATAAAGGATGTGCAATGCAACATCATAAATATGACTAATGAAAAGAAACAAAATTCATTAATCACCCATTTCCTTAATATGTTAATCAAGTAATTGGGCTAATGAAAAATTATTATGGAAGTCATGCAATCTTCCACTCTTACTCCCTCTCTAATCTTATTGACATGTAAATGACATGGAAGGCAATTTTAATGAAATACTTGGAAAGTTATCCTTCCCTTAATCCAATTTCATAAAATTATACATGTGGTACATACCTTCACGTCCTTTGTCAACGAGTCCTTGCATAGAATCACCTAGAATACTCAATTTTCCATAAACAAGATATATGATTTGAGAGAATTAAAAGAAAATTATGGAAGTTTAATTACTACTTGATGGATGGCCTTTAAGCAAAACTAGATGAATTTTTTTGCAAACAGATAAATCATTTAAATGCATACACACCTACATTTAATTTGAGAAATGAAATTAAATCCTCCGCTAGCACAATGCAATCGACTTGAAAAAAGTAGGGATAAAATATACCTTACCAAAACAATTTATAGGCACTACTTCTTTTGCCAAGATAGACTGATAAGCTAAAAGAAAGGGAGGATTTCTAACAAATGTGGATGGAATACCATGCATACAAAATATAAGTTTTCTGACAACAATAAGATAACTAACCAATTTGTGACTAGATGCGAGAAAAATGCAAGTTAAGGCAAATGGTTATTTTTAAACTTGAATGAAACTACATGAAATTGTTACACATTAGAAACAAGGTTACCATTGAAACCATAGAAATAATACACTAGAGGAAATAATCCTCTCCGAAAAAATATAATTTTTTTCTAATCATAAAAATGAGACAAAAGCTTATGTCCTATCTAAACTATGACATTTTGAGTAAAATTGAATTTTTAAAAATGATTAAAATTAAATATTCATAAATTATTATTATTTTCTTCACGTACTAGATTTTCAAGTTATTTAAGTGGAAAAAATATCAAAAAATAAATAAAAATTCAACATCCCATTGACCTCACTTAAAAAAATTAGTAATTAAAGTTATTCTCTTAAATTTATAAAAATCATATCTAACTAATTTTAATAAATAAATAAGTATAAACTAAATTATGATTTCTACATTTTATTTTTTATATCATTTAAAAATTCTAAACTTATACTTAAATTTTAGGTGGTCCAAGTTGAAAAATAATATTTGTGAGCTGACCATTTCTAGGTATGATTAAGTGATCATCTGAAATATTGTAATACAATGCATGATGAGATATCTTGAACTCTTTTTTGTTAAGTAACCTCACATAAGTGTAAAGTTAAGTATTTTAAGTCTTAAGTTGTAATTCAAGGACAAAAAACTAAATGGACAATGTGTGGTGTGTAAATGATTTATGAATGATAAAGAGTCCAACAATAAAAACAATATAAGTGACATAGTGGGAAAATAAGGCACCATGCTAAAATTGTAACACTATTATTTTATACTAGTTCTATAGAATGATCTGAGAGATTGTGTTGTATCAATGAAAACTCCACTAAGTTATTCACACTCACCATGTCTTAGAGAAAAGATACAATACATTATTATGCTAGTGAGGAGAATAAAAGGATAGTTTGATAATAGAAAGAAAAACAACTGTTACCCTTCCATTGGCTCATATCCCTAAACCAAAATCTCAACATCAACCATGTCCAAAACACCAACTATATATAAATTCAAATCAAAATCTCTAGAATAATACTAGCTATGCCTCACATAATATACATATGAACTATCATCAATCCCCAAATATATCAGAATGTGAAGAAGAGAATATGAAGACAAATGGAAAATAAAAATTGAGTCAACATGGAAGAGGCCTAAATTCCTTGACACTTTGCATCATCCCCAATGTAGAAATTCAAGATTATGACATATAAAAGAATGATGAGACAAATAGAAGAAGGTTATGACATGTTTTCTCTCTTGTATATCCAAGAACCTACAAGGGTAGAAAGGGTCCTCCAGGAAAGAGCCCAAACATTTATAGACAAGCATGGGGGAATACAAACAATCACACAAAACTAACTAAAGATGCAAAAGAGGGTTCCACCCTAATTTGAATCCACTAGTAAGTTATCCTACTCCCAATCTAGATCATTATAAGGGGAGGGAGGATGAGCCTAGAGGGTAGGGATAGAAATGGATGCACTAGTCAAATCACCTACAACAAGAGCCAAGGAAGAGAGCTCTTTAAGATCCTCTTCACTAAGCTCTTGTGAGACCAAGGCCATTGATCTTGTAAAGATCGAGGACAAAGTCAGGATGTTCTCCAATGAGTTGAACATGAAAATTTTAGGAGTGACATGTGTCAATTGAGTAGGAGAAGGATAAGACACCTGAGAGTCACGACCAACCTCAGGAAGAGGGCGGTGCCTAAATCTGGTGAAGTGAGGGTTGCTTCCGTCATAAGGATGGTGCAAGCTAAAGTAGAGCAAGACTCAATAAGATAAAAAAAATCTTACAACCATCACCTAATACAAGGTCATCCTCAAGCTTGTGATTCAATGAGGATGTAGAATCCTCATAGATGAAGCAAAAGCAGAAGAAGTAAATGGAGCCACAAAGGACACCACCTTTGTGTGAGGCATGATCATGGGCTATGAGAAAGGAAGAATATTGGGAAGAGAGGTAAGAAGGGGAGGTTTCATCGAGGGAGAAATAAACACCTACACCATTTTGGGGTGAGGTTCATCAAGATCTGTCGATGAAGCCAAAAGAGGGTCTGACGTGATAGGAGATGAAGTAGAAGAAAAGACAAGAGCAAAAGCACCAATAGAAGAAACATGAGTAGAGACATAAAAAACAAGCTCCTCTCTATAATTTTTCAAAGAAACATGCTCCTTAGCCAAAGCCTCTCACCGGTGCTTATGCTCATGCACAAGTTAGGTATGTCAGTTGTGGGCACTAGAAGAGGTTACCTAAGAAGAGGCCGGTGGATCCTGCTCTGCCATAGGAGCAACCTCCACAACCCTCACCAATGGAAGGGTGGTATTTTGAGGAGGAGCAAGAGCAAGACACATAAAAGGAAAAATAGAGACAAGCATCTCAAGGACAAGCCTCAAGTTCCTTTACCTACTTTAGGAGTAGGTGGAGGAATAGGTAGAGGCCATGGAGCTTGAAACATAGGAACAACCCCATGAGAATTATTCCCCTTTCTATATAGGGTGGGTTGGGGCATCATTGGTAAAACATGAAGCTAAAAAAATTGGGGCTTCAAATTCCACAACATGAGTGCCTTTCCTTTTCCTATGCTAGGCATAATAGTAGGAATTAGAAGATGCCACCAATGGCTGGAAAGAGGAAGCTAAAGGTGTAGAAGAAGAACTAGAAAGGGAAATCCCAAGGCAATGATAAATCTTGTCCTTCCCTTTTGGAGGGGTAGAAGACACAACATGTTGTTATGCACGTACGAAAGCCTTCAGAGAAACAAAATAAGGAGACAGGGGAAATCCATTCTTCGGTGTCCAACCCCCAATCTTGTATCTACAATAATATCTATATATCTTAAGATCTCCCTTAGGAGGGAGAGGTCTGATTGGGGTAGCCAAAAAGTGGTCAAGGGAGAAGCCCCCATGCGCTACCAGTGGCTTGTGTCCAGTATCCTAAAAAAATTGCATAGTATCCTTGTGGGGAAAATTTAGGCATTTGTGGATCATGAAAATGACTACATTAATTTAGGAAAACCATGGAATTCCTTTCCTCACTCTAAATAAGTCAAACTCTAGAATCACAAGAAATGGGACTTCCATAGTCCTAGGTCCTACTGAGACTGACAAAGAAATTGTGCCCATATGCGCAATAGAAAACCCATTATGTGTATGAAGGGTAGCCTAAGACTCATCATACTTCTCCTTATGTAAATTATTAATAAACATGGTCTCCTCTGTAATAATGTTCACACAACTCAAGGGATCAATCATAACACTCGTTATTACATTAGGTCATTAATACGAGTGGGAATGTAAAGCAGAGAAAGCTCCTTGTTCAAGGGAAGATAATGTGAAGTGAATGAAATGTCAGGGCCAACATTCGCATGCTCTGTGGGAGGAATATGAGTGAATGAGACTACATTCACATACTCAGATGGGGTAAGATCAAAATACAATGAAGAAGGAATAACCAAATTAGCTGAGTGCAATGGGAAAGGATTTGTGTATATAAAAGAATGATGAGACAAATAGAAGAAGGTTATGACATGTTTTCTCTCTTGTATATCCAAGAACCTACAAGGGTAGAAAGGGTCCTCCAGGAAAGAGCCCAAACATTTATAGACAAGCATGGGGGAATACAAACAATCACACAAAACTAACTAAAGATGCAAAAGAGGGTGCCACCCTAATTTGAATCCACTAGTAAGTTATCCTACTCCCAATCTAGATCATTATAAGGGGAGGGAGGATGAGCCTAGAGGGTAGGGATAGAAATGGATGCACTAGTCAAATCACCTACAACAAGAGCCAAGGAAGAGAGCTCTTTAAGATCCTCTTCACTAAGCTCTTGTGAGACCAAGGCCATCGATCTTATAAAGATCGAGGACAAAGTCAGGATGTTCTCCAACGAGTTGAACATGCAAATTTTAGGAGTGACATGTGTCAACTGAGTAGGAGAAGGATAAGACACCTGAGAGTCACGACCAACCTCAGGAAGAGGGCGGTGCCTAAATCTGGTGAAGTGAGGGTTGCTTCCGTCATAAGGATGGTGCAAGCTAAAGTAGAGCAAGACTTAATAAGATAAAAAAAATCTTACAACCATCACCTAATACAAGGTCATCCTCAAGCTTGTGATTCAATGAGGATGTAGAATCATCATAGATGAAGCAAAAGCAGAAGAAGTAAATGGAGCCACAAAGGACACCACCTTTGTGTGAGGCATGATCATGGGTTATGAGAAAGGAAGAATATTGGGAAGAGAGGTAAGAAGGGGAGGTTTCATCGAGGGAGAAATAAACACCTACACCATTTTGGGGTGAGGTTCATCAAGATCTGTCGATGAAGCCAAAAGAGGGTCTGATGTGATAGGAGATGAAGTAGAAGAAAAGACAAGAGCAAAAGCACCAATAGAAGAAACATGTGTAGAGACATAAAAAACAAGCTCCTCTCTATAATTTTGCAAAGAAACATGCTCCTTAGCCAAAGCCTCTCACCGGTGCTTATGCTCATGCACAAGTTAGGTATGTCAGTTGTGGGCACTAGAAGAGGTTACCTAAGAAGAGGCCGGTGGATCCTGCTCTGCCATAGGAGCAACCTCCACAACCCTCACCAATGGAAGGGTGGTATTTTGAGGAGGAGCAAGAGCAAGACACATAAAAGAAAAAATCGAGACAAGCATCTCAAGGACAAGCCTCAAGTTCCTTTACCTACTTTAGGAGTAGGTGGAGGAATAGGTAGAGGCCATGGATCTTGAAACATAGGAACAACCCTATGAGAATTATTCCCCTTTCTATATAGGGTGGGTTGGGGCATCATTGGTAAAACATGAAGCTAAAAAAATTGGGGCTTCAAATTCCACAACATGAGTGCCTTTCCTTTTCCTATGCTAGGCATAATAGTAGGAATTAGAAGATGCCACCAATGGCTGGAAAGAGGAAGCTAAAGGTGTAGAAGAAGAACTAGAAAGGGAAATCCCAAGGCAATGATAAATCTTGTCCTTCCCTTTTGGAGGGGTAGAAGACACAACATGTTGTTATGCACGTACGAAAGCCTTCAGAGAAACAAAATAAGGAGACAGGGGAAAGCCATTCTTCGGTGTCCAACCCCCAATCTTGTATCTACAATAATATCTATATAGCTTAAGATCTCCCTTAGGAGGGAGAGGTCTGATTGGGGTAGCCAAAAAGTGGTCAAGGGAGAAGCCCCCATGCGCTACCAGTGGCTTGTGTCCAGTATCCTAAAAAAATTGCATAGTATCCTTGTGGGGAAAATTTAGGAATTTGTGGATCATGAAAATGACTACATTAATTTAGGAAAACCATGGAATTCCTTTCCTCACTCTAAATAAGTCAAACTCTAGAATCACAAGAAATGGGACTTCCATAGTCCTAGGTCCTACTGAGACTGACAAAGAAATTGTGCCCATATGCGCAATAGAAAACCCATTATGTGTATGAAGGGTAGCCTAAGACTCATCATACTTCTCCTTATGTAAATTATTAATAAACATGGTCTCCTCTGTAATAATGTTCACACAACTCAAGGGATCAATCATAACACTCGTTATTACATTAGGTCATTAATACGAGTGGGAATGTAAAGCAGAGAAAGCTCCTTGTTCAAGGGAAGATAATGTGAAGTGAATGAAATGTCAGGGCCAACATTCGCATGCTCTGTGGGAGGAATATGAGTGAATGAGACTACATTCACATACTCAGATGGGGTAAGATCAAAATACAATGAAGAAGGAATAACCAAATTAGCTGAGTGCAATGGGAAAGGATTTGTGTATATCTACAACTATTTGTTTATCTTTGCTACAGACTTGTAGAGTTTTATTTTTTACCATTGAGTTGGATAGTCCCATCATTGATGTGGTCCCAAATCACTTGACCCAATACTCAGTGATATTGATAGAACTTTTTGGAACCGTACCATTGAGGATACAGTTTAGACAGTGGTCAAATCTCTAGTAGAGTTATTACTTTATCTTTCAATAATTTTTGCAAGATGTTATTATATGATTAGATGATATTGTATAGGAGTGAATTTTCACCCCTTACAAAAATTCCCCTTTCACACACCCTCACCTTAGAAAATCAAATCCGAAGGAAAAATTCCTCATCACCCAACTACCTTCCATCCACTTGGAATTTGTCCTTTGTGTTGTTGAGAGAATATTTGTCGAGGATGTACGTGCAGTGTGCAAACATCCGCATGACGCAGTATCGTCCCTAATGGATTCCTATGTCTAAAGTTGGCAAAGGAATTACACACCCGATTGGGGTCGATTTGTAACATCCCTCTTCAACCAACCGACCCTGAAAATGGTAGATTCTTCCCATCCCACCTTCAAAAACATCCATTCTCATCTCATGTCATCGTCTAAGCAACATATTCACATTCTCTTAGCATTTTTTTCCACTTCACTTCACTCTCAAGCAACATTCCAATACTTCATTATAACAACATTTGAAGCTTCATCAACTCCACATTGGAAGTGTGAAGCAAGCCATAGAAGCGTGGGCTTGGAGTCTAGCGAGACCTCCCTCCATCACAGTTGTGGTTGTGGTGACTTTTCCAAGTCCATATTCTCCTCCATTAGCTAGTGAGATTTTGGGTGGAGGTGGTAACATTTCGCTCCTCTCCTTTATGATTTGATAAAAGTAGCATAATACTGTTTGTGGTGTTTTTGTTCTATCTTCTTTCCTTTATCACATATTTCTACTTCATTTCTATTTCGCTATCCGTGGAGGTGGAAAAACCAAAACAAGGGTTTGATTGAGGTAGGCCCCTATACAGCCCCAACAATTTTACCCTTCTTTCTTGTGTGTAGGTGAATGTATGTGTGGAGCTAGCTGGAAAACATGCACTTTTGTGAGATTATCTTTGTCACCGTAGTTCTTGTTTACTTGATCATTTTAGTATCTATTTCATATACTTTCTTATTATGTTCTTACCATCTAGATTAACTAGCTAGGCTGATAGTATGTTTTTAGGTAGTCTTTAGTGTACTTCCTATTTTTTGGTCGTACAGACACCAACGTGCTTGAGAGATTCCAATGTATTGTGTTGTTGTCCCAAAATTGCACTATCGTCCTTAGACATAGAGTTGTCTAGGGTGCAGTACCAACTCTAAAAACCTACTCGCCTAGCCCAAACTTGAATTCAAGATCTGTAGAGTGATAGAAGTACATTATAGTTCCCATCATTCTTGGTCCTTATCCCAAGACATCCTTTAGAGTGAGATAAGTTAGGGTAGCCCTTTTCTCTTAGCTCTCCATGACCTAAAGCCTTGACATGGTTGGTCCCCCTCTCTTACATTTTTGGTGAACCCGACATGAAGCAATGTTTTCCCATTCGTCAGTGTTGAAACTTTTCCGTTGTACCTTGTGATTGTTGTACCCCTGAGTGTTATGAAGGTTTATGAGTGTCACAACCCAGTCCATGACTTCCAGGTATGTTGTTAGGAGAAGTGTGCAACACCTTCTGATGGAGAAAAAGAAGGTCACTTATGGTTTCTCTACAGGACTTTTTATCAGATTTGTCATTGGTCTATCTTTGCAAGAGCAATTGTTGACGGGAAAGGTAGGTTCCTTCGATGAGACTGACTACATCCCCACTCCTCCTACATCTCCTACACCATCATCAGTAGACGAGCATGAGGCTATTCACATTCCTTCAAAATATATCTCTACCCTTAGCAAGGGGTTGGGTCACTTGGAGAATCACTTGGAAAAGGACCTGAAGTTGGCTAGAGCCACTCAGGTTATTAGCAAGATAAATTATATGGTGGGAAAAGATCGAACAGGCATAGAATTCTTGGCTAGTCTCTCTAGTCTGACTGAAGCGTGTGCCCTTCCAAACAAAGCTAACATTATACAAGGTGCCACTCTCGAAGAACATGATAGACAGTTAGGAATGTTGATGCCTCCCACATTTGTGTATATGGCTAACATATTCCCATCAATCAACATCCCCTCTACCTCCTAGAGGTTTGAAACTGTATACCTTGGAATTCCTACCACTCTAAGTGTGCAAAATAACTAAGAAACATGAAAGACAAAACACCAAGGACACCTCAAGATTAGCCAAAAGAGAGTTACAACGAAAAGGAATGCAAATAAAATGAAACACAAACACTTTTACCTCCCTTGTTGTTGAAACTTCTTTGATTGGCCCTTGCTTAGATTGGTTGTGTGCTCCTTAGATGATAGATTGAGTGACTACAATGCAAGATTCAATATGTAAGATGATGAACAAAGATGGCTTAATGATTGGAAAAGCTTGAGGATTCAAGTGGACAGCATGTAGTTATGAGAGTGCAAAGTTCTAAGTGCAAATGGGCAGCATGTAGTTGCTTCAATCTAAAGTGTTGTGGAAATGCCCTTGAGGAGGGGGTATTTATAGGAGAATTTGAATTCTCTAGAGAATTCAAGGGTCAAGATTGCTCCAACAAGGTCAAGATGAAGGGCTATGGTGGGTTGAGAACCCACAAGCCCTCACATCTTGACATGTGGAGGGTGAAGTGGACAAGAGGATATGAGGTGGAGATGAGTTGTCAAAAAGGTACATGAGGTGGAAAAGGACATGCACCTTGGGGGATGAGAGGATTTCCACAAAAAGGGATTTCTTGTCCCCAAGTGGGAGTGAAAGGGACTTTTGAGGAATTTTAGAATTCCTCAAAATCTACATGGGAAAAGGAAGGTGGTTGGGAGGATAAATGTGAATTAAAATTCACATTCATATATGATAATCTAGGCGATAAAAGGTGGGCTCAAAAGGTGGGACTTGGTCACATGTGAAGATTGTGACAAGTCCAAGGTTGGTCACATGTGGTGATGTGACAAGTCCAAGGTTCTAGAAGCCTTGGAAGGATGGAATGTGAATTAAAAATTCACATATAAAGGAGGGGAATCTAGGACAAATAAAAAGGAATTAAAAATTCCTTGGAGAATGATTAGGCTTAATTAATTTATAATTAGAGGATAATAAATGAGGATTAGAAGCCAACTTGCAAAAGTTGGAGGATGTGACACATCCTAATCAAAGATTAGGCATGTGCACATCCTTAATGAAAAAAATTAGGAAATGGATTAGGATTAGATGAAAATGACATGTGAGAAATTAAATAAATTTAATATTTATTTAATTTATTTGATGAAAAGAGGATTAAGGAGGGTAAGGTATTTAATTATTAATTAAATACCTTAGGATTAGCGGAATTAAGATATTAATTAAATAATAGTAATATTACTTAATTAACTCGATAAAAGGATGTTTAGATGAAAAGTGATAAATTTGGATAAATTAAGTGTCCAAATTTGGATGTCTACATTTTGCCCCTCTTTGAGATGGTGTTACGAAGTAGCATCATTTCAAAGAATATTAAAATATAGAACCTAGAAGAAGATGGTTAGATTGGAAAAGATGCCCCAGTCATCCAAAGGAGTGACTAAGAAGGGAAAAAGAAAGTGATGAAAATTAGGGATGAAGGATGCCCCCTCGAGAGGACATGCGGGTTGAAGAGAACACGTGTGTGCTCTCGAAATAGATGATGTGATGCAAGGGGGGATGAGGAAGATGATGCAAGGTGATGGGGAAGAGAGTAAGTGACATGGAAATGGGTGAAGCACAAATAGATTTCAAAAGGTGATGTTGCCCCAGTCAAGGTACAAGCCAAAATGGGTTGATGATGGATGGAGGGTTGTCAATGAGGGAATTAAAGAGTCCAAAACAACACGAGGATAGGGAAGGATACATCCCACTGAGTGGTATTGATGAGGGAAGGATACATCCCAAAACACCACAAAAGGATAGGGAGGAATACCTCCCGATGATGATGATGAAAGTGTTGTTGATGAGGGAAGGATACATCCCAAAACAACACCAAAAGGATAGTGAATGACACTAATGGATGATGATGATGATGGGTTCGGGCTAAGTGGAATGGATGGAGATTGGATAGAGATAAGGATGAAGGATGAATGATGAATGGATGGGGGGATACATGCAAGACGATAGAATGGAGAATGAGATGCAATTCTAAATGCAATTTATCATCTTTGGAGCACTGGTTTTTGCTATAGCATCAAACACAAGACACCAGGGTATGAAGAACCAAGGCGTAATTGTGTCTAATGCATCAAATAAACATAACAGACAAGAAGGCTATCCCAACACCCCAAGGTCAGAAAGACCTTGGTCGGGCCAGGTATTGAGATAACCACAAGCACAAAAGGATGCCCCAGCATAACACAAGACCTCAGGGATCTTGGTGGGTACTACGTGGGACAACCAAGAAGACATAAATAGACATAAAAAGATCAAGATATGTCCCTATGTTGACCAATCAAAACACACCATAATATGATGGATTATGGCGGTCTTGACAAGTGATGATAGGGAGCTCAAATGATAAACAAAAGCCAAAAGCATCAAAAGATCACAATCAATTTCAAACGTCCATTGCCATAGGATCAAGGAGATGGATGGGATTGATGAGGTCTGTTAGGAAGGATGCATCCTGTTGAGACCAAAGATGATGGATACGAAACTAAAAGATCGTTATGACGCAGGATGTTCAAAAATTGATTGGATTTCATGATACAAGTGGATCTCATTTGTGAAGAACTGGCTAGATAAGGGCATAGCTTGATGACACAACACAAGGGAGACAAGACATGGGACTGACAAAACCTAAAGACCTAGGGGCTCGGAGCCGATCAAAGATTAGCCTTGCCTACGTGAAAGCGCAGAGCCCTCGTAGTTCAGTGAAAGGTGGACGACTGACCAAGATGGAGACCTTGATGGATGGTAAAGACGGGACAGACAATAGGAACAAGAGTTGAAGACTGATGATGGAACCCCGGGGGCAGATCAAATGATCGATCTTGCCTACGTGAGAGCCCAGGGGCCACGTAGTTCGACTAAAGACCGACAACAAATGATGGATGAAAGAGGATGAGATGACCCTAGATAAGGGGATAAAAAGATTGGACTGACACGATGGGACAAGATATATGAATGATGAAGTGATAAGATAGATGATGTTGGACGATAGTGACTATAGAAAGCTCAGGGATGGGATAGTTAACCAAATCATCAAAGATGAAGTGGGCAAATGACATGCCATATAGATGAATGGTGAAATGATGAATGATGAGATATAGAAGATGTGCAAAAAAAGCAGAAGTGATGACGATAAGATGGATGACATTGGGTTGCATGGGATAAAGCCTATAGCGAGATACCAATGACAAGGGATTAGGCGATGGGATGAGGGGAGAGGATGGGGGGGAGGAAAAAGGATTGTTTGGGTGAATTGGATAGAGGGATAATGATTTGGATGAGGAAAAGGTGACCAAATGGATAGATGACTGATGCTTGGAACAGGTGGAAGATGACTCAGAATGAGTAAATGATTGATCAAGATTATGGAATGGGAGTTTGAAATGATAGGAGGTTTGATGGATGTTTGGGATGATAGGAGGTTCGATGAAGGGTTGAGAAAATAGATGAAAGTTGGAAGCAGATGAATAGTTACATGAAATGAGTGAATAGATTGATTAGAATGGATGAATGGGACAAAATTGAAGAAGATGGAGGGAGGGATCTTAAGACTTTGTTGCAGATGGATGAAAGCCCAGATTAGGGGTTTGGATAAGCTCAGATTGGGATAAGATTAAAGCTCAGATGAGGATTGGATCAAAGACTAGAATGATTGAAGGATATGATTGAATTGATTCTACACCGAGTGCCGGGGCTTTAAGGGATGTAAGGTGTTGACAAGCAGATGTTTCCAAATTTGGCAATGTTCAAAAATTGTCAATTTTTTGCCATTTTAGGAAACTTCATGGTCGTATGTTTGAGAGTCCGAATTTTTTCCAAGAAATACCCATTGGTGAGATAGGATGAATTGCCAACTAACATCCCAGATTCGAGATATGCATGTTGAGTTATGAGCAAAAATAATTTTTCAAAAAATATTAAATTGGGATTTTGGGGGTCAAGATGAAACTTTGAGGCCCCAAAAATGGGTCAAAACGGAGTCCAACCAGTTTTTACAAAACTTGTTGAGAATCCACTCGTTAGCTCATAACGCAACCACCTGTCAAATTTCAACTCAAACGAACACCCGAGTCAAAAGTTATGGCCTCCGGAAGTGTCGGGGTAAAAATCAAAAATCGACTTTGAAAAATTGAAGACATGGGTTTTGTTCGCGGAGGAAAATGAGGAGCTGGGTCGAGATCGATTTTTTGAAAAAGAGAGTAAAAAGGTGCATTTGGGGGGGGGGGGCAAAGGTGGACAACA